>JAMXDD010000005.1:20009050-20630475 GCA_024733475.1 Syzygium grande | reverse complement strand
AGCCTTAGACTAGTTGGTGACGATTATAGGGATCCCTACCTTTTTTTGTTATAGTGATCCTTAGTACAGACCTACTCACCCTACCACCCACACTTTTTGGATTAGTGGCCTTTTTGACTTCGATGCTAGCTTGACCTTGACCTAGACACATAGTGGATATGATTGTACATGTATCCGTGTTCTTTGTGTAAACAGTTTTATATATATATATATATATATATATATATATATATATATATGAAATGAGGTTTTACCTAATGATATATTTTGATTGTTTGGCTTCCTTGCTCATCTTTATTTGTCGGGTTTGTAATCTGCATTATGTGTGTTTTATACTCTGATTGTTGTTGGGTCGGCGAGGTCTCTTGGGGGCCGTCACTATGATCGACCGGAGAGGTAAGGGGATGCCCGCGTTCCGATGAATTAGTTGGGTTAAAGCGTGACACATAAATCCCATATGTATGTATTAACATTTTTCTAGCGTTAAAATCCTAAAATTAGTCCGTCGGGTCCCCAACCGGCTAAAAACGGGTTCAATTCCGTGAACAACTCTCTCTCAATTTCAATTTTTCTGAAACTCTCACTAACAAAGGCTGTTTTAGGCATACGCCGTATCGACTTAGGGCTATCCGGGTCTCAATGGTTCCGATCATCGAGAGAAAGAGGGTTTATTACTAATCCCGGGTCACGATCATTTGGCTCGAGTTGAGGATTGGTTGGCCACGAACACGCTTGGTTAAGCGAGAATCACCGCGATCCCACTGCGCATCGTTGGCCTTTGGCCATACCATTTCCATCACTTTTCCTAAGATCGGCCCCTCACCGTTCACAATATTCCCTCATTCTTTCTCAAATCGGCTCCCGAGTCACGACTAAGTCCCTAGTCCACGTCTTGGCGTCCTAGTTAGCCATTCCCCATGGTTAGTATCCCAAGAGTGATCAGCTGGCTAGTCGTACTCAAATGAAATGAGAAATAACATTCATTTTATTAATCCCAGAAATTACATCGAAATTCGGGCTGTTACAGGCCAAATTTCCATTTTTCGACCGTACCGACCCCAAATATGACTAGCCACACTAAAATGACATCGTCCTCGCAAAAACAGTTACGTACGCCCACAAAAATCGACATACAAGTCCGGATCAAATTTCGCGATCAATATTACTCAATTACAATTTTAGGGTCTCTAACTAATGGGCGGCTATTTAGGGGTTACGTGTATCGACTTAGGGTTACTCGAGTCGTGATGGTCTCGATTACCGAGAGAATGCGAGGAATTATCGCTAGTTTCGGGGGTTGCGATCGTTCAAATTTAGGTCGGGATTTGTTTGCCATGCGTACTCTCGATCGTGCAGAATCACCCGCAATCCGATCATACATCATTGGCCAAACTAAATCTGTCACCTTCCTAGAATCGGCCCACATTGGTCCAAAATATTTCCTCGTCGTTTGTCGGAATCGGTGCCCGATTCACGATTGATTCCTTGGTCCACCTACCGTTTTTCTAGTTAGTCATTCCCTATTGGTCAGTATCCTGTGAAGGATCCGTTTTGGGTGAGACTCACTAAAATTAACTGAGAATAATATCTATCTCATTGATTCCGGAAATAGGTCGAAATTCAAGATGTTACACTCCTTATACAACAACTTGGTTACCTCAAGCGAAGAAATCTAAGGGGTTAAGGCTCCTTCTCAGCTTCCATAAACTTGAATCTAGGATGTCTAATCGGGTTAAATTGGATCAGCCTATTGCTACAGTCCATCATGGCTTTTTGCTTAACTAACCAATCCATCCCAAAGAATTGTAACGGCCCGAATTTCGATGTAGTTTCTGGGATTAATAAAATGAATGTTATTTCTCATTTCATTTGAGTCGACTGCCCGTGATCGACTCTTTGGGATACTAACCCCGAGGAATGGCTAACTAGGACGCTAGTAGGTGGACCAGACTTAGTCGTGACTTTGTCCGATTTGAGAAAGAATGAGGAATATCAGGAACCAAAGGAGGGCTGATCTTAGAAAAGTGATGGAAAGGTATGGCCAAGGCCAACGATGCACAATCGATCGCAGTGATTCTGCTTAACCAAACGTGCTCGTGGCCAACCAATCCTCGAACTCGAGCCAAATGATCGTGACCCCGGATTAGTAATAAACCCTCTTTCTCTCGATGATCAGAACCATTGAGACTCGGATAGCCCTAAGTCGATACGCGTATGTCTAAACAAATTACTTTAGTTAGAGAGTTTCAAAAAAATTGAAATTGAGAGAGAGTTGTTCACGGAATTGAACCCGGATCTCGGTGTCGGATTTCGGGGACCCGACGGACTAATTTTAAGATTTTGACGCCGTAAAAATGTTGGCCACATATATATGGGACGCTTTGTGCAAAAATGGAATTTTGGTTCGGAAAGGAAAAAGGAGGAATTGCCCTTGGGCTATTTAAGCATAATTTCGAATTTTAGGGAATTAAATTGGTTTGACCAAGGTTGGTTAAGTTAACTAAGATGGTTAAGGGTTGGTTAGGGGTTAAGGACAAAAATGCCCCTCAATAATTGACTTGAATGAATGTAAACCATTGGATGAGGGGTAGTTTGGTCACATGGGCTAAGATCATGACACTTGGCTTCCACTAAGGGGGATTTGACTTGCTTTGATCACTTTTTGGTCATGTTTATCTCTCTCTCTCCTCCAATTTCGCCCACTCTCTCTCTCCCTCACCGAACGGCTATCTTCCTCTCCTCTGTTTCTCTCCTCTTCCGGACCAGCCACCGCCGCCTTCCTCGGTGGATTCGGGAGTCTGCTGGTCACGGCAAAGGACCCCCGTGGAGGCGGACCAGCCCCAAGCCGCCGTCCTCGCCCGCCTCCTCCTCCCCCCTTGGACCATCCGATCAGCCACCCCCCATGCCGTGGCCGCGTGAGGGCCGAGCCGTGAGCCGCCGTTGGCGGATAGAGGGTGGGATGTACTTGTTTCTTCCACAAATTGTCCACCCAAACGTGAGTTTAATGCCTAAACCTAGCTTAGCCTTGATTGTGTTTAGTTGGTCTAGTTTGGATTGATTAGTAGAGTTTGAGTTAATTTGGTGTTTGTTTGTGATTATGTGGTTAATGGCGGAATTAATGATGTTGCTAAGGATGGATTTAAGGTGGAATTATAGTTGATTTGTGATGGTTTGAGGGCTGTTCTTGGTAGGCCAAATTCGGAGCCCTTGGGTGGTTGTGCTAGAAATGGTGATTTTAGGTCCAATTAGGCTCGATTTGCTTAATTAAGCTAAGTATATGCCTTATATAATTGAGTGGGGCCTTGGCTGAGTTAATTGAGGCTAAATGGAGTGTTTTGAATGTGTTTTGGTCATGTTTGAAGTTGGGGTTTTGGTTTGGCCGAATTTCATGTGTTAGGATACAAATGCTAGAATATGTCCGTTGTTTGTAAATGTTGGTAATTATTATGGCATTTGTATTCCTTGGTATGAAAATGCGTGTCACGCACATTGTATGGCGAGATTGAGATTTGAGATGCATTGTGTGACTGTGCGGGTGTGACATTGCATTGTGTGATCACGGTAAACGCCCTGAAATGAGTGGATTGGGCTAAGATAAAATTTATATGTGTGATCACTTAAGGCCTTCGGGTCGTGGCCTACGGGTCGAGTTCCGTCCTCATGCACTTTGTAGCAGGACGATGCCCGGTTAGACCGGAAGACGACCATCCTCATGCACTTTGTAGCAGGCTCGTTCGTGGGTGAAATGTGTTGCGCCTCGGGCACTTTGTAGCAGGCTAGAAGACACCGGGCCGGGGGCGTAGAATATACGCTGGCCATGAAGTGTTGTGGCCTTCGGGTCGGGCCCTATTGTGGGTCGTGAGATTAAGAATGAACCGAACGTTGCATCGTGTGAATTGTGAATCATGCAGTATTGTGATGAGATTATGAGAATTGTTAGCATGTAACCGCATGAGGCATTCGTGTGGGATGCGGTGATTGAGTGGCTTGAACCATTTAAAGAAGATGAGCACGCGCGTGTGTGAAGTACGCCTGCCCGTATGTACACGTATGTGGGTGTATATATATATATTGAATTGCACTAACTTGCAGGGGTTGAATCACGCTTTGAAACATATTGAGTTTTATGTTTCTTGGCTTGAATGTTTGATGTTGGTCCGTTAAGAGACACACTTTTAGCCTAGCCTAGGTTTAGGTATTTGATTCATCGAGCTAGTCTCACGTTGTGGTAAAAGCCGAACATTTCCAGAACCTACCCCCAGGATGCCGGGAGCCGCCTCCACTTTTGGGATTCCTACGGATATTACAACGGAGCATTCCAAATTTAAATGGCCCGAGATGCATGTGAGGTTTAAAATTCAGGTTCTACGTTAATGTGGGGTGAGGATGAGCATCGTAAGAAAGAGTATATCGCATGGTGTCAGAAGGGCAATGGACGGACTCCCCGCCGACCTATTCGCATTTTCGACATCCCAAAGAGACGTTGATGGTGAGTCGGGCGCCAGTGATTGCCGATGGGCGGGTGGTAGTCGATGCTTTTCCACCGGCGCTCCGCTTAACCGGCCGAGGCCCGCCAGTCCTTGAGTTTGGTATGATGAACTTAGAGCCGGAGCTTATGGAAGAGGATGAGGGGGCGGCCGAGCCAGCAGGCGAGGAGCGGATGATGGGGATGGTGAGGTCGATGAGGTAGGCGAGGATGACGATATAGATGCCGTGAGGATGTAGTCGAAGATGTAGACCCGAGGACGACTTTGACTCAAGTCTGAGGTCGGGCGCCTCTTAGCGGACTCACTGTGGAGCCGGGAGGGTCGGGCTGATCGGAGGACCTCGACATGGACGTGGATGAGCCAGAACCGGGATCACACTCATCGTAGGAGTCCGGCGAGTCTTACAATGAGCCCGACGATTCCAAATGACCCGGACTATCAGCCTTTTTAGACTAGTTGGTCAACGATAGGGATCCCTACCTTTTTTTTATAGTGATCCTTAGTACGGACCTACTCACCCGGTCAATTTGAAACACTTTTTGGATTAGTGGCCTTTTGACTTCAATGCTAGCTTGATCCCGACCTAGACTGTGAGGATATGGTCTGTATATGTATCTCGTTCTCTATGTAAATGTTTATATATATATACGAGAATGAGGTTTTACCTGAAGTTGTTTGATTTGTGTGGCTTCCTTGCTCATCTTTATTTGTCGTGGTTGTATTATGTTTTCGCATGTGTTTTATACTTTGATTGTTGTTGGCGGCTGTCTCCCGGGACGCCGCACTATGATCGACCGGTGCTAAGGGGATGCTCGCGTTCTACGGTTAAGTTGGGTTCGGGCGTGACATCATGACTCAAATAACTCTAGGTCGATACACATAACCCCTAAACATTTGTTCATTAGTAAGAGACCCCTCGAAATTGGAAATTTAGCGAGTTTTGGTCACGAAATTGGATTCGGACTTGATTGTTGATTTTCGAGATCGTGTCGACTTTTTTTGCAAGGCTAATGTCATTTTAGGGTGGCCACGCATACTTGGAGTTATTCTGATCGAAAAATGGAATTTCAGCCCGAAAAGTGAAAAATTACCATTTGATCCCTCAAAACTTTGAAGCCGATTTTCAAGGGAATAAGTGACTATTTTGTGTGGCTGACACCATTTTTGAGTGGCCACGTACATTTGGGGTTGGTATAGTCGAAAAATGAGATTTCGATCTGGGATCGGAAAAATGACCATTTAGCCCCTAACCTATTTTTGGGTTCCAATATCACGCCCTGTAACTCAACGAAGCGCAAGCGTCCCCACATAGGTCGATTTGGTGCAATGTCCTAGGACGCGTCGCTAACCCAACACACAATGCAGAGATCAAGTCACATGCGGAAGCACGATATATAATTTAATATATCACCTAGACAAAAATTACAGAGAACAAGGATAGCCACAACAAAGAAAGCCACTAAACCAAAAATAACTTTTCATTAAGAAAAACACATAGAAATATTTACAATATCCATTTTTACACTACAGCATAGTAGTACAAAAACGGATTGCGGCCACTACAACAAAAAGGGGTAAGCGGCCAGGGCGATCTATGGCACTATCTAAGGTAGGGTAAGGTTTAGATCAAAAAGGTACTGGCCCAACCTACTACGACTAGGGCTGACCTACGGGACTTAGTCCGGGTCAGAATCAGAAGACTCTAACGAAGAAGAACTATCTAGCAACTCCTCATCATAATCCAACGAGTCTAACTCGGACTCAGCCTCCTCTGGCTGAACCTCTACGTCCATCGCCTCGAGTTCGGGGTCCTCCTCCATCAATTGCTCCAACTCATCATCATCCAGCTCCACGTCCATCGGCTCAAGATCAACGGCCTCATACTCCATAGGAACACCCTCTGAACTTGCACTCTCCTCCGTTGAAGTGGCGGGGTCCACTAAATCACCGTTGGGACACAGGGGATCAATCTCACCCTTCCCGTTAAACGGGATATCAAAAGTCTGAAGGGGTCTAGTCTCCTCCCCATTAAACGTTCTATAACACCATACAACATACCCATGGGTCTCAGATTCTAACTCCCCGACATCTACCCATACTAAAGTGTAATATCTAATGTACATATTCCCGTCCCCTATGGAATGTACAGACATGGTCTTCTCGATGAAGTGGGGAATCCCAAAACACACGAAAGCAGCTCGCCATCTTCATTACCGGGGTCTAAAAAGTAGGGCTTTGAACAACTATGAGACGAATCTCAGTAAGTAAGCCCCCTAAACCTAAATGTGCACCTCCTGACAGGAAAACAATCACACAATCACAAACAATAATAATGGCCCAGGCCCTCGAGCCCAGGTTGGTCATATTATTGACCCTGCAGGTTAGACAATTTATATAAAATGCCCAAGGTACACACGTGTACTCATTTAGCCACACGTACGTCAAACGCATGATCAAACTCATAAATGTTCGCATTGCACATCAGTCACTGAGTCGCATGTTCTCGCACTCATGCACACACGTGCCTCTAATATGCCATGCTCATGACTTGGCTCAATATCACACACTACCAATATCTCAATTTATTACTCGACCCGCGTATTACGCATCAGGTCTAAATTTATTAACAACACTTTTATGGCCCGCGTGAAACGCTTCAGGCCCGATGTCTCTAGCCTGTGTAAAACGCCTTAGGCGCAACACCGATCTCCATATATGGACCACACTCGCATAAAACGCATCAGGTTGGCTGTCTTCCGACAATCCGGGCATCATCCCTCGTAATATGCAGTAAGATGGATTTTACATGATCACACATGCACACTATTAATTATTATCTGGGTCCTGCGTATTACGCATCAAGGTATTTTAGTGATCACATGCTCATTCACTGCACACATGAATGCATGGCCAAACAATTCCTACACTCGGGCAATTTATATCACACAATGAGCATACAATAACATTTGGCATATAATCACTCAGTGCCCAAATTAATGCTCAAACCACACTACATGTGCTCAATTTCAATCACAATAAGTCCAATATTGCATGGTACACAATAACACATATAATTCATGTACATTGAACACATAATTAAGCATGCACTGAGGCCTGTTTTACTATCACATATTTGGCCAATACAACATACAGCATGGCATCAACACAATTCACCCGGTCAACAATCTAAACAACCAATCCAAATGCATCAATCCCAATAATCACAACAACTTCCCGATTAGTCCAATTTTGCCAAACCTAGGCCTATTCGGTTCCCTAAAGACCGAACCATAACAGCCCCCATCCGGGCATTAATCCAAGTCCTATTCACATTATAAACCAATTAAAACATCCTCTAAATCATCCATTTACTATTTAACCCTAATTAACCTCTAAAACCCACTAATCTAACTAGAAAATGCAATTAAGCCTAAATTGGGTTTAGGGTTAATACTCACTAAAATTAAATCGGGACGACGAGGAACGGGTGGCCAATTGCGAGTGAACGGCAAAATTGGCGGCGTCGTTCTAGCGGCAACAACTCACGGCGATCGACAACGTATGGACGCAGAGTACGAACTCCGTACGATGGCAACGTATGGACGGCATACGAATGGCTGAGGCGAGCTTGAATGGCGGCCGACGGTGCTTGGCGACGACGGGGCGTTCACGGTGGTCTTCTCGGCTCAAGGTCGATCGGTGGTTAAGGACAGTAGGAAAAAGGGGTGAGGGTGGTTGGTGGAGGTCGAGGACGCTTGGTGTGGCTCCACGGCAGTAGCAGCTCGGCTAGACAGTGCTCTGGCGGCGGCTGGTCGATCTTCACAACGGCAATGGGAGGGGAAGAGAATGAAAGGAAGAAAGGAGGAGGAGAAGGAAATGGCGTGGAAGGGATGAACGGGGAAGGAGAATGGCCGGTCAAGGAGGTCCAAGGCTGGTCAAAGGGCTTTTAGTGGAGTCTAAGTGTCAAAGATCCAAGGGTTTGACTAATTTACCCCTCATCCAAAGACCCAAATTTAACCAAATCCAATAATGCAAGGGCCCTTTTGTCATTTGCCGAATCTGAATTATTGGCTGACCTTATCCATATTTTAATTCCCAAAATGCTCTTTTTAATTCCCAAAATTTGGAACCCTCATTTTTTGCTGAGGGGCAAAATGGTAATTTTCCAATTTTGAACCGAAATTTCAATTTTGTCCACATACCAATTCCAAATATGTGTGGCCACTCAAAAATGGTGTCGGCCGCGCAAAATAGTCACTTACGCTCTTGAAAATTAACTTCAAACTCTTGAGGGGCAAAACCGTAATTTTTCCCTTCCTACAAAATTCCATTTTCGACCGTTACACACTCAAATATGTGTGGCCACCCTAAAACGGCATTGGCCTTGAAAAATAATCTCATACTGACCTCGAAAATTGATGTCGGAGTTCAGAGGGGGCAAACTCTAATTTTTCCGATTTTGGTCGAAATTCCAATTTTCGGCTGTACTAGCCCCAAATATATGTGGCCACTCTGAAATGGTATTAGCCATGAAAAATAGTCGCATACGGCTTCAGAAATTAACGTTAAGATCTGGAGGGGTAAAACCGTAATTTTTCACTTCCAGGTCGAAATTCCATTTTTCGACCGCACCCACTCCAAACATACGTGGCCACTCTAAAATGATGTCGACCTTGCAAAATAGTCGTATACAACCTCAAAATCGATGCCCAAGTCCGAGTCAATTTTCCACGATCAAAATCGCTCAATTTCAAATTTTAAAGTCTCTAACTAACGGGTGGCTATTTAGAAGTTATGCATATCGACCTATGGATACTCGAGTCATGATGGCCTCAATGATCGGAAAAATGTGAGAATTTATCACTAGTGCTAGAGGTCATAATCGGTCGGTTTAAGTTCATGATTTGTTCGCCATGTGTACTTTCAGTCGTACAGAATTACCCGCGATCCGATCGTACATCGTTAGCCAAACCATATCCGTCACCTTCCTAGGATCGGCCCACATTGGCCCAAAATATTTCCTCGCCGTTTCTCGGAATCGGTGCCCAATTCATGATCGGGTCCTTGCTCCATGTACCGTTTCCTAATTAGCCATTCCCTTTTGTTTAGTTTCCCTAGAGTGATCAATTCCACGCGAGACTTACCAAAGTGAAATGAGAAATAATATCCACTTTATTGATCCCGAAAATGGATCGAAATTCGGGATGTTATAACTCTTCCCCCCTTACAAAAATTTCATCCTCGAAATTTACATTTTAATCCATCTACTCAAACAACTGGGGGTGTAGATGTCTCATGGCCTCTTCGCCCTCCCAAGTGGCACCTTCAGTTCCGTGTTGCTCCCAAATTACCTTGACCATCGGGATCGTCTTATTCCGCAGTACCCGATCTTTTTTGTCTTCGATCCTGATTGGCCTCTCCATACACGACACCCTGTCGTCCATGTCTATCTCCTCGTACCTTATAACGTGGGTCGGGCCTAGTTCATACTTCCTCAACATCGACACGTGGAAAATGTTGTGTACTTGAGGACAGGTTGGGCGGCAATGCCAATCGATAGGCCATATCGACAATCTTTTCCAGTATTTCAAATGGATCGACATACCTTGGGCTTAGCTTTCCTTTCTTGCCGAATCGAGATAATCCCTTCATAGGCAACACCTTGAGAAACACATGGTCTCCAACTTGAAACTCTAAGGGTCATCGTCTCCGATCGGCATAATTTTTCTGGCGACTTTGTGCTGTCTTTAGCCTTTCCCGAATAATTTCAACCCTCCATGATTTCTTGAACTAATTACAAACCCATAATGCTGCTTCACCAACTTCATCCCAACATCTTGGCGTTCTACCGTCACATACCATACAAGGCTTCAAATGGGGCCATCTGGATACTACGTTGATAAGCACATTGTTGTAAGGCAAATTCCACTAAATGTATTGTTCTTCCCATTTGTCTTGAAAATCCATTACACAAGCTCGTAACATGTCCTCAAAGTTTGAATCGTCCTTCCAGATTGGCCATCCGTCTGGGGATGATGATAAGCCATCTTATTTGCAACTTTGTTCCCCTTGGCCATTTGAGACTCTTCCTAGAAGTTGGGTATGAACCTCCCGGATCTTGTCCAGTGATCGTCCTTTGGTACTCTATGCAACTGACGATTGTATTTGTATAATTCCATGTACCTTTCTAATTGAAATCTTTTTGCACTACCCCGGTGCGGCTGACTTGAATCGGTCGATCTCGATCACCCATATGGAGTCATGCCCTTTTGACTTCTTGGTAGTCCCAATTCTGAAATCCATGGTGATATGCTCCCATTTCCAGTCAGGGATCTCTAACGGTCGTAGTAGTCCTCCGGGTTTACAACGCTGTGCCTTCACGTGTCGGCACGTCAAACACTTGGCCACATCAACCTTCATTCCATTCCACCAAAAGTGCTGTAGAAGGTTTCGGAACATCTTAGTGCTACCCAAGTGAATGTTGTACTTACTACGGTGCGCTTCACTTAGAATTTCTTCCTTGAGTTCCAAATCATTGGTTATGCATAGTCGCCCACGGAACTTCAAAATTCCGTCCTCAGATACTTGGAAGTTTGACCGCCTCTTGGCGATGTCCATCTCAATCGTCTTCTGTATCTCTGGATCCGTGGATTGCAATTCTCGAATCTTGGTCTGAATCTCCAGTTCTATTCTCAAAGCAACTAATAAGTTCGATACATGGCTCAGTTCAAACTTGAACTCTGAATCTCTGAGACTTTCAAGCAAGGTCTATTCATTGATCATCATGTGCGACATATTTGACTTACGTCTCAGTGCATCGGCGACTCAATTCGCCTTCCCCAAGTGATACATAATATCGCTTATAGTCTTTTAGCAGTTCCATCCATCCAGCCTTTTGCCTCATGTTTAATTCATACTCGTAGAATGAGTACTTGAGGCTTTGATGACCTGTGTAGATCTAGAACCTTTTTCCACATAAATAGTGTCTCTAGATCTTGAATGCAAACACAATTGCAGCCAATTCCAAATCATGCGTCGGGTAATTCAGTTCATGCGGTCTTAATTGGCGCGACGATATCCTCTAAGTTCCATCATTGCATCAATACCTCCTGGCCAAGTCCTCTAAGTGGCGCATCCTTTGTTCCAACTTGAAACCTCCTGCACTTGCATCCCGGATGGGATAGTCAATCTTCTATGAATGTCGTCGATCGTCATTATACCTAAAAACCGGATCTTCAATTCTTGAAAGCTTTTCTTGCATTTATCGTCCCAATAAACTTGGCTTCCTTCTTAAGTAGTGTAATAGCCAAATTTCGATGTAATTTCTGGGATTAATAAAATGAATGTTATTTCTCATTTCATTTGAGTATGACTCGCCCAGAGCTGATCACTCTTGGGATACTAACCATGGGGAATGGCTAACTAGGATGCTAGTACGTGGACCCAGGGACTTAGTCGTGACTCGGGAGCCGATTTGAGAAAGAATGAGGGAATATTGTGAACCGACGTTGAGGGGCCGATCTTAGGAAAAGTGATGGAAATGGTATGGCCAAGGCCAGCGATGCACAATTGGGATCGCGGTGATTACAACCAAACGTGCTCGTGGCCAACCAATCTGAACTCGAGCCAAATGATCGTGACCGGGGATTAGTAATAAAACCTCTTTCTCTCGATGATCGGAACCATTGAGACTCCTGGACAGCCCTAAGTCGACACGCGTATTCCTAAACAATACTTTTGTTAGTGAGAGTTTCGAAAAAATTGAAGTTGAGAGAGAGTTGTTCACGGAATTGAGCCCAGTTTTGGTGTCGGTTTTCGGGGACTCGGCGGACTAATTTTAAGATTCCGGCCTTGAAATATGTTGGCCACACACACATGGGACGCCTTGGTGCGAAAAATGGAATTTCGGTTCGGGATGGAAAAAGGACGGAATTGCCCTTGGGTTAATTAAGCTTAATTCCGAATTTTGGAAAATTATTTTGGTTTAACCAAGGTTGGTTAAGGTTAACTAGGTTGGTTAGGGGTTGGTTAGGGACTAATGACAAGAATGCCCCTCAATAATTGGATGGAATGATTTTTAACCATTGGATGAAGGGGTAGTTTGGTCATATGAGCTTAGATGTTGACACATGGCTTCCACTAAGGGCTGAGTTGACCAGCTTTGACCAATATTTGGACATGTTTCCCTCTCTCTCTCCTCCATTTCGCTCACTCTCTCTCTCTCTCCGATCGGCCATCTCCTCTCCTCCGTTCCTTCTCCTTCTTGGGATCGGATTTAGCACCGCCGCCCTTTTAGATGTACTTGTTTCTTCCATGAGTCGTCCACCCAGGGCCCGTGGGTTTAATGCCCAAACTTAAACTAGCCTTAATTGTGTTTAGTTGGGTTAATTGGGTTGATTAGTGGAGATTAAGCTAGTTTGGTGTTTGTTAGTGATTGTATGGTTGATGGCTGAATTAATGATGTTGTTGAGGGTGATTTAAGGTAGGAATTATGGTTGACTAGTGGGAGTTTGATGGCTGTCCATGGTGAGCCAAATTTGGAAGCCTTGAGTTTTTGTGCTAGAAATGGTGTTTTTAGGGCTAAATGGGCTTGATTTGCTATATTAAGCTAAGTGTATGCCTAATATGTTTGAGTGGGGTCTTGGCTGAATTGTTTGAGGCTAAAATGGAGTGTTTTGAATGTGTTTGGCTATGTTTGAAGTTGGAGTATGGTTATGGCCGAATTTTACATGTTAAGTGTTACAAATGCTAGAAATGGCCATTGTTTGTAATGTTGGAAATTGTTATGGCATTTGTATTCATTGACATGAAAATGCATGTCACGCACATTGTATGTCGAGATTGAGATTTGAGATGACATTGTGTGATTGTGCGGGTGTGACATTGCATGGTGTGATCACGGTAAATGCCCCGAAAAAGAGTGGAGCTGGGCTAAGATAAAATTGATATGTGTGATCACCTAATGGCCCTACGGGCCGAGTTCCGTCCTCATGCACTTTGTAGCGGGGCGATGCCAGTTAAGAACCGGAAGACGACCATCCTCATGCACTTTGTAGCAGGCTCTGGTTCGTGGGGTGAGCGGTGTTGCGCCTCGGGCACTTTGTAGCAGGCTAGAAGACACAGGGCCGGGGCGTGGTATATCTGGCCATGAAGTGTTGTGGCCTTAGGGCCGGACCCTATTGTGGGTTGTGAGATTAAGAATGAACTGAATGTTGCATTATGTGAATTGTGAATCATGCAAGATTGTGATGAGATTGTGAGAATTGTTAGCATGTGACTGCATGAGGCATTAGTGATTGGGATTTGAACCATTTAAAGATTGAGTGATTTGAACCATTTAAAGAATATATGTTGGATTATATATATAACTTTCAGGGGGGTTGAATCACGTTGAAATATATTGAGTTTTTATGTTTGTTGGCTTGAATGCTTGATTTTGATCCGTTAAGAGACACACTTAGCCTAGCCTAGGTTTAGGTATTTGATTCAACGAGCTAGTCTCACGGTTGTGGTAAAACCGAACATTTCAGAACATACCCCTAGGGATGCAGAGCCGCCTCCACTTTTGGGATTCCTAGGCGAGATATTACAGATCGAGGAGCATTTCGGCCGGAAATGAATGAGATGCATGTGAGGTTTAGGTTAGTTCTCTACGTTAATGTGGGTGAGGATGAGCATAAGAAACAAGAGTACATCGCATGGTGTCGTGGGGCAGCGGACGGACCTCAAATACCTATCCGCACCTTTGACATTCCCAAAGAGACGCCATGGCGAGTTGGAGCCCGGTGATTCTTGGAAGGCGAGGTGGTCGATGCTTCTCCACCCGACGCCCGCCAACCGGCGAGGCCCAAACCGGTGTCCCGAGTTTGGTATGATGACCTAGAGCGAGCCTATGGATGAGGATGAGGACGACCCTAGCTGCAGGCGATGGAGCGGAGATGATGAGAATGGTGAGGTCGATGAGGTAGGCGAGGATGTGAACATAGATGCCGTCGCCGGGATGCAGAAGATGTAGACCTTGAGGGCGACTTTGATTCCGAGGTGAGGGCCGGCTCTCTTAGCGGACTCTTTGGGGAGTTCGGGGAGGGTCGGTGATCGGAGGACCCCGAAACATGGGCGTGGATGAGCCGAGGCCGGATCGCAGACTCTTTAGAGGAGTCGGTGAGTCTTCACGATGAGCCCGGCGATTCCAGTGACCCGGACTATGAGCCTTAGACTAGTTGGTCGACGATGGGACCCCTACCTTTTTTAGTTATAGTGATCCTTAGTATAGACCTACTCACCCGACCACCGACATTTTTTTGGATTAGTGGCCTTTTGACTTGATGCTAGCTTGACCTTGACCTAGACACATAGTGGATATGACCGTACATGTATCTGCGTTCTTTGTGTAATATATTTATATATATATATATATGAGAATGAGGTTTTACACGATGATATTTTGATTGTTTGGCTTCCTTGCTCATCTTTATTTGTCGGGGTTTGTAATCTGCTTTCATGTGTTTTTATACTCGATTGTTATTGGGTTGGGGGTCTCACGGGGACGTCGCACTATGATCGGCCAGGAGTGGTAAGGGGATGCTCGCGTCGAGGATGGGTAAGTTAAGGTTCGGGGTGTGACAAGTAGCCACATCATTGGCATGGCTATCGGCGAGAATCCTTCCACGAAACGTTGATAATAGCCAGCCCGATCTAAAATGTAACGAGCCGAATTTCGATGTAATTTAAGGGATTAATAAAATGAATGTTATTTCTCATTTCATTTGAGTACGACTACCCGAGCTGATCACTCTTGGGATACTAACCCCGAGGAATGGCTAACTAGGGGCGCTAGACGTGGACCGTGGACTTAGTCGTGACTCGGGGGCTGATTTGAGAAAGAATGAGGGAATATTGTGAACCAAAGAGGGGCCAATCTTAGGAAAAGTGATGGAAATGGTATGGCCAAGGCCAACGATGCACAATTGGGATCGCAGGTGATTCTGCTTAACCAAACGTGCTCGTGGCCAACCAATCCTGAACTCGAGCCAAATGATCGTGACCCCGGGATTAGTAATAAACCCTCTTTCTCTCGATGATCGGAACCATTGAGACTCGGATAGCCCTAAGTCGATACGCGTATGCCTAAACGGCCGCCTGTTAGTGAGAGTTTCAGAAAAATTGAAATTGAGAGAGAGTTGTTCACGGAATTGAACCCAGATCTCGGTGTCGGATTTCGGGGACCCGACGGACTAATTTTAGGATTTTGACGCCAAAAATGTTGGCCACATACATATGGGACGCATGGGTGCGAAAAATGGAAATTCGGTTCGGAAAGGAAAAAGGACGGAATTGCCCTTGGGCTATTTAAACAATTCCGAATTTTGGGGAATTATTTTGGTTTAACCAAGGTTGGTTAAGATAACTAGAGTGGTTAGGGGTTGGTTAAGGACTAATGACAAGATTGCCCATCAATAATTGAATGGAATGAATTGTAACCATTGGATGTAGGGGTAGTTTAGTCACATGGGCTTAGATGTTGACACATGGCTTCCACTAAGGGTTGAGTGGACTAGCTTTGACCAATAATTGGACATGTTTTCCCTCTCTCTCTCCTCCATTTCGCCCACCCTCTCTCCCTCACCGATCGGCCACTTCCTCTCCTCCGTTTCTCTCCCTCTTCGCCGGATCAGCCCCACCGTCGCCGCCCTTCCTCAGCCGCTCGCCGGAGCTGCTGGTCACGGCAAAGGACCGCCGTGAAGAGCCGGACCAGCCCCCAAGCCGCCATCCTCAGCCACGCTTCCCCCTCTCTCTTGGCCGACCAGCCTTGAACCGCCGTTGGCCGTGAGGGCCGAGCCACCGCCGTGAGCCGCCGTTGGTGAGCCGTGAGTGGGATGTACTTGTTCCTTCCACAAATCGTCCACCCAAACGTGAGTTTTATACCTAAACTTAGTTTAGGCTTAATTGTGTTTAGTTGGGTTCATTAGATAGATTTGTGGAGTTTTAAGCTAGTTTAGTGTTTTGTTGTGGTTGTGTAGTTATGGCTGAATTAAGGATGTGGTTGAGGGTTGATTTGAGGTGGACTTATGACTGATTAGTGAGGATTGGATTGTTGTCCATGGTGAGCCAAATTCGGAGCCCTTGGGTGGTTGTGCTAGAAATGGTGATTTGAGGGCTAAATAGGCTTGATTTGCAAGATTAAACTAAGTATATGTCTATTATGTTTGAGTGGGGTCTTGGCTGAGTTAATTGAGGCTAAATGGAGTGTTTTGAATGTGTTTTGGCCATGTTTGAAGTTGGGGTTTTGGTTTGGCCGAATTGCATGTGTTAGGATACAAATGCTAGAATATGTCCATTGTTTGTAAATGTTGGTAATTGTTATGGCATTTGTATTCATTGATATGAAAATACATGTCACGCACATTGTATGTCGAGATTGAGATTTGAGATGACATTATGTGATTGTCTTGGTGTGACATTGCATTGTGTGATCACGATAAACGCCCTGAAATGAGTGGATTGGGCTAAGATAAAATTGATATGTGTGATCACTTAAGGCCTTCGGGTCGTGGCCTACGGGTCGAGTTCCGTCCTCATGCACTTTGTAGCAGGACGATGCCTTGCTTAGAACCCGGAAGACCATCCTCATGCACTTTGTAGCAGGCTCACGGCCCGTAGGTGAGCCGTTGTGCCTCAAGCACTTTGTAGCAGGCTAGAAGACACGGGCCAGGGTAGAATATACGCTGGCCATGAAGTGTTGTGGCCTTCGGGTCGGGCCCTATTGTGGGTCGGAGATTAAGAATGAACTGAACCTTGCATTATGTGAATTGTGAATCATGCAAAGATTGATGAGATTGTGAGAATTGTTAGCATGTGACGCATGAGGCATTCGTGTGGGATGCGGTGATCGAGTGATTTGAACCATTTAAAGAAGATGAGCACGCGTGTGTGAAGTACGCCGCCCGTATGTACACGTATGTGGGTGTATATATATGTTGAATTGCACTAACTTGCAGGGGTTGAATCATGTTAAAACACATATTGAATTTTATGTTGTTGGCTTGAATGTTTGATTTTGATTCGTTAAGAGACACACTTTAGCCTAGCCTAGGTTTAGGTATTTGATTCACCGAGCTAGTCTCACGATTGTGGTAAAACCGAACATTTTCAGAACCTGCCCCCCTAGGATGCGGAGCCGCCTCCACTTTTGGGATTCCTAGGCGGATATTACAAGTCGAGGAGCATTTTCCAGCTGGAAATGGCGAGATGCATGTAAGGTTTAGGTCGAGTTCTCTACGTTAATGTGGGTGAGGATGAGCATCGAGCGAGTACATCGCATGGTGTCGTGGGGCAGCGGACGGGACCCTCGATCGACCTATTCGTACCTTTGACATTCCCAAAGAGACGTTGATGGCGAGTTGGCGCCCGGTGATTGCCGATGGCGAGGTGGTTGATGCTTCTTTCACCCGGCGCTCAACTTAACCGTCGAGGCCCGGCCAGTCCCGAGTTTGGTATGATGAACTAGAGCGGAGCTTATGGAAGAGGATGAGGGCGACCCAGCCGGCGGGCGATGGAGGCGAGATGATGGGGATGGTGAGGTCGATGAGGTGGCGAGGCGCGTAGATATAGATCTTGATCGAGGATGCGAATAA
The DNA here is from genome assembly GCA_024733475.1 of Syzygium grande. NCBI lineage: Eukaryota > Viridiplantae > Streptophyta > Magnoliopsida > Myrtales > Myrtaceae > Syzygium > Syzygium grande. The sequence continues at coordinate 20,612,354 of JAMXDD010000005.1, read as the reverse complement.
GATGTAGACCTTGAGGGCGACTTTGATTCCGATCTTTGGGACGGCTCTCTTAGCGAGACTCTTGGGGAGTTCGGGAGGGTCGGTGATCGGGAGGACCCCGACATGGACGTGGATGAGCGAGCCGGATCGCGGCTCTTGAGAGGAGGTCGATTGAGTCTTCACGACTAGCGATGATTCCGGCGACCAGGACTATGAGCCTTAGACTAGTTGGTTGTGATAGGGATCCCTACCTTTTTGTTATAGTGATCCTTAGTAAAGACCTACTCACCGCCACCGACACTTTTTGGATTAGTGGCCTTTTTGACTACGATGCTAGCTTGACCACGACCTAGACACGTAGTGGATATGGCTGTACATGTATCTGCGTTCTCTATGTAAACAGTTTATATATATATATGTGTGAATGAGGTTTTACCTGATGATGTTTGATTTGTGTGGCTTCCTTGCTCATCTTTATTTGTCAGGGTTGTAATATGCTTCCGCATGTGTTTTTATACTCTGATTGACGTTGGGTCGGCGAGGTCTCCTGGGGACATCGCACTATGATCGACCGAAGTGGTAAGGGGATGCTCGCGTTCCGATGGGTAAGTTGGGTTCGGGGCGTGACATAAAAAGCTTCGGATCTTCGTCACGGAAGTCGGTCTTGGCCACTTTGTTACAACTTCAATCTTCGTCGGGTGCATAGAAATCCCATCTCTTGAGACTATGTGTCCAAGGCACGCTACTTTACTAAGCCAAAATTCACACTTGCTGAACTTGGCGTAAAGTGTGTGCTCCCTCAAGGTCCGTAGTACCTCAGTCAAATGCACTTCGTGTTTCTCCGGGCTCTTCGAATACCCCAATATATCGTCAATAAACACTATGACGAACTGGTCCAGAAATTTCTTAAATACCCTATTCATCAGGTCCATAAAAGCTGTAGGGGCGTTCGTTAAATCGAAGGGCATCACTATAAACTCATAGTGCCCGTACGTTGTCCTAAAGGCGGTCTTGGGTATGTCCTCCTTCCGGATCCTCAACTGGTGATACCCAGTCCAGAATCGATCTTAGAGAACACCGAGGCTCCTTGTAATTGATCAAATAGATCGTCGATCCTCGGCAGTGGATATTTGTTCTTTACAGTCACCTGGTTTAATTGCCGATAATCTATACATAGCCTCAACGTTCCGTCCCTTTTTCTCACGAACAGGACTGGCACTCCCCATGGGGACGCACTAGGGCGAATGAAACCCTTGTCCAGGAGTTCTCGCATATGAACTTTCTATTCTTTTAACTCTGACAGGGACATCCGATATGGTGCCTTCGAGATCAGTTCAGTTCCTGGGGCCAATTCAATCACAAATTTCACTTCTCGCTCAGGCAGTAATCATGGCAATTCCTGAGGAAAAATCTCGGGAAACTTGCATACTACAGGTATTTCATCCAACTTGTGTCCCTCAGTTGTTAAATCAACCACGTTTACCAGATATCCTTCGCAACCATCATCCATTAGCATAGTCGCCTCAAGGGAGGAAATCCAAGGGGTCAGGGTCCCTCCTCGATTTCCCTGAAACTCAAATCTAAGACGTCCAATGGGATTAAATTGGATTGTCTTATTACCACAATCCATAATGGCTTTCTACTTCATCAGCCAATCCATACCGATGATCACATCGAAATCATACATGGCCAATACAGCCAAATTAATTCTCTCTTCTCTATCCCTAATCACAATTTTACAATCAAGACACCCCAACGACACTAACACCCTATCATGCAGTGGGGTCATCACACAGAGCATATTCTCAAGCAATACGGGTTCAATACCAACCAACCTAACAAATTGCTACGAAATAAACGAGTGGGTTGCCCTTAGATCAAACAATGCATATGTAGCATGATCACAAAGAGATATCGTACCTCTGACCACGCTCGGCGCTTCCTCTACCTCTCTGCGCACCATCACATATACCCGTCCTTGCGTTGGCGGCCTCTCTTGAATAGCTGGTGGGAGATCCCACCTTGATTCCCTATTTGATTTCCGGATTGGGGTTGTTGTGGTAGCATTGGTGATCCAATGGAGCGCTACTAAGGACAGTTCCTGATTTTGTGCTCTAAGCTTCCGCACCTAAAACAAGCCCCAAAACATCTCAGCTGCTGGCTCGGTTTCCCAATGTTCTTTCTCACCGGCGGGGTAAATCGTCTATTTCGGTCATGGGCTTCTTTCCAAAGCGGCGGTTATCTCGATTCGGGGCAAACTGCGATCCGGAAGCGGCTGCCCTATCCAAATGATCCCACTCTACGGCTTGAACACCTGTCGTATAACTCTCCGTAGTCCCGGATGTTCAGTTGGACCATTTGACCTCGGAGATCCGGCCTCAAACCATCTTGAAATCTTCAAACTTTGTCAATCGGATTCTCAACCATTTTGGGAGCGAACTTTGATAACCTTTGAGAACTCCTCCTGATATTGGTCTACAGTTATCGATCCCTGGAGAAGTCTCATGAATTTTGCTAACTTCCTTTCCTGGGCACTTTTTGAAAAGTACTTGCCATAAAAGTTTTCAACAAACATGGGCCACTTCAGCTCCGTGCCTTCCGAGAATACCCTTTCCTTAGTGGCCTTCCACTAGTTGTTCGCATTGTCCTGTAACTGGTATATAGCCAAATTCACTATTTCAATATCGGTACATCCCAACACTTGAAAGGCTTTCTCCAATTCTTCCACCTAATGTGGAGTAGCCTTGGGGTCACATTTCCCCGTAAACTTCGACGGTTTTAACTTTAGAAACTATTCCACCAGTTGGTGCATTTGCCTGTTTGCAACCATCTGGCTCTGTCCTTGCTGGGCGTTATTTCTATTGATGGCAGCAGCTGCTGCAGCATAAGTGGCCTCGGCAATTGTAACTGCCCTCTCTTAGGCCTGCCTGCCCATGACATTCCCTATCTCTCTTAGGGTTTCTATAACTTGTTCCATTCCAGGGTCTCTGGCCACTTGGCCACCTGAACTCAACTGACCTTGGGGTTCCTTTTCCCCTTCTTCTGCTCATCTTTCCACTTTCTGACACTTAACTACCTGCTATAATTCCGCTCAGGAATTAGATACCTAAATCAACTATATCGGTCTATGTCACGCCCCGAACCCAACTTACCCATCGGAACGCGAGCATCCCTTACCACTTTGGCCGATCATTAGTGCGCCTCCCGGAGACCTCGGCCGACCCAACGCCAATCGTAGTATAAAAACACATGCGAAGCATATTACAACCCCGATAAATAAAGATGAGCAAGGAAGCCACACAAATCAAAACATCATCAGGTAAAACTTCATTCTCATATATATACAAACCGGCTTTACACAAAGAACATGGACTCTCAGATACCATATCCACTACAGTCTAGGTCAAGGTCAAACTAGCATCATAGTCAAAAGGCCACTAATCCAAAAAGCGCCGGTGGTCGGGTGAGTAGGTCGGTACTAAGAATCACTATAACAAAAAGGTAGGATCCCTATCATTGACCAACTAGTCTAAGGTCGATAGTCCGGTCGCCGGAATCATCTGCCTCGTTGTAAGACTCAAATGGCTCCCCCAAAGAGTCGCAACTGGCTCGCTCATCCCGTCCATGTCGGGGTCCTCGTCCCGGCTGACCCTCTGAACTCCCCGTGAGTACGCTAAGGGCGTCGGCCGGCGGCGTAGTCAAAATCATCCTCGGTCTACGTCCTCATTGCATCCTCTCGGCATCTATATCTATGTCCTCGCCTACCTCGATCTCACCATCCCCCCATCGTCTGCTCCATGGCGCCTAAAGCTCGGGTTCGTCCATCCTCTTCCATAAGCTCCCGGCTCTAGCTCATCATACCAAACTCAGGACTGTTTGGGCCTCGGCGGTTGGCGGATGTCACGCCCCGAACCCAACACCCGCCGGGCGAGCATCCCCGCTGCAGTCCGGTCGATCATAGTCTGCGACGTCCCCGAGGAGACTTCATGGAAGCCAGAGCAACAATGGGAGAATAAAAAACACATGCGGAGCCAATTACAAACCACGACAAATAAAGATGAGCAAAGAAGCCACACAAATCAAAACATCACCGTGTAAAACCTCCTTCTCAACAAATACCAACATTTATAAACAATGGGCATATTCTAGCATTTTTATCCTGTACATAAAGGTCTAGGTCAAGCAAAACCCCAACTTCAAACATGGCCAAAACACATTCAAAACACTCCGTTTAGCCTCGATTAACTCAGCCAAGACCCTGCTCAAACACCATAGACATATACTTAGTTTAATCTTGCAAATCAAGCCTATTGGCCCTCGAATCACCATTTCTAGCACCACCCAAAGGGCTCCGAATTTGGCTCACCATGGACACCTTGATCCAATCCTCACTTAATGGGTCATACTAAGTCCACTCAAATCAACCCTCAACCACGTCCTTAATTCAGCCATGGCTTCCTGACTGACAAAGCACTAAATTTACTTAAACTCCACCGTCTATCTAATGAACCCAACTAAACACAATTAAGCCTAAGCTAAGTTTGGGTATAAAACTCACCGGTTGGGCGATTCGAAGGAAGAACAAGTACATCCAAGTCTCTCGGCTCAACTGCTTGGACGTCCACCTCCTCTTCCATAAACTCCGGCTCTAGCTCATCATACCAAACTCCGGGACCTGGCTGGGCCTCGACGGTTGGCGGAGCTCCAGTGGAGGTGTCACGCCCAACCCAACTTACCCATCGGAACGCGAGCATCCCCTTAACACTTTGGTCGATCATAGTCGCGTCCCGGGAGACCTCACCGACCCAACAACATACAGAGTATAAAAACACATGCGGAAGCAAAATATAACCGACAAATAGAGATGAACAAGGAAGCCACACCAATCAAAATATCACCAAGTAAAACCTCATTCTCATATATAAACAAACTTTACATAAAGAACGTAGATACATGTACAAATCACATCCACTAAAGGTCTAGGGTCGTGGTCAAGCTAGAATCAAGTCAAAAGGCCACTAATCCAAAAAGTGCTCTTGGTAGGTGGAGTAGGTCTGCATACTAAGGATCGCTATAACAAAAAAAGGTAGGGATCCCTATCGTCAACCGACTAGTCTAGGGTGCATAGTCCGGGTCAGCTGAATCATCTGGCTCGCCGTAAGACTCAACTCCACTCCTCTCAAGAGCCGCGACCGCTCGGCTCATCCACGCCCATGTCCGGGTCCTCCCGATCAGCCCTGACCCTCCCCGCTCCCCGGTAGTCTCCGCTAAGAGAGCGTCCACCAAAGATCGGAGTCAAAATCGTCCTCCATCTCGTCCCCGGCTACATCCTCTACTACATCTATATCCTATGTCATCGCCTACCATCCGACTTCACCATCCCTATCGCCACGCCCATCCATCGCTGCGGCCCCGGGTCCTCATCCTCCTCAACCATAGGCTCCTCGATCCTCATACCAAACTCCGGGACCTGGCTGGGCCTCAACGTCTGGGCGGAGCTCCAGGGGGGGGAGCATCAACCACCTCTCCATCGGCAATCACTGGCGCCAACTCGCCATCAACGTCTCTTGGGATGTCAAAGGTACGAATAGGTCACTGAGGGTCCCGGGCCAACTGCCCCCACGACACCATGCTACGTACTCTCGCTTGATGCTCATCCTCACCCGTATTAACATAGAGAACTGACCTAAACCTCACGTGCATCTCGTCATTCCCAGCTGGGAAATGCTCCACCGACTGTAATATCTGCCTCGGAATCCCAAAAAGTGGAGGCGGGTCCTGCATCCTAGGGGGTAGGCTCAGAAATGTTCGGTTTACCACAACCGTGAGACTAGCTTCGAATCAAATAAATACCTAAACCTAGGCTAGGCTAGAGTGTGTCTCTTCGGAACAAAATCAGACATTCAAGCCATACAACATAAATCTCAAAATGTGATTCAACGTGATTCAACCCCTGCAAGTTAGTGCAATTCAACATATATATATGTACACCCACATACGTGCACATACGGGCGGCTTACTTCACACGTGCTCATCTTCTTTAAATGGTTCAAGCCACTCAATCATCGCATTCCACCACGAATGCCTCATGCGATCATATGCTAACAATTCTCACAATCTCACCACAATCCCGCGATTCACATTCACACAATGCATGTTCAGTTCATTCTTAATCTCACGACCCACAATAGGGCCCGACCCGAAGGCCCGACCCGAAGCCACAACACTTCATTGGCCAGGTATAAAAAACCGCCCCGCCCCGGTGTCTTCTAGCCCTCATGACACACCACCTCACCTACGAACCCAGAGCCTGCTACAAAGTGCATGAGGATGGTGCGTCTTCCGGTCTCACGGGCATCGTCTCGCTAAAAAGCGCAGAGGACGGAACGACCCAAAGGCCCGCGACCCGAAGGCCACTAGGTGATCACACGTCTCAATTTTATCTTAGCCCAATTCCACTCAATTCAGGGCGTTTACCGTGATCACACATAATGCAATGTCACACAATGTCATTTCACATATCAATCTCAACATATCAAGTGGTGACATGCATTTTCATTCCAATGAACACAAATGCCACAACATTTATCCACATTTACAACCAATGTACACTTTCTAGCATTTGTATTCTAATATGTGCAATTCGACCAAGTCTAAACCCCAAATTTAAACATAGCCCAAACTCATTCAAAACACCCCAATTAAGCCTCGATTAACTCAGCCAAGGCCCCAAAACAACATTTCTAGCATTTGCATCCTACACATGCAATTCGGCCAACCTAACACCCCACATTTAAACATGGCCAAAATACAATCTAAACACTTCATTTAGGCCTCCAATGTTCAGCCAAGATCCCCTCAACCATATATAGCATGTACTAAGCAATTAAGCAAAACAAGTTCAATTGGACCTAAAGACAACATTCCTAACATAAAACCTCAAAGGCTCCAATTTCAGCCATAATGGACAGCCACTAAACCATCATGATTCGGCCATGGTTTCACCTCATATCAACCCTCAACAACAACATACTTTCAGCCATTACTACACAATCCACTAAATAGCACTAATCTAGTTCAAACTTCACAATTCAAACCAAACTAACTCAACTAGACACAATTAGGCCTAATCTAAGTTTAGGTGTTCAACTCACTTGAGGGTGGACGATATGCGGGAGGAACAAGTACATCCCAACTCCCGGCTCAGGACGGCTCACGGCGGTGTTCACGGGCGGTGGCTGGTTTCCACGGTCAGCAGCTGATTGGTGGTGGCGAATGGAGCTTCAAGGGGAGAGGAGGAGGGCGGCGACTTGAAGGCTAGACCGGCCCTCCACGGCTTCCCTTGCCGTGGCCCACAGCTCCGTGAGCTGCTGCTTGAGGTGGCGGCGGTGGCTGGTCTTGATCGGCCAGAGGAGGAGAGAGAACGAAGGGAGAGAGAGACGGTGGGGAGTTGTGGCCGAACAAGAGAGGAGAGAGGGAGAAGAAAAGAGTGGGCGTGAGGGAGAAGAAAAAATGGAGGAGAGAGAGTGAGCTTATCCTATTTAGTCAAACCCTAGTCACTTTCAACTTTTGGGGTGACAAGTGTCACTCATCCAAGCCCCTAGACCAAACCACCCTCCATCCAAAGGCTAATAACTAATCCAAATGAATTATTGAGGGGGTATTTTTGTCCTTTTCCCCTAACCAAACCTTAACTACTCTAGACAACAACCACCCATGGTTTAACCCAAATTAAATCTTCAAAATTCGGAATTAAGTCCTATTAGTCCAAGGCAATTTAAATCTTTTTTGCCGTTCCGAACCAAAATTCCGTTTTTTTTCACTCAAAGCGTCCACGTATGTGTGGCCAACATTTTACGCGTCGAGAATCTTAAAATTAGTCCGTCGGGTCCCAAAATTCGACATCGAAATCTGGTTTCAATTCCGTGAACAACTCTCTCTCAATTTCAATTTTTTAAAACTCTCACTAACAATAATTTGTTTAGGCATCACGTATCGACTTAGGGCTGTCCGAGTCTCAATGGTTCCGATCATTGAGAGGAAGAGGTTTATTACCAATCCCGGGGTCCGCGATCATTTGGTTCGAGTTCGGATTGGTTGGCCACGAGCACGTTTGGTTAGCGAGAATCACCCGCGATCCCAATTGTGCATCGTTGGCCTTAATATACCATTCCATCACTTTTCCTAAGATCGGCCCCTCACTGTTTACAATATTCCCTCATTCTTTCTCAAATCGGCTCCCGAGTCGCGACTAAGTCCCCCGGTCCACGTACTTCAATGTCCTAGTTAGCCATTCCTCATGGTTAGTATCCCAAGTGATCGACTCGGGTGAGTCGTACTCAAATGAAATGAGAAATAACATTCATTTTATTAATCCCGGATATTACATCGAATTCGGGCCGTTATAGAGGAGCATCGATCACCTCTCCATCGGCAATCACCGCGCCAACTCGCCATCAACGTCTCTTGGGATGTCAAAATGCGAATAGGTCGACTCTAGGTCCTGTTCACGCTCAAGCGACACCATGCTATGTACTCCGCTTACATGCTCATCTTCACCCGTAGACAATAGAGAATCGACTGTAACCTAACATGCATCTACGCCATTTCCAGCACGGGAAATGCTCGTCGACTGTAATATCTGCCTCGGGAATCCCAAAAGTGATACGGCTCCGGCATCTGGGGTAGGTTCTGAAATGTTCGGTTTTACCACAACCGTGAGACTAGCTCAGTGAATAAAATACCTAAACCTAGGCTAGGCTAGAGTGTGTCTCTTACAAATCAAACTCAAACATTCAAGCCAACAAACATAAATCTCAATATGTGTTGCAACGTGATTCAACCCCTGCAAGTTAGTGCAATTCAACATATATATACACCCACATACGTGTACATACGGACAGGCGTACTTCACACACGCATGCTCATCTTCTTTAAATGGTTCAAATCACCCGATCACCGCATCCCACACGAATGCCTCACGCGGTCACATGCTAATGATTCTCACAATCTCATCACCATATTGCATGATTCACAATTCACATAATGCAAGTTAGGTTCATTCTTAATCACCACGACCACAATAGGCCCTACCAGAAGGCCCACAACACTTCATGGCCAAGTGTATATTCTACCCCTCCCGGTGTCTTCTAGCCTGCTACAAAGTGCACGAGGCGCAACACCGCTCACCCTACAACCCGGAGCCTGCTACAAAGTGCATGAGGATGGTCGCCTTTCTGTCCTAACCGGGCATCGTCCCGCTACAAAGTGCATGAGGGGCGGAACTCGACAAGTGAGCCCGCGACCCAAGGCCTTAAGTGATCACACATATCAATTTTATCTTAGCCCAATCTACTCATTTCAGGGCGTTTACTGTGATCACACAATGTCATGCCACACTCGCACACTCACATGATGTCATTTAAATTCTCAATCCCGACATACAATGTGCGTGACATGCATTTTCACATCAATGAATACAATTGCTATAACAATTACCAACAATGGGCATGTTCTAACATTTATATTCCAACACATGTAATTCGGCCAAAACAAAACCTCATCTTCAAACATGTACAAAACACATTCAAAACACTCCGTTTAACCTCAATAAACTCCGCCAAGGCCCCACTCAAATATATAAGGCATACACTTAGCTTAATTAAGCAAATCAAGCCTAATTGGAACTAAAATCACCATTTCTAATACCAAACCTCAAGGCCTCCGAATTGACTTACCAAGGACAGCAACCAAAACCCACATTAATCATTAATACTTCTTGTCTTAAATCACCCTCAACAACACTTTTAACTCAGCCATTAACCACACAATCACTAACAACACTAACCCAACTTAATCTCCCTAATCAACCTAAAACTAAACTAACTAAACACAATCAAAGGCTAAGCTAGGTTTAGGCATTAAACTCACTTCGGGATGGACGATTTGAGGAAGAAACAAGTACATCCGACTTGCGGCTCGGACGACGCTCCACGACCACCCTCGTGAGGGCTCGGCTCCTCACGGCCCCGCAGCGGCTTGGCGGGCGATCGGTCACGAGAGAGAGAGGAAGTGGCGGCCAGGGGCTTGACCGGCCCTCCACCCACGGTCCCTTGGCGTGTCCCACACTCCCGGCGACGGCTGAGCAAGGTGGCGTGATGGGGCTGGTTGGCCCGAAGATGAAGAAGCGGTGGAGAGGAAGTGGAGAGGAGGGAGTCGGCCGAATGGTGAGGGGGGGAAAAGTGAGAGTGGGCGTGAGAAGAAGAGAGAGAGAGTGAGACTTAATCAATTATTGGTCAAAAAGTTGGTCAAATCCTCCTTAGTGGAAGACACATGTCACCATCTAAGCCCACTTGCCCAAAATACCCTTGCATCCAATGGCCCACATTCATTCATAACAATTATTGAGGGGCATTTTAGTCTTTAGCCCCTAACCAAACCTTAACCCTCCTAGTTAACTCTAACCCACCTTAGTTAAACCAAAATAAATTCTAAAATTCGGAATTAAGCTTAAATAGTCCAAGGGCAATTCCGTCCTTTTCCTTTTCGAACCGAAATTCCATTTTTCGCACCCATCCTCCCATATGTACGTGGCCAACATTTTCTCAAGGCCAAAATCTTAAATTAGTCCGTCGGTCCTCAAATCCGACACCCAAATCGGGTTCAATTCCGTGAACAACACTCTCTCAATTTCGATTTTTCCGAAACTCTCACTAACAGCGGCTGTTTAGGAATACAGACGACTTAGGGCTATCCAGTCTCAATGGTTCCGATCATCGAGAGGAAAGAGGGTTTATTACTAATCCCGGTCCACGATCATTTGCCGAGTTCGTGATTGGTTAGCCATTTAGCACGTTTGGTTAACTGGAGAATCCTGCGATCCGGTGTGTTGGTTTGGCCTTATACCATTTCCATCACTTTTCCCAAGATGTTCACCGGTTCACAATATTCCTCATTCTTTCTCAAATCGGCTCCCGAGTCATGACTAAGTCCCCTCGGTCCACATTACTAGTGTCCTAGTTAGCCATTCCTCATGGTTAGTATCCCAAGAGTGATCAGCTCACGGGGCGAAGTCACTCAAATGAAATGAGAAATAACATTCATTTCTTAATCCCGGAAATTACATTAAATTGAATTCGGCCGGGCATACCGCCTTTCTCGCCCACTTTCCTTGGGGCCACGTAGAACTAGGCCGCTTGAGAGGGCTGGGACCAGCCCCAAGCAGCGTCTCTCAGCCACGCCTCCCCTCTCCTAAATGTGACCCGGCCTTGGACCTTGGTGGCCATGAGGTCTTGAAACCCGGAGGGAGGCCGTGAGCCGTCGTCGAACCTTGAAGTTGGATGTACTTGTTCCTTCCACAAATCGTCCACCCGACCTGGGTTTATACCTAAACTTAGTTTTAAACAGTGTGTTTAGTTGGTTTAGTTTGGATTGATTAGTGGAGATTGAGTTAATTTGGTGTTTTATTCTTGATTATGTGGTTAATGGTGAAATAATGATGTTGCTAAGGAATTGGATTTAAAAGGTGGAATTATGGTTGATTTGTGATGGTTTGAGGAAACATTGCAGGCCCAATTCGGAGTTCTTGAGAGTTTGTGTTAGAAATGAGTGATTTTAGGTCCAATTAGGCTTGATTTGCTTAATTAAACTAAGTATATCCTTCGCAACCATCATCCATTAGCATAGTCGCCAAGGGAGGAAATCCAAGGGGTCGGGGTCCCTCCGATTTTTCCAAAACTCAAATCTAAGGCGTCCAATGGGATTAAATTGGATTTGTCCTATTACCCACAATCCATAATGGCTTTCTACCCCTTCGGTAATCCATACCGATGATCACATCGAAATCATACATAGCCAATAAAGCAAATTAATTCTCTTCTCTATCCCTAATCACAATTTTACAATCAAGACACCGCAACGACACTAACACCCTATCATGCAGTAGGGTCATCACACGTACATATTCTCAAATAACTGGGTTCAATACCAAACAAGCTAACAAAAGCTATTCAAATAAACGAGTGAGTTGCCCCCGGATCAAACAACGCATATACAGCATGATCCAGAGAGAGATTGTACATGATCACGCTCACGCAGCTTCCTCCTCAGACACCATCGCCATATACCTATCCTTGCTCTGGCGGCTCCCTTGAATAGCGGTGGGAGATTCAACTGATTCCCAATTTGATTTCGGATTAGGGTTGCTTGATTCCCAAATTGGCCTTCTTAGATCAGGCCTACCCCGGGCCAATTCAATCACAAAATTCCACTTCGCCAGCGTAATCCCCGGCACCCCGAGAAAAATCTCGAAAACTTGCATACTACAGTATTTCATCCAACTTGGGTCCCCGCCTGTTGAATCAACCACGTTTACTAGATATCCTTCGCAACCATCATCCATTAGCATGGTCGCTTTAAGGGAGGAAATCCAAGGGGTCGTGGTCCCTCCTCGATTTCCTTGGAACTCAAATCTAAGACGTCTAATGGGATTAAATTGATCGCCCTATTACCACAATCCATAATGGCTTTCTTCATTAGGCCAATCCATACCAATGATCACATAGAAATCATACATGGTCAATACAACCAAATTAATTCTCTTCTCTATCCCTAATCACAATTTTACAATCAAGACACCCCTAAATCCACTAACACCCTATCATGCAAAGGGGTCATCACACGTAGCATATTCTCACAAATACTTTCCAATACCAACCAACCCAACAAATTGCTACTTAAATAAACGAGGGGTTGCCCTTAGATCAAAACAATGCATATGTAGCATGATCACAAAGAGATATCGCACTTCTCCTACCACGCCCCTACGCTTCTCTACCTCTCTCAAGCACCATCACATATACTGCCCCGCGCTATGCCTCTCTGAATAGCTCAGGAGATCCCAAAATTGATTCCCTATTTGATTTCTGATTGGGGTTGTTGTGGTAGCATTGGTGATCCAATGGAGCTACTAAGGACAGCCTCCCATTTTGTAGCTCTAAGCTTCCTGCGACCTAAACAAGCCCCAAAACATCTCACCGCTCGGTTTCCCAATGTTCTTTCTCACCAAGTGGTAAATCGCCCATTTCCGGGTCATGGGCTTTTCCAAAGCGAGGGTACATCTCGATTCGGCAAATCGCGATCCGTATAACAACGCCCTATCCAAATGATCCCACCCCACGGCTTGAACTCGCTCAGAATCCTCCGTAGTCCCGGATGTTCAGTTGACCATTTAACTTTGAGATCCGCCTCAAACCATCTTGAAATCTTTCAAACTTTGTCAATCGGATTCTCAACCATTTTGGGAGCGAACTTTGATAACCTTGAGAACTCCTCCCGATATTGGTCTATGCCAGCTATTTCCATCCTGGAGAAGTCTCATGAATTTTGCTAACTTCCTTTCCTGGGCACTTTTTGAAAAGTACTTGCCATAAAAGTTTTCAACAATCATGGCCACTTCAGCTCCGCGCTTCCGAGAATACCCTTTCCTTAGTGGCCTTCACCAGTTGTTCGCATTGTCCCTCAGAACTGGTATATAGCCAAATTCACTATTTCAATATCGGTACATCCCAACACTTGAAAGGCTTTTCCAATTCTTCCACCTAATGGAGTAGCCTTTTGGGGTCAGCATTTCCCCGCAAAACTTCAAACCGGGTTAACTTTAGAAACTATTCCACCGAAGCCAGCATTTGCCCCGCTTGCAACCATCTCGCCTCGCCCTTGCTGGCGTTATTTCTATTGATGAAAGATCATACTCATGGCCTCTAATTGTAACGGGTTCCTCTTAGGCCTCGCCCGCCCATGACATTCCCTATCTCTTAGGTTTCTATAACTTGTCTTATCTCTGTGGTCTCTCTCGCCACTTGGCCACCGAATCAACTCACCTCGGGGTTCCTTTTCCCCTTCTTCTCGCCCCATCTTCCACCTCTCTACACTTAACTACCCGCTATAACTCCGCCTGTGAATTAGACATCTAAATCAACTATATCGGCCTATGTCACGCCCAACCCAACTTACCCATCGGAATCGCGAAAGCATCCCCTTTTAACACTCCTTGCCGATCATAGTGCGAAGGCCCCTGTGAGACTACCACCCAACAACAATCGTATATAAAAACACATGAAACAAAATATAACTCGATAAATAGAGATGAACAAGGGTTAACACAAATCAAAACATCACCGTAAAACCTCATTCTCATATATATACAAACTGTTTAGCATAATAAAGAACAATGACCTCGTGACAGCATCCACTACAGTCTAGGTCAAGGTCAAACTAGCATCATAGTCAAAAAAAGGCCACTAATCCAAAAAGCGCCGGTATCGCGTGAGTAGGCCTCAGACTAAGAATCACTATAACAAAAAGGTAGGGATCCCCATCGCTGACCAACTAGCTCCAAGGCTGATAGTCCGGGTCAGGCCGGAATCATCTGCTCATAAGACTCACCACTCTCAAAGAGTCAGTAACTGCTCGCTCATCCACGTCTATGTGTCCTCCCCTGACACCGACCTCCAACTCCCCAAGAGGTCTCATACAGAGCCACCAAAGAGATCGAGTCAAAATCGTCCTCCTGTGTCTACATCCTCACCGCATCCTCTACTAAGATTCATATCTATGTCCCCGCCCACCTACTCCATCTCACCATCCCATCGCCCCTCGGCCCATCGCCTCGGCCTTGCCCGCCTCCCACATCCTCTTCCATAAGCTCCTACTCTAGCTCATCATGTACCAAACTCCGGACTGGCTGGCCTCGACGCTGGCGATGTCACCGAACCCAATCCTTACCCATCTGAACGCGAAAGATCCCCTCACCGCCTTCGCCGATCATGCGCGACGTCCTGTGAGACTCTCACGACTCCAACAACAATCGTGAGAATAAAACATACGCGAAGCGATTACAAACCCCACAAATAAAGATGAGCAAAATAGCCACACAAATCAAAACATCACTGTGTAAAACCTCCTTCCTCATATAAACAAAATGCTTACATAAAGAACATAGATACCGCATACCACATCCACTAAAGGTGTCTAGGTCAGGTCAAACTAGCATCATAGTCAAAAGCCACTAATCCAAAAAAAAAAAAAAGTGGTCGGGTGAGTAGGTCTGAACTAAGGATCACTATAACAAAAAAGGTAGGGATCCCTATCACAACCGACTAGTCTAGGGCGCATAGTCCGGTCATTGAATCACTCCAAGCTCGCTTATAAGACTCACCGACTTCAAGAGTCAGCGATCCGCTCCGCTCATCCATCGCCCACAGTCCTCCCTGATCCGCCTGACCCTCCCGATCCCCCAAGAGCGCCACCAAGATCGAGTCAAAATCGCCCTCCAGTCTACATCCTCACCGATCCCCCACGGCATCTATATCTATGTCCTCACCTACCCTCATCGTATCTCACCATCCCTATCGGCCCGCCTCCATCGCCTCGGGCCCTGGTCGCCCGCCAACCTCTTCCATAAGTTCATTTAGCTCATCATACCAAACTCCCGGACCCGCCGGGCCCCTCGACGGTTGGCGAGTTCTGTGGAGGTGTCACGCCCCAACCCAACTTCTACCCATCTAACGCCGAGCATCCCCTTAACACTTTGCCGATCCTAGTGCGACGTCCCTCAGAGACCTCGCCTCCACCCAACAACATACGTAGTATATAAACACATGCGGAAGCAAAATATAACCCCGATAAATAGAGATGAACAAGGAAGCCACACCAATCAAAAATATCACCAAGTAAAACCTCATTCTCATATATAAAACAAACTGGTTTACATAAAGAACGATACATGTACAAATACATCCACTAAAGGTCTAAGTCGTAATAAGCTAGAATCAAGTCAAAAGGCCACTAATCCAAAAAGTGTTTGCGGGTCGGTGAAGGTTCCTGCATTTCAAGGATCGCTATAACAAAAAGGGATCCCTATCACAACCGACTAGTCTGTGGGTATAGTCCGGGTCATGGAATCATCTGCCCGGCTGTGAAGACTCAAATGACTCCCTCCTCAAGAGCCGCGATCCGCCTCGCTCATCCACGTCCATGTTTGGGTCCTCCCCGACCCCCGACCCTCCCGAGCTCCCTGTGAGTCCTAAGAGAGCCACCAAAGATCGTAGTCAAAATCGTCCTCCATCTATACGCCCCGCCTACATCCCACGGCATCTATATTCATGTCATCGCGCCACCCCATCGACCACCATCCCCATCGCCCCGCCTCCATCGCCTCCTCGCCTTGGGGTCGCCCTCATCCTCAACCATAGTTCCTGGGCCTGGATCCTCATACCAAACCCTGTGATCTCGGCTGGCCCTTCAACGTCTGCTTGTGCCCAGCGGGGGAGCATCAACCACCTCCACTCCAATCACCCGGGCGCCAACCTCGCATCAACGCTCACTGGATGTCAAAGGCACGAACAGTCGACCGAGGTCCCGTCACCGCCCTACCACACCCCATGCTACGACTTCCCAGCTCGATACCATCCTCACCAGACACATAGAGAACTCCACCTAAACTTTACGTGCATCTCTGGCCATTCCCACCGGGAAATGCCCACCGAATCGTAATATCTCCTAATCCAAAAAGTGGAGGCTGTCCTCAGATCCTAGGGGGTAGGCTCAAATGTTTGGTTTACCACAACCGTGAGACTAGCTCATGAATCAAATACCAAAACCAGGCTGAGCTAGAGTGTGTCTCTTACGGAACAAAATCAAATATTCAAGCCATACAACATAAATCTCAAAATGTGATTCAACGATTCAACCCCGCCAGTTAGTGCAATTCAACATATATATATGTACACCCACATACGTCTTGCATACGGGCGGCGTACTTCACACAGCGTGCTCATCTTCTTTAAATGGTTCAAGCCACTCAATCGCCGCAGATTCCACACGTAATGCCCGCATGCAGTCATATCTTGTAATTCTCACAATCTCACCGCAATCCTGCATGATTCACACCGCGACAATGCAGCTGCCCGGTTCATTCTTAATCTCACGACCCACAATAGGGCTCCGACAGAAGGTTCAGGCAAGGCCCATAACCATTGGCTATAAATAAAACGCCGTCCGGTGTCTTCTAGCCCTCAAAAGCAACACCGCCACCCACTGAACCGTAGCCTGCTACAAAGTGCATGAGGATGGTCGCTCTTCCGGTCTCACTGGGGCATCGCCCTCGCCAGAACCTGTGGACGGACGGAACAAAGGCCACGCACCAAGGCCACTAGGTGATCACACGTCTCAATTTTATCTTAGCCCAATTCCACTCAATTCGTATGTTTACCGTGATCACACATAATGCAATGTCACACAATGTCATTTCACATATCAATCTCAACATATCAAGTGGTGACATGCATTTTCATTCCAATAAACACAAATGCCACAACATTTATCCACATTTACAACCAATGTACACTTTCTAGCATTTGTATTCTAATATGTGCAATTCGACCAAGTCTAAACCCCAAATTTAAACATAGCCCAAACTCATTCAAAACACCCCAATTAAGCCTCGATTAACTCAGCCAAGGCCCCAAAAACAACATTTCTAGCATTTGCATCCTACACATGCAATTCGGCCAACCTAACACCCCACATTTAAACATGGCCAAAATACAATCTAAACACTTCATTTAGGCCTCCAATGTTCAGCCAAGATCCCCTCAACCATATATAGCATGTACTAAGCTTAATTAAGCAAAACAAGTTCAATTGGACCTAAAGACAACATTCCTAACATAAAACCTCAAAGGCTCCGAATTTCAGCCATAATGGACAGCCACTAAACCATCATGATTCGCCATGGTTTCACCTCATATCAACCCTCAACAACAACATACTTTCAGCCATTACTACACAATCCACTAAATAGCACTAATCTAGTTCAAACTTCACAATTCAAACCAAACTAACTCAACTAGACACAATTAGGCCTAATCTAAGTTTAGGTGTTCAACTCACTTGGGGTGGACGATATGGGGAGGAACAAGTACATCCCAACTCCCGCTCAAGGACGGCTCACGGCGGTGTTCACGGCGGTGGCTGGTTTCCACGGTCAACGGCGGCTGATTGGTGGTGGCGAATGGAGCTTCCAAGGGGGAGAGGAGGAGGACGACGACTTGAAGGCTAGACCGGCCTCCACGGCTTCCCTTGCCGTGGGCCCACTCCCGTGAGCTGCCGCTTGAGGTGGCGGCGGTGGCTGGTCTTGATCGGCCAAGAGGAGGAGAGAACGAAGAGGAGAGAGAGAGACGGGGGGAGTTGTGGCCGAACAAGAGAGGAGAGAGGGAGAAGAAAGAGAGTGGCGTGAGGGAGAAGAAAAAAAATGGAGGAGAGAGAGTGAGCTTATCCTATTTAGTCAAACCCTAGTCACTTTCAACTTTTGGGGTGACAAGTGTCACTCATCCAAGCCCCTAGACCAAACCACCCTCCATCCAAAGGCTAATAACTAATCCAAATGAATTATTGAGGGGTATTTTTGTCCTTTGCCCCTAACCAAACCTTAACTACTCTAGACAACTTAACCACCCATGGTTTAACCCAAATTAAATCTTCAAAATTCGGAATTAAGTCCTATTAGTCCAAGGCAATTTCGCCTTTTGCCGCTCCAACCAAAATTCCGTTTTTTTCGTGACTCAAGCGTCCCACGATGTGTGGCCAACATTTTCCGGCCGAGAATCTTAAAATTAGTCCGGCGGGTCCCCCCGGATCGATATCGAAATCTGGGTTCAATTCCGTGAACAACTCTCTAAATTTCAATTTTTCCTCGAAACTCTCACTAACAAAGGGTTGTTTAGGCATACGCCAGTATCGACTTAGGGCTCGTCTCGAGTCTCAATGGTTCCGATCATCGAGAGGAAGAGGGTTTATTACCAATCCCGGGTCACGATCACTTGGCTCGAGTTCGTGGATTGCTGGCCACGAGCACGCTTGGTTAAAAGCGAAATCACCCGCGATCCCGCTTGTGCATCGTTGGCCTTGGCCATACCATTTCCATCACTTTTCCTAAGATCGGCCCCTCACCGGTTTACAATATTCCCTCATTCTTTTCTCAAATCGGCTCCCGAGTCGCGACTAAGTCCCCTCGGTCCACGTACTAATGTCCTAGTTAGCCATTCCTCATGGTTAGTATCCCAAGAGTGATCACCTCTGGGTGAGTCGTACTCAAATGAAATGAGAAATAACATTCATTTTATTAATCCCAGATATTACATCGAAATTCGGGCGTTACAGGAGGAGCATCGATCACCTCTCCATCGGCAATCACCGGGCGCCAACTGCGCCATCAACGTCTCTTGGGATGTCAAAAAGAACGAATAGGTCGGATTAGGTCCCGTGATGGCTGTCCACCATGCTATGTACTCCGCTTCTTGCTCATCTTCACCCGTAATAACAAGAGAATGACCTAAACCTAACATGCATCTCGCCATTTCCAGCCGGGAAATGATCCTGATCGTAATATACGCTTTCGGAATCCCAAAAGTGGGCGGCTCCTAGGCTAAAATGGTGGGTTTTGAAATGTTTTGGTTTTACCACAACCGTGAGACTAGCTTTCGATGAATAAAATACCTAAACCTAGGCTAGGCTAGAGTGTGTCTCTTACAAATCAAACTCAAACATTCAAGCCAACAAACATAAATCTCAATATGTGTTGCAACGTGATTCAACCCCTGCAAGTTAGTGCAATTCAACATATATATACACCCACATACGTGTACATACGGACAGGCGTACTTCACACACGCATGCTCATCTTCTTTAAATGGTTCAAATCACCCGATCACCGCATCCCACACGAATGCCTCACGCGGTCACATGCTAATGATTCTCACAATCTCATCACCATATTGCATGATTCACAATTCACATAATGCAAGGTTCAGTTCATTCTTAATCACACGACCCACAATAGGGCCCGACCCGAAGGCCACAACACTTCATGGCCAGCGTATATTCTACGCCCCCGGCCCGGTGTCTTCTAGCTTTGCTACAAAGTGCACGAGGCGCAACACCCGGCTCACCTACGAACTAGAGCACGCTACAAAGTGCATGAGGATGGTCGTCTTCCGGTCTAACCGGGCATCGTCTTGCTACAAAGTGCATGAGGACGGAACTCGACCCGTGAGCCCGCGACCGAAAGGCCTTAAGTGATCACACATATCAATTTTATCTTAGCCCAATCTACTCATTTCAGGGCGTTTATTGTGATCACACAATGTCATGCCACACTCGCACACTCACATGATGTCATTTAAATTCTCAATTCCGACATACAATGTGCGTGACATGCATTTTCACATCAATGAATACAATTGCTATAACAATTACCAACAATGGGCATGTTCTAACATTTATATTCCAACACATGTAATTCGGCCAAAACAAAACCTCATCTTCAAACATGTACAAAACACATTCAAAACACTCCGTTTAACCTCAATAAACTCCATGAAGGCCCCACTCAAATATATAAGGCATACACTTAGCTTAATTAAGCAAATCAAGCCTAATTGGAACTAAAATCACCATTTCTAATACCAAACCTCAAGGCCTCCGAATTGACTTACCAAGGACAGCAACCAAACCCACATTAATCATCCATACTTCTTGTCTTAAATCACCCTCAACAACACTTTTAACTCAGCCATTAACCACACAATCACTAACAACACTAACCCAACTTAATCTCCCCTAATCAACCTAAACTAAACTAACTAAACACAATCAAGGCTAAGCTAGGTTTAGGCATTAAACTCACTTCGGGATGGACGATTTGAGGAAGAAACAAGTACATCCGACTTGCGGCTCGACGACGGCTCACGACCACCCTCCGGCGAGGCTCGGCTCCTCACGGCCACGGCGGCTTGGCGGCTGATCGGTCACGAGAGAGAGGAAGAGGCGACGGCGGCAGGCTTGACCGGCCCTCCACGGCGGTCCTTGGCCGTGTCCCCACTCCCGCGACCCAATGAGCAAGGTGGCGGCGATGGGGCTGGTCGGCCAAGAAGATGAAGAACGGTGGAGAGAAGTGGAAGAGAGGAAGGTGGTAGAATGGTGAGGGGGGGAAAGAGAGGTGGGCGTGAGAGAGAAGAGAGAGAGTGAGACTTAATCAATTATTGGTCAAAAAGTTGGTCAAATCCTCCTTAGTGGAAGACACATGTCACCATCTAAGCCCACTTGCCCAAAATACCCCTTGCATCCAATGGCCCACATTCATTCATAACAATTATTGAGGGCATTTTAGTCTTTAGCCCCCTAACCAAACCTTAACCCTCCTAGTTAACTCTAACCCACCTTAGTTAAACCAAAATAAATTCTAAAATTCGGAATTAAGCTTAAATAGTCCAAGGGCAATTCCGTCCTTTTTCCTTTTCGAACCGAAATTCCATTTTTCGCACCCATCGTCCCATATGTATGTGGCCAACATTTTCTAAGCGTCAAAATCTTAAAATTAGTCCGTTGGTCCCCGAAATCCGACACGAAATCTGGGTTCAATTTAAGTGAACAACACTCTCTCAATTTCAATTTTTCTCGAAACTCTCACTAACAAAGCAATGTTTAGGAATACGGCGTATCGACTTAGGGCTATCCGAGTCTCAATGGTTCCGATCATCGAGAGAAAGGGGTTTATTACTAATCCGGGGTCACGATCATTTGGCTCGAGTTCGAGATTGGTTAGCCACGAGCACGTTTGGTTAAGCGGGAGAATCACCGCGATCCCAATTGTGCATCGTTGGCCTTGGCCCCATACCATTTCCATCACTTTTCCCAAGATCGGCCCCTCAACTGGTTCACAATATTCCCTCATTCTTTCTCAAATCGGCTCCCGAATCGCGACTAAGTCCCCCGGTCCACGTACTAGTGTCCTAGTTAGCCATTCCTTGGTTAGTATCCCAAGAGTGATCGAGCTCTGGGCGAGTCGTACTCAAATGAAATGAGAAATAACATTCATTTTCTTAATCCCAAAATACATCATTCTATTCTGGTAGCCCTTTCTCAGCCACTGGTTAGCTTTCCCAAGGCGGACAGTCCCAAGCAAGCCCCTCAGCCACGCCTCTCTCTCTCGTGGCCGACCAGCCTTGACCCATGGTAGCCATGAGGTGCCGAGCCAAGGGTGGCCGTGGAGCGTCGTCGAGCATTGGATGTACTTGTTCCTTCCACAATACCCCGACCTGAGTTTTATACCTAAACTTAGTTTAGGCTTAATTGTGTTTAGTTGGTTTAGTTTGGATTGATTAGTGGAGATTGAGTTAATTTGGTGTTTTGTTAGTGATTATGTGGTTAATGGCTGAAATAATGATGTTGCTAAGGGTGGATTTAAGGTGGAATTATGGTTGATTTGTGATGGTTTGAGGGCTGTTCTTGGTAGAGCCCAATTCGGAGTTCTTGAGAGTTTGTGTTAGAAATGGTGATTTTAGGTCCAATTAGGCTTGATTTGCTTAATTAAACTAAGTATATGCCTTATATATTTGAGTGGGGCCTTGGCTGAGTTAATTGAGGCTAAATGGAGTGTTTTGAATGTGTTTTGGCCATGTTTGAAGTTGGGGTTTTGGTTTAGCCGAATTGCATGTGTTAGGATACAAATGCTAGCATATGTCCATTGTTTGTAAATGTTGGTAATTGTTATGGCATTTGTATTCATTGGTATGAAAATGCGTGTCACGCACATTGTATGTCGAGATTGAGATTTGAGATGCATTGTGTGATTGTCTTGGTGTCACATTGCATTGTGTGATCACAATAATGCCCCGAAAAGAGTGGAACTGGGCTAAGATAAAATTTATATGTGTGATCACCTAATGGCCTACGACTCGATCCTAGGCCCTCATGCACTTTGTAGCAGGACGATGCCCGTTAGACCGGAAGACGACCATCCTCGAGGCACTTTGTAGCAGGCTTGTTCGTAGGTGAGCCATTGTGTGCGCTTGCACTTTTGTAGCAGGCTAGAAGACACCGGGCCGGGGCGTAGTATATACTGGCCATGAAGTGTTGTGGCCTTGGGTCCGCCCTATTGTGGGTCGTGAGATTAAGAATGAACTCGAACGTTGCATTATGTGAATTATGAATCATGCATTATTGTGGAAGAAATTGTGAGAATTGTTAGCATGTGATCGTGTGAGGCATTAGTGTGGGATCACGATTGAGTGGCTTGAACCATTTAAAGAATATGAGCACGCTGTGGAGTCGCCTGCCCGTATGTACACGTATGTGGGTGTATATATATATGTTGAATTGCACTAACTTGCGGGGGTTGAATCACGTTGAAACACATATTGAATTTTATGTTGTTGGCTTGAATGTTTGATTTTGATTAGATTAAGAGACACACTTTAGCCTAACCTAGGTTTAGGTATTTGATTCAACGAGCTAGTCTCACGGTTGTGGTAAAACCAACATTTCAGAGCCTACCCCTAGGATGCCGGAGCCGCCTCCACTTTTTGGGATTCCTAGGCAGATATTATACATTGGAGCATTTCCCAGCTGGAAATGACGAGATGCATGTGAGGTTTAGGTCGGGTTCTCTACGTTAATGTGGGTGAGGATGAGCATCGAGCGAAAAGTACATCACATGGTGTCGTAGGGGCAGCGGACGGGACCCTCGATGCTCACCTATCCGTACCTTTGACATTCCAGTAGGCGCTGATGGCGAGTTGGAGCCGGTGATTGCCGGCGGCGGGTGGTCAATATGCTTCTCCATTGACTCCGCCAGCACATTGGCTCGGTAAACCGGGGTTTGGTATGATGACCTGGATAAAAACCTATGGTTGAGGATGAGGACAATGATAACACTTATTGGTTGGGTCAGAAACGGAATGGTGAGCCCGATGTATATAGGCGGGGATGTAGACATGAATCAATTTCGGCCCGGTGTTCAGATGTAGAAAGTGAGGGCGAACATCGATCTCAAACAAGATTCTCAGCTCGCTCAGTGCATGAGGTGCGCCATTGATCTCCTTACGAACTGCAGCCTCATATAAAGTATATGGGGAGGATGGTCATTCCCGAACCGGCATTGTCTTGCTATAAAGTGCATGAGGATGGCACACCGAATACGATCAGTATGACTATGATCACACACATAGCCGCTAATATTTGAACCTTGCGTAACACGATCCTTTTGATTAGTGATCCTTAGTAAAGACCTACTCACGAGCAAAATTTCATCTTTTTGGATTAGTGCTTTTGACTTCGATGCTAGCTTGACCTTGACCTAAACCTGTAGTGGTTATGATTGTACATGTATCTGTGTTCTTTGTATAAACAATTTATATATATATATATATATATGAGAATGAGGTTTTACCTGTTGATATTTTGATTGTTTGGCTTCCTTGCTCATCTTTATTTGTCAGGGTTTGTAATCTGCTTTTGCATGTGTTTTTTTTTTATATACTCTGATTGTTGTTGGGTCGGCGAGGTCTCTTGGGGACGTCGCACTATGATCGACCGAGTGTTAAGGGGATGCTCGCGTTCCGATGGGTAAGTTGGGTTCGGGGCGTGACATCCCCGTTTGAATTGGTATCAGAGCAAGGTTAGCTCTATCCATACGGTCGAAGCCTGGAGTGATAAGGAGCGATGACCAAGGGTAGCCAACTAGGTGTCCTCGTGTGCTAGGTGTGTCTCTTAATTGTGTTTGTTTGATTGATTGAATGTGTAAGTGATTCAACCCGAAGGTGCAGGCAGCGTCAGGACCTGAGGTGAGTACACATGTTCCCTTGGGTGATGTATTGTGCTCAGTGCTAGATCGTGATGTGATTGTTTGTGTAACAGCCCGAATTTCGATGTAATATCTGGGATTAATAAAATGAATGTTATTTCTCATTTCATTTGAGTACGACTCACCCAGAGCTGATCACTCTTGGGATACTAACCATGAGGAATGGCTAACTAGGACATTAGTACGTGGACCAGGGACTTAGTCGCGACTCGGGAGCCGATTTGAGAAAGAATGAGGGAATATTGTGAACCAAAGAGGGCCGATCTTAGGAAAAGTGATGGAAATGGTATGGCCAAGGCCAACGATGCACAATTGGGATCGCAGGTGATTCTGCTTAACCAAACGTGCTCGTGGCCAACCAATCCTGAACTCGAGCCAAATGATCGTGACCCCGGGATTAGTAATAAACCCTCTTCCTCTCGATGATCGGAACCATTGAGACTCGGACAGCCCTAAGTCGATACGCGTATGCCTAAACAGCCGCCTGTTAGTGAGAGTTTCAGAAAAATTGAAATTGAGAGAGATTTGTTCACGGAATTGAATCCAGATTTCGGTGTCGGATTTCGGGGACCCGACGGACTAATTTTAAGATTCTGATGCCAGAAAATGTTGGCCACACACACGTGGGACGCATGGGTGCGAAAAATGGAATTTCGGTTCGAATCGGCAAAAAGCGGAATTGCCCTTGGACCATTTAGGCTTAATTCCGAATTTTGGGGTTTATTTTGGTTTAACTAGGGTGAGTTAAGGTTAACTAGAGTAGTTAAAAGGTTGGTTAGGGGCTAAAGTCCATAATGCCCCTCAATAATTATCTTAAATGAATGTGGGCCTTTGGATGCAAGGGGTGTTTTAGGCAAGGGGCTTAGAAGAGTGACACTTGGCTTCCACTATGGAGAGATTGACCAACTTTTTGACCAAGATGATAAGCTTCTCTCTCTCTCTCCTCTTTCACGATCACCATCATCACCGAACCAGCCCCCATCGCCGCCTTCATCAGCCGGTCGCCGGAGTGAGGGACACACGCCCAGGACCGCCGTGGAGGACCGCCAAGCCCCAAGCCGCCGTCGCCTCTTCCCTCTCTCCCTTGGACGCCCAAACCAGCCGCCAAGCCGCCAGTAGCCGTGAGAGCCGAACCATCGCCGTGAGCCGCCGCCGAGTCGAGAGTAGATGATCATAATCTTTCCCGAGTGGTGCACCGCAACGTGAGTTTTATATCTAAACTTAAGTTAGGCTTAATTGTGTTAGTAGGTTCATTAGATGAAATTTGGGGATTTTAAGTTAGTTTAGTGAATTAATTGTGGTTGTGTAATTATGGTTGAGTTAATGATGTTGTTGAGGGTGATTTGAGGCAAGAAGTGTGGCTGATTATTGTGGGTGTGATGGCTGTCCTTGGTGAGCCAATTCGGAGGCCTTGAGGTTTAGCATTAAAAATGGTGATTTTGGACCCAATTAGGCTTGATTTGCTTAATTAAGCTAAGTATATGCCATATATGTTTAAGTAGGGTCTTGGCTGAGTTTATTGAGGCTAAACGGAGTGTTTTGAATGTGTTTTGTACATGTTTGAAATTGGGGTTTTGGTTTGGCCGAATTGTATGTTATAGGATACAAATGCTAGATTATGCCCATTGTTGGTAATTGTTGGTAATCGTTATAGCAATTGTATTCATTGATGTGAAAATGCATGTCACGCACATTGTATGTCGGGACCGAAATTGAAATGACATCATGTGATTGTGCGAGTGTGGCATGACATTGTGTGATCACGGTAAACGCCCTGAAATGAGTAGTTTGGGCTAAGATAAAACTGATGTGTGTGATCACTTAAGGCCTTCGGGTCGTGGCCTACGGGTCGAGTTCCGTCCTCATGCACTTTGTAGCAGGACGATGCCCGGTTAGACCGGAAGACGACCATCCTCATGCACTTTGTAGCAGGCTCTGGTTCGTAGGTGAGCGGTGTCGCCTGTGCACTTTGTAGCAAAGAAGACACCGGGGCCGGGGCGAGAATATACGCCGCCCATGAAGTGTTGTGGCCTTCGGGTCGGGCCCTATTGTGGGTCGTGAGATTAAGAATGAACCGAGCATTGCATTATGTGAATTGCGAATCATGCAAAGATTGGATGAGACCTGAGAATCATTAGCATGTGATTGCATGAGACATTCGTGTGAAATGCAATGATCGAGCGACTTGAACCATTTAAAGAAGATGAGCACGCGTGTGTGAAGTACGCCTGCCCGTATGTGCACGTATGCGGGTGTACATATATATATATGTTGAATTGCACTAACTTGCAGGGGTTGAATCACGTTGAATCATATTGAGTTTTGTGTCTGCTGGCTGAAAATGCTTGATTTTGATCCGCTAAGAGACACACTTTAGCCTAGCCTAGGTTTAGGTATTTGATTCACCGAGCTAGTCTCACGGTTGTGTAAAACCGAACATTTCGTGAGCTCACCCCTGGGATGCAGGAGCCGCCCACTTTTTGGGATTCCCAAAAGATATTGCATCCGAGGATCATTTCCCCTGGAAATGGCGAGATGCATGTGAGGTTTAGGGCCATTTTTGTATATTAACACAGGAGGAAGAGCATAAGAAGCAAAGAGTATATAGCATGGTGTCGTAGGGGCAGCCGGACGGTACCTCAATGACCCATCCGCATTTTGATATTCCAAAGAGGGCGCCGGCGGCTAAGTTAGAGCCGCGATTGCCGATGGCGAGGGTGGTCGGCGCGCCCACCGACGCCCGCCGCACGCGTTGAGGCCCCAGTCCCTAAGTTTGGTACGCAGGATCCGTAGCCGGAAGCATGGATGAGGAGGAGGACGACCCCTTGCCGTGAGGCGGCGGAGCGTGACGATGGGGATGGTGAGGTCGATGAGGTAGGCGAAGACATAGATATAGATGCCGTGGGGATGCAAATGAGGATGTAGACCGGAGGATGATTTTGACTCGATCTCCGAGGGCCGACGCCTCTTAGCCGACCACCGGGAGACTGAGGATCAGGGCATCGTGAGGACCCGCATGGACGTGGATGAGCCAGAGCCGATCGCAGCCTCTTCGGGGAGTCACCGAGTCTTTTAGACGAGCCCGATGATTCCAAATGACTGCACTATCAGCCCCAGACTAGTTTGTTGACTATAGGGATCCCTACCTTTTGTTATAGTGATCCTTAGTATCGACCTACTCACCCGCCACCGACACATTTTGGGATTAGTGGCCTTTTGGCTTGATGCTAGTTTGACCCCGACCTAGACCTTTAGGGGATAGTCGTATATGTATCTATGTTCTTTATGTAAACAGTTTATATATATATATATATGAGAATGAGGTTTTACCCGATGTTTTGATCCGTGGTGGCTTCCTTGTTCATCTTTATTTGTCAGGGTTTGCAATTTGCTTCCGCATGTGTTTTTAACTCTGATGTTGTGGTTGGGTCGGCGATGTCTCCTGGGGACGTCGCACTCTGATCGACCGGGTGTTAAGGGGATGCTCGCGTTCCGATGGGTAAGTTGGGTTCGGGGCGTGACATCCCCGTTTGAATTGGTATCAGAGCAAGGTTAGCTCTATCCATACGGTCGAAGCCTGGAGTGATAAGGAGCGATGACCAAGGGTAGCCAACTAGGTGTCCTCGTGTGCTAGGTGTGTCTCTTAATTGTGTTTGTTTGATTGATTGAATGTGTAAGTGATTCAACCCCTCAAGGTGCAGCGCCGTCGACCTCGAGGTGAGTACACATGTTTCCTCGGGTGATGTATTGTGCTCAGTGCTAGATCGCATGTGATTGTTTGGCTATTGTTTGATACCTGCCTAGGACTTAGACTGGGTTAGTATGGTTTAAGTCTTTGACTCCTTAGTGGGGTTATAAAGCGGTAGTTGAGGCCAAATTTTAGAGAGAGATGAGTCAAGAGGAAAGGAAACCCAAGAGCAACCGAGAGCCGAGCCCAAAGAGGCCAGGACCCCTTAATGGAGGAAGTCATGGAGACCTCCGTGAGATAGGACATATCATGGGTTTGCAGTGCTCAGAGAGGGCACCGCGACATGCCTCAGCAAATTGCCGCAGCCGATAGCTTGAATGGGTAACTGTGCGCACTGCACAATCCAATTGCACCGAGACGAGTCTCCAAATGAAGTTGAACAATTTCCGCTTAAGCCGCCTAAGTTCGGCGGGTAGGGCGATGCGCAGAGTTAGCACCTGTATGGGTTGAAGAGTCGGAGAAAGCGCTTAACGTATTGAGGTGCACCGACACCGAGAGAGTAGGACTAGTATGTATCGTAATTACGTGATCGTGCCAATGATTGGTGGAATGCCGTAGCGAAAGAAAGTATTTCCCGCAGTAATCGAGTTGGTTTGAATCGTGTTTGTTGAACATTTTTATGAGAAGTATTTCTCTGAGGTAGCGCAGGAAAGGAAGTTGTCGGAATTTATGAGACTACGCCAGGGACAGATGACAGTAGACCAACACGAGGCTGAGTTTGGCAGGATTGGCTAAGTTCGCGCCTACATTGGTGGTGAACTCCAGAGACAAGGCTAGAGGTTTCGAGATGGATTGAAACCAGACCTCGT
The DNA here is from genome assembly GCA_024733475.1 of Syzygium grande. Lineage (NCBI taxonomy): Eukaryota > Viridiplantae > Streptophyta > Magnoliopsida > Myrtales > Myrtaceae > Syzygium > Syzygium grande. The sequence goes on along the minus strand of JAMXDD010000005.1, from coordinate 20,583,115 downwards.
GGAGATTCTTCTCATAACCTTAAAGACTACAAAGAGATGTACGAGAGGGCCTCGATTATAGAAAGAGATCAGCAAGAGAGGGTCACCGCCCAGGATCACGGTTTATGCCTAATAGAGAAAGTCGCAGTTGGGAAAAAGGCCAATGACCGGAATAGACGCCGCTCCACCGTGAGGAGAAAACATTGGAAGCCTAACCCGCCCCGTAGGTTCGGGCGATGTTTCGTGTGGGAGTTTTGACCACCAGATTAGGTCGCGGTCCTCGACAAGGCCCGCCGATCGCAAAGACCAGCCCATCCGCCCAGGACGGGAAATCGGGGTGGACATCCCCAAATGACTAACCCGGGACGACCACCAGCCCAAGGAAGGGTATATGCTATGGCGCCAAGGATGCGGAGAAAGCGCCGAGGGGGTGGTCACGTCACGATTTCTTTGGGAGACCATGCAGCCTATGCTTTGTTTGATCCGGAGCAACCCATTCATTTGTGTCGAGCACAGTTTATTAGATTGGTTGGGTTTGAGCCTATTTTGCTTGAGACGTGTTATGCGATTCTACTCCGTTAAATGATAGGATGATAGTCTCCTTTGGATGGCCTCGCATGTAAGATAGTGATTGGTGGTGTAGAAGGTCGACGACTTGGCAAAGGTTGGCCATGTTCGATTTTGATGTTATTGTTGGAATGGACCGTTAGTGCGGTGGAGAAGGTCGTAGTGGATTGTGATAGTAAAACGATCCAGTTCAATCCAATTGGACAACCTAGGTTTGAATTTCAAGGAAGTCGGGAGGAACCTCGATTTCCTTGGATCTCTTCACCGGAAGTGAATGAGTTGTTGAACGGGCGGATGTGAAGGATATCCGTCAATGTGGTGGATCCCACTGCACTGCAGCTTCAGCTAGAAGATATCCCTGTAGTATGTAACTTTCCGTAAGTATTTCCACGAACGTTGCCAAAGCTTACCACCGAAATGGAAGTTGAGTTTGTAATTGAGCTAGCCCCGCATGAGCCGATCTCAAAAGCCCCATATAGGATGTCATTGCCTCGAGTTAAAGGAATTGAAAGTCCAGATGCAGGGAGTTATTAGACAAGGGTTTCATCCGTCCGAGCTGCGGCTCTCCATGGGGAGCACTGTATCGTTTGTGAAAAAAGAAAGACGGAACCCCGAGATTGTGTATCGATTACGTGCAAACAACCAGTGACAAGAAAGAACAAGTACCCACCGCCTAGGATCGATGACTTGTTTGATCGATTGCGGGGGAGCATCGGTATTCTCCAAGATTGACCTACGGACAGGGTATCACCAATTGAGAATCAAGAAGGAGGATATACCTAAGACAGCCCTTCAGACGAGGTACGGGCATTATGAGTTTAAGGGGCTATGCCCTTTTCGATCGGATTTAATGCTCCTGCAATTTCATGGATCTAATGAATGTAGTGTTTAAGGAATTTTTTGATCCCCGTTGATTGTCTTCATTACGATTTACATATTGGTATATTCTAAGAGTCCTAAAGAGCACGAGGTGCACTTGACCGAGGTGCTACTTGGACGTTAAGAGAGCATGCGCCCACGCCAAGTTCAAGAAGTGAATTTTGGCTCCGAAAGAAGCTTTCCTTGACACATAGTGTCGGGAGAGGGGATATCAAGAGACCCGACCAAGATAGAGGCCGTGACTAATTGGCCGAGACCGACCTCGCGACCGAGATCAAGTTTCCTGGACCGCCCCTCACATTACATTCATTTTGTAGAAGGATTCTCATCCATAGCCATGCCCATGACTAGATTGTTAAAGAAAGAGTCCAAGTTCGAATGGGATGACAAGTGTGAGAAAAGTTTTCGTGAGTTGAAACACGCATTTCACGATACCCAAAGGTTGACTATTCCATCCGGATCGAGGATTCGAGGTGTATGCTGATGCTTCATTGAGAGGGCTAGGTTGTGTGTTGATGCAATGATGGAAAAGTGGTGGCGATCGTCGAGGCAGCTTGAGACCTCATGAGATGAATTATCCGACGACGATTTAGAGTTGGTCAATAGTATTTGCCCTTAAGATCCGGAGGCATTATCTTTGTGGAGAAAAGTTTCAAATCTACACGGACCATCGAGCCTCAAGTACCTATTTTCGCAGAAAAGAGCTAAACATGAGGCGCAGAAGGTGGATGAACTACCGAAAGACTATGATTGGCGACATCCTCGTATCATCCGGTAAGGCCAACAGAGTAGCGTACGCTTTAAGTCGCAAGTCTAGTGTGGCACATATGATGGTGCGAGAATGGACACCGTTAGAACGGCTCGTAGATTCGTAGTTTAAGTTCAAGGAGCCGATGTCCAAATTTTGATAGCAGCCTTTGAGGATTGAACCCAGATCCGTGCAAGGATTAAGGAACCCACCCACGGACCAAGAAATCCAGAAGATCATTGGATTGATGTTTCTAAAAGGAGGCCGGATTTCCAGATGAGCGAGGATGGAACTTTAAGGTTCGTAGGAAGGTTGTGTGTACCGCACGATGAAGGTCTCAAGGAGGAAATCTTGAGTGAAGCTCATCGAGTCAATATAGTATCCACCTGTAGTACGAAGATGTACCAGAACTTAAGGCAACATTATTGGTGGAATGGAATGAAGGCTGATGTGGCGAGACACGTGGCTAAGTGTTTGACATGCCAACAAGTGAAGGCACAACACCGCAAGCCCGTGGAATGTTGAGACCATTAGAGATCCCAGAGTGGAAATGGGAGCATATTACGATGGATTTCGTGACGGGACTGCCAAGGAGCCGAAGGACATGATTCAATATGGGTGATAGTGGATCGTCCCGACCAAGTCGGGCCATTTTCTCGGGCGAAAGGACCTTGAACCGAAAGGTATGCCGAACAGTATGTACAGCAGAGGAAAGCGATCAGATGGAGTACCGTGACCATTACGTCAGATCGCGATCCGAGATTTACGGCCAATTTTTGGAAAAGTCTACAAGTGGCCTTAGGAACAAAGTTACAATTCAGCACGGCTTATCATCCATAGACAGATGGCCAATCAGAGAGAACAATTCAGACTCTGGAGGATATGCTGAGAGCTTGTGTCATAGATTTTCAGGGCAAATGGGAAGAACAGATTTAGTGGAGTTTGCCTACAATAACAGCTATCAGCAGAGTATTCAAATGGTGCCATTTGAGGCATTGTATGGTAGAGCGTGCAGAACACCAATATGTTGGGATGAGGTTGGTGAGCGCAGAATTACCGGGCCAGAGTTAGTACAGCAGACGGTTGAGGCCGTTGAGATTATCAGAGTCAGACTGAGAACAGCGCAGAGCCGTCAGAAAAGTTATGCCGACCGGAGACGACGACCCTTAGAGTTTCAAGTGGGAGACCATGTATTTTTGAAGGTATCGCCGATGAAAGGATTGTCCCGGTTTGGTAAGAAAGGAAAACTCAAATCCCGTGTACGCTGGGCCATTTGAAATATTGAGAAGATTGGTGATATGGCCTATCGCCTTGCATTGCCGCCTAACTTGTCACAGTGCATAATGTATTCCACGGTCGATGTTGAGAAAGTATGAACCAGATCCCACCCACGCTCTAAAGTACGAGGAGATAGACGTGGACGACAAAGTGTCGACGTGGAGAGACCAAATGATTGAGGACCAAGAGATCGAGTGCTCGGTGAATAAGACTATCCCAATGGTGAAGGTTGTATGGGAGCACCACGGCACGTAGGGCGCTACTTGGGAAAGTGAAGAGGCCATGCGGCGTCAACACCCCGCTTGTTTGATTAGACGGATGGAAGTATAAATTTCGAGGACCTAAATTTTTGTAAGGGGGGAAGGTTGTAACAGCCCGAATTTCGATGTAATATCTGGGATTAATAAAATGAATGTTATTTCTCATTTCATTTGAGTACGACTCACCCAGAGCTGATCACTCTTGGGATACTAACCATGAGGAATGGCTAACTAGGACATTAGTACGTGGACCGTGGACTTAGTCGCGACTCGGAGCCGATTTGAGAAAGAATGAGGGAATATTGTGAACCAGTGAGGGGCCGATCTTAGGAAAAGTGATGGAAATGGTATGGCCAAGGCCAACGATGCACAATTGGGATCGCGGGTGATTCTGGCTTAACCAAACGTGCTCGTGGTCAACCAATCTTGAACTCGAGCCAAATGATCGTGACCCCGGATTAGTAATAAACCCTCTTCCTCTCGATGATCGGAACCATTGAGACTCGGACAGCCCTAAGTCGATACGCGTATGCCTAAACAGCCGCCTGTTAGTGAGAGTTTCGAAAAAATTGAAATTGAGAGAGAGTTGTTCACAGAATTGAGCCCAGACTTTGACGTCGGATTTCGGGGACCCGACGGACTAATTTTAAGATTCTGATGCCAGAAAATGTTGGCCACACACACGTGGGACGCATGGGTGCGAAAAATGGAATTTCGGTTCGGAACGGCAAAAAGACGGAATTGCCCTTGGACTATTTAGGCTTAATTCCGAATTTTGGGATTTATTATGGGTTAACTAAGGTTGGTTAGAGTTAACTAGGAGGGTTAAGGTTGGGTTAAGGGCTAAAGTCCATATTGCCCCTCAATAATTGTCTTGGATGAATGTGGGCCATAGGATGAAGGGTATTTTGGGCAAGGGGCTAAGATGATGACATGTGTCATCCACTAAGGAAATTTTGACCAACTTTTGACCAAGAATGGATTAAGTCTCTTCTCTCTCCTCTTCTCACGATCACTCTCCCCCTCCCATCACATTCGCCATTCTCTTCCCCTTCGTCTTCGCTCTCTCTTTCGTCCCTCTCTCATCATCACCGAACCAGCCCCATCATTGCCGCCTTGCTCAGCCGTCACGGAGAGAGAGACACGGCCAAGGACCGCCGTGGGGACCGCCAAGCCCCAAGCCGCCGTCGCCTCCCTCTCTCTCCCCTTCGACGCCCAAACCAGCCGCCAAGCCGCCGTGGCCGTGAGAGCCGAACCATCGCCGTGAGCCGCCCGCGCGAGTCGAGAGAGGAGTAGATGATCATAATCTTTCCCGAGTGGTGCACCGCAACGTGAGTTTTATATCTAAACTTAAGTTAGGCTTAATTGTGTTAGTAGGTTCATTAGATGAAATTTGGGGATTTTAAGTTAGTTTAGTGAATTAATTGTGGGTGTGTAATTATGGTTGAGTTAATGATGTTGTTGAGGGTGATTTAAGGCAAGAAGTGTGGCTGATTATTGTGGGTGTGATGGCTGTCCTTGGTGAGCCAATTCGGAGGCCTTGAGGTTTAGCATTAAAATGGTGATTTTGGACCCAATTAGGCTTGATTTGCTTAATTAAGCTAAGTATATGCCATATATGTTTAAGTAGGGTCTTGGCTGAGTTTATTGAGGCTAAACGGAGTGTTTTGAATGTGTTTTGTACATGTTTGAAATTGGGGTTTTGGTTTGGCCGAATTGTATGTTATAGGATACAAATGCTAGATTATGCCCATTGTTGGTAATTGTTGGTAATCGTTATAGCAATTGTATTCATTGATGTGAAAATGCATGTCACGCACATTGTATGTCGGGACCGAGAATTGAAATGACATCATGTGATTGTGCGAGTGTGGCATGACATTGTGTGATCACGAAAACGCCTGAAATGAGTAGTTTGGGCTAAGATAAAACTGATGTGTGTGATCACTTAAGGCCTTCGGGTCGTGGGCCTCACGGGTCGAGTTCCGCCCCCTCATGCACTTTGTAGCAGGACGATGCCCTTGTTAGACCGGAAGACGACCATCCTCATGCACTTTGTAGCAGGCTCGGGTTCGTAGGGTGAGCGGTGTTGCGCCTCGTGCACTTTGTAGCAGGCTAGAAGACACCGGGCCGGGGGCGAGAATATACGCTGGCCATGAAGTGTTGTGGCCTTCGGCCCGGGCCCCTATTGTGGGTCGTGAGATTAAGAATGAACCGAGCATTGCATTATGTGAATTATGAATCATGCAATATTGTGATGAGACCGTGAGAATCATTAGCATGTGATTGCATGAGACATTCGTGGTGAAATGCAATGATCGAGCGACTTTTGAACCATTTAAAGAAGATGAGCACGCTGTGTGAAGAAGTACCGCCTGTATGTGGCACGATGTGGGTGTACATATATATATATGTTGAATTGCACTAACTTGCAGGGGTTGAATCACGTTGAATCATATTGAGTTTTGTGTCTGTTGGCTGAAATGCTTGATTTTGATCTGCTAAGAGACACACTTTAGCCTAGCCTAGGTTTAGGTATTTGATTCACTGAGCTAGTCTCACGGTTGTGTAAAACCGAACATTTCAGAGCCTACCCCCTAGGATGCAGGACCCGCCTCCACTTTTTGGGATTCCCAGGATATATTGCGTCGAGGATCATTTCCCACCGGAAATGGCGAGATGCGATGAGGTTTAGGCCGGTGGCTTTTGTATATTAACACGGGTTTGAGGAAGAGCATAAGAAGATGAAGAGTATATAGCATGGTGTCAGTGGGGTAGGGCGGGGACATAGATATAGATGCCGTGGGGATGCGGTAGAGGATGTAGACCTTCCGGACGATTTTTGACTCTCGGTGAGGGGCGCTCTCTTAGCGCATCAATGGGGAGATCGGGGATCTTGATCGAGGACCCCGATATGGGCGTGGATGAGCGAGCCGGATCGCAATGCTCTTGAGGAAGTCACCGGTCTTCACGATTCCCCGATGATTCCAAATGACTATGAGCACTTAGACTAGTTGGTTGTGATAGGGATCCCTACCTTTTTGTTATTAGTGATCCTTAGTGGGACCTACTCACCCTACCACCGACACTTTTTGGATTAGTGGCCTTTTGACTTTGATGCTAGTTTGACCTTGACCTAGACCCACTTTAGGGGTTATGATTGTACATGTATCTATGTTCTTTGTATAAACAATTTATATATATATATATGAGAATGAGGTTTTACATTGATATTTTGATTGTTTGGCTTCCTTGTTCATCTTTATTTGTCGGGGTTTGACTAATTTGCTTCCGCATGTGTTTTTTTTATATACGATGTTGTTGTTGGGATCCTTAGTCTGTCTCTCACCCCCATCGCACATTTTGGGATTAGTGGCCTTTTAAGGGATGCTAGTTTTCCCCGGGTAGACCTTTGGGTTGGGCGTGACATCCCCATTTATGTTCTTTATGCAAGGTTTGCTCTATCCATATATGAGAATGGAGTGATAAGGAGGCGATGACCAAGGGTAGCCAACTTTATGTCCTCGTGTGCAAGGTGTGTCTTTTAATTGTGTTTGTTTGATTGATTGAATGTGTAAGTGTCTCAACCCGGGGTGCGGTAGCGTCGGGGACTGAGGTAAGGGGGATGCTCTCCTTGGGTGATGTATTGTGCTCGGTGCTAGATCGCATGTGATTGTTTGGCTATTGTTTGATACCTGCCTAGGACTTAGGTGGGTTAGTGTGGTTTAAGTCTTTGACTCCTCGGTGGGGTTATAGCGGATAGTTGGTAGCCGACTTAGAGATGAGTCGTCGAGAGGAAAGGAACCCCAAGAACAACCGAGAGCCGAGCCAGGAGATGCAGAGACCCCGCACTGGATGAAGTTATGGAGACCCTCCATGAGATAGGGTATATCATGGGTTTCAAGGCTCGAGGAGAGGGCACCCATATGCACAGCAGCGGTTGCAGCTATACGGGGTAATAGGGGTAACTAGGCGAGCAGGCACAACAGTTGTACCGAGACAGATGCCCAATTAGTTGAGCAATTTGAAACTTAAAATCGCCAAGTTCAATGGTATGGGCGATGCGAGTTAAGCGCCCCGAATGGGTTGAGAGTTGGAAAAGGCGTTTAATGTATTGAAGTGCACCGATGCCGAGAGAGTAGACTTAGCGATTGTATCAATTCATGGGACAGTTGCAACGATTGGTGGAATGCAGCAAAGGACGGTATTCCCTCCCCAGTCACCGAGTTGGTTTGGGTGTTTTGTTGAACATTTTGTAGAAGTATTTCTACGGGTAGCGCAGAAAGGAAGTTAATGGAATTTATGAGACTCACGCCAGGATGTGTATGATAGATCATCACGAAAGGGAGTTTGCGAGATTGGCTAAGTTAGCGCTACATTGGTTGTGAATCAGAGACAAGGGCTAGGAGGTTTTGATTGGATTAAACCAGACATAAGAGCCGATTCTATCTCAACCTTAAAGACTACCGTGAGATATACGAGAGCTCGGATCATAGAAAGAGACTCAGCAGAGGGACCGCCGCCCTCGGGGATCCGCGGTTTATGCCTAATAGGGACAATCGCAGGTTGGGGAAAAGGCCAATGACTGGGAATAGACGGTTCGTTCCATCTGCGAGAGAAACATTGGGAAGCCTAACCCGGCTCCGAGTAGGTTCGGAGCATGTTTCAAGTGTGGGAGTTTTGACCACCAGATTAGGTCGTGTCCTCAGATGCGTCCAGCGGGATCGCAAACACCAGCCCACCCGCCTAGGACGGGGAATGAGGGTGGACATCCCCACCAACCCAGGACGACCACCAGCCCAAGGAAAGGTATACGCTATGGCGCGCAAGGATGCGGAGAAAGCGCCAGGGGTGGTCACAGGTATGATTTCTTTGGGAGACCATGCAGCCTATGCTTTGTTTGATCCGGGGGCAACCCATTCTTTTGTGTCAGAACAGTTTATTAGATTGGTTGGGTTTGAGCCTATTTTGCTTGAGACTGTGTTATGCGTATCTACTCCATTGAATGATAGGATGATAGTCTCCTTTGGATGGCCTGCATGTAAGATAGTGATTGGTGGTGTGGAAGGTCGTATCGACTTGGCAATGTTGGCCATGTTCGATTTTGATGTTATTGTTGGAATGGATCGTTAGTGCAGCGTAAGGTCAGTAGTGGATTGTGATAGTAAAACGATCCAGTTCAATCCAATTGGACAACCTAGGTTTGAATTTCAAGGAAGTCGAGGAGGAACCTCAATTCCTTGGATCTCTTCACTGGAAGTGAATGAGTTGTTGAACGAAGGATGTGAAGGATATCTGGTCAATGTGGTGGATCCCACTGTACTGCAGCTTCAGCTAGAAGATATCCTTTAGTATGCAACTTTCCGTAAATATTTCCACAGAATTGCCAGGCTTACCACCGAGCGGGAAGTTGAGTTTGTAATTGAGCTAGCCCCCGCATGTAACCGATCTCAAAAGCCCCATATCGGATGTCATTGTCTCGAAAGTTAAAGGAGTTGAAAGTCCAGATGCAGGAGTTATTGGACAAGGGTTTCATCCGTCCCGAGCGTCTCCATGGGGAGCGCCTGTGCTATTTGTGAAAAGAAAGACGGAACCACGAGATTGTGTATCGATTACAGCAACAACCCAGTGACAAGAAAGAACAAGTACCCACCGCCTAGGATCGACGATTTGTTTGATCATTGCAGGGGAGCATCGGTATTCTCCAAGATTGACCTACACGGACAGATATCACCAATTAAGAATCAAGAAGGAGGATATACCTAAGACAGCCTTCGAGACGAGGTATGGGCATTATGAGTTCTGATTATGCCCTTTGGACCCATTTAATGCTCCCGCAGACTTTCATGGATTTAATGAACAGGTGTTTAAGAAATTTTTGGATCGATCGTTGATTGTCTTCATCGACGACATATTGGTATATTCTAAGAGTCCCGAAGAGCATGAGGTGCACTTGGACGAGGTGCTACGGACGTTAAGAGAGCATGCGCCCACGCCAAGTTCAGCAAGTGTGAATTTTGGCTCGGTCGAGTAGCTTTCCTTGGACACATAGTGTCGGGAGAGGGATATCGATGGACCGACCAAGATAGAGGCCATGACTAATTGGCCGAGACCGACCTCGATGACCGAGATCGAGAAGTTTCCTTGACCGGCCCTGGCTATTACATTTGTTTGTAGAAGGATTCTCATCCATAGCCATGCCCATGACCAGATTGTTAAAGAAAGAGTCCAAGTTCGAATGGAATGACAAGTGTGAGAAAAGTTTTCAGGAGTTGAAACACGGACTTCACGATGACACCAAAGTGTTGACTATTCCATCCGGATCGGGAGGATTCGAGGTGTGCTGATGCTTCATTGAGAGGGCTAGGTTGTGTGTTGATGCAGCATGGGAAAGTGGTGGCGTATGCGTCGAGGCAATTGAGACCTCATGAAATGAATTATCCGACGCACGATTTAGAGTTGGCTGCGATAGTATTTGCCCTTAAGATCTGGAGGCATTATCTTTGTGGAGAAAAGTTTCAAATCTACACGGACCATCAGAGCCTCAAGTACCTATTTTCGCAGAAAGAGCTAAACATGAGGCAGAGAAGGTGGATGGAACTACTGAAAGACTATGATTGCGACATCCTGTATCATCCGGGTAAGGCCAATAGAGTAGCAGATGCTTTAAGTCGCAAGTCTAGTGTGGCACATATGATGGTGCGAGAATGGACGTTGTTGGAACGGCTCAGAGACTCAGAGTTTAAGTTCGAAGTGAGCCAGATGTCCAGTTTGATGGCAACCTTGAGGATTGAACCAGAGATCCAGGCAAGAATTAAGGAACTCCAGTTTCTACGGACCAAGAAATCCAGAAGATCATTGGATTGGATGTTTCTAAAAGGAGGCCGGATTTCCAGATGAGCGAGGATAAAACTTTAAAGTTTAGAGGAAGATTGTGTGTACCAGACAATGAAGGTCTGAAGGAGGAAATCTTGAGTGAAGCTCATCGAGTCAAGACAAGATCCACCCGGTAGTACGAAGATGTACCGAACTTAAGGCAACATTATTGGTGGAATGGAATGAAGGTTGATGTGGCAAGACACGTGGCTAAGTGTTTGACGTGCCAACAAGTGAAGGCACAACACCGCAAGCCCGGTGGAATGTTGAGGCCATTAGAGATCCCAGTGGAAATGGGAGCATATCACCATGGATTTCGTGAATGGATTGCCACGAAACCGAGAGAGGAACGACTCTATATGGGTGATAGTGGATCGTCCGACCAAGTCAGCGCATTTCTGGCAAAGCGAAAGGACCTTGAACTGAAAGATATGCCGAGTTGTATGTATAACATAGAAAAGGACATGGAGTACCGGTGACCATTACGCCGGATCAAGATCCGAGATTTACGGTCAATTTTTGGAAAAGTCTACAAGTGGCCTTAGGAACAAAGTTGCACCAGCACGCTTATCATCCATGGCTGATGGCCAATCGAGAGAAATAATTCAGACTCTAGAGGATATGTTGGAGAGCTTGGTCGTAGATTTTCGGCAAATGGGAAGAACAATCAAGATTTAGTGGAGTTTGCCTACAACAAACTACCAAAGAAAGTATCTGATGGCTTATTTGAGGCATCAGGTAGAACGTGCGTAACACCAATATGTTGGGATGAGGTTGGTGAGCTTAGTATTACCGGGCCAGAGTTAGTACACAGACAATGAGGGCCGTTGAGATTATCAAAGATGATCGAGAATGAAGACAGAGCACGTAAAAGTTATGCCGAATTTGAGAAGACGACCCTTAGAGTTTCAAGTGGGAGACCATGTATTCTTGAAGGTATCGCCGATGAAAGGATTGTCCCGGTTTGGTAAGAAAGGAAAACTCAGTCCCAGGTACGTTGGGCCATTTGAGATATTGGAGAAGATTGGTGATATGGCCTATCGTCTTGCTTTGCCGCCTTAACTTGTCACAGGTGCATAATGTATTCCACGTGTCGATGTTGAGAAAGTATGAACCAGATCCGACCCACGTTCTAAAGTACGAGGAGATAGACGTGGACGACAAAGTGTCGTACGTGGAAAGACCAGTCAGGATTGAGGACCGAAGAGATCGAGTGCTCAGGAATAAGACCATTCCGATGGTGAAGGTTGTATGGGAGCACCACGGCACAGAGGGCGCTACTTGGGAAAGTGAAGAGGCCATGCGGCGTCAACACCCCCAGTTGTTTGATTAGACGGGATGGAAGTGTAAATTTCGAGGACGAAATTTTTGTAAGGGGGGAAGGTTGTAACAGCCCGAATTTCGATGTAATATCTGGGATTAATAAAATGAATGTTATTTCTCATTTCATTTGAGTACGACTCCCCGAGTGATCACTCTTGGGATACTAACCATGGGGAATGGCTAACTAGGACACTAGTACGTGGACCAGGGACTTAGTCGCGACTCGGGAGAGCCGATTTGAGAAAGAATGAGGGAATATTGTGAACCAGTGAGGGGCCGATCTTAGGAAAAGTGATGGAAATGGTATGGCCAAGGCCAACGATGCACAATTGGGATCGCAGGTGATTCTGCTTAACCAAACGTGCTCGTGGCCAACCAATCCTGAACTCGAGCCAAATGATCGTGACCCCGGGATTAGTAATGAACCCTTTTTCTCTCGATGATCGGAACCGTCGAGACTCGGACAGCCCTAAGTCGATACGCGTATTCCTAAACAGCCGCCTGTTAGTGAGAGTTTCAGAAAAATTGAAATTGAGAGAGAGTTGTTCACGGAATTGAACCCAGATTTCGGTGTCGGATTTCGGGGACTCGACGGACTAATTTTAAGATTCTGACGCCAGAAAATGTTGGCCACATACATATGGGACGCATGGGTGCGAAAAATGGAATTCCGGTTCGGAATGGAAAAAGGACGGAATTGCCCTTGGGCTATTTAAGTTTAATTCCGAATTTTGGAGAATTATTTTGGTCTAACCAAGGTGGGTTAAAGTTAACTAAGATAATTAAGGGTTGGTTAGGGGCTAATGACAAAAATGCCCCTCAATAATTGATTTGAATGAATGTAAACCATTGGATGAGGGGTAAATTGGTCTAATGGGCTAAGATCATGACACTTGGATTCCACTAAGGGTTGAGTTGACAAGCTTTGACCACTTTTTGGTCATGTTTTCCCTCTCTCTCTCTTCCATTTCGCCCACTCCCTCTCCCTCACCGATCAGCCATCTCCTCTCCTCCGTTCTTTCTCCCTTCTTCGCCGGAGCAAGCCCCACCGTCGCCGCCCTTGCTCAGCCACTTGCCGGAGCCGTGGGCCACGGCTAGGAACGCCGTGGAGAGCCGGACCAGCCCCAAGCCGCCGTCCTCAGCCACGCCTCCCCCTCTCTCGTGGCCGACCAGCCTTGGACCGCCGTGGCCGTGAGGTGCCGAGCCACGCCGGAGGGTGGCCGTGAGCCGTCGTCGAGCCGCGAGTTGGATGTACTTGTTCCTTCCACAAATCGTCCACCCCGACGTGAGTTTTATACCTAAACTTAGTTTAGGCTTAATTGTGTTTAGTTGGTTTAGTTTGGATTGATTAGTGGAGATTGAGTTAATTTGGTGTTTTGTTAGTGATTATATGGTTAATGGCTGAAATAATGATGTTGCTAAGGGTGGATTAAAGGTGGAATTATGGTTGATTTGTGATGGTTTGAGGGCTGTTCTTGGTAGGCCAAATTCGGAGTTCTTGAGAGTTTGTGTTAGAAATGGTGATTTTAGGTCCAATTAGGCTTGATTTGCTTAATTAAACTAAGTATATGCCTTATATATTTGAGTGGGGCCTTGGCTGAGTTAATTGAGGCTAAATGGAGTGTTTTGAATGTGTTTTGGCCATGTTTGAAGTTGGGGTTTTGGTTTGGCCGAATTGCATGTGTTAGGATACAAATGCTAGCATATGTCCATTGTTTGTAAATGTTGGTAATTGTTATGGCATTTGTATTCATTGGTATGAAAATGCGTGTCACGCACATTGTATGTCGAGATTGAGATTTGAGATGCATTGTGTGATTGTGCGGGTGTGACATTGCATTGTGTGATCACGGTAATGCCCTGAAAAGAGTGGAACTGGGCTAAGATAAAATTTATATGTGTGATCACCTAATGGCCTACGGGTCGAGTTCCGTCCTCATGCACTTTGTAGCAGGGCGATGCCCGGTTAGGCCCGGAAGACGACCATCCTCGGGCACTTTGTAGCAGGCTTTGGTTCGTGGGGGTGAGCGGTGTTGCGCCTCAGGCACTTTGTAGCAGGCTAGAAGACACCGGGCCGGGGGCGTAGTATATACGCTGGCCATGAAGTGTTGTGGCCTTCGGGTCGGGCCCTATTGTGGGTCGTGAGATTAAGAATGAACTGAACGTTGCATTATGTGAATTATGAATCATGCATTATTGTGAAGAAATTGTGAGAATTGTTAGTATGTGATTGCGTGAGGGCATTAAGTGTGGGATCTTGCGGTGATTGAGTGGCTTGAACCATTTAAAGAATATGAGCACGCGTGTGTGGAGTACGCCTGCCCGTATGTACACGTATGTGGGTGTATATATATATGTTGAATTGCACTAACTTGCAGGGGTTGAATCACGTTGAAACACATATTGAATTTTATGTTGTTGGCTTGAATGTTTGATTTTGATTCGTTAAGAGACACACTTTAGCCTAACCTAGGTTTAGGTATTTGATTCATCGAGCTAGTCTCACGGTTGTGGTAAAACCAAACATTTTAGAGCCTACCCCTAGGATGCCGGAGCCGCCTCCACTTTTTGGGATTCCTAGGCAGATATTCTGATCAGGGAGCATTTCCCAGCTGGAAATGGCGAGATGCATGTGAGGTTTAGGTCAGGTCTCTCGTTAATGTGGGTGAGGATGAGCATAAACAAAGGAGTACGCCGCATGGTGTCGTAGGGCCAGTGGGCGGGACCCTCGATCGACCCATCCAATACCTTTGACATTCCGGTGGTGGCGCTGATGGCGGTTGGGCCGATGATTGCGATGTAATGAGGTGGTCGATGCTTCTCCACGTGCGCTCCGCTTGACCGTGTGGCCCGGCCGAGTCCGGGAGTTTGGTATGAGGATCAGGCCGGAGCCTATGGATGAGGATGAGGGCAACCCAAGGCCGGAGGCGATGGGCGGGGATGATGGGGATGGTGAGGTCGATGTGGTGGCGAAGATGTAGACATAGATCTTGTCGGTCTGTTAGGATGTAACAGACCTTGAGGACGATTTTGACTACGATCTTTGGCTGGCTCTCTTAGCCGACTCTTTGGGAGTTCGGGAAGATCCGGCTGATCAGGAGGACCCCGACATGGATGTGGATGAGCCAGAGCCGGATCGCAGCTCTTCAGAGGAGTCAGTGAGTCTTATGATGAGCCCGACGATTCCAGCGACCCAGACTATGAGCCTTAGACTAGTTGGTCGACGATAGGGATCCCTACCTTTTTGTTATAGTGATCCTTAGTAAAGACCTACTCACCCGGCCACCGACACTTTTTGGATTAGTGGCCTTTTGACTTCGATGCTAGCTTGACCTTGACCTAAACCTGTAGTGGTTATGATTGTACATGTATCTGTGTTCTTTGTATAAATAATTTATATATATATATATATGAGAATGAGGTTTTACCTGTTGATATTTTGATTTTTTGGCTTCCTTGCTCATCTTTATTTGTCAGGGTTTGTAATCTGCTTTCGCATGTGTTTTTTTTTATATACTCTGATTGTTGTTGGGTCGGCGAGGTCTCCTGGGGACGTCGCACTATGATCGACCGGAGTGTTAAGGGGATGCTCGCGTTCCGATGGGTAAGTTGGGTTCGGGGCGTGACATTCGCACTTTCTAAGCTTGACATACTCATCAATTCTCGGCCACATAAGGCAATCGACAAGGTAACCCCAATTTAACGCTTGATCAAGTTTGAATCAACCACTCGATGGACAATTACCCGGCGTATTCGGGATTTCACAATTAAACCCTAAACTTTTGAACTTAGGCCGATTAATCATCACTTGGACGGCCACTAATTCCAGCCATTCTCAACCATAAATAAACCTCAAAATATTCGATTAAACTTCCCAATTCATCAATTTAGTTCAATTCGAACCTAGCATACCATGAGCACCTAAATTTGTTCGATTAACACAATCCAAATATACACACTTACAGACCTCCATGTCTCTTCATTTTTGGCCCCACTAAGCATGCATCATGGCATCACCGAATCAAACTCCCATCAAGCATAATTCAGCCACCGAATTGGACAATTCAAAACATGCTCGGGAATTCACGATTAATCTCTAAGGCATTAATCCATCTCCTAAGGCACAATTCAGCCTGTCCTAAGGCATTAATCCATCTCCTAATCAGCTCATATATCTCTCAATTATA
This sequence comes from Syzygium grande, assembly GCA_024733475.1. Lineage (NCBI taxonomy): Eukaryota > Viridiplantae > Streptophyta > Magnoliopsida > Myrtales > Myrtaceae > Syzygium > Syzygium grande. Next base: position 20,567,018 of record JAMXDD010000005.1, on the reverse strand, counting down.
TCACTAAACCATCCATTAATCCTCATTCTTTAATTGAGTATAAATCCAATCCAATTAACTCCTAAATTTACCCTAAACCTATCTAGAAATGCTTGAAAGCCTAACTAGGGTTTAGGGATAGTTTATTCACGTAATCCTAAGCTCCAAAGGGGCTGAACCGGCGAGGAGAATGGGCGGCCTAAGTGGCGGCTCACGGCGACGCTCCGGTGACCCTCGCGACAGTGCACGGCGACGGCGGCTCCTCACGGCCTAAGGACCGACCGACAGCCTAGGGAGAAGGGAGAGAGAGACAAGACGGTCGGGTGAGGTGGCGGTGCGGCGATGACTTGGACGGACGGTGGCTGGCGATGACCAGTGCGCGGCGCTCCGTCGGTTGGCGGCGGTGGTGAACGGCCGAGAGAGAGGGAGAGAAGAGAGGAGGGGGAGTGTTGGCTTGGAGTGGAAAAAATGAGGAGAGAGAGAACATTATTGACCTCTAATAGACTTTGACCAACTTTTTCCAAATTCCCATTTTGCCCCTCTCTCACTTGGTTCATATTAATCCAAGCCAAAATATCTAAGGGCGTTTTAATCCACTATTTTTGGGTTGATATTATCCACTTATTTTCCTCAAAATAATGTCCCATAATTATCCTCAAATTCGGAATGCCAAAAATAGGCTTAGGTGCAAAATCGTAATTTTTCGACCCCGGGCTAAATTTCCATTTTTTGACTGTACTAACCCTAAATATCATTGGCCACCAAAAAATGACGTCATCCTTGCAACATAGTCGCATACACCCACGAAAATCGACATCCAAGTCCGGATCAAATTTCGCGATCAAAATCACTCAATTATGTAACAGCCCGAATTTCGATGTAATTTCTGGGATTAATAAAATGAATGTTATTTCTCATTTCATTTGAGTACTACTCGCCCAGAGCTGATCACTCTTGGGATACTAACCATGGGGAATGGCTAACTAGGGCGCTAGTACGTGGACCGGGGGACTTAGTCGTGACTCGGGAGCCGATTTGAGAAAGAATGAGGAATATTGTGAACCAAAGAGGGGCCGATCTTAGGAAAAGTGATGGAAATGGTATGGCCAAGGCCAACGATGCACAATTGGGATCGCGGTGATTACGCTTAACCAAACGTGCTCGTGGCCAACCAATCTCGAACTCGAGCCAAATGATCGTGACCCCAGATTAGTAATAAACCCTCTTTCTCTCGATGATCGGAACCATTGAGACTCGGATAGCCCTAAGTCGATACGCGTATGCCTAAATAGTATTTTTGTTAGTGAGAGTTTCGGAAAATTGAAATTGAGAGAGAGTTGTTCACTTTAATTGAACCCAGATTTCGATTCGGATTTCGGGGACCCGCGGACTAATTTTAGGATTTTGATGCCAGAAAATGTTGGCCACATACATATGGGACGCATGGGTGCGAAAAATGAAATTTCGGTTTGGAATGGAAAAAGGACGGAATTACCCTTGGATTAAGTAAGCATAATTCCGAATTTTGGGGAATTAATTTGGTTTAACCAAGGTTGGTTAAGGTAACTAGAGTGGTTAGGGGTTGGTTAAGGACTAATGACAAGATTGCCCCTCAATAATTGAATGGAGTGAATCTAAGCCATTGGATGAAGGGGTAAAATGGTCAAGTGAGCTTAAATGTTGACACTTGTCTTCCACTAAAGGTTGAAGTGACTACCTTTGACCAATTTTGGTCTTGTTTTCCTCTCTCTCTCTTCCATTTTCGCAGCTCACTCCTCCCCCTCACGTTCGGCCATCCCTCTCCACCGTCTCCTCCCCTTCGTTCCCTCTCCATCTCCACGGAACCAGCCACCCGTCGCCGCCCATCCTCAACAGCTCGGAGGAGCTTTTGGTCACGACAAGGGGGCCGCCGTGGAGAGCCGGACCAGCCCCCAAGCCGCCCCTCCACGCCACGCCTCCCCTCCCTGGACACCCCAATCAACCACCCCAAGCCGCCGTTGGCCGTGAGGGCCGAGCCACCGCTATGAGCCGCCGTTGTCGAATGTGAGGGGATGTACTTGTTCCTTCCGCGAATCGTCCACCCCGACGTGAGTTTTATACCTAAACTTAGTTTAGGCTTAATTGTGTTTAGTTGGGTTCATTAGATGGATTTGTGGAGTTTAAGCTAGTTTAGTGTTTTGTTGTGGCTGTGTAGTTATGGCTGAATTAAGGATGTGGTTGAGGGTTGATTTGAGGTGGCCTTATGACTAATTAGTGAGGATTGGATTGTTGTCCATGGTGAGCCAAATTCGGAGCCCTCGGTGGTTGTGCTAGAAATGGTGATTTGAGGACTAAATAGGCTTGATTTGCAAGATTAAACTAAGTATATGTCTATTATGTTTGGGTGGGGTCTTGGCTGAATTGTTGGAGGCTAAATGGAGTGTTTTGAGTGTGTTTTGGCTATGTTTAAAGTTGGGGTTTAGTCATGGCCGAATTGCATGTGTTAGGATACAAATGCTAGAATATGTCCATTGTTTGTAAATGTTGGTAATTGTTGTGGCCTTTGTGTTCATTGATATGAAAATGCATGTCACGCACATGGTATGTCGAGATTGAGATTTGAGATGACATTATGTGATTGTGCGGGTGTGACATTGCATTGTGTGATCACGGTAAACGCCCTTAAATGAGTGGATTGGGCTAAGATAAAATTGATATGTGTGATCACTTAAGGCCTTCGGGTCGTGGCCTACGGGTCGAGTTCCGTCCTCATGCACTTGTAGCAGGACGATGCCCGGTTAGACCGGAAGACGACCATCCTCATGCACTTTGTAGCAGGCTCGTTCGTAGGTGAGCGGTGTTGCGCCTCGTGCACTTTGTAGCGTGCTAGAAGACACCGGCCGGGGTGAGTTTATACGCTGGCCATGAAGTGTTGTGGCCTTCGGGTCGGGCCCTATTGTGGGTCGTGAGATTAAGAACGAACTGAACGTTGCATTATGTGAATTGAGAATCATGCATTATTGTGAAGAGATTGTGAGAATTGTTAGCATATGACTGCATGAGGCATTCGTGTGGGATGCGGTGATTGAGTGATTTGAACCATTTAAAGAATATGAGCACGCGAGTGTGAAGTACGCCTGCCCGTATGTACACGTATGTGGGTGTATATATATATGTTGAATTGCACTAACTTGCAGGGGTTGAATCACGTTGAAACATATTGAGTTTTATGTTTGTTGACTTGAATGCTTGATTTTGATTCGTTAAGAGACACACTTTAGCCTAGCCTAGGTTTAGGTATTTGATTCACTGAGCTAGTCTCACGGTTGTGGTAAAACCGAACATTTCAGAACCTACCCCCAGGATACCGGAGCCACCTCCACTTTTGGGATTCCTAGGCGATATTACAGTCGAGGAGCATTTCCCACCGAAATGGCGAATTTGACATCCTGTCGTGTGGGTGAGGATGCCGGCGGCGAGTTAATAAATGGAGCCCTGGAGTCGACCTATTCGGACATCCCACTAGGCAGCCGGCGGCCCGCAGGTGGTCGATGCTTCTCCACCGACGCCTCCGCCAACCGCCGAGGGCCTGGCCGAGGCCGGAGTTTGGTATGATGACCCTAGAGCCGAGCTTATGGATGAGGATGAGGGCGACCCCTTAGCGGGCGATGGAGTTGGTGATGATGAGAATGGTGAGGTCAAGGAGGTAGGCGGGGATGTAGACATACAGATGCCGTCGGATGCGGCCGAAGATGTAGACCTTGAGGACGACTTTGACTCCGAGGCTGAGGCTGACGCTCTCTTTAGCAGACCTATTTGGGGGGAGTTCGGGGAGGTCAGCGGATGGGGAGGACCCAGAACATGTGGACGTGAATGAGCGAGCCGGATCGCGGCTCTTGGAGGAGTCACCTGAGTCTTCACGATGAGCCCGACGATTCCAGCGACCCAGACTTTGAGCCTTAGACTAGTTGGTCGTGATAGGGATCCCTACCTTTTTGTTATAGTGATCCTTAGTACAGACCTACTCACCCGGCCACCGACACTTTTTGGATTAGTGGCCTTTTGACTTCGATGCTAGCTTGACCTTGACCTAGACCTGTAGTGGATATGACTGTACATGTATCTGCGTTCTTTGTGTAAACAGTTTATATATAGATATGAGAATGAGGTTTTACCTGATGATATTTTGATTGTTTGGCTTCCTTGCTCATCTTTATTTGTCAGGGTTTGTAATCTGCTTTCGCATGTGTTTTTATACTCTGATTGTTGTTGGGTCGTCGAGGTCTCCTGGGGGGACGTCGCACTATGATCGACCGGAGAGGTAAGGGGATGCTCGCGTTCCGATGAGTTAGTTGGGTTCGGGGCGTGACAAATTAAAATTTTAGGGTCTCTCACTAATGGGCAGTTGTTTAGGGGTTACGCGTATCAACTTAGGGTTACTCGAGTCGTGACAGCCTCGATTACCAGGAAAATGCGAGGAATTATTGCTAGTTCCGAAAGTCATAATCGTTTAGATTTAGTTTGGGATTTGGTCGCTATGCGTACTCTTGGTCGTGCAGAATCACCCGCGATTTGATTGTACGTCATTGGCCCACTGAATCTGTCACCTTCCTAGGATTGGCCCACATTGGCCTAAAATACTCCCTTGTCGTTCCTCGAAAACGTCGCTCAATTCACAATCGAGTCTTTGATCCACGTATCATTTTCCTAGTTAGCCATTCCCTGTTGGTCAGTATTCCGTGAAGGATCCGTTCTGGGTGAAACTTAGTAAAATTAATTGAGAATAATATCAATCTCATTGACCCCGGAAATGGGTCGAAATTCGGGAAGTTACAACTCTTCCCCCTTTATAAAAATTTCATCCTCGAAATTTGCAATCCAACTCGTCTACTGAAACCAATGGGGGTACTGACGTCATGAACTTGCACAATTTCCGCAGCAAGGCAAGATAATAAGCATCATTCCCATCTTCTTTAAAATCTCAAACAGTCTATATACCTTGGACTCGGCTTTCTTTTCTTGCCGAATCAGGACAGTCCTTTCATAGGCGACACCTCGAGAAACACATGATCTCCAATCTGAAACTCTAAAGGTCATCTTCTCCGATCAGCGTAACTTTTTTTTGGCGACCTTGTACTGTCCTTAGCCTTTCCCGAATAATTTCTACCGACTTCATTCCAGCATATCGGCATCCTACACGCCTTGCCGTACAAGACCTCAAATGGTGCTATCTCAATACTCTGCTGAGAGTTGTTATCACAGGCATGTTCAACTAAACGCAACTGCTCCTCACTTGCCCCGAAGGTCTAATACACATGCTCTCAGCCTATCCTTTAAAGTTCGAATAGTCCTTTTGGGCTGGCCATCCGTCTGCAGATGATAGATTGCCTTGAATCGTAGCTTCATTCTCATGACCACTTGTAGACTCTTCCAAAAATTAGTGATAAACTAGGGATCACGGTCCTAAGTGATCGTTACCGGTACTCCATGTAATATGGCGATATGTCGCACATACAATTATGCGCACCTTTTCATCTCAAAGTCATTTCGCATTGCCAGAAAGTGTGCTGACTTAGTTAGTCAATCCACTATCACCCAAACGGAATCGTGTCCTCTCTAGCTCCTTGGCAATCCTATTACAAAGTTTATTGTAACATGCTCTCACTTCCATTCAGAGATTTCCAATAGTCTCAATAACCCTCCAGACTTACAGCGCCATGCCTTCACTTGTTGGCATGCCAATCACTTGGTCATATGCTTGGCCACATCCACCTCGATTCCATTCCCTCAATAATGCTGTTGTAGGTTCTGGTATATTTTCATGCTGTCCGGGTGAATACTATGACTGCTTCTATGAGCTTCCGATAAAATCTCTTCTTTAAGCTCCAAATCATCGGGCACGCACAAACATCCTCAAAACTTCAAAATTCCATCCTCGGACACTTGGAGTTCAGTTTCCTCTTAGTGCCATCCACCTCTAGACTCTTCTAAACCTCAAGGTTCGTAGACTACAATGCCTAAATTTTAGTTTGCACTTCCGGTTCAATCCTTAGCGTGGCCAGCAAACTCGAAACTTAACTTACTTCGAATTTAAACCCCGAGTCTCGTACTTTTCTAACAATATCCATTCCTTAAACATCAAATGTGCGACACTTAACTTTAGACTCAATGCATCTACTACTCGGTTAGCTTTTCCGGGATAATACAGTATCTCATAACCATAATCTTTTAGCAACGCCATCCACTGACACTACCTCATACTTAACTCTTTTTGGGAAAACAGATATTTGAGATAGTGTCGCCAAATCTTCGGGGCGAATACTATCGCGGCTAATTCTAAATCGTGGGTTGAACAAATTAATTTCATGCGGCCTCAATTGGCGCAACGCATATGCAACTACCTTTTTATGCTGTATCACTATACCACCAAGTCCTCTTAATAAAGCATCACTATAGACCTCGAATCCTCCCAATCCAGATGAATTAGCTACTACCGGGGTAGTTGTCAGCTTATGCTTCAATTCTTGAGAACTCCTTTCACACTTTTTATCCCACTCGAATTTAGTATCTTTCTTAAGCAACTGCGTTAACGGCGTGGCCATCAACAAGAACCTTCTACAAAACGTCGATAATAGCCAGCCAATCCAAGAAACTTCGAATCTCCGTCACTGTCGTCGGTCTTGGCCACTTAGTCACGGCCTTGATCTTTAACGGATCCACATAAATTCCATCTCTTGAAATTATGTGTCCAAGGAACGCTACTCTGCTTAGCCAAAACTTGCACTTACTAAACTTGGCGCAGAGTGCGTGTTTTCTTAAGGTTCGTAGGTCAATCTCAGAGACCATTGAGGCTCTTTGCAATTGGTCAAACAAGTTATCAATCCTCAGTAGTGGATACTCATTCTTAATCGTCACCTGATTCAACTGCCGGTAGTCGATACACAACCTCAATGTCTCGTCCTTCTTCCTTACATACAGGATCGGTGCTCCTCATGGAGACACACTAGGATGAATGAATCCTTTATCCTACAGTTCCCGCATTTGAATCTTTAACCCTTTGAATTCTGACAATGACTTCCTTGAAGGCAGCTTCAAGATTGGCTCAATCCCGGGCCAACTTGATAACAAACTCCACTTCTCTTTCTTGTGGCAATCCCGGTAATTCCTGAGGAAAAACATCGGGAAATTGCACACTACTGCTACATCCTCTAGCCGCACTTCCTCTATCGTCAAATCAGCAATACTGGCGAGGTAACCTTGATAACCCTCATCCAACCTCTTGATTGCTTTTACCGGTAAAACTCAAGGGATCGAGGTTCTTCCTCAACTCCTTACAAACTCGGATCTAGAATGTCTAGCCAAACTAAATTGAATCACCCATGCTACTACAATCCATCATCGCATTCTGTTTGACTATCAATCCATGCCCATAATTACATCAAAATCACACATAGCCAGAACCATTAGGTCAGTCCTTTCTTCTTTATCATCAATTACAAAAGTGGTAGCCCTTTCTATCACATCATGCTCAATTGATTTGGGACTGTCCACAAATCTCATTATAGTCCTTCAGACTCAGTGATATCGTCTGACTCCAGAGGTCCAGCTTCAATCCATCACGGAACCTCCGGGCCTCATCCAATAGGTTTTTCACTATTATTTGAGGCAAACCTGGATAACCTAGTGAACTCCACTTCATACAGGTCCATTGTTATCAGTCCTTGATGGAGCTTCGTAAACTCAACCAACTTCCGCTCTCGTGCCCCCCTTCCCTAGGGGCAGCACTTGCCTTTGAAGGCCTCAACAAATACAATCCAACTCTGAGCAGTACCAACAGGAAACACTCTTCCTTCGGTGACTTTCTATCAATCACTTGCATTTCCTTACAGCCGGTATACTTCTAGAGTCACATTTTCCTCATCCATTCATCCCAATACCTCAATAGTCTTTTCCAATTCCTCTACCAAGAGTGATGCAACTTCAGGATCACCTTTTTTCATCAAGCTTAAAGGGCTTCTATTTCAGAAACAGCTCAACCAACTAATACATATGTTTACTCGCATTTCCCTGGCCATAATTGGGATTTTCATTATTATCCATAGCAATAGCAGCTGCAGAGGCCTCAATAGCCTGAGCTTTAATGGCAGCTCACTCTTGAGCCTACCTACCTATAAGATCACCAATTTCCTCAAGCGTCCTCGCGACCCTATTCACTCGTAGGTCCATTGTTGCTTGGCCCTTAGAACTTGATTGGCCCCTTATATCTCTACCTCTCAATCTCAACCTTACAGGTTTCTATCGCTACTCACTTACCTGCTATAATTCCCCTCAAGAATTGGAGACTAAACCAAGCTAAGCCGATCTAAGATCCTAGGCAGGACATTACAACAGCATTCAACCACTTAGCATGCAGCTAAACACAAACAACGCAAGACCTCAATCAAGGGGGTACACGTACTTACCTCAGGCCCTGCCGCACCTACACTTTACGGGTCAACTCACATATGTACCCAATTAAAATACAAGCAGTCAGGAGGTACACTTTGCACACAAGGTCTCCCTACTAGCTACCCAAGGTCATCACTCCTTATCACTCCAAGCTTCGATCTAATTGGACCGAGCTGACCTTACCCTAATACTAAATCAAACGGGGATGTCACGCCCTGAAGCCTACGCCGCATCATCCCCGCTAAGGTCGAATTTCATGCAACGTCCGAGGACGCGTCGCCGACCCAACGCCCAACATAGAGAGCATTGCACATGCGGAAGCAATATATAAATTACCCGTACAAAATATACACATAAACCAAGGGTAGAGCATCAACCATCATCACAAAAACATATACTTGCATTAACCAGGGAAACATTTACATTATCCAATACACCAAAATATACACCTTGAACCACAAACGGGTCAATGGCCGCTAACAAACAAAAAGGGGTAGGTGGCCAGGTGGTTGGTTCAACTTTATTTCCCCGTAGCTCAACCTATCTTCCAAAAAAAGACTGGTTAGACCTACTCTACACAACCCCTAAAATACCCTAAATGATACCTAAGGGTCATCCTCCACCCGACCATCATCCGAGTCCTCTGACTCGTGCTCCGAAGGAATCACTTGAAATGGCTGTACAGCCTGCGGTTCTACTGGGGGCACCACGGGTAGCTCCTTATCCGGCTTCTCAGGATCAGCGATCTCGCCATCGGGAGGTTTGATTGTCCAAGGGTCCCACTCACTAATGCCATCATGGGGGATGTCAAAACTCCTCAGTAGGCCAGTCTCCTCTAAACCATCCCGATACGTCCACGCCACGTACAAATAGGGCTTCAGGAGTAATCCACCCTCATCAACCCAAATCATGCTCGAGTTCTTCACATAAACTCGACCGTCTCTTAGAGGGTATTCCACCTGCTAATTATCCACGTGACTAGGGATCCCAAAACGAGGAGGCGAGTTCCTAGGATTCATGGCTGGGGTCTGAAATAGTGGGTTTTAACAACAATGAGACGAGCCTCAGCGAGTAAAACCCCCTAAACCTAAATTAGGTTAACATGCACCTCCTGACAGATAACCAAAACACAACAACTGAAGCCACAACAACAGATCTAGGCCCTCGGGCCTAGATCAATCACAAAACTGACCCTGCAGGTTAGGCAATTCATATAATTCTCATAGCACATACGCGATTACCCTTGATCATACGTACATCATACGCATGCTTATATTCATTAGTACCTGTGCGGCACACAATTCACCGAGTCACACATACTCGCATACTTGCTAACATACTCTTGCATACACATGCCATCAATATGACCATGCTCATGATCTGGCTCAACACTACACATTGGCACACAGCTCATTTTCTCAATTAGAGCTCGATCCGCGTAAGATGCATCAGGTCTATAATTCAATACTAATACTTCCTGGCGCGTGTAAAACGCGTCAGGCTCAACACTAATCTCTTTACAAACCAAAACCTGTGTAAAACGCATTAAGCTAGCCATCTTCCGGACAAACCGGGCATCGTCCCACGTAAAACGCATCAAGACAGGGCTCTTAGTGATCACACATACAAACAACCAGTTTTATCTGAACCCCGCGTAAAACGTATCAGAGCATTTTAGGTGATCGCATGCTCATGTTAGGTGCGCATACTTGCACAAATCTGATCTTGAGCCAATGCTCAGCAAGCGACATGCGTGGCCATGCAGTCCAGCACTCGGGCAATCATACGATGCACAATGAGCATCCAATTTCAACTTAGGCACGTAGTCAATCAATGCCAAAACATATTCAATAAATGCCACGACGTGCTCAATTAATCATTTGACATGCTCATAGTAGTCACAATACACCAAATCAACATACTAGCATGTTCATAAAGCAATTCATTTTGATCTGCATGGCACAAAATCAACGCACACGATTCGTATGATTAGAACATTATAACTTCGCACTTTCTAGGCTTGACATGCTCATCAATTCTTGGCCACATAAAGGCAATCGACAAGGTAACCCCAATTTAACGTTCGATCAAGTCCGAATCAACCACTCGATGGACAATTACCCGACGTATTCGGGATTTCACAATTAAATCCTAAACTTTCGAACTTAGGCTGATTAATCATCACTTGGACAGCCACTAATTCTAACCATTCTCAACCATAAATAAACCTCAAAATATTCGATTAAACTTCCCAATTCATCAATTTAGTTCAATTTGAACAGCATACCATGAGCACCTAAATTTGTGCAATGAACTATTGACACCTAATTTTTAGCTCATATTTGTCATATTTTCAAAAATTTCAAAATTAGGTCTAGGAATCTTGGCCAAGCCTAGAAACCTATTTCTAAACCAAAAACTAATTTTTTTAGCATTTTTCTGCATTTTTTCTGAATTTCTTTTAGTCAAAATAAGCAAGAAAATCAAGAAAAATAGTAAATGGAATTAGGAAATTCCATAAAAATAGTCAATAATCTTCTTTTAAATCCAATTTCATAAATATACTGTCAATTTTAGAAAATTTCAATCAGGTATATGCCTTTTTCCCAAAATTGAGCAATATTAAATCCGAATTGAACCAAAAATGAAATTGAAGTTTTTCTAGACATTTTTAGGCCATAGTATCTTCACAATAATTGATCCTGGGACCTTTAATTGCACAATGGTCAGTCCAATTGCACAATTTGGTGTAAAGATCAAAAATCCCCAAAAATTGATTGAAAATTGAGAATTTTGAACCTAAATTGGGAATCATGCCCAAAATGAAATTGCTGAAATGTGGGAATATCATTTCTAAGGTTAATCAGGGGCGGGCAACACAATTTTGGCATCAATTTTGCCTAATCGGGTCATTAAGACCTCGAATTGAACAAAACCCTATTAACTCGAATGTAAAAATAAGGAAATTTTGTGCACAATTATAATAAAAATTGGGGAAAATTATATATTTGGGCTCGGAAAATTTTGGGAAATGCAATTTTGAGGTTTAATTTGAAAAATTTGGTCAAAATAAAGCTCAATTTTCATTTTTTATCAAAACCGGGACTGCCGAGACGGACAGGTCAACCCGACTTGACCTGCACAGTGTTGTCTTCCTTACTTGGCCAGAACCCACGCGAAACCCAGAAAAAAGAAAACGGTTTAAACCTGTGACTTCGTTGATTGATCTTGATCAAATAAGCACGTTTTGACTGATTTTTCCAGCTGGATATCATCTAGCTGGCATCATTCAATGACCCTAACATATTAGTATTCGGTTTCAACCGAATTTTGGGCTCGGAATTTGGAAAAACAAAAACTAGAAAAATGGGAGAACATGAACGAAAGCTATTTGAGAAAATTCCCGAGAGAAAGAAGAGGGAGAAAGAGCAAGAAAGAGAGGGGGAGAGTTAGTAAAGCGTGTTGAAGGTTCTAGGACTGAGTGATCGGCATTTTCTCCGGTGAGAAAACGACGGCAAAACGGCTCCTCTGGTGATCCTCCACGTCCGGCGAGCCAGTGACGAAGCCAGTCCGCGAAGGTTTGAAAACAAGCCTTGACCGGCGACTCTAGAGACATTCCAAAGAATCTAAGACCACCAGATCAAAGCCGAAGTGTTGAAGAACATTTTTAAAGTCTCATATCAACTCAGAAAAAGGTGTTTGATCCTCAAACGAAAGAGGTAAAGTTCGCTCATTATCATGACTTTCCAGAAATTCCAGAAAATGTGATTTGATTTGGTTTTGCTATCATTGTGATTTTTGTTGTGATTTTTTTTTGGTAAGGTTTTTTTGTTGTGATTTTGTGTCCTTAGATATTCGAAATTCATTTCTGATCATGTTTTGTGTTATTTGATTGCATTTTGGGTGTTGAACTTGCACAAACCGAGTCGACCAACCCTATGAACCATCTCGCGGAGCTTGAAATTCCTCGTTGGAGCTTCATTTCGTCCGGAGGCCGTCCAAGTTAGACTTCTTCAACTTTGTTTGTTGATTTTATGTTGATTAGGATCGATCTAGACGGTTAGGGCGATTAGTATTAGGATTAATGTTCTGGAAAATCTTGATTCGGATAGTTGGTGGGTTAGGTTATTTGGATCAAATTTTCGTTGATCGATGATGGTCCGGCAACAAATCAGTGGGCAAACAATGAAAGACGATAATATAAGGAAGATATAGGATCAAAAATCACACAAAACGGTTGTCGGAAGGTCGCTGGAGAAAGGCTTAAAGTGGCAGCCTCAAGAACTCAGAATTAGGATTCATGCACACAAGGTGCTCGATGAAATGCCGAAGAAAAAAAATTGCCAAAAACTGCGCCTTTTTGGTACTGTGGCTTGCCAGAGAGAAGGTGACCCCAAGATTGGCTCGTGACGGCCGATTTGGTCATGGCCGAACCAGTCTGAACCGGTCCGGTTCAATTCAACCTTTGACGGGAAAAAATTTAAAAAAAATTTCTAAAAAAATAAAAAATCACAAAAATTCTAAAAAATCATTAAAAATTAGATTTTTTAGAAAATTCGAAAATTTTTCAAAAAATTCATAAAAACTAGAAAAATTACAGAAAATTTAGAAAAATATTTTTTTTCAGAAATTCATAAAAATTTCAAAACTTCAGAAAATACAAATAAAAATTTGAAAATTCTAAAAAATACATAAAAAATTGAAAAAATCAAAAAATTCATAGAAATTTCCAGCAAACCATAAAAATCATTTTCTCAATTTTAAAAAAAATTTCCGATAAAAAAATCAAAAGATCAAAATTTTAAAAAATCCACAGAATGATTGAACATCATTGTGGCCAGTCAAAAAAGTGAAATCGGAATTTTTGGAAGTGTCCAAATAACACTAAAAAAATATTAAAAATTAAAAAATTCAAAAATTCACAGAATGATTAGAAATCATTGTGGCTAGTCATTAAAAGTGAAATTTGGATTTTTTAAAATGCCCAAGTGGCATAATTTGGAAAATTCCAAATTTAAGGGCAAAACCCTTAAAAAACCCTAAACCCTAAAAAAAATGAAATGAAATGAACAAGCTATTTGAGCTTTGTTAGGGTTTTGGATAAATTTTTATTTTTAGTGATCAAATTAGGGTTGCCGTGATTGATTTGCCATTGGATGTGCAATTGATTTTTGAATGCTTAATTGATTGTCCATGGTTAGATTAGTGAATTGACCTTAGGGATCCGTGTGATACGCTAGACATGCCATATCGTTCTTAGGTACCGAAAGGGCATTAATGGTCTTAATTTGGGATCGTTAACGTAACCAAGTCTTTTATCCAGAATTTTTAGTTTGTAGGATTGTGATACTTCTCCCGTACCATAATTAGGTTTCTAGTCGACCTACCGTAAATGACTAGTGGCGACTCCAAGTTTAATTTCAGATCAAATAAACCCGCTGTCACATGAAGAATGGCTTGGGAGAAGCCCATATAGAAAAATACTTTCATCAGAAAAGCACGCGCGCGTGGCGCGATAGGCTTGTTGACTCCTCTGGGGAGTCTTAAAATTTCTAAGTGGATGTACCCCTAGATAGAACAATATGCATGTGTTTGTGCTTGCAAGGATCCTAGGTACGTTTCACTAATGATGTGTTAAATGGTGATGCAGGTGGGAGGTATAAGGGGTGTAGTCTATGCTTATCTTTGGTTAAAAATTGTTGTGCTTGCCTTTAAATTGCTTTAGCACTTCACTTTTTGCGCACACTACCTGTGGCCCAACTCCGGCTACATTTATCATTACCCTTAGAAGGTATGTGTTTAAGCGATTTGTAGGCTCAACAGGTGTCTTCTCCAACTCCTTCTCATAAAATGAATCAATAATAGCCATCGTGGCCGTCATACTATCCTCCTTCATACTATATATTACTCCCATGTCTACCATCCGAGTGATACATTTTAATTTTTCTTCCATCGGAATATCCTCCCTATCTTTAAAGTGTCCAACTGACACTAGTAATTTATAAAGTTTATGAATATCCACATTAAAAGTTTGCTTACTCTCACACCCTTCTCAATAATCGCATTGACATTCTCAGCATGATTAGGCAATGGGTTTTGTTGAATATTAGGGGGTGGATTCTTGAAGAATAAATTGCCATTGTCAAGTAAATTCTTAACTTTGTTCATGAAAGTGAAGCAGTTATCTACATCATGACCCTTCTTGCCTCTATGGAACTTACAAGACTTCGACAAGTCAAACCTAGGGAATTTTGGAGGATTATCCCGAGGTACTTCTTTGACTATCATTTCCCTACTTAATAACATAGGCAACAACTTAGATAAAGGTCTAGGCAGAGGAGTGAATTGCCTTGGCGCCTTCTTTTTGAATTCATAACTTTGATATACCCTGTCTCGAAACATAGATGGGCCTTAGGAGGACGAGGCAGGGGGTCTTGTCACAACCAGCGCTTGTACATACGCCATCTCCACATCCTTTTCTTTTTTTATTAGGGACCTTTCGACTAGTCCCTTCGCTCAATCTACCATCATGCATAGCCCCCTCTATCCTCTCTCCAATATCTACCAGCTGAGAGAAGGTCAAGCATCCAGAACCCACCAACTTTAAATAGAAATCATTAGGCAAGGCTTTGAGGAAAAGATCCAGTAGCTCCTTTTCACTGAGCGAGAGTTGAACTTGAGCGGCGAGAGTATGCCATTTTTGAGCGAAGGCTCTAAAGGACTCACTTCTTCTCTTTTCAATTCGAGTCAACACTTCGCGCGTGGGAGCTATCTCGATATTATACTTGTATTGCAGGACAAATGCCTTAGTTAACTCCTCCCACTTCTCAAACTTCTCAGTCTCCGACAACACGTACCATTGCAATGCAAGCCCCGTCAGACTCTCTTAGAAAATTTGAACCATTAATGGGACATTCTTGGCATACCTCGCCATTTTGTTTAAAGTACTTCATGTGAATCTTTAGGTCTCCAGTCCTATCATACTTAGTGAAATCGGGAATCTTGAACTGTTCAAGAATGCTCATCTATGCATATCGAGACAAATCCTCGATCATGTGCTCTTCGTATCCTCGTAGCGCACAGAGTTTCTCTTCTATCTTCGCAAACCTTTTGTTGTGCTCTTCCTCCAAACAGGTAATGACGGCTTCCGAAATAGGGTTTAGTTCGACCACTACAAGTGTAGAACCCAGTGCCTCTTCAGTAACGTTCCTTCTTGCGGGTCCTTCTACGGGCTTGGGAATAGCTTGAGGTGTAACTTGACCAGCATTTAGCGCTGCTAACGCAGCCCTTATATCATTGGCAAATTGAGCGAGCTGGGTCGCAAGATCATTGATCTTGTTATCGAGAGTGGTGAAATGGGCGTTCTGATCTTGTCATCGTGGCCCTTGCTCGTGTCCGAATTGGCGATTGCCTCGAAGCCATAGCTCTGCCTCCGTGGAGGAGGGGAGCATTGGCAGGCTATCAGACTGTGGACGCCGCAATCACCGGAAGATCTCTTTCTCCAGCCTCTTGGTCTCTCAATGAGCTCAATTTGATGATTTGCAATTACTTGAAAAATGAGCCTACGTGAGCACACGATTCATATGGAAGATTGGCTCATAGCAATGATCTAGGCGTTTTATGCCCCTCGAGAGAAAGTTTTCTAAACATTGAGATTTTGAAGTTTTTAGACATTATAAACGATAAATGAAAACTCCTTAACATTAAAATTAGAAATGAGATTCCCTTGACATTGAAACAAAGAAGGTACATAGTGATTCCTAAGTCTCGAAATTAGAAAGAAAGAAATCACCTAAACATTGAAACTTCTGGAACATAAAAAGAACAGGATTTCCCAAAAATTGAAACTAGAAAAGTAATAGAACTTCCTAAACATTGAAACTAGGATGACAAATTAAGTGAAATTTTCATTTCAAACTTCTCAGGGCAACTCATTTTATATGTGATGGGGAACCCGCGGCTTTGCGGAGCCGCTTATTCTCTTGAGTTAACCTCGAGATGCGAGTCTTGTCCATTTCCACCCTCTTTTCAAGATGCTCAATTTGTGCTTTCTGGGTGGGCTTGTCAGTCACTTCCGGGACCAGTGGTCGTAGAATGGTCGGAATTCGGTGATTACGGATGTAGAATGTGGAGGCATGGTAGATCTCTTCTTTTCCATTCAATTTATTAGGCACGACAATTCTTTTATAACGGCATTCGCTCCATGCAATCTCAATGGCATAGATTTCGTTGAAGTAGTCGTAGTCCATGTGGGTGAAGCGAGCCTAAAATATCTTCGTCTTGAGAGGTGGTGGCATCTCTTGGAGAGCTCGGTATTGGAGAGCCACCCTATACGGGTAATAGGAAGTGGCGCCAGAAAGATCGAGCAGCGGGATCGGGATAGCAAACTTGTGAGCGAAATGGGTTTCCTCAACCTGGAACCATTTAGCATGCCATAGAAATGCCTTGGGTTCGGGATCTTTTAGAAAATTTATTTAACGGGAATATTATTTGTTAGGGGAATGCTTATCTAAGACTTGAAACCTTTGTATTGGGTGCTTAAATTCATCTACTTGAAACAATTGCATAAGGTGCCCAAATCCCCTTATGTGAGAAAGAAACCATATTTGCAAAATTTCCGGGGAAGCTCACATGATTTTTTCTCCGTTTTGTTTAAAACGATTAAGGGAGAAAAATGTTTCGGCTAAAATCATGTTAACATAGTTTAATCCAGCATACATGTGTTTGACCATTCACGCAATTGAAGGGTTTATGACATTCTTACGATGAGGAAAAATGATGAGCTCGACAAATGCTAAAATGAAAATCCTACTCTTTTGGGCCATCGGTTGATTTGAAAAGCACTCGGCTAAAAATGAGAACGGGCATCCGTAACAATTAGCTTTAACAACCTCCCTTAACACCTCGGCCCTAACTCTTAAAAATTGTGACAACTCGGACTAGGGTCTATATTCTTGACAAGCTCAGTTCCAAGAGGCATTCCAATGGCAATGTTATATTCTTCCAAGGTCAGAGTTAGCTCGAACTCACCAAATATAAAGGTTAATGTTTGAGGGCACCAAAAGTGCGGTATTGCTTGCATAACTCCGGAATAGATGTTGATCTTGAGTAACGGGAGGAGACGGCCAATCCTTGCCTCGACTTAGTCTTTGGCCATTTTGATCCAACTGATCTCACCACGCTATGAGCTCTTTCTTAGGAGTGGAAATGAATTGGATATCAGCTTTTCCCATCGTATATAAATTGAGACTAATGACCGACCTAATTTGCCATGGACCAACAAAAGGAAATAAATGAATTGCATAACAGGAGGAATAAAGGCTTACTCTATCGAGAACCATAGCAAACACAAAGACACACGCATGAAAAGTGAGGCTTGCTTTCTATCTAGACAACTTAATAAGGTGAAGCTAAGAGGGTGATCTGACCGTTGCAGTCTCGCATTAGTGTCAGGTCCTCTTAACTCCGGCTCATTCGAAAGAGATATTCTATAGTTACGCGGTCTTGCAGACAAGGATAAACTCTTACGACACCAAGAAGGAACTTTCGAGGAGAAGAAAGGCGACCTCTACATCGCAATCTCGCGTTCGAGGTTGTATCTTCCTTAACACCATCCTAAAGAGTCCTATCGCGGCCTAGCTTCGACAGCATGGTTGTATATACAATAGTGTAGTGCTAAAATATCTAAAGCATGCATAACAATTTATAAACAAATAATGCTTTAGGTGTCTGAAAGAATAAACATTCATTCCCTAAATCCCAAACCTGCAAAATAAGGGGTCAATGGCAAAAATATTCATGCCAGGGATGTATTTGAGCAAGATAAATGGCATAAGTCCACTAAGAATTCCCCAACAGAGTTGCAAAGCTGTCGCAAACTCTTTTTCCGTCATGGGAAAAAGGAACGAGTTTAGGCGGTATTGCCCAAAAAGGCAGACCAATGGCCCATCGATCTAGGCGCGAACTCTCCCTAGTTCATACCCCCTGCAATATTGGATTTCGTTTTGAATTCTCAATAACTTAAGTACTTCTAGGAGTTGCCACTAGCCTATTGGGATCGGCTAGAAACCAATCAAGACGCAGGAGTGTTGCCTCGATTCCTATGCAACCAGAGGTTCTGGGTCGGGGACTTGTTTACACTAACATTTCTATGAGCACCCTTTTGATACCTAACTTGAGAGTGCATTATCTAAGTGGTCACATGATCTTGATCACCAATTATAATCCTATGATATCAAAGCCGCTAAGTGTCCTTGCAAATGTTTTTGTTGGATTGTTTTCTTCAATGTCTAGATTAATACTAACCTAATTTAGGAAAGAAATTAACACTCAAATTATTGAAAAGTAGAGCAGTAAGTAAACGTTCAAGAAATTGAAATAACTTGAAAGTAAACGCGGAAAGAGAAAACCCGATACAAGTCGGGCAAATAATATTACATGGCCTTGTTATCATGCCCCAGGAAAGGACCCCCATGAGCGAAATGAGAATTTAAATATGCATGAAATTACTCTAGCCACACAAAAACTATTCTAAGTAATTTTAGTCTATGCAAAATGGATTTTTTTTGTAAATATGGTAATAAAATACCAAAATAGCATTAAATTAGGGAAATGACTTTATAAAATTAGGAAAATCTCATAAATGTCATTTTGTTGCATAATTTGCTACTATCCAACATTTATTTTTATTTTTTTTGAAATTTTACTATTTTTTTATTTAAAAAATAATAGTTCCCTAAATTGGCCTATGCTCGGTTTACGTGAACATGAAACAACTCAGAATATGAATATTACGAGAACCGGGCTCAAATCAACCGTTTCAAGATCGAAGCTTGGTTTGGGCATTTCGTCAAGCATTTGGTGTGCATTAAACTGCCCCAAATGGCTTCCTCGACCCATATTCGTGGCCTTCAATCTCACTCCGTGTGTAATATCAAGTGGAACCAAAGTATCAAGGTTATATTATCGCATGCAAAGAACAAGATTAGCTGGAAATCACAACCTAAAATGCACAAGAACCAAGTTGGAATCGGCATCCAATATGTGGGTTCGGGCTGCTTTTGCAAATTTGGGTTTAAACCTAGGTCAAGCAAACCTGTTGCAAGCCCAGGTTTAAGCCCCCGACACTCATCACGTGCAAGATCTATGGGAAACATCACTTCACCCGAAAGAATATACGTAACATCTACTTTTAAATGAAACAAACATAATGGAGAATGATCAAGTGAACACGTCGAAACAACCCCTCCAAGAAGCATACACGCATGGTTCATAATGACTAGCCATGAATCAATGTGGGTTAGCTTGGCTTTTTTCTCAAGTTGCAAGCGATCTCATGGTTCACATGGGGCTTCGAAGACCAAACCAAGTGGATCTCAGCATAATTTGTACACCCATATAACATTCATCAAGCTCATGAAGGTAAAAAACGCATGCAAAGAGGAGTAGCAAGTCAAACATATAGGGCTCATGAAGGGGCTCCAACACTTCCAAAAATTCCAGCCTTAAAAATCAGTTCTCTGGGCTGGTTTTCTCTTGATTTTTCATGACTAAAACATGTTCAAAATTGAACAAAAATACATGTAGGATACTCACCTTGCTTCCTAGTTTCTCTTTGAAGTATCCCTTGGCCGAGGGAACCAAAAACTTGTCTTCCAAGGGCACGGGGGAAATAGGCTTCTTCAAATTGGAAAATGAGATATGCAAAGAAAGAACTGACAACGAAGGTTTTTGTTGGTCTTTAAAACCAGAATCAACGGCCTCTTTTTTTTACTAATTTGACACCAACCCCAACTAGATGTATTCTAGTTTAATTTTCATGTCATGGGTATCCTCATATATTCCTCATGTCTCTCAAAAACTATCACTTTCCCTCACCAGTAACCGTTTGACTTCAACACAATTTCTGGGTCTCTCTTGACCCGAGAATGGGCTGCTTTCCGAGGGGATTTTGGGTGGCTTCCCCGACATCCATTTGGGACATGCGACCTATGGTTGGAAAGCTCTTTGAATGTAGTTCCACTCTCTAGTTGAAGGTTTTGGCTAATTTTGGGTCGAAGTTCACAAAACTCTCCATTTTCTCTCCAAAAGCCAATATGGAATTTTTTTTGGGTTGATTTTCTGTTTGAGTTGAGTTTGAGGTTAAGTTTTTTGGAACGACCTCCACTCCCCTCCTCTTGTCTCATCCCTTTCTTTTTATCCGGCAAAAGAACGTACTTCAGAGATCCTATCCACTGAATCCAACCAGATTTTTAGCTTGTGATTGCCCACTTACCAAGCCTGCAAACCGAGTCTCTTCACCAATTCTCTAACTCCAAAATCATCATACTTTGTAGCTATTGAGTGAGCAGGTTTGACTGAGATTATCACGTGCCTTCAGTAGCCTATTGTCACACCCCAAAACCTACCAAGATAAGGGGTGACACGGCCGTCCTTCTACCCGAAGGACACAGCCTCAAACCAAAAGTAATACCACTCCTAAAAACCCAACGACATAGCTCTCGCTCTATTGGCTACTAACCAAGAAACCTGAAAAGATTGGGAAAAGAGAGGGGTGAGCAACCACAGCTCAACAAGCAGTGCGTATCTCTTCTAAGCAGATCGAGCAACCACTATGCATGTATACATAATGCCATACCAGAAACTCGTACTTCAATCCAAAGATATAACATATATATCAATCAAATACGAGTTGTTTTATTTCATCAAAGCTTTATACAAGTCCTAAATACACGTTTAAATCCATCATCACAATTCAAACTATTAATGGTCAAGTCCATTGATCAATCTCTATAAAAACCACATCGATGGTCCATTCCATTAACTAATCTCAAATCACACATCAATGGTCTATTCCATTGATAAATTTTATATAACATCACACGTCAATGGTCCATTCCATCGATCAATCTATTACTCAATATCAAATTATGGTCACGACATAAAGCCTTGTGACAAGGCTACCAAGATTCCCCCCTTGGCAAGGTCTCCACCTACAAAGCCGGTGACTCGACCCAGAAGGGTATCCTAAACCCGGTATGCATACCCCAAAGCCCTTCATTGGGCTCACAGCAATATTGAGCATCAAACAATCATCATCCAATATAAAAAATCCAATCCAATATACATTTCAGAAACCAAACAAATAACTTTCTCGCAACACGGCTCATCCGCCATTTCTTAAACCATTTCTCTAATCATTTCATAAATCATAATATGGTTCCAAAACCATTTCATAAATCGCAATATGCTTCCATTATCATTTCGCAAAGCGATACATATATATCATTTCATAAACATAATTCACAAATTGATATGAGTAACTTTTTGTAACATTTTTCATAAAAAGTTTTCCAAATCATCTTAAAACTCGTTTCATAAACTAATTCGCAACATAATACACATGTATCCGTTAACAATATTTTTCCTAAAACCATTCTCAAATTTCTCAAATATCAAACTAGTAGTAATTGCCCGATCCAGAATTTTATGTAATAAATATGCTCCAGTGACTCATACAATGCTCAAATTCTTATCATTTTCAAAACATGATTTTATGAACTCAAAAAAGAGATAGCACCACTCACCTGGAATATCCCAAAACCAAATATCGTGGTTAAACGCATTGATGATCTCGTAATCCTATCAATTAAACGAAAATCGACATCAAAATCAAGTCAAATACTAAGATAATTACTAAACGACGCTCAAACACTGAGAAGACAACTCAAAGACGCCCACAAATTGCTAATCCAAAGCTATTATCCAAATCGTCTGCAATGCAGAACTTGAGCGCAAAACTTGATCACATCATAACTTTTTCCATCGAACTCCGATCCTAGCAAAACTTGTAGTCAAAAGAAAGCCCATTCCGAGTATTACAAAAGCCCCAACTTGGTCGTCCCAAAATCGAGCCGAAAACTGACAAAAATTGGCCTAAGAGCCTCTAGTCGCGCATCGTTCACCTTGTGCAGCCAACTTCAAAAATTCATATTGGGCAAACCGTAGGTCTAAATCAAGAGCCGTAAAATCCCATGACTCCATGACACCCTAAACTATCAATTCTATATATATACGCAGCTCAATGACTTAAAAATCGGATTTCACCGCTTGATTTTTCCAAAATTCCGAATTTAAACCCTAAATCAGAAAAATTCTCCGATCGGACGAACGAGGGGCACAAGTGCTTACCGGGCGTTGTGATAGGAAGTCGAATCGGCTTGGCGAGGTCCCGCGGCGCAAAACCCTCTCTTCTTCTTCTTCTTCTTCTTCTTCTTCCTTCTCATTTCCTCTCTCTTTCTTTTCTTCTTTCTCGGTTTTCAGCCGAGTAAGCTCTCGGTCTTCTCTCTCTCTCTCTTTGCCTTGCTTTTCCTTTTATAAAGTAATTTCCACTTTCTTTCTTTTCTTTGACTTTTCAACCCCTTTTTCTTTTTCTTTTTTTTAATCCATATTTTACATTCTCCCTCCTTAAAAGAAATTTCGTCCTCGAAATTTGAACTTACCTTCCATCAAACAAATGCGAATGTTTGTGTCTTTCCTCCTTCTCAAACTCTCAAGTAGCCTCCCAATGCAATTTTGCCATTGGATCTTTATGTATGTTCTCAATAAACTCCTCTGTTTCTTTAAGCTTACTAGGACATTCCAAAAGTCCACCATGCTTTCGCTGCACCTTTGATAAAAATAAAATTTGCTTTCTTTTCTATTTCAAGTTTATCATCACCACCAGAATTATTCGATCATAAAAGGTAGCTCGTAGTTCATTCACATAAACATCAGAAAACAAAAACCCATCTAACCATATTTGCAAAACTGTTAGGACTCGTGACGTACAATACATGCAAAGCCTCATACTAGATTTCCTTTTCATGAGAGGAAAGTCTTTCTAGCATGATTCAAAGAAAGATTTAGTTCTCGGAGACTTTGTATAGGTCATTCTTTTTCTTTTCTATCCACCATCGTATCATTACTTGTCAACTGATAGAATTTCTATCTTCACCATACTCCCAATGACCAGCATACAGATAATTCCTCGAATGTGGGTATGACACTAGCCCATTAGCATGAACTGCTAACCTAGCTCCATGCCTTTGTCTTTCATTCTAGTCAAGGGATGCATTATTTCCTCAATATTTCAAATTCAAGCATATACTGAAGCCAAAGTGTTCCATGAGGCAATATCCCTTTGATCCATAAGTTCTAACAAAGCTTTTGTCTCATCAATGTTTCCGCATTTAACATAGGCATTCAAAAAGGGATTCAGAAAGACAACATCCGACCCAAAACCATACACTAGTGCACAACAATGCATAATCTCCAAATCTCCAACAAGCACCTACAACCCTATCACCAAGCTACATGCCACTCCTCCGTAATGTATATCATTCAACATATTAAACAACGCATCCACTTCATTTTCCTTCCCATAACATCCAATTATGGCAGTCGAAGGAATAGCTTTCCTCTCAAGCATTAACTCAAACACCTTGCCAGACTACGCACTTGCTCCATAACTTCGTGTAGAACATGATCAAGAAAAGGCAATATAAGCATCCAAAGTGAATGTATGAACAATTATGCACTAGGATCCCAAGCTTTACACTTTCTTGCCAAAAGATGGTAAGACTAGCATACTAAAAGCTTTACCATCAAGATCAATTTATTCGTTTGGATAATCCAACTCTTATTTATTGCACAAAAACTTTCAAATACTTTTCACATCCTTACTATCACCTCGAGAAGAAATTATTGATAACACTATTTCAAACTTTGCTCATCACCAATCACAACAACAATCTCATCGAATTCTTTATTGATAATGGTAAGCAAGATGTGCCTATTCAAAGGCATAGACCGCGTCATTACTCGAATCCTTGGGATGATTTCCTTATTTTGTTCCATGGATTTGCTACGAAAATCTGGTCTCACTATAGCCATACCACCTTCTGTGACGATGCCACATTCTCTAGCTATAGATATGACAATAAGAATAAAGGTCCCCGCCACCATACATGGGACCCGAATGCCAACTGCTAATTAAGTTTCAACTGCCCCGTTGACTCCAAGGCGTACGTAATCTTAATTTCCAATGATTGTGATCAGGGTATACCCGCACTTGGGAATTTCTCCATTTGAAGTGTCATCTACACCTTTAAATGACAAGCAAGGTGTCCTCAATGCTTCACTTGCAAAACCATTAATAACATTTGTCATATTTTTAACCTGTTCTACATACATGAAAGCAAAATTTCCTTCTTTGTCAACAATCTTGTTGCATTCCAAGAACAATTTCTGATGCACCTTTGTATACAGTCCTTGCCCTGCCAACTAGTCCAGCCACCAGCAGGGGCATCTCATGCGAAGGTCGAATTAGTTGTGATATCCCAGGACGCGTCGCCGACCCAACTCGCAACGAACAGAGAACAAAACACAAGCAGAAGCAACGTATATATATATATCCGTACAATAAATAAGATAATCATCACTAGTACAGTAAAGAAATCCATCATGTTAAAAAAAATATACATTCCTTTACTATTAAAAGAAGATACAATATCCATTTACGGGGAGTACAAACTACCACCAAAAGCGATCGATGGCCACTAAGGTCAAAAAGGGGTCGGTGGCCAAAGGTTACTGAGCTAAGACGGGCTTCAGTCAAAAAGATGTAGCCCATTCTATCTAAGACCAAAGTCAACCTAGGGGACCCAGTCCGAGTTAGAACCAGAAGACTCTGACAAAGAAGAACTGTCAGACAGCTCCTCATCAGAACCTAACGAGTCTAACTCGGACTCAGCCTCCTCTGGCTCATCCTCAGCATCCATCTCCTTGGGCTCGGGATCCTCCTCCATAGGCTGCTCTAACTCATCATCATCCGGTGCCATGTCCATCGGCTCGACCTCATCAACCTCGTACTCCACAGGTACGCCATCGGAGCTCATACTCTCCTCGTCTGAGGTGCCGGGATCTATCACCTGTCCATTAGGGCACTGTGGGTCTACCTTGCCCTACCCGTTAAATGGGATATCAAAAGTATGGAGGGGCCTAATCTCTTCCCCATTAAACGTTCTATAACACTACGCAACGTACTCGTGGGTGTCGGGTATTAACTCCCCAACATCTACCCATACTAAGGTATAGTATCTAATGTACATATTCCCGTTCCCTACGGGAGGTATGGGCATGATCTTCTCGATGAAGTGGGGAATCCCGAAACGCACAGGCGCCTCTGCCATCCTCACTGCCGGGGGTCTAAAATGTCGGTTTCCAACAACCGTGAGACGAATCTCAACAAGTAATAACCCCTAAACCTAAACTAGGCTAACATGCACTTCCTGATAGGTGAACAAAACACATAACAGTGTACCAAAAACATCACAATAATTAACCTAGGCCCATGGCCCAGATCACTCATATAATGACCCTGCAGGTTAGGCACTTATAATAATGTTCACGGCACATGCGCGCGCACATTGGTCACGCATACGCCATACGCATGCTCATGCTCAATAATGCCAATCTCACCTACAATTCACCGCACACACATAACGGCTAACATACTTCACCTTATAATAATGTTCATGGCACATGCGCGCGCACATTGGTCACGCGTACGCCATACGCATGCTCATGCTTAATAATGCCAATCTCACGTACAATTCACCGCACACACACAACGGCTAACATACTTTGGCACACATTTTCCATGTTCATGAATCATCTCAAGTAATGCACTCTGGCATGCAACTCGTTTACAGTTATAAACCGACCCAAAGGCCAACAAATATTTCGACCAGCGTAATAACTCTTAGGGCCCGACCCGTAGGCACACGTCATAAACCGACCTGAAGGCCACAAATATTTATGTCAGGCACGTGCATTCTCGCACTCATAGCTCAAGCCTAATTTCAATGTGCAAATGCCATAGTCATACATAATGTGCAATCAAACTACCATAGGTACACCGTTTTGATCTCAAGTACCTCAATCAACAACATTAAGGCATGTTCAAATTGTACTATAATACGGCCACTAAACACTTCATTCGGCATGTCAAATTTTGAATTAAGTGTAACTCGGCATGGCACATATATCGCACAATTAGAACAACACCGATTCACGCACTAAAGGCCCGCCATGGCCCCCTTTTTTTTTCATTCAACCATATTGGAACACACATAAGGCACCACGAAAATTGGACACGGCTAAGCCCAATTTAGCCACAATTGAATTAATCTAGTCATATTCGGCAATCGTACGACTTAGCCACAAAATCCCTGAAATTTAACCCGAACAACCACCGAATCAGTCATTTCTCAGTCCAATTTCCATCATCATAACACCATTAGGTCCCCCCACAATTTCACCGAACCAGTGGGCAATCGAATGAACACCAATTAGTCCATAAACACCCTAATTAAATTCCCAAATCGGCTAATCTTATCTAGAGAGACACAATTAGTTCTAATTGGGGTTTACGAGTTAATACTCACACAATCTAAATCGGGTCAACCGGAACGAACGGCCAATCGCCTGTAAACGGCAAGATCGACGGTGGCGTTCCGACGGTGCAGACGGCGGCGCGGTGTACAAACGGCGGTCCTCACGGCTGGGGCTGTTTCGGCGATCCCCAACCGAACGAGCAAGAGAGAGAGACGAGATGGTGAGAGGTTGGACAATGGTGGTCATCGACCACGAGGCACGGCAACGGCGCATGGCGTTTGGCGGTGGTCCTCACCCGGCGAATGGCGATTGCCTGGACGACAAGGAGAGAGAAAGAGGATGGTCGGGTTGAGGATGATAGTGGTGAGGTGGTCCAGCATGGCTGGACGGCGGTGGACAGTGACAACGTGTGGAGCTCCGGCGACGATCGATCGAGCGGTGAAGGGCCACCGATGAAGGGGAAAACGACGTGAGGGAGAACGGGGAGAGAATGGCCAGAAAGGAGAGAGAGAGAATAGGGTCAAAGTTGGGGTTAGTAGAATCCACATGTCACTCATCCAAGCGATTGGACTAAATTGCCTCTCATCCAAAGGCTTGCATTCTTCTTCTCCAATAATGCAAGGTCATTTTGGTCTTTAGTTCTTAATTATTGGGCTGACCCTATTGTTTAATATTTTCCTTATTTAAATCTCAAATTTCAGTCCAAAATTCGGAATAATAAAAATAGGGCATAGGGGCATTTTGGTAATTTTCCGATCTCGGGTCGAAATTTCATTTTTCGACTGTACCCGCCCCAAATATGGTTGGCCACTCAAAAATAATGCCGGCCTCGCAAAATAGTCGCAAACATCCATGAAGTTTTGATATCGAAGTTCGAGTCCAATTTCGCGATCAAATCGCTCATTTTAAAATTTTAGGGCCTCTCATTAACGGGCGGCTGTTTAGGGGTTACGCGTATCGACCTAGGGTTGTCTGAGTCGTGATGGCCTCGATTTTCGGGAGAACGCGGGGAATTATTACTGGTGCTAGAGGTCGCGATTGTTCGGATCAAATTCGGGATTCGTTCGCCACGTGTGCTCTCCGTTATGCGAAATCACTCGTGATCTGGTCGTATGTCATTGGCTAAATTGAATCCGTCACTTTCCTAAGATCGGCTCACATTGGCCCAAAATATTCCCTTAGCGTTTCTCGAAATCAGGGCCCAACTCGCGATCGGGTCCCCGATCCACGTATCGTTTCCTAGTTAGCCATTCCCATTGGGTTAGTATCCCGCGTTTGATCAAGTCTGGGCAAGACTTACTAAAATTAACTGAGAATTAATATACACTTTATTGGTCCCGGAAACGGGTTGAAATTTGGGATGTTACAACTCTTTCCCCCTTACCAAAATTTTGTCTTCAAAATTTCGTCTACACTTACTCATCAAATAAGTGGAGGTGTTGACGTCGCATGGCCTCTTCACTTTCTCACGTGGCCCCTTCCGTTTCATGGTGTTCCCATACGACCTTGACCATTGGGATCATTTTGTTCCTCAGATGCGATCCTTTCTGTCTTCGATTCGCACTGGTCTCTCCACGTATGACACTTTGTCATCCACGTCTATCTCTTCGTACCTTAGAACGTGGGTCGGGTCTAGTTTGTACTTTCTCAACATCGACACGTGGAAAACGTTATGTACTTGGGATAGGTTGGGCGGCAATACTAATTGATAGGCCATATCGCCAATCTTCTCCAAAATCTTAAATGATTCGACAAACCTCGGACTCAACTTTCCCTTCTTACCGAATCGGGATAACCCTTTCATTGGCAACACCTTGAGGAATACGTGATCTCCGACTTGGAATTCCAAAGGTCGTCATCTTCGATTGGCATAGCTTTTCTAGCGACTTTGTGCTGTCTTCAGCCTTTCTCGAATGATTTCGATAGCTTCCATTGTCTGCTATACCAACTCTAGGCTAGTAACACTTTGCTCACCTACTTCGTCCCAGCACACTAGCATCCTACACGCCCTATCATACAAGGCCTCAGACGGTGCCATCTGGATGCTCTGTTGGTAGCTGTTAGTATAGGCGAACTTTACCAAATACAACTGTTCTTCCCATTTGCCTTGGAAATCCAATACACAAGCTCTTAACATGTCCTCAAGTGTCTGAATTATCCTTTCAAATTGGCCATCTATCTATGGATGGTAAGCCATACTGAATTGTACTTTTGTTCCCAAGGCTGTTTGCAAACTCTTCCAAAAATTAGCCGTAAATCTCGGGTCATGATCCGGAGTGACCTTTACCAGTACTCCATGCAAACGAACGATCTGTCGCACATATAGTTCGGCGTACCTTTCCAATTCGAAGTCTTTTCGCACTGCCAGGAAGTGCACTGACTTAGTAAGTCGATCTACTATCACCCATATGGAATCGTGTTCTCTCTGGCTTCTCGACAGCCCCACGAAATCCATGGTGATGTGTTCCCACTTCCATTTTGGGATTTCTAACGGTCACAGCAATCCTCCAGGCTTGCAGTGTTGTGCCTTCACTTGTTGGCACGTCAGACACTTGACCACATCCTCCTTCATTTCATTCCACCAATAATGCTACTGCAAATTCTGGTACATTTTCATGCTGCCAAGGTGGATATTGTAATTGCTGCGGTGAGCTTCTCGTAGAATTTCTTCCTTAAGCTCGGTGTCATCGTGTAACAGCCTAAATTTCAATATAATTCTGGGATCAATAAAATAGACATTACTTTGCATTTCATTTTAGCAAGTCTCGCCCAGAGCTGATCACTCTCGGGATACTAACCCATGGGATATGGCTAATTGGGACAACGGTACGTGGACCAGGGACCCGATCGTGAATCGGATACCAATCACGAGAAATGATGAAGGAATATTTTGAGCCGATGTGGGCCGATCTTAGGAAAAGTGATGAATTTAGTATGGCCAAGGCCAACGATATACAATTGGATTGCAGGTGATTCTGCATGATCGAAATTGCACGTGGCCAACCAGTCTAGAACTTGAACTCAACGATCGTGACCTCTAGGACTAATGATAATTCTTCATCCTCTCAAAGATCGGGACCGTCATGACTCGAATAACCCTAAGTCAATACGCATAACCCCTAAACAGCCGCCCGTTAGTGAGAGACCCTAAAATTTGAAAATTGAGCAAGTTTTGGTTACGAAATTAGACCCGGACTTCGATATCGATTTTTGAGATCATGTACGACTACTTTGCGAGGATGATATTATTTTAGGGTGGCCACGCATATTTGGAAATGTTACGTTCGAAAAATGAAATTTCGGTCTAGAAGTGAAAAATTACCATTTTGCCCCTCAAGACTTCGAAGCCGATTTTCAAGGACGTAAGTGACTATTTTGTGTGGCCGACACCATTTTTGAGTGGCCACATATATTTGGGGTTGGTACGCGTGAAAAATGGAATTTCGACCCAGGACCCGAAAAATGACCATTTGCCCCTATGCCAAAATTGATTCCGAATTTTTTAGAGAAAATTAAGGAAATTATTTAAATATTGGATCAGCTCAATAATTGAACCAATTGACCACTTCGACCATGAATTATTGGATAGGATTGATTAAGAACCATTGGATGAGGGGTAAAATGGTCAAGTGGGGTAGATTTGTGACAAGTGGCCCCCACTAAGCCCCTATTTTTTACCAGCTTTGACTCTCCCTCTCCCTTTCTCCCGGCCATCTCCTCCTCCAAGACCGTCCCCCTCCCCTATCGGTCTTCCTTCGGCCAAGCACGCCGGATTGCCGCCGTCGCCGCCCGCTGGAGCTGGTCACCGGTCCGCCATCGCCGTCCATGCCTCACCGTCACCATCATCCTCTCGACCCCATCTTCTCTCTCTTTTTCTGCCGCTCTCTCTCTCTCAACCCAAAGGACGCCGCAAGCCGCCTGTCGCCGGAGAGTTCGGCTCGTCGCTGCCATGCACCGTCATTGGTGTCACCGCCTCAGCCTCACCTCTCCTCACCTATCCACTTTCCCCTTCGCCGCCTTCACCGCCGTACGGTTCGGCCAAAGGACCGCCGTCCATACGCCACCGTTCACCAGGAACGTCGTCGCCAGTTCCACCGTCCACCGATGATCGGCCGTCGTTTCTCATCGTCGTGATTAAAAATTTGGTGAGTGTACCTCCTAAACACGGACTAGGACTGATAGTGCATTTTCTGGACGGAGTTGAGTACGTGAGTGTGTATTAAGAAAGATTTAGGAACCTATTGGTAGGAATTGACATCGGAACAAATTTGGTGGATTCATGAGATTTATTTGAGGACAAATAGTGGTCCCGGAGTGGCTGATTTAAGGACTAATCAGTGAAGGATTATCGGATTGTAATAAGAAGGTTTGGAATTGATTGAGGAAAATTGCGGGGATTGCCCAGGTGATTGGCTATTGAACGTGAGCATGCGTATGACGTAAGTATGAATAGTGTATTCACGTATGTGAATTGATCATTATTTTAAGATGCTTAACCTGCAAGGTCAACCAGGTAAGTGATTGGCGCTCGAGAGCCCAGGTCGGAGGATAATTGTGATTTATATTGCTATGATGGTTGTGATATGCCTATCAGGAGGATGCATGTTAGCTTAGCCTAGGTTTAGGGGTTATACTCGCTGAGATTTGTCTCATTGTGGTATAAACCCACTCTTTTCAAACCCCCAGTGAGAATGCCGAGGTCGTCACCTCTTTTTGAGATATCGCACTTGATTCAGCGGACTTCGAGTGTACACCCCTGCGGGAATGGGGCAGCCTATGTGAGATATTATTCAGTGTTATTTGTGAATGTGCAAAAGTCATATTATCATACTGAGGAGTACGTGGCCTGGTACTATAAAGGAGCCGATGGAGTGACTGGACCCCCTCTCAGGACTTTTGATGTTTCATTGGATGAGAACGACGTGATGATTCCGCAGATGACGGATGGTGAAATTCTAGACCCTCCATCTACACCTGATTGGAGCATCCAGGACGAATCTGTAAACAGACCTACTGCCATAGACGAGGAGGATGAGGAGCCCGAGGTGATGTATGCTGATCCAGAGCCCTTAGGCCATCCGGACGAGGTTGAGCCGGAAGCTATGGAGTTAAACCCGAAGAAGGACGAAGAAGTAGCCGAGCCAGGACCAGATATGGAGATAGGTTCAAATGAGGAGTTAGGTTGGTACCTCGATCTAGAGTTAGAGATAGATTTGGAGGATGAGCAGGCAACAACCTAGGCCATGGAGTTGGAGGAGTCAGGATCTAGTGAGGATGCTTCCGAGGAGTTGTCAGATGATCCTATAGAGTCCTCAGATCCAGACTGGGAGCCCTAGGTTTATTCCGAACCATAGCTAGCAACGGGGGCTGGTGACTTTTTTACTGTAGCCCTCTTTGTGAGTTTAGTTTGACCTCCCTAGCCATTTATCCCTTTTTGCCATAGTGGTTGTTGACTGTCTTAGGGTTGGTTTGTATTTTCTTTGGTTGTAAATGAATTTTGTACAAAAAAAGGGGTTTCAATAGTAATATAAAGTGTATATATATATATATATATATATATATATTTAGTCATGTTGGTTGTATGTTTGGTTATCCTTCACTCATATTTATATCGTTAGGGTCTGTTATTTAATGCTTCAGCTTGTGCTTTGCTCTATGTTTGGACGTTGGGTCGGCGACGCTTCCTGGGACGTCGCACACAAATCGACCGACATAGGGATGTTGCGTGCCGTGGGGTTCGGGGCGTGACATCCCCGTTTGAATTGGCATCAGAGCAAGGTTAGCTCGGTCTAATTTGATCGAAGCTTGGAGTGATAAGGAGCGATGAGACCATGGGTAGCCAGTAGGGTAACCTTGTGTGCCACATGTACCTCCTAACAGTTGTGTTTGATTAAGTGTTTATGAATCTGACCCGTAAAGTGCAGGTGCGGCAGGATCTGAGATGAGTATACAAATCCCATGGGTGATGTGTTGAATAGTTCTTGTTAGGCCGCACACTGGCTGTTGGTGACTTAGACTGGGTTAGATTGGTTTAAGTCTTTAATTCCTTAGTAGAATTGTAGCAGGTAGTTGAGTAGCTAGTATTGTGAGGATGAGTAGAAGAAGGGTCAAGGAACCCCAGGGTTAATCTAGCTTAGGAGGCCATGAAGCCAAGGACCCCAAGTTCAATGAAGTGATGGAGACCCTACAAGAGATAGGCCATATCATGGGAATGCAAGCTTAAGAAAGAGCCGCAGCTTATGCGCAAGCCGCTAAGGTTGCACCGATTATGGGTGTTGGAGGAAATCAGGCCCATCAAGGGCAGGCTCAACCAACAGTGTTACAGCCCGAATTTCGATGTAATTTCTGGGATTAATAAAATGAATGTTATTTCTCATTTCATTTGAGTACGACTAGCCAAGAGCCGATCACTCTTGGGATACTAACCATGGGGAATGGCTAACTAGGACGCTAGTACGTGGACCCGGGGACTTAGTCGTGACTCGGGGCCGATTTGAGAAAGAATGAGGGAATATTGTGAACCCGGTGAGGGGCCGATCTTAGGAAAAGTGATGGAAATGGTATGGCCAAGGCCAACGATGCACAATTGGGACCGCAGGTGATTCTGCTTAACCAAACGTGCTCGTGGCCAACCAATCCTGAACTCGAGCCAAATGATCGTGGCCCCGGATTAGTAATAAACCCTCTTTCTCTCGATGATCGGAACCATTGAGACTCGGATAGCCCTAAGTCGACACGCTGTATGCCTAAACAAATTACCGTTAGTGAGAGTTTCGGAAAAATTGAAATTGTGAGAGAGTTGTTCACGAATTGAACCCGTTTTCGGTGTCGGTTTTCGGGACCCGACGGACTAATTTTAGGATTTTGACGCTTGAAAAATGTTGGCCACATACATATGGGACGATGGGTGCGAAAAATGGAATTTCGGTTTGGAATGGAAAAAGAACGGAATTACCCTTGGATTAAGTAAGCATAATTCCGAATTTTGGGGAATTAATTTGGTTTAACCAAGATTGGTTAAGGTAACTAGAGTGGTTAGGGGTTGGTTAAGGACTAATGACAAGATTGCCCCTCAATAATTGAATGGAGTGAATCTAAGCCATTGGATGAAGGGGTAAAATGGTCAAGTGAGCTTAAATGTTGACACTTGTCTTCCACTAAAGGTTGAAATGACTACCTTTGACCAATTTTGGTCTTGTTTTCCTCTCTCTCTTCCATTTTCGCAGCTCCCCTCCCTCACGCTCGCCATCCCCTCCACCGCCTCCTCCCTCCCCCCTTCCATCTCCGCGAACCCCGCCCACCACCACCCATCCTCACCGCTTTCACGGAGCTTTTGGTCCTCCAAGGGGGCCGCCCAGTGGAGAGCCGACCAGCCCCAAGCCGCCGTCCTCGTACGCCTACTCCTCCCCCTTGACGCCCCCAATCACCCACCCCTGCCGCCGTTGACCGTGAGGCCGAGCCACCCGTGAGCCGCCGTTGTCGAGCCGTGAGGGGATGTACTTGTTCCTTCCGCAGATCGTCCACCCCGACGTGAGTTTTATACCTAAACTTAGTTTAGGCTTAATTGTGTTTAGTTGGGTTCATTAGATGGATTTGTGGAGTTTAAGCTAGTTTAGTGTTTTGTTGTGGTTGTGTAGTTATGGCTGAATTAAGGATGTGGTTGAGGGTTGATTTGAGGTGGACTTATGACTGATTAGTGAGGATTGGATTGTTGTCCATGGTGAGCCAAATTCGGAGCCCTCGGGTGGTTGTGCTAGAAATGGTGATTTGAGGACTAAATAGGCTTGATTTGCAAGATTAAACTAAGTATATGTCTATTATGTTTGAGTGGGGTCTTGGCTGAATTGTTGGAGGCTAAATGGAGTGTTTTGAGTGTGTTTTGGCTATGTTTAAAGTTGGGGTTTAGTCATGGCCGAATTGCATGTGTTAGGATACAAATGCTAGAATATGTCCATTGTTTGTAAATGTTGGTAATTGTTGTGGCCTTTGTGTTCATTGATATGAAAATGCATGTCACGCACATGGTATGTCGAGATTGAGATTTGAGATGACATTATGTGATTGTGCGGGTGTGACATTGCATTGTGTGATCACGTAAACGCCTTAAATGAGTGGATTGGGCTAAGATAAAATTGATATGTGTGATCACTTAAGGCCTTCGGGTCGTGGGCTCACGGGTCGAGTTCCGCCCTCATGCACTTGTAGCAGGACGATGCCCCGGTTAGACCGGAAGACGACCATCCTCATGCACTTTGTAGAAGGCCTGTCTTCGTAGGTGAGCGGTGTTGCGCCTGTGCACTTTGTAGCAGGCTAGAAGACACCGGGCCGGGGCGAGTTTATACCGGCCATGAAGTGTTGTGGCCTTCGGTCGGGCCCTATTGTGGGTCGTGAGATTAAGAACGAACTGAACGTTGCATTATGTGAATTGAGAATCATGCATTATTGTGAAGAGATTGTGAGAATTGTTAGCATGTGACTGCATGAGGCATTCGTGTGGGATGCGGTGATTGAGTGATTTGAACCATTTAAAGAATATGAGCACGCTGCGTGAAGTACGCCTGCCCGTATGTACACGTATGTGGGTGTATATATATATGTTGAATTGCACTAACTTGCAGGGGTTGAATCACGTTGAAACACATATTGAGTTTTATGTTTGTTGGCTTGAATGCTTGATTTTGATCCGTTAAGAGACACACTTTAGCCTAGCCTAGGTTTAGGTATTTGATTCACTGAGCTAGTCTCACGGTTGTGGTAAAACGAACATTTCGAACCTACCCCTAGGATGCCGAGCCGCCTCACTTTTTGGGATTCCTAGGCGGATATTACAGTCGAGGAGCATTTCCCACTGGAAATGGCGAGATGCATGTGAGGTTTAGATCGCCTCTCTCGTCAATGTGGGTGAGGATGAGCATCAGAAGCGAGAGTACATCGCATGGTGTCGTAGGGCAGCGGACGGGACCCTCAGTCGACCTATTCGTACCTTTGACATCCCAGTAGACGCTGCTGGCGAGTTGGAGCCAGTGATTGCCGATGGCGAGGTGGTCGATGCTTCTCCACCTGACGCTCCGCCAACCGTCGAGGCCCAGCCAGGCCCCGGAGTTTGGTATGATGACCTAGAGCCGGAGCCTATGGATGAGGATGAGGACGACCCCGAGCCAGAGGCGATGGAGCAGGATGATGAGAATGGTGAGGTCGATGAGGTAGGCGAGGATGTAGACATAGATGCCGTCGAGGATGCAGCCGAAGATGTAGACCTTGAGGACGACTTTGACTCCGAGGCTGAGGCTGACGCTCTCTTAGCAGACTACTGGAGTTCAGGAGGGTCAGGCGGATCAGGAGGACCCCGACATGGACGTGATGAGCCAGAGCCGGATCGCAGCTCTTCAGAGGAGTCAGCTGAGTCTTAATGAAGTGAGCTCGATGATTCCAAAATAATTGCACTATGAGCCTTAGACTAATTGGTCAACGATAGGGATCCCTAGCTTTTTTGTTGTAGTGATCCTTAGTACGGTACCTACCACCCGCCACCGACACTTTTTTTGGATTAGTGGCCTTTTGACTACGATGCTAGCTTGACCTTGACCTAGACCTATAGTGGATATGACCGTAAATGTATCTGCGTTCTTTGTGTAAACAAATTTATATATATATATGAGAATGAGGTTTTACCCCATGAGATTTTGATTGTTTGGCTTCCTTGCTCATCTTTATTTGTCAGGGTTTGTAATCTGCTTTCGCCTGTGTTTTTATACTCTGATTGTTGTTGGGTCGGCGAGGTCTCCTGGGGACGTCGCACTCTGATCGACCGAAGTTTTGTAAGGGGATGCTCGCGTTCCGATGGGTAAGTTGGGTTCGGGGCGTGACAAACAGGGGTTAGATAAACGCCCTAGTTAGTAGAACAATTCATAAAGTTGAAGCCGCCTAAGTTTCATGGTCGTGGTGACCCCTAGATTGCCCCGAGATGGGTGGAAGAACTGGAGAAAACCTTCAAGGTTTTGGGGTGCACCGATGAGGAGAAGGTAACACTGGCAGTTTATCAGCAACAGGACACTGCTAATGATTGGTGGAATGCCATAGAAGACAGAGAATTTCCTGAAGGAACGGCCTCGACTTGGGCGGTATTTATTGAGAATTTCTATGAGAAGTATTTCTCGGAGAATGCCCAGAAAAAAAAGTTGATGGAGTTTATGCGATTGCGCCAAGGTCAGATGACCGTTGATCAGTATGAAGTGGAATTTGCAAGACTGGCGAAGTTCGCACCGACTATGGTGGAAAATCTGCGAGACAAAGCTCAAAGATTTTGAGATGGATTGAAGCCGGATCTTCGGAGTTTGATTTTGTCAGATGATATCAAAATTTACAGGGAGATGTATAGATGGGCTCAGATTATGGAGCAGGATCAACAAGAAAGGGCAACCGCTTCGGGATCGCAGTTTGCCAAGAATAGAGATAACCGTCGTCTTGGGAAGAAACCAATGGTTGGCAATAGACGATTTGTTCCCCTTGTTAGACGAAATATTGGAAAACCGAGTCCCTAGCCGAGTAGATATAGAGCATGTTTTAAGTGCTGGAGTATAGAGCATCAGATTCGCAATTGCCCACATATGCGTCCCTCAGGACCACCTATAATGTCCCAGTAGCCACCCCAAGCAGGGAGTCAAGCCGAGAATCCTCCACCAGCTAATCAAGGGTGACCACCAGCTCAAGGAAGGATCTATGCCATGGCGCGCAGAGAAGCTGAGAATGCGCCGTGCGTGGTCACAGGTACGATTTCCTTATGTGATCATACTGCATATGCATTATTTGATTCGAGGGCGACCCATTCTTTCATTTCAGAATAGTTCATTAAGTTGGTCAATATAAAACCAGTGTTGCTTAAGAATGTGCTTTGCGTGTCAACACCCATGAATGATAGGGTGCTACTTTCTTTTGGATGCCCTAATTGTAAGATAATTATGTGGGGATAAGGAAGAGAGTATCGACTTGACAGTATTGGCTATGTTCGATTTTGATGTGATCATTGGGATGGACTGGTTAGTCCGACAGAAAGTTGTATTGGATTGCAGCGATAAGACGATCCAATTTAACCCGGATGGACACCCTAATTTTGTGTTTCAGGGAAAGTGAGAAGGAACTTTGATCCCTTGGATTTCCTTGCTTGAGGTGAATAAGTTGTTGGATGAGGGGTGCGAAGGATATTTAGTGAATGTTGTGGATCCGACAGTAGCGGAACCTAAGTTGGAGGACATACCTGTAGTATGCAATTTTCCCAAGGTGTTTCTTTAGGAATTGCCGGGTTTACCGCCTGAGCAAGAGGTAGAGTTTGTGATTGAATTGACCCCTGGGACGGAGCCAATTTCGAAGGCATCATATCTAATGTCCTTATCGGAATTGAAGGAGCTGAAAGTACAAATACAGGAATTATTACACAAAAGTTTCATTCGCCTAAGTATGTCTCCATGGGGAGCGTCAGTCCTGTTTGTTAAAAAGAAAGATGGAACTCTGAGGTTGTGCATAGATTACCGACAGTTGAACCAAGTGATAGTGAAGCACAAGTATCCGCTACCGAGGATTGATGATCTATTCGACCAATTACAAGGAGCCTCAATGTTTTCCAAAATAGATTTGAGGACCGAGTACCATCAGCTGAGAATCAGAAACGAGGACATTCCCAAAACTGCTTTCAGGACTAGATACGGGCATTATAAATTTACGATTATGCCCTTTGGACTAACAAACGCCCCAGCTGCTTTTATGGATCCGATGAATCGGGTGTTCAACGAATTCCTAAACCAGTTTGTGATAGTTTTCATTGATGATATATTGGTGTACTTTAAGAGCCCCGAAGAGCATGAACTACACTTAGTAGAAGTACTACGGACTTTAAGAGAACATGAGCTGTATGCCAAATTTAGTAAATGTGAGTTTTGGCTCAATCAAGTGGCATTTGTTGGACATATAGTTTCTGGGGATGGGATTTCTGTAGACCCGGCCAAGATTGAGGCGATAATAAAGTGGCCTAGACCGACCTCTGTAATCAAAATTCGAAGTTTCTTGGGATTGGCTGACTATTATCGACGTTTTGTAAAAGGGTTCTCGTCTATAGCTATGCCATTGACAAGGCTGCTTAAGAAGGAGACTAAGTTTGAATGGGATGATAAATGCGAGAGAAGCTTTCAAGAGCTGAAGCACAGACTGACAACCGCTCCAGTGTTGACCATACCATATGGACCCGGAGGATTTGAGGTTTATAATGACGCTTCTTTGAGAGGACTAGGATGTGTTTTAATATAGCATGGAAAAGTGATAGCATAGGCGTCGCATCAATTGAGGCCCGATGAGATAAATTACCCAACACATGACTTGGACCTGGTTGCTATCATTTTTACCCTCAAAATCTGGAGACATTACTTGTGTGGAAAGAAGTTCTAAATTTATACCAATCACCAAAGCCTCAAGCACTTATTTTCGTAGAAGGAGTTGAATATGAGATAGCGCCAATTGATAGAGCTTCTAAAGGACTACCATTGCGACATCTTGTATCACCCTGGTAAGGCGAATTGAGTTGCTGATGCCTTAAGTCGCTAGTCTAGTATGGCGCACCTAATGATCAAGGAGTGGACGTTATTAGAAGGGCTCAGGGACTCATAATTTAAGTTTGAGCTGAGCCAGATGTCTAGCCTAGTAGTTGCATTAAGGATCGAACCGGAGATCCGGGCCAAGATTAAGGAACTGCAGTCTACCGACCGGGAAATCCAAAAGATCATCAAATTGGATGTTACTAAGAGGAAGTCAGACTTTCAAGTGAGCGAAAATGGGATTTTGAAGTTCTGAGGACGGATGTGCATACCTAATGATGCAGAGCTCAAGGAAGAAATCTTATCGGAAGCTCATAGGAGCAATTATAGTATACATCCAAGCAACACGAAAATATATCAGAATTTGCGGCAACACTATTGGCGGAACGGAATGAAGGTGGATGTAGCCAAATATATGGCCAAGTGTTTGACATGACAACAAGTGAAGGCGCAACACTGCAAACCAGGTGGCTTATTGAGACCACTAGAAATCTCTGAGTGGAAGTGGGAACACATCATGATGGATATCGTGATGGGATTGCCGCAAAGCCAAAGAGGACATGACTCAATTGGATCATAGTGGATCATTTAACTAAGTTAGCGCACTTTCTAATAGTACGAAAAGACTTTGAGCTGGAAAGGTACGCAGAGTTATATGTACGACAAATAGTATGTCTTCATGGAGTGCCAGTGACGATAACCTTAGACCGTGATCCAAGGCTCACGGCCAATTTCTGGAAGAGTCTGCAAGTGGCCTTAGGCACCAAGTTACAATTCAGTACGGAAAGAACGATTCAAACTCTGGAAGATATGTTGAGAGCTTGTGTATTGGATTTTCAGGGCAAATGAGAAGAACAGCTATATTTAGTGGAATCTGCCTATAATAACAGCTATCAGCAAAGTATCCAGATGGCACCTTTTGAGGCCTTATATGGTAGGGCGTGTAGGAGGCCTTTGTGCTGGGACGAAATTGGTGAGCAAAGTATCACAGGCCTAGAGTTAGTAAAACAGAAGGTTGAAGCTGTTGGAACTATTTGGGACAGATTGAGGACAGTGTAGAGTCGCCAAAAGAGTTATGCAGATAGAAGACGATGACCCTTGGAGTTTCAAGTGAGAGATCATATGTTTCTTAGGTGTCACCAATGAAAGGATTATTTCGATTCGGCAAGAAAGGAAAACTCAATCCAAGGTATGTCGGACCATTTGAGATAGTAGAAAGATTGATGACATGGCTTACCGACTTGCCTTGCCTCTCAACCTATCCCAAATGCACAATATTTTTCACGTGTCGATGTTAAGAAAGTATGAACTAGATCCGACTCATGTTCTAAGATACAAGGAGATAAATGTAAACAACAAAGTATTGCACGTGGAAAGACCAGTCAGGATCGAGGATGGAAAGGATCGTGTATTAAGGAATAAGACAATCCCAATGGTCAAAGTTGGCTGGGAGCATCACGGAACAGGAAAGTGCTACTTGGGAAAGTGCAGAAGCCATGAGCGTCAACACTCCCAGTTATTTGAGTAGATAATGATAGATTGAAAATTTCGAGGATGAAATTTTTCTAAGGGGGGAAGAGTTGTAACAGCTTGAATTTCAATATAATTCCAGGATCAATAAAATAGACATTACTTTGCATTTCATTTTAGCAAGTTTCGCCCAGAGCTGATCACTCTTGGGATACTAACTCATGGGGTATGGCTAACTGGAAAAACGGTACGTGGACTAGGGACCTGATCGTGAATCGGATACCGATCACGAGAAATGATAAGGGAATATTTTGGGCCAACGTGAGCCGATCTTAGGAAAAGTGATGGATTTAGTTTGGGCAAGGCCAACGATGTACAATTAGATCGCAGGTGATTCTGCACGATCGAAAGTGCATATGGCCAATCAGTCCTGAACTTGAACTGAACGATCATGACCTCTGGGACTAGTGACAATTTTCATCCTCTCAAAGATCGGGACCTTCATGACTCGAATAACCCTAAGTCGATACACATAACCCCTAAACAGCCACCCGTTAGTGAGAGACCCTAAAATTTGAAAATTGAATGAATTTTGATTACGAAATTAGACTTGGACTTTGATGTCGATTTTTGAGGTCGTGTATGACTACTTTGTGAGGATGATGTTATTTTAGGGTGGCCACGCATATTTGGAATTGTTACGATCGAAAAATGGAATTTCAGCCCGAAAAGTGAAAAATTACCATTTTGTCCCTCAAGACTTCGAAGTCGATTTTGAAGGACATAAGTGACTATTTTGCGTGGCCGACACCATTTTTGAGTGGCCACGTACATTTGGGATTGGTGCGGGCGAAAAATGAAATTTCGATCCGGGATTGGAAAAATGACCATTTTGCCCCTAGGTCAATATTGATTCCGAATTTTTGAGAGAAAATTAAGGAAATTATTTAAATATTGGATCAGCCCAATAATTGAACCAATTGACCACTTTGCCCAAGAATTATTGAATAGGATTGATTAAGAACCATTGGATGAGGGGTAAAATGGTCAAGTGGGGTAGATTTGTGACAAGTGGCCCCCACTAAGCCCCTATTTTTTACCAGCTTTGACTCCCCCTCTCCTCATTTCCCTCTCCCTTTCTCCCGGTCATCTCCTCCTCCATGACCATCCTCCTCCCCCATCGGTCTTCCTTCGATCGAGCACTGCCGGATTCTTGTGCATGCTTGTAAGCTCCTTTGGGCCCCGGTCATCGATCCATTTTCCGTGAACCACTCCTCACCATCACCATCAACCTCTTGACCCCATCTTCTCTCTCTTTTTCCACCGCTCTCTCTTTTCGGCCCCAGGGGCGCTGAAGCCGCGGTCGGGAGGTTCCGCTGTCGCCCATGGGTGCACCATCATTGGTGTCGCCACCTCAGCCTCGCCTCTCCTCACCTATCCACTCTCCCCCTCACCACCTTCGCCACCGTGCAATTCGGCCAAAGGACCGCCGTCTATGCGTTGCACCGCCATTTGCCGGGAATGCCACCGCCGGTTCCACCATCGACCGGTGATCGGCTGCCGTTCCTCGTCGTCGTGATTAAGAATTTGGTGAGTGTACCTCCTAAACCCGCACTAGGACTGATAGTGCATTTTCTGGATAGGGTTGAGTATGTGAATGTGTATTAAGAAAGATTTAGGAACCTATTGGTGGGAATTGACATCGGAACAAATTTGGTGGATTCTTGAAATTTATTTGAGGACAAATAGTGGTCCCGGAGTGGCTGATTTAGGGAATAATCAGTGAAGGATTATCGGATTGTAATAAGCAGGTTTGAAATTGATTAAGGAAAATTGCCGGGATTGCCCGAGGTGATTGGCTGTTGATTGAATTTGTGATTTATTATGCTAAATTGTGAAGGATTTTGTAATATACCATGTCGCTTGCTCGTGTGGCCAAATTGAGCGGATTGTGATTGGCTAATTGATGGCTGATTTGAATGTCAAATTGTACATTGTGTATTGGGCCACACGGTACTAGTTAGCCAAGTAAGCATGTTGTTTGCGATTTGACCACAATGTGGTGATATCGATTTAACTAAGTGCCTGAATTATGTTTGATGCTCATGATGTATTGTAATGCATGGCATGGTCACGTATTATGTGTGCCTAGTGTGAAGCATGTGATGAAATTGTGCGAAAATGCGTGCCTGCTATGAGCATGTGATCACTTAATTACGCCCTGATGCATTTTACGCGGGGTTGAGATAATAACTAGCTGTGTGTTTGTGTGATCACATTTCGGCCTAATGCGTGTTACGTGGGATGTGTCGTTCTCATGCACTTTGAAGCAGAACGATGCCCAGTTCGCCCGGAAGACGACCAACTTCATGCACTTTGTAGTAGGCTTTGGTTCATAAGGAGATCAGTGTTGCGCCTCATGCACTTTGTAGCAAGTTAGAGACATTGGGCTTGGGGCTTTTTTACACTGGCCATGGAGTGTTGTATTTAAGAAAGAGACCTGATGCGTTTCTACGCGGGTCATATTTAATAATAAATTGAGCATTTGCGAGTGTGCTAGTGTAGGCTAGTGAGCCAGGACATGATTATGGCATGAGGACAGCATATGCATGCATAAGAATGCATGGGCCAGTGTTCGAGTGTGTGAGACTCAGTGAATGGCGTGCAATACAAACATTGATAAGCGTGAGCATGCATATGACGTATGTATGAATAGCGTATTCGCATATGTGAATTGATCATTATATTAAGATGCTTAACCTGCA
Organism: Syzygium grande; assembly: GCA_024733475.1. NCBI lineage: Eukaryota > Viridiplantae > Streptophyta > Magnoliopsida > Myrtales > Myrtaceae > Syzygium > Syzygium grande. The sequence goes on along the minus strand of JAMXDD010000005.1, from coordinate 20,523,358 downwards.
GAGTCAGCCAGGTAAGTGATCGGGGCCCGAGAGCCCAGGTCGGAGGATAATTGTGATTTATATTGCTATGATGGTTGTAATATGCTTGTCAGGAGGATGCATGTTAGCTTAGCCTAGGTTTAGGAGTTATACTCGCTGAGATTCATCTCATTATTGTATAAATCCACTCTTTTTAGGCCCCCAATTGTGAGAATGCCGAGGCCGTCACCTCTTTTTGGGATACCGCACTTGATTCAGCGGACTTCGAGTGTATACCCCTGCGGGAATGGGGCAGCCTATGTGAGATTTTATTCAGTGTTATTTGTGAATGTGGGAGAGTCATATTATCATACTGAGGAGTACATGGCTTGGTGCTATAAAGGAGCCGATGGAGTGACTGGACCCCCTCTCAGGACTTTTAATGTTCCTTTGGATGAGAACGACGTGATGATTCAGCAGATGGCGGATGGTGAAATTCTAAACCCTCCATCTCCATTGGATTGAAGCATCCAGGACGAGTCTGTAGACGGACCTACTGCCATAGACGAGGAGGATGAGGAGCTCGAGGTGATGTATGCTGATCCAGAGCCTTTAGGCCATCCAAACGAGGTTGAGCCGGAAGCTATGGAGTTAAACCCGGAGCAGGACGGAGAAGTAGCCGAGCTAGGATCAAATATGGAGATAGGTTCAAATGAGGAGTTAGGTTGGTACCTCGATCCAGAGTTAGAGATAGATTTGGAGGATGAGCAGGCAGTAGCCTAGGCCATGGAGTTGGAGGAGTCAAGATCTAGTGAAGATGCTTCCAAGGAGTTGTCAGATGATCCTACAGAGTCCTCAAATCTAGACTGGGAGCTCTAGGTTTATTCCGAACCATAGCTAGCAACGGGGGCTAGTGACTTTTTTACTATAGCCCTATTTCTGAGTTTAGTTTGACCTCCCTAGCCACTTATCCTTTTTTGCCATAGTGGCTGTTGACTTTCTTAGAGTTGGTTTGTGTTTTCTTTGATTGTAAATGGATATTGTAAAAAAAGGGGTTTCAATAGTAATATAAAGTATGTATATATATTTTTAGTCGTGTTGGTTGTTTGTTTGGTTATCCTTGGCTCATATTTATATCGTTAGGGTCTGTTATTTATTGCTTCCGCTTGTGCTTTGCTCTCTGTTTAGGCATTAGGTCAGCGACACTTCCTAGGACGTCGCACATAAATCGACCGAGGTAAGAATGTTGCATGCTGTGAGGTTCGGGGCATGACACATCGGGCACACACCAATGCCCTCAAAATTTCAAAATCCCATCGTCCGACACTTGGAAATCTGACTTCCTCGTAGCGGCATCCATTTCCACCACCTTTTGAATTTCCTGATCCATGGACTGTAGTGCCTTAATCTTGGTCTAAATTTCCGGTTCAATCCTCAAAGTAGCCAACAAGTTCGACACATGGCTTAACTCAAACTTAAATTCTGAATCTCTAAGCTTTTCCAGTAAGGTCCACCCCTTGATCATTATGGGCGCCATACTCGACTTGCGACTTAACGCATCCGCTACTCGGTTCACTTTCCCAGGATGGTACATGATGTCACAATCGTAGTCTTTCAGAAGTTCTATCCACCTACGCTGCCTCATATTCAATTTCTTCTGCGAAAATAAGTACTTGAAACTCTGGTGATTCGTATAAATCTGGAACTTTTCCCCGCACAAGTAGTGCTTCCAAATCTTGAGTGCAAAAATAATAGCAGCCAATTCCAAGTCGTGCATCGGGTAGTTCATTTCATGTGGCCTCAACTGACGCGACGCGACGCATACTCGACTACTCTTCCGTGTTGCATTAATACACAACCGAGTCCTCTTAACGAAGCATCGCTATAGACTTCAATCCTCCAAGTCCAGATGAAATAGTCAATACTGGAGTGGTCGTCAGTCTGAGCTTCAATTCCTGAAGCTTCATTCACACTTGTCATCCCACTCAAACTTGACTTCCTTCTTAAGCAATCGTGTTAGCGGCATGTCTATCGACGAGAATCCTTCTACAAAACGTCGATAATAGCTAACCAATCTCAAGAAACTCCTAATTTTTGTCACGGACGTCGGTCTGGGCCACTTAAGTACTTTCCCGATCTTAGCTGGGTCCACTGAGATTCCGTCTCCCGAAACTATATGTCCAAGGAACGCTACTTTATTAAGCCAAAATTCACACTTACTGAACTTGGCGTAAAGTGCGTGCTTCCTCAAGGTCCGTAGTACCTTAGTCAAATGCACTTCGTGTTCCTCCGGGCTCTTCGAACACACCGTATCATCAATGAACACTATGATGAACTGGTCCAGGAATTCCTTAAATACCCTATTCATCAGGTCCATGAAAGCTACAGGGGCATTCGTTAAGCCGAAGGGGATCACCGTAAACTCGTAATGCCCATATCTCGTCCCAAAGGCGGTCTTGGGTATGTTCTCCTTCCGGATCCTCGACTGGTGATACCCAGTCCGTAAGTCGATCTTGGAGAACACCGAAGCTCCTTGTAATTGATCGAACAAGTCGTCGATCCTCGACAGTGGATATTTGTTCTTTACAATCACTTGGTTTAGCTGCTGATAATCTATACATAGCCTCAACATCCCATCCTTTTTCCTCACAAATAGGATCGGCGCTCCCTACGGAGACGCACTAGGACGAATAAACCCCTTATCCAGCAATTCCTACATCTGTACTTTCAACTTTGATAAGGACATCCGATATGGAGCCTTAGAGATTGGCTCAGTACTTGGGGCCAACTCTATTACAAATTCCACTTCCCGCTCCGGCGGTAAACTCGACAATTCCTGAGGAAAGACCTCAGGAAAAATTGCACACTATGGGTATTTCTTCCAATTTAGGTTCTGCTACCGTCGAATCCATTACATTTGCCAGATATCCCTCGCAAATTGCACACTATGGGTATTTCTTCCAATTTAGGTTCTGCTACTGTCGAATCCATTACATTTGCGAGATATCCCTCGCAACCTTCATCGAGCAACTTAGTCACCTAAAGCGAGGAAATCCAGGGAATCGAGGTTCCTCCTCGGTTTCCCTGGAATTCAAACCTAGAATGTCCAATCGGGTTAAACTGGATCATCCTACTGCCGCAATCCATAACGGCCTTCTGCTTCATCACCAATCCATATCGATGATCACATCAAAATCATACATGGCCAATATAGCCAAATCAATTCTTTCTTCTCTACTCCCAATCACAATTTTACATTCAAAACACCCCAACGATACTAACACCTTATCATGCAGTGGGGTCGACACACAGAGCATATTCTCAAGCAATATTGGTTCAATACCAACCAACCTAACGAACTGCTATGAAATAAATGAGTGGGTCGCCCCGGGATCAAATAACGTATATGTAGCATGATCACAGAGAGAAATGATACATGTGACCACGCCCGGCGCATCCTCAGTATCTTTGTGAGCCATTACATAGACCCTTCCTTGAGCGGGAGGTCTTTCTTAAATAGCCAGTGGGGGATTCCCGGCTTGATTCCCAACTCTGGCTAGTTGTTGCATCGGGGGTCTTGAAGGGCGTTGTTGGGGACAGCTTCTAACCTGATGTTCCAAGCTCCCGTATCTGAAACAAGCTCCAAATCTATTCGATTGCTGGTTAGGCTTCCCGATGTTCCTCCAAGGCGGTGGGACAAATCGCCTATTAACCATCATCAGTTTCTTGCCAAAGTGGCGATTGTCCCCTGTTTTGAGCAAACCGTGACCCAAATGCGACTACTCTGTAATCTCGTTCCATCGTTTGAGCTCATTCATACAATTATCTGTAATCTTGAATGTTCAACAAGAGCATTTGAGTACGAAGATCCGGTTTCAAACCATCCCGGAATCTTTGAGCCTTGTCTAGTGGATTTTCTACCATTTTTGGAGCAAACCTTGATAGTCTCGCAAACTCTGCCTCATGCTGGACTACTATCATTGATCCCTAACGTAGTCTCATGAACTCCGCTATTTTCTTTTCCTAGGCACTCTTTGAAAAGTATTGTCCATAAAAACTCTCAACAAATGTAGTCCAAGTCTGGTCTGTGCCCTCAGGAAACACTCGGTCTTTAGTGGCTTTCCACCAGTCGTTAGTATTATCCTGCAATTAGTATATTGCCAAAGTAATCTTCTCGATTTCGGTGCTCCCCAGTAAATCGAACGCCTTCTCAACTCTTCCACCCAACGTGGGGCAGTTTCGGAGTCACCTCAGCTCGTAAACTTGGGCAGTTTCAACTTAAGAAACTACTCTACCAGCAGGTGCATCTGCCTATTCGCCACCACTGGTTGAGCTTATGCTTGCTGGGCTTGATATCCATTAATAGTAGCAGTTGTTGTAGCCTCAACAATCGAGGTGGCCCTTTCTTGAGCCTACATTCCCATTATATTCCCTATCTCATGTAGGGTCTAAATAACGTCTTCCAGTCTATGGTCTCGGGCCTCTTGGCCTCTTGAACTCGACTAACTTTGGAGTTCCTTTCCCCTTCTTCTACTCATCTTTCAACTTTCTGACATTCAACTACCTGCTATAATTCCGATTAGGAATTAGAGACCTAACCCAACTATACCGGTCTAAGTCCTAGGCAGGTATCTAACGCAATAACAACCACACACCCAGCATGCAGCCTAATATAACAGCACAGAATCTCACCCAAAGGATTCGTACACTTACCTTGGGTCCTGCCGCACCTGCATCATATGGGTCACAACAATAACCAAACAATTCAAACGCGATCACAAGCAATCAGGAGGTACATGTAACATACGAGGTCACCCTACTGGCTACCCATGGTCTCATCGCTCCTTATCATTCCAGGCTTCGATCTAATCCGATCGAGCTAACCTTACTCTGATACCAATTCCGAACGGGGCTGTCATGGCCCGTACCCCACGAAGCACGAGCATCCCACGTGAAGGTCGAATTTGTTGGGACATCCCAAGACGTGTCACTGACCCAACTCGCAACGAACAGAGATCAAAACACAAGCGGAAGCAATGTATATATACACCCATACAATAAATAAGATAACCATGAATAGTACAATACAAAAATCCATCACGTTAAAAAAAATGCATTCCTTTACTATTAAAAGAAGATACAATATCCATTTACGGGAGTACAGACTACCACCAAACGCGATCAATGGCCACTAAGGTCAAAGATGGGTCAGTGGCCAAAGGTTACTGAGCTAAGACGGGCTTCTGTTAAAAAGGTGCAGCCCATTCCATCTAAGACCAAAGTCAACCTAGGGGACCCAGTCCGGGTCAGAACCAAAAAACTCGACGAAGAAGAACTGTCAGATAGCTTCTCATCAGAACCTAACGAGTCTAACTTGAACTTAGCCTCCTCTGGCTCGTTCTCAGCATCCATCTCCTCGGGCTTGGGATCCTCCTCCATAGGTTGCTCTAACTCATCATCATTCGACGCCATGTCCATCACGCTCGACCTCATCAATCTCGTACTCCACAGGTATGCCATCGGAGTTCATACTCTCCTCGTCTGAGGTGCCGGGATCTATCACCTATCCATTGGGGCACTGTGGGTCTATCTCGCCCTGCCCGTTAAACGGGATATCAAAAGTATGGAGGGGCCCAATCTCTTCCCCATTAAACGTTCTATAACACCACACAATGTACTCGTGGGTCGCAGATATTAACTCCCCAACATCTACCCATACGAAGGTATAGTATCTAATGTACATATTCCTGTTCCCTACGGGATGTACGGACATGATCTTCTCGATGAAGTGGGGAATCCCAAAACGCACAGGCGCCTCTACCGTCCTCACTTTGAAATGTCGGTTTCTAACAACCGTGAGACGAATCTCAGCAAGTAATAACCCCTAAACCTAAACTAGGCTAACATGCACCTCCTAAAAGGCGAATAAGACACACATAACAGTGTACCAAAAACATCACAATAATTGACCTAGACCCATGGCCCAGATCACTCATATATGACCCTCAGGTTAGGCATTTATAATAATGTTCATGGGATACTAACCATGAGGAATGGCTAACTAGGGCGCCAGTACGCATGCTCATGGACTTAATAATGCCAATCTCACGATTTGAGAAAGAATGAGGGAATATTGTGAACCACGGCTAACATATCTTGGGAAAATTTGATGTTCATGGTATCATCTCAAGCCAAATGCACAATTGGGATGCAACTCATTCGCTTAACCAAACGTTTCGTGGTCAACAAATAACTTCGAACCAAATGATAACTCTTACTGAGATTAGTAATAAACCCTCTTTCATCATAAACCATTGAGACTCGAAACCCCAAGTCGAACAAACCCGAAAAGAGGCCACAAATATTTAGAGTTTCAAAAATGCATTCTCGAGAGTTGTTCATAACTGAACCCTAATTTCAATTTCGCAAATGCCATACTCAATTTTAAGATTTTGAATCAAATTACCATAGGTACACATATTTTGATCTTGAGTACCTCAAAAAACAAAATTAAGGTATGTTCAAATTGTACTATAATTTGGGCCACTAAACACTTCATTCCGAATTTCAAATTTTATTTTAAGTTAATCAACACGTTAGTTATATCAACAATTAGAACAACACCGTTTGGTTAGGGGCTAGAGGCCCAAAATGCCCTTTTTTTTTCATTTTTTTGGATTCGGGCCATTGGATTAAAGGTTAATTTAGTAAGTACCACTTAAATGATTGACACAACTCCCCCAATTTGAGCCACAATTGAATTAATCTAATCATATTCAACAATCATACAACTTAGCCACAAAATTCCTCAAATTTAACCCGAACAACCCATCACGGACAGCCACCAAATCAATCATTTCTCAGTCCAATTTCCATCCTCATAACACCATTAGGTCCCCCACAATTTCACCGAACTAGTGGGCAATCGAATGAACACCAATTAGTCCATAAACACCCTAATTAAATTCCCAAATCGACTAATCCTATCTAGAAGGACACAATTAGTCCTAATTGGGGTTTAGGAGTTAATACTCACACAATCTAAATGGAGTCGACGGGAACGAACGGCCAATCATCGTTAAACGGCAAGATCAACGACGGCGTTCTGATGGTACGGACAGCGGCGCGGCATATGGACGGTGGTCCTCACAACTGGGGCTATTCCAACGATCCCCAATCGAACGAGCAAGAGAGAGAGACGAGACGGTGAGAGGTTATGTATGGTGGTTCGCCCGCAAATCGTCCATCCCGGCGACGGGCGCGCCTAAATCTAGATTAGCCTTAATTGTGTTTAGTTGAGGTTAATGGGAAGTACCCAGTTAGTTGGTGATTGTTAGTGATTGTAAGGTTAATGGATGATCTATTGGTGATGGTGAGTATTGGTTTAAGGTGAAAGTATGGCTGATTAAAACACATTTGATGGTTGTCCAAAATAAGTTAAATTCGGAGCCCTTAAGTGTTTGGACTAGAAATGTTGTTTTTAGGGCTAAATAAGCTTGAATTGCTTGACTAAGCTAAGTGTATGCCTAATATGGCTTAGTGGGGTCTTGGTTGAGCTATTTGAGGCAAAATGGAGTGTTTTGAGTGTGTTTAAAGTTGGGGTTTGGTTATGGCCGAATTCCACATGTTGGGTGTATTAAATGCTAGAAGTGGTCTTTGTTGGAAATTGTTTTGGCATTTGTGTGCATTGATATGAAAATGCATGTCACGATCATGGTATGTCGAGATTGAGACCAATGACATGGTGTAAATGTCTGGGTGCGACATTGCATTGTATGCGGGTGTGACATTGCATTGAGTGATCACGGTAAATGCCCCGAAAAGAGTGGTCCGGGCTAAGATAAAATTTATATGTGTGATCACTTGGCCTTCGGGTCGGGGCTCACGGGTCGAGTTCCGCCCTCATGCACTTTGTAGCAGGACGATGCCCTGTTAGGGACCGAAGACTACCATCCTCATGCACTTTGTAGCAGCTCGTCTCGTAGGGTGAGCCGTCATGCTGTGCACTTTGTAGCAGGCTAGAAGACACGCGGGCCGGGGCGATTATATACGCCTGCCATGAAGTGTCAGGCTTCGGTCGGGCCCTATTGTGGGTCGTGATTAAGAATGAACTGAGCATTGCATTATGTGAATTGCGTATTCATGCAAAGATTGGGATGAGATTGTGAGAATCATTAGCATGTGATTGCATGAGACATTCGTGGTGAAATGCGATGATCGAGTGGTTGAGCCATTTAAAGAAGATGAGCACGCTGCATGGAGAACGCCCGCCCGTATGTACACTTGTGTGAGTGTATATATATGTTGAATTATACTAACTTGCAGGGGTTGAATCACGTTGAATTATATTGAGTCATATTGAGTTTCATGTTTGTTGTCTTGAATGCCCATTGTGGTCCGTTAAGAATCACTTTAGCCTAGCCTAGATTTAGGTATTTGATTCATAACTAGTCTCAATTTGTGGTAAAACCAAGATATCTAGGATTAATAAAATGAATGTTATTTCTCATTTCATTTGAGTACGATTCCTAGGCAGATATTATCACTCTTGGGATACCCATCCCATGAGGAATGGCTAACTAGGACACTAGTACGTGGACTAGGGACTTAGTCACAACTGGGGAGCCGATTTGAGAAAGAATGAGGGAATATTGTGAACCAAATCGAGGGGCCGATCTTGGGAAAAGTGATGCAAATGGTATGGCCAAGGCCAGCGATGCACAATTGGGATCGCGGTGATTGCCGCTTAACCAAACGTGGTCGTGGCTAACCAATCTCGAACTCGAGCCAAATGATCGTGATCCCGAGATTAGTAATAAACCCTGGCTTCTCGATGATCGGAACCATTGAGACTCGGATAGCCCTAAGTCGACACGCGTATGCCTAAACAGCCTTTTTGTTAGTGAGAGTTTCGTAAAAAATTGAAATTGAGAGAAAGTTGTTCACTTAAATTGAACCCAGATTTCGTTTGTCGGATTGGGGACCCGACGGACTAATTTTAAGATTCCGACGCTTGAAAAATGTTGGCCACACACACGTGAGACGATGGGTGCGAAAAATGGAATTTCGGTTCGGAACGGAAAAAGGACGGAATTGCCTTTGGACTATTTAAGCTTAATTCCGAATTTTGGAATTTATTTTGGTTTAACTAAGGTGGGTTAGAGTTAACTAGGAGGGTTAAGGTTTGGTTAGGAGCTAAAGACTAAAATGCCCCTCAATAATTGCTTTGAATGAATGTGGGCCATTTGATGAAGGGGTAGATTGGTCTAATGGGCTTAGGGCTTGACACATGGATTCCACTAGTGGGAATTGACCAACTTTTGACTAATAATGGAGTATGTGTTTCTCTCTCCTCCTCTGACTTGAGTGTTTGGTTTCCTTGTTCATCTTTCTCTCCTCCCTTTGTATTTCTCTCTTTGTTTTTATCTCTCCCATTGTTGTTGGCTGGTTCCCCACGGGACCCTCCTCATGATCGCTCGAGATAAGGGGATCACGGCCAAGGATCACCCGGGCGTTCGTGAGCCGACTTGGTCAACCATTACCAAAAACATCACAATAATTGACCCTCTCCCTCTTGACCGATCACTCATATATGACCCCGAGGATAGGCATTTATAATAATGTTCCGGCACATGTCTTGCGTGAGTTCATGATCATCATCTTCCCTCGAGTTGTCATGCTTAATAATGTTTTCTACCTAAACTTAGTTTAGGCTTAATTGTGTTTAGTAGATTCATTAGATGAATTTGCCATTTTCATGAATCATTTAAGCAATTGATTGTGGTTGTGTAACTCATTTACAGTTAATGATGTTGTTGAGGGTGATTTAAAGGCAAGAACTATGGCTGATTAATGTGGATTTGATGGCTGTCCATGGTGAGCCAATTCGGAGGCCTGGAGGTTTGGTGCTAGAAATGGTAAACCGATCCAATTAGGCTTGATTTGCTAATTAAACTAAGTGTGGCCTTAAATATTTTGAGTGGGGCCTTGGCTGAGTTTATTGAGGTTAAACTCAGTGTTTTAAATGTGTTTTGGACATGTTTGAAGTTGAGGTTTTGTGCAATCAAATTACATATGTTTGAATACAAATGCTTTTGATGTCCATTGTTTGTAAATGTTGGTAATTGTTAAGGCCTTAGTGTTCAAATTGGCATGAAAATGCATGTCACGGGCATGGTTCATTGAGATTTCAAATTTTCAATTAAGTGTGACATTGCATTGTGTGATCACATATATCACACAATTAGAACAACTAAGATTCAATTGATTAGAGGCCCACTTATGGCCTTTTTTTTTTTTTTTTTCCATTCGCCATATTGGAATGCACACAAGGTACCACGAAAATTGGACACAACTAAGCCCAATTCAGCCACAATTGAATTAATCTAGTCATATTCAACAATCATACAACTTAGCCACAAAATTCCTCAAATTTAACCCGAACAACCCATCACGGACAGCCACCAAATCAATCATTTCTCAGTCCAATTTCCATCCTCATAACACCATTAGGTCCCCCACAATTTCACCGAACTAGTGGGCAATCGAATGAACACCAATTAGTCCATAAACACCCTAATTAAATTCCCAAATCGACTAATCCTATCTAGAAGGACACAATTAGTCCTAATTGGGGTTTAGGAGTTAATACTCACACAATCTAAATGGAGTCGAGGGAACGAACGGCCAATCATCGAAAATGAGCAAGATCAACGAAGTACCTGATGGTGGTACTGACACGGTGGCGATATGGATGTGGTCCTCACTAACTTGGGCTATTCCAACTATCCCCAAACGAACGAGCAAGAGACATGACGAGGCGGTGAGAGGTTGGACAATGGTGGTCATCGACCACAAGCCTAGTCTAGGTTTAGGTATTTGATTCACGGCTAGGTCCTCACGGTTGTGGTAAAATCGAACCCAACTTACCCATCCTGGACGCGAGCATCCCCTTACCACTCCTGGGATTCGATCATAGTGCGACGTCCCGAGGAGAGCATTTCCAACCCAATAACAATCGGCGTATAAAAACACATGAGGTTTAAGCAGATTACAAACCCCGACAAATAAAGATGAGCAAGGAAGCCAAACAATCAAAATATCATGTCGTAAAACCTCATTCTCATATATATATATATATAAACTGCTTTACACAAAGACATCCCACACGTTGATGGCGATATCCACTATGTGTCTAGGTCAAGGTCAAGTGGTAGATCAAAGTCAAAAGGCCACTAATCCAAAAAAAGGCCAGGGTCCCGGTTTGGTCTGATGAGCTAGGATCACTATAACAAAAAGGTAGGGATCCCCATCGCCAACTAGTCTAACTCAGGCGGGGCGATGGGGATGGTGAGATCGATGGGGTAGGTGAGGACATAGATATAGATGCCGTGAGGATGCGGTGAGGATGTAGACACGGAGGGGCGATTTTGATTCCGATCTTTGAGGGCGACGCTCTTAGCGGACTCTTTGGGGAGATCGGGAGGGTCGGGGCGGATCGGGGAGGACCCCCGACATGGACGTGGATGAGCGAGCGGATCGCGGCTCTTGAGGGAGTCACCAGTCTTCTGGCCCGCCCGATGATTCCGACCCGGACTATGCACCCTAGACTAGTCGGTTGTGATAGGAATCCCTACCTTTTTATAGCGATCCTTAGTTCGGACCTACTCACCCGCCACCCACACTTTTTGGATTAGTGGCTTTTTGACTACGATGCTAGCTTGACCTTGACCTAGACCTATAGTGGATATGGTTGTACATGTATATACGTTCTCTATGTAAAATGTTTTATATATATATGAGAATGAGGTTTTACGATGATGTTTGATTTGTGTGGCTTCCTTGCACCATCTTTATTTACTCTTGTTTCTTATGCTCATCCTCACCCACATAACGCTCGATGGTTGTTGGGTGCATCTCGAGGTTTCCAGCTGGGAAATGCTCCTCGATCTGTAATATCCGTTAAGGGGTCCCAAAAGTGGATGGGTAAGTTGGGTCCTAGGGGGACAGGTTCTCAAATGTTCGGTTTTACCACAACCGTGAGACTAGCTCAAAGGACTCAAATACCTAAACCTAGGCTAGGCTAAAGTGTGTCTCTTAACGGATCAAAATCAAGCATTCAAGCCAACAAACATAAAACTCAATATATTTTAACGTGATTCAACCCCCGAAAGTTAGTGCAATCCAACATATATATATATATATATACACTCACATACGTGTATATACGGGGCAGGCGTACTACACACGCGCGTGCTCATATTCTTTAAATGGTTCAAATCACTCAATCACCCCATCCCACACGAATGCCTCATGCAAATACATGCTAACAATTCTCACAATCTCATCACAATCTTGCATGATTCACAATTCACATAATGCAACGTTCAGTTCATTCTTAATCTCACGACCCACAATAGGGTCCGACCGAAGGCCCACAACACTTCATGGCCAGCCTATATACTCGCCCCGGCCCGTGTCTTCTAGCCTGCTACAAAGTGCCCGAGGCGCAACACCGCTCACCCACGAACCAGCCCTGCTACAAAGTGTATGAGGATGGTCGTCTTCCGGTTTAACCGGGCATCGTCCCCGCTACAAAGTGCATGAGGACGGAACTCGACCCGTAGGCCATTAGGTGATCATACATATCAATTTTATCTTAGCCCAGCTCCACTCTTTTCGGGGCATTTACCGTGATCACACCATGCAATGTCACACCCGCTCGCACAATCACACAATGTCATCTCAAATCTCAATCTCGACATACAATGTGCGTGACATGCATTTTCATGTCAATGAATACAAATGCCATAACAATTTCCAACATTACAAACAATGGCCATTTCTAGCATTTGTAACACCTAACATGTAAAAATTCGGCCATAACCATACTCCAACTTCAAACATAGCCAAACACATTCAAAACACTTCATTTTAGCCTCAAACAATTCAGCCAAGACCCCACTCAAACATATTAGGCATACACTTAGCTTAATATAGCAAATCAAGCCCATTTAGCCCTAAAAACACCATTTCTAGCACAAAACTCAAGGCTTCCGAATTTGGCTCACCATGGACAGCCATCAAACTCCCACTAGTCAACCATAATTCCTACCTTAAATCACCCTCAACAACATCATTAATTCAGCCATCAACCATACAATCACTAACAAACACCAAACTAGCTTAATCTCCACTAATCAACCCAATTAACCCAACTAAACACAATTAAGGCTAGTTTAAGTTTGGGTATTAAACTCACGTCCCGGGGTGGACGACTCATGGAAGAAACAAGTACATCTAACTCATGGCTCGACGATGGTGGTTCACGGCCACCCGGGCGGTGGCTCGCTCCTCACGGCCAACGGCGGTTCAAGGGCTGCCTCCCGCCAAGAACAGGCAAGGCGGCTTGGGGTGGCTGATGGGGCGTCCAAGGGTGGAAAGGCGACATCACGGGCTGTGGCTGGTGGCTCACGGCCGCGCTGAACCTCTCGCCGCCGGGCGTCCGGGCGGATTTCATTCGCCAAGATCACCGTGGCTGACTCCGGCCCACTAGGGGAGAAGAAGGCGCTGCTGAGGACACGTGGCTCGACTGGTTCAGCTCTCCACGGGCGGTCTTTGCCGTGGACTCAAATAGCCTCCGGGCGAGCGGGCCGAGGAAGGGCGGCACCGGGCTGATCCGGCCAAGAAGGAGAAGGAACGGAGGAGAGTGAGATGGCCGACCGGTCAGAGAGAGAGAGTGAGCGAAATGGAGGAGAGAGAGAGGGAAACATGTCCAAATATTGGTCAAAGCTGGTCAACTCAGCCCTTAGTGGAAGCCATGTGTCAACATCTAAGCTCATATGACCAAACTACCCCTTCATCCAATGGTTAAAAATCATTCCATCCAATTATTGAGGGGCATTCTTGTCATTAGTCCCTAACCAACCCCTAACCAACCTAGTTAACCTTAACCAACCTTGGTTAAACCAAAATAATTTTCCAAAATTCGGAATTAAGCTTAATTAACCCAAGGGCAATTCCGTCCTTTTTCCATCCCGAACCGAAATTCCATTTTTCGCACCAAGGCGTCCCATGTGTGTGTGGCCAACATATTCTGGCCTCAGAATCTTAAAATTAGTCCGTCGAGTCCCCGAAATCCGACACCAAAATCTGGGCTCAATTCCGTGAACAACTCTATCTCAACTTCAATTTTTTGAAACTCTCACTAATAAAGGGTTGTTTAGGAATACGCCAGATCGACTTAGGGCTGTCCGAGTCTCAATGGTTCCGATTATCGAGAAAAGAGGGTTTATTACTAATCCCGGGTCACGATCATTTGGCTCGAGTTCAGATTGGTTGGCCACGAGCACGCTTTGGTTAAGCGTAATCACCGCGATCCCAATTGTGCATCGTTGGCCTTGACCATACCATTTCCATCACTTTTCCTAAGATCGGCCCCTCACTGGTTCACAATATTCCCTCATTCTTTCTCAAATCGGCTCCCGAGTCACGACTAAGTCCCTGGTCCACGTACTAGCGTCCTAGTTAGCCATTCCCCATGGTTAGTATCCCAAGAGTTATCGCCTTCCCTAGAGTCGTACTCAAATGAAATGAGAAATAACATTCATTTTATTAATCCCAGAAATTACATCGAAATTGGGCTGTTACATCCTCACCCGATGGTCCTCACCCGGACGGCAAGGAGAGGGAAAGAGAGAGAAAGAGGATGATCAAGTTGAGGATGATAGTGGTGAGGTGCTCCGGCATGGCTGGACGAAGGCGGACGGCGACAATGTGCGGAGCTCCAGCGGCAATCGGCCAAGCGGCGAAGGGCAACCAACGGAGGGGAAAACGGCGTGACATAGAACGGGGAGAGAATGGGGTCAAAGTTGGGGTTAGTGGAATCCACATGTCACTCATCCAAGGGATTGGACTAAATTGCCCCTCATCCAAAGGCTTGCATCTTCCTTCTCCAATAATGCAAGGTCATTTTGGTCTTTAGTCCTCAATTATTGGGCTGACCCTATTCTTTAATAATTTCCTTATTTAAATCTCAAATTTCGGCTCAAAATTCGGAATAATAAAAATAGGGCATAGGGGCATTTTGGTAATTTTCTGGTCCCGGGTCAAAATTCCATTTTTTGACTGTACCGGCCCCAAATATGGTTGGCCACTCAAAAATGATGCCGGCCTCGCAAAATAGTCGCAAACGTCCATGAAATTTCGACATCGAAGTTCGGATCCAATTTCGAGATCAAATTCTCTCATTTTAAAATTTTAGGGTCTCTTACTAACGGGTGACTGTTTAGAGATTACGTGTATCGACCTAGAGTTATCCGAGTCATGATGACCTCGATTTTCGGAAGAACGCGGGGGAATTATCACTAGTGCAGGAGGTCGCAATCATTCGGATTAAATTCGGGATTCATTTACCACGTGTGCTTTCGATCATGCGGAATCACCCACAATCCGATCGTACGTCGTTGGCTAAATCGAATCTGTCACTTTCCTAAGATCGGCCCACATTGGCTCAAAATATTCCCTCGGCGTTTCTCGAAATCAAGGTCCAACTTGCGATCGGGTCCCCGGTCCACGTACCATTTCCTAGTTAGCCATTTCTATTGGGTTAGTATCCCGCGATTGATCAAGTCCGGGCGAGACTTAGTAAAATTAAATGAGAATTAATATACACTTTATTGGTCTCAAAAACAGATCGAAATTCGGGATGTTACACCATTGGTGTTCTCAAAATTGATTGCTTACCATCTTTATCGTTGCCAACTTTGGAATTTGTATTTAGAATCATTGCCTGCAAATGGATGGCCAAAACTTCTTCGCTTGTTTCCTATTTCAAGATATCTTTACCCTTAACTCCCTTCATAACTATAGGTTTACCAGTTAGCCATATCTTATCAACAACAATGTGGTTTGTGTTAATGTTCCAGTCCTATAAGTGTGTATGCAACTAGCAGAACCCATTGTCTCGTAGGTTGAGAGGCGTCCCACAAATGCTTTGTCATTCATTAGCTTCTTCATAAGACTTAATGTCACTGCCCAAGGCAATTCTTTCGATATAGTGACCACCATTATAGTAACCGCGATATCAAAATAATCAACAAGTGACAAAGCATCTATAGAAGACCAACTGGTGAATTCACACTTTAATGTTTTATCCACCAAGAATCGTACCATCAGCACCATAAAGGCGAGCACCGCAAAACCTAAATCAATCTTACCAACAACTGTGGCAACCCCATTCAGCTTCACCTGTAGGGGTGTCTCATTATCTCTACCCTCACCCAATGTTTCCATCAACTTTCTCCACTTAGTCCTCACACCAACCATTATCTCCAACATTTTCTTGACCCATCTTGCACTTTAGTCCCATAAAGAAGAAGAGGCTTCTCCTTATAAGCATTGACTAGCTTGCTCTCACTTGACAAGCTTGACTTGTCAATTAGAAGGATGTATATCGCTATAAAAGACCATATGCTAGGACCATGTCCCCAATAAATATATGAACAACATCCTCAACAATCAGGTCACAAATGGACATTTTTTCTCTTTTCCCATTATTTGTAACCTAAACAAAGATTTTCTTTTCCTCTTGATCCAAATCTCTAAATTGCAAGGACTGCTTATAGTTGCCAATTGCTGTTATCATGACTAGGGGTGTCAAAAATACCCGCTCAAACATGACCCGACCCGAACCGACTCGACCCAAACAGAGAATTTTCACATTGGGTCGGGTTGGCCTTAACTTATTTGGGTAACAGTACAAACAAGGCTAAAGCTTGTTTTGGATCTACCCGAGCCCGTCCGAAACAAGCCCACCCAAAACAAACAAGAGTTAGTTGTTCTTCTTGCTCCAAGCCCGTCGCAAATCTTGTTTATTGTGATAGTGCGACGAGATCTATCATCTTCTTCCAGAGCTCCGGATCTGCAACTAGCATATTGGCGATGAGCGATCACCGTGCCGGCTGAGCGGTCTCCCGGGGCAGCTCCGAACGATGCTGGCTTTGGATAAGGTGGTAGATGATCGATTCCGTCGTTGCGACCCGCGGCCTCGTCTTCTTGACGCCAATGCCCGTCTTAGGCCGACGCGCGGGTCCGTGAAGAAGTTCTCCGCGTCGCCACGAGGGCGGCGCGGTTCGACGTCCTGGTTCCCAATTCAAAGGGGAAGAGGAAGGCGGCGGCAATGGGCGGTAGGAGCGAGCTGGTGGAAGAGGTTCTTCCTCGAGGGCGATGGGAACTAGTTGGGGCTGAAGGAGGACAACATGCTTGAAGGACAAAGTGGAGGAGCATTCGGGGGGTGGCGGGGTCATCGCCGGGCGAGGCGACAAGTTCGAGGCTTGGAAGAGGAGGGCGGAGGCCATCGTGGAGCCGAGGGAAGCGCAGCAGGACTCGAGGAACGAGGAGTCTCGGATGTGGGAGGATTGGCTCGTCGACGACGGCCGCCAAGCAAAGATCGGGGATGATGGGAATGGCGAGCTGGGAATTCCGGGAGGAGTTGGTGCCGGATTCCGATGAAAGAGGTATTGTTAAATCGCTGAGTGATATGATTTTAGGAAGAGAAGACGACGATATCTTTGTGAGGATCGTGTCTTTCGGTAGACTTTATGGAACCCAAAAATGAAGACAAGACAATCGCATGAAGACGACGATGTGTGCATGACGATATGATTTTGAAGAAATCAGTGAGTGATATGATTTGGAATAAACTTTCTGCAAAGTGACAGAAATTTTTTGTTGCAATTGCTGTGGTACAAAGATTCTGGCATTAGAAAGCTCCTCAATAGTGTCCTCTCTTTTCAAAACACGAACCCGACCGAACATGACCCGAACCGGCCCAATTGTGTGGCTATATCATGTTTGGGTCTTGTTTCGGGTCGGGCCAAGCACTTATATTTATTGTTTCGAGTCGGGTCGGGTATAATGAAAACCCGACCCGACCCATTGACACCCCTAATCATGACCACCAGGAATATACTAAGTAATATTTCGAGTCCATCATCCATTTCCTTTGGCCGTCGCTCTATACCATTCCTATCACCTATAGAAACGACTACACTAACCATAAAAATAGCGAGCATTAGATCTTGCACAGCTTCCCAAACAACTGTTAAAAATGATCTTGCAGGTTTCTCCATGAATCTCTTTGCCTAACAGATATTGAAGATTTTAAGGATGGGTTCTCTATTCAGATGCCCTCATCAAGAGAAATCGAAGCTTTACTTGCGATCCCTTTAACTCTACCAAGAAGTTTCAAGCACTTTATATCATGCCCTTGTACAATAGATGTGAGTTCTTCTAATCCAATACCAAAGCCTGATTTCCTAATTTCATTAAAGAGCTTGCATTCTAGCATGCAACCAGCATCAATGAATGATAAAGCTACTTTCTCAACATAAAGTGCAACTCGTATCTTTTTGTTACACTAAAATTTTCGATGTTCTCTAATAAATAGCTTCTTCATCTCTCTAACTACCTATCATGAAGAATAAACTTCAAATAATGTTTCCAAGTGTTAATAAGCAATTCCTATACTCAATAACTTAATATCCACCAAATTTCAACTGAGCAACCTTTTTAGGGGTTCCTCTATTCCCAACTATGGGAGCCAATCCAACTTTAACAGCCGCCTTTGGTTCCAGCTCTCCTTTACTTGCTTTACAAGACCAATTCAATATTTCTACTTCTATCATTGAACTCAGTACTTCTTATCACGGTAACACCATCCTTTGTCACTTTCAATATACCAAAATTTTACTCAATCACCAAATTATGACCCTTTGCCATAGGGAATTTCATAGCATCCACAAAGTCTTTCATACCTTGAAGCATCATGGCACATGCCTCAACCTCAAATTTGATATCTTTCACAACATAATCCTTGTCTAGCTTGCTCTACTCCCTAAGAGTTGGACTTAGATCATAATGACTCATTATTTCCTTGTCAAAACTACTCTTCAAGGACCTTAAGATACATTTCCGATATCAAAGGTAGCAACTCATTGCCTTTCTTATCTCCTACAAGGCGAAGCATACTTCTCTGAATCAAAATCAACAGTCACCAAGACCTTAAAAGAAACACACCCCCTAACGCACAACCTCACAACATCCCATAGACTATGTACCCCAAAAAAAAAAAATCATATCCTAAGCTCTGATACCAATAAATGTCACACCCCAAAACCTACCGAGATAAGGGGTGACACGACCGTCCTTCCACCTAAAGGACGCAGCCTCAAACCACAAGGAATCCGACTCCCAAAAAGTCCTAACGACATCGCTCTCGCTCTATTGGCTACTAACCAAGGAGCCTGAAAAGATTGAGGAAAGAGGGGGTTGAGCAACCACAGCTCAGTAAGTAGTGCATATCTCTTCTAAGCAGATTGAGTAACCACTATGTATGTATACATAAAGCCACACCAGAAACTCGTACTTCAATCCAAAGATATTTTTTTTTTTTGGTAAAGAACTTCAATCCAAAGATATAATATATATATATATATATATATATATATAAATCAAATATGAGTTGTTTTATTTCATCAAAGCTTTATACAAGTCCTAAATACACGTTTAAATCCATCATCACAATTCAAACTATCAATGGTCAAGTCCATTGATCAATCTCTATAAAAACCGCATCAATGGTCCATTCCATTGATCAATCTCAAATCACATGTCAATGGTCTATTCCATTGATAAATCTCATATAACATCACAAGTCGATGGTCCATTCCATCAACCAATTTATTGCTCAATATCAAACTATGGTCACGACACAAAGCCTTGTGACAAGGCTACCAAGATTTCCCCCTTGGCAAGGTCTTCACCTACAAAGCCGATGGCTCGGCCCGAAGGATATCCTAAACCTGGTATGCATACCCCAAAGCCCCTCATTAGGCTCACAGTGATATTGAGCATCAAACAATCATTATCCAATATCAGAAATCCAATCCAAAATACATTTCACAAACCAAACAAATAACTTTCTCGCAACACGGCTCATCTGCCATTTCTCAAATCATTACATAAATCATAATATGGTTCCAAAACCATTTCATAAATCGTAATACGCTTCCATAATCATTTCGCAAAACGATACATATATATCATTTCATAAACATAATTCACAAATTGATATGAGTAACTTTTTGTAACATTTTTCATAAAACGTTTCTCAAATCATCTTAAAACTCGTTTCATAAACCAATTCGCAACATAATACATATGTATCCGTTAACAATATTTTTCCTAAAACCATTCTCAAATCGTTCTCAAATATCAAACTGATAGTAATTACCCAATCCAGAATTTTATGCAACAAATATGCTCCAATAACTCATACAATACCCATATCATTTTCAAAACATGATTTTATAAACTCAAAGAAGAGATAACACCACTTACCTGGAATACCCCAAAACCAACTATCGTGGCTAAACGCGTCGATGATCTCGTAATCCTATCAATTGAACGAGAAGCGACATCAAAATCAAGTCAAATACTAAGATAATTACTAAACGGCTAAACGTCGCTCAAACGCTGATAAGACAACTCAAAGATGCCCACAAATTGCTCATCCAAAGCTATTATCCAAATCGTTCGCAATGCAGAACTTGAGCGCAAAACTTGATCGCATTATAACTTTCTCCATCGAACTCCGATCCTAGCAAACTTATAGTCAAAAGAAAGCCCGTTCCGAGTATTACAAAAGCCCCAACTTGGTCATCCCAAAATCGAGCCAAAAACCAAAGAAAATTGGCCTAAGAGCCTCTGGTCGCGCACTGTTCACCTTGCATGGCCAACTTCAAAAATTCATATTGGGCAAGCCGTAGGTCCAAATCAAGATCCGTAAAATCCCACGATTCCACAACATCCTAAACCATCAATTCTATATGTATAAACAGCTCAACGACTCAAAAATCGGATTTCACCGCTTGATTTTCCCAAAATTCCGAATTTAAACCCTAAATTGGAAAACTTCTCCGATCGGACGAACGAGGGGCACAAGTGCTTATCGGGCGTTGCGATACGAAGTCGAATCGGCTTGGCGAGGTCCCATGGTGCAAAACCCTCTCTTCTTCTGCCTTCTCTTTTCCTCTTTCTTTTCTTCTTTCTTCTTCTTCGATCTTCTCTCTTCTCTCTCTCTCTCTCTCTCTCTCTCTCTTCTCTCTCTCTCTCTCTCTCTCTCTCTCTTTGCCTTGCTTTTCCTTTTATAAAGCAATTTCCACTTTCTTTCTTTTCTTTGACTTTTCAACCCCATTTTTCTTTTTCTTTTTCTTTTTTTTAATCCATATTTTACACCTATCCCTGGCAAATTTTTGTCCACTTGCACTCCTAATGATTGTCTCACACCTTGGCCAGAGTTCACACTGATCAGCTGGCTGAGTAGGATATGGTGGGGCCACAAAGTTGGCTACTTAGTAGCCTCGAATTGAGACCAAATCGTGGACCAATTTTTGGAAATTGATTTAAGTGCTTTAATCCATTAATTTGGTCGGAATTTTTAATCAGTTTGAAAGTTGAACTATATTAGATTAAGATGATAATCAGAATTTGTACTTTTCCATGCTCAATTTTGCAGGAAAGTCTCTCAAAATTAGCAATTTTCTTGCTCAAGAATGCCCGCTTTGAGCCAATTTAGTCCTTTTGGCTTGATTTAATCAATTTTACCTTGTTCGCTTTCAATTTCAAGCTTGATTAGGGGTAAAAATGATGATTTAAGGGCTTGGGGGCAAATTTTACAAATTTTGTGATTTGGTCCCCCAACTCTTTGGAAATTGCATTTTGGCCCCAACTTGCTGGTTCATTTACAATTTGATCCCTCAGGTCTTGGTTAGCTACACTCGAATCCCTAGCCCTTGCTCTTTCGTTTTTTTTATTATTTTTATTTTTTTTAGTATAATAATTCCAAAATATCTTTGTGGAAAAACAAGTTCCAATTTTTCGAAAATGATTTTTGGGCAAAAAATTTAGGTGTCAATAGATATATGTTTTCCCAAAATTAGGCAAAATTAAACTTGAATTGAACAAAAAATGCAATTAATTTTTTTCTAGTCATTTTTAAGTCATAATGTCTTCACAACAAATGATTCTGGGACCCTGAATTACATAATGGTTGGTCCAATTGTACAATTTGACATAAAATTAAAAAATCCCCAAAATTTAATTGAAAATTAAGATTTTTTAACGCAAATTGGGAATCGTGCCCAATATGAAATTGTTGAATCATGAGACCATCATTTCTAGGGTTAATCAAATGTGGGTAATTCAATTTTAGCATCAATTTTGCATAATCAGGTCATTAGGACATCAAATTGAACAAAACCCTACTAACCCAAATGCAAAAATGTGAAAATCTTGAACACAATTATAATAAAAATTGGGGAAAATCATATATTTGGGCTTGAAATATGATGAGGAATTTCGAGGTTTAATTTTGAAAATTTGGTCAAAATTGAGTTTAATTTGCAAATTTAGATCAATTCAGGTCTACCGGGTTGACCGGGTCTACCTGACCCAACCCGGGTTGTTCATCTCCCTTGCTCGACTCACCCGAGTCACAATAAAACCCAGAAAAAACATAATCAAGCTCGCAACTTCGCTAATCCTTTCCGATCAATTTGGCACGTGAAAATATACTAGGCCAGCTGGAGTATCTCTAGCTGGCACTAGGGAACCGATCTAACCGATTGGAAATCGATTATAACTGAATTTGGGCGGGACTTTTGGTCAAAAAAAAAAAAAAAAAACTAAACATTGGGGGGGAGGAAGTGTTCAGTGAAATGCCAGAGAGAGGAGAGAAAAAGATGCGAAACCAAAGACGAAAAGTTAGAGAGAGAGGGTCTGAGGTTCTCCCCGAGTGTCCGGTGCCGCCTTAGACGGCGGAGCACCAACGAATCGGAGCTTGATTGAAACTTCCCGTCCACTGTTCCAGTCAAATTGGCTGGTCTTGAAGGTCTAAAACCAAGGCTTTTTCGGTCAATCCAGAACTCTTCCGGTGAGGCCAAGACCACCAGGCGAAAGTGCAAGTGTCAAGGAACAATCCTATAGGCGCAGATCAGTTCATCAATTCCTCTTGACCATCGAACGAAGAAGGTAAATCAGGCTCATAGTCATTTTTTTAAAATTTTTCAAAATTCGATTTCAATCCCAATATGAATGTTTGTGTGATTTCGTTGATGAATCTTGGTATTTTGATGTTGAGAACTAGTTTCTAATCATTTTTGGTGTTATTTGATTGCATTTTGGGCATTAAAAAATGCATAAACCGAGTCGGCCATTTCTGGAAAATCTCGTCGGAGCAACCACGACCTCACTGGAGCACTTCCCGTGCCCTTAGGCCATTCAAGTCAATCTTTCTTGATCCTTGTTTGGTGTTTTGTTAGTGATTAGGATCGAATTAGATGGCTAGGGCATTATATGTTATGATTCTAAGGTTTGGTTAGTTAGTTTAGAATAGTTGCAAGTTAGGCTTTTTCGACCGACTTTTTTGCCGATCTGCAATGATTCGACAGCTATTCAGTTAGTCCAGTTTGGTAGAGGATGATATGAACCTGATACAAAACCAAAAACCAATCTAAAAGGTCGTTGAAAGCTCGTCGGAGCTTGATTTAAAGTTGCAACCTTGAAAATTTTCAACATAGAATTATGCTCATGAAGTGTTTGATGAAATGCCTAAGAGAAAAACGAGCAAAACGGCGCTGTTTTTGGCGTTGTGCCCGCCGGAGAAAATGATCAACGCCAGCGTCAATGACGCCCGGTTCGGTCAAGCTGAACCGGTTTGAACCGAGCCGGTCCGGTTTGCTTCCCGGAGGGAAATTTTAAAAAATAAAATAAGTAATAAAAAATCTAAAAAAAAATCTAAAAAATTCACAAAAATTCATTAAAAAAATAAAAATTAGAAAAAAATGTGAAAAATCAGAAAAATGTAAAAAAAACTTTAGAAATTCGAAAAATTTCATAAAAAAATTTAGAAAATTCATAAAATCCAAAAATTTTCAAAAAAATTCATAAAAATTCAGAAAATACAAAAACATTTGTCAATTCAAAAACAAGTTTACTAATAATATGGCTAATGCATATCCACTCACCTGATTGAGCAGATAAATAAAATTGCATCTTTGCACACAAGGTGTACTTTCTAACAACTGAGCAATTCCAGACAAAAGCCACACATGTACAAAGTACTTGTTCAAATACCATTTTGCTTTATTTTTTTTCAGGTTAGCTAAAAGAGCGTACTTATAGAAACCGCATGCCTCACTATTTTCCATCATACCAAAGCTGCCGATGTCACTCGTACCGACCCGATCGAATCCCTCAGATTGACTATGTCCTCCGAATAAAGTGCGTAGCTAAACTAAAGGCTGCGATTGTTTGCAGGAAAAAAATCCGTGATAAAGGAGAAATAATTTCCGGAAAATCATTTTTCAGGAGAACGGTTACTTTTCTTTTGTTTGGTGATACGTAACCGAAAACGTTTTTTTGGTGTCTAGATCTCGTTTGGAAAAGATTTAAAATCTCATGATTTTGACACAGGCAGAAGAAATAGAATTTCTAAATAATTTTGAATTTCAAATAATTTTATTTTATTTTTCTCCGTTGTCCTTCTTCCTCCTTCCACGGGTCGACGGGCCATGGCGGTGACTACCAAAAGGTCATCGGCGAGGGCCGACCTGGCCCGGCCTCTCGAGCGAGGTTAAGCTCATCGGGACATGGTTAATTTCCCAGAGGCGGGTAAAGTTAGGTGCGACCGACTGCTTATTCTTCCTCTTTATTTTTATTTTTTTTTTTGGCGTTGGACCACCTCGACGGCATCGAAGCACGAGGGGTCGGAGGTCCTCCTCTCTCTCTCTCGCTCTATGTTGGGAACGGGGGGGTCACTCCAGCTGTCGCTAGCTAAAGGGCTGAGGACGACTTAACGTGGTCACATCACATGGAAGAAAGGAAGGAGGGGGGACGAGATTCTCTCGCGCGTCCCATGGCCGCGCACTAATGGAGGAGGGAGAGATAGAGAGAGAGAGGGAGAGAGGGAGAGGGATGATGCTGCTTGATAAAGCCCTTGACCTGAACCCGATCTATGGACCCGATACAATCGCGGCCGCTGAATCGGGCGACACCCACCCGCCTAAGATGGGGGGGTCCGGTATGGCCCGGCGATTGGTTTTATCGACGGAATCACTTATTTAAAACGGAAATTTGATCTGGTGAAAAAGGTATGATATAATTTGTAAATATTGTGGGAAAATATAAATATACAGGTGACAAGGATATGGAACATTTAAACGACATCTTAGAGCAAACATCCAAACCGAAACGGGAATCGATATCGGGCAACAACAAATTTCGCACGTCAATCCTTTAACAGCTCCTTTATTTCGCTTTTTAATGACAAAACTTATAAGGAAGAATTAGGGCAAATTTATTTCCATGGAGTATTTTAGTAAGTATT
Organism: Syzygium grande; assembly: GCA_024733475.1. Classification (NCBI taxonomy): domain Eukaryota; kingdom Viridiplantae; phylum Streptophyta; class Magnoliopsida; order Myrtales; family Myrtaceae; genus Syzygium; species Syzygium grande. Next base: position 20,497,953 of record JAMXDD010000005.1, on the reverse strand, counting down.
TAATTTTGAGAAAGATTTGGTTTTTAATGACCTTGTACAAAAATGCATGTGCTCCATAAGCAAACGTGTTCCTAGAATTCAGTTAAACGACAATTAAAGATCTTTATAAAAAAAGAAAAAAGATTTACAAAACTTTTTATGCAATTTAATGGATGTGCGCATATAGGTAGTGACATTTGGAGGATCCTTGGCAAAGTCATTCTTACATGGGTACAACATGTCATTGGATAGATGACGAGGAGTATTCAAAAAGAGTCATTACTTTAGAGTTTTCGATGATAATCATAATGTAATATTTATAGATTAAATTTTAGAAGAATATTATTTGCTTAATAAAATTTTTTTCAATCGGTTTTGATAACGCTGGAGCCGCCGTTCCTGTGTTTGTCGGACCTTAGAAAAGGCCCCCAAAAGATGTTCCACTTTGGAATTCCTACTTTCCACTTGCTTATCGAATCTTTTAGATATGTAGATTTATTATATACATTCATTTCTAATAATGTACCAGATTAATTTATACCCACAAGAGTGGATCCGATGTTTTAAAGGTTTTAATGATGCAACTTATATACTTTGTCTGGTGTTTATTATCCTACTACACATTTATTTTTAGTAGATCGGAATTTTGATGAATGTGCAAATTGTTCAATTATGGCTACTTTGTTTTATTTATTTAGGGATCCTTGCAAAATTGATGGCGATTTTTGCGTGTGAACAATGTTTAAATTGTGATGATATAAATGTTAAATGGTGGATTTTATACTAAATCTAGTTCATTTTCAACCACTGTTTTGTTTTTTACATAGTATTGATCGGATCCGAGCTTGCTTTAATGGGTTGCCAGACCTATGATCGCCTTTAATGCGTTGATTATCCTTCGTAGAGAGATGGGCCTCTTGTGTGGAATCATGAATTGGAAAATGGTGGTGGCTACATAGAAATCTCAGAAAGTTCATTGATATAGAGAACTGGACAAACATGGATGTCTTGAGCTTAGGGAAACCCAAGGTTACTCGTGATGAATCGATAATTCTGAGTATTATCAAATTTCATTTAGTACTTTGCTTTGCTTTGCTTTGCTTGACATTGGAATGTTTACTCTATGTTGCTCATGCGGGTTGTCCTTTCACGTTTGTGGCTTCAATTTCTTGTCCTTCCATGAAGATTTTCAATGACGAAACGATCTCTGGTTAAAGATTTAGAATAGAAAGGGAATAATTGTGATGGGACAGTTTTAAGGTTTACTCATCCTTGTTTGCCGACCACTAGTTCTCTGTGTCTTTTTTTTAGCAGGTGATAAACGAGGAAGAAAGTTCTTTCCTTGTTTGTGGATGAAGTAATCCTGAAAAATAGCTGTAAATAAATAATATTTAAAAAAAAGGCTTGTGAGGTAATATTTAAATAGGGAGAGATCCATCCAAAATCGTCACCACTTGGAACATTTCTTTCGGAAACTTGACCCACCTAGATCATGAATAAATCACATTCAATGGAGAGAGGCCAAACGTGTCACCACTTTGAGTTAAGGTGGTCCAACTGCAACTGGATATATGCCTGATTTGAAGTTGGGCTTTCTCTTGACAATCCCTTCTTTAGATTTTTGTTGTGCACTCTCAACATTAACAACACTTATGGTGGAGGAAAAAGTTCACTTTATTGGTCAAAGCTTCTAACTTTACATTGACTTTGGAGCTTCAACTCCTGTCATATTCTCGAAGGGCACATTTCAGATAGTCTCATAATATATTCTGTTCTTTTTATTGAAGAAAAAGAAGTGTCATTTCATTCAGGATTATTAAATGCATAACAAATTTCTTACAACAACAGGGAATCAACAGACATTCAGACAGATGATAAAAGAAAAAAGCCTCATCTTCCTTTTTACAAAAGAAAACAAAAATCCCTCTCGTTGTCTGAACTGGGAATTCTTCCTTTTACATTGGAGAGGGCTGCTTTCTATGTAGACTCTTTGTCCTTCATCAGATCCAGACACTTATGTATACACTACACAAAACTCGCACACTTCCTATCTACCAGTCCACAGATCCGAAGGCAAATGAAAAGGTAAAACCATATTAAAACCCTTCGAGTATTCGGGGCCATTTTAATGTTAGTTTCAGAAGTGTGAAATACATCTTCTGTGGCGAGCCGTGACCGAATGCTTCTGCTTCATTTCCTCTTTCCATGACCTCCCAATGTCATGTGCCACACTGATTGCATCCAGAGACGCACCGGACAGGCCTCTCCTCGTGAACCCAATCGCATAGAGCCCGGCCTGGCCTTTTAATCCATTTGGGAGTGGGTTCTTAGGTAGTGGTGGCCACGGGCCAGTTTTGGCCCGGAACCGGCCCGGTCAAACCCGGGCCCGGCCCGTTGACTGGGCCCGCGGTTCGGAACCGGAACCAGCCCGTGGCATATGGGCCCGGTTTCGGTTCCAGAAAAATTTGAACCTGTCCAGAACCGGCGGTTCTGGACCGGTTCTTCGAAAAAGAAGAAGAAGAAGAAGAAGCTGCAGGCTGCGCTGTAGAAAAGCCTGCAGGCCCCTGTAGGCCGGGCCCCCCCCCCCCCTCCTCTCTCTCTCTCTCTCTCTCTCTCTCTCTCTCTCTCTCTCTCTGCATCAGTGCATCTTCTCCTTCACCTTCTCCTTTTCCTCCTCCTTCTTCTCCTCCGCCCACCCCCTGGCCCGTCTTCCCAGATCTAACCCCCACCGCCTTTGTCACCGTCGCCCCCGCCAATGGCCGCAGCCGCCAACACCCTCTCTCTCTCTCTCTCTCTCTCTCTCTCTCTCTCTCTCTCTCTCTCTCTCTGCATCAGGTGTGTCTTCTCCTTCTCCTTTTCCTCCTTCTTCTTCTCCTCCTCCGCCCCCCCTGGCCCGTCTTCCCGGATCTAAACCCCACCGCGCCGTCACCGTCGTCCCGCCCCTGGCGCGACCCCGCCCGGCCTTGGCGCCCTCCTCCTTCCCCCTCGCTACCCTGCTCCTCCTCCCCTTTTCTTCTCCACCCGTCTCCCCCCAAATTTGACCCTCGCCGCCGCCCCCCCAATGGCCGCAACTGCCGACGCCGACGCCCCCTTCTCCTCCCCTCCTCTCGGCCCCGGAGGAGGAGAACCCCACTCCTCCTCCCCGTCCCCGGCCCCCTCCTTCTCCCCCTCGCCGCCACCTCCGTCTCCCACTTCATCTCCTCGCCACCTTGAACCCCGCCTCCGCCACCGTGGCCAAGGCCGCGAAGCCCGAGCGACAAACAACGGAGGACCAAGCCTGCAATTTTTATTTTATAATTATTTTATTAATTTTTAAATAAGGAATTGACCGGAACCGGAATCGGCCCGGAACCGCCGATTCCGGTTCATTCGTGGCCACGAACTGGAACCGCCGGTTTCGAACCGGAACCGGTGGTTCCTAAACCGTGGCCATGACTATTCTTAGGGATTCCATCCTCAGAAAAGAATTCATTCTCCTGTAGACATCACAATTACGGAAATGTTTTTTAATCTGGGAAATGAAATTGGGGTCACAACCAGAAGCAGGATTGCTTGGAGAAAAAGGAATATTTTTTTTTTCTTGCTTTTAAATTTACTAACCATAAAAAATAGTATTAGTGACCGCTACTAGAGGAAAACAAGGACAAAGCAAAAAAGAACCTGACAAGAATGGTTGCTTTTAGAATCAAGAATGTCCATATCGGTATCCAGTGAAACACTCACACCTAAAGTAGACTAAAGTCTAAAGAATCATTTCGAGTTTAGTGAATTCCAGGGTAGGTCCCATCTATTTTAAATCTTTATTCTTCGATTTTGCGTTAACAACTCAAAAAATAATCTCTAGAGAGAGTGGGACAGAAACAACTTGAATAACCCCTGGTTTTCAGTTAACAGTATGCAAATTCCAGGTGCAGAACGTCTAAAGGAAACACCTTTATCAAGAGATTTTCATTCCACAAGTTGCTTCTACAGGACAAGAGCAAAACTGAACTCACAAGCTGACCACAGTATCACAATTTCCACTAAAATGAGACATAATGATGAACAGAGTATAATAAACGAAAATAACATCTGGGAAAGTAGAAGAAAAACATCAAACACTCTATGCCTTACCTTGAGCCAAGAAGGAACATTGCTGCAGTATCCAGTGGCAAGGACGACGGAATCAATGTCGAGAACTTCCCTGTCAAGGAGCTCGACCTGACCGCTTAAGAACTTCTTGATCCCTGGAACCACCTTGATCTCGCCGGATCTGATCTTGCTCAGTGCACCAATGTCCAGAACAGGGGTCTTCCCTGCAGCATTCTTGAGCTGCAGAGGCCCTATTTTTGGCCTTTTAAGACCATATTTCTCTACATTTCCGAGAATCAACCAAGCAAGGAATATGAGGATCTTGTCGATAAACAAAGTGGCAACCACTTCATCATGAAGACCGCCAGTGCAAAGGTTGATTTCCCTAGCACTTCCCTTGGCAACACATGAACCTGTTTAATCAAAAAAAGAGCGCTAGTGTTTTGTCAAATCAATTTTCTCTTCGCCACACATCAATGTTAATATATGTTGCTGACTACGGTTTCAGCCTTACCGAGCTGCGAACCACCATGGACGGCCTTGCATTGTGATTGCGGAGATCAAGAGAAACCTCCATTCCCGAATTCCCGCACCCGACAACCAGCACTTGCTTTCCGCGGAAATTCTCTCCAGATTTGTAGTCACAGGCATGCATCACATCGCCCCCGAAAGATTCTAGGCCCTCGAACTCTGGGACAATCTTTTCTGCGTTCTCACCAGAGGCCACCACAAGCCACTGACAGATGTACTCAACCTCAATCTGGCTAGGTCTAGGCCCTCCTACCAGGACTCTCCTGACCCGCCAGAGCCCAAAGGTCTCATCATACTTGGCGGACTGCACTGTTTCATTGAAGTTAGGACTGATTTCAAAGTGCCTGTACTCAAGGTAGGCGATGAACTGGTTCTTGGTGGGGTACTCAGGGAAGTCCTCAGGGAATGGGAAGTTGGGGAGTTGGCAAAACTGCTTTGGAAGGTGAAGCTTCAGCCTATCATAGGTCCTGTTCTGCCACAAAGAGGCAATGCAATTGGCCCTCTCGAGGATGATGAAGGGCACGCCCTGCTGCTTGAGCCCGAGCCCAACTGCGAGCCCTGATGGGCCTGCGCCGACAATGACCGGCCCGTTGACCCAGATGCACCAGCAAGAGAAGAATGTCCTGTAGTCAATGCTTTGGAGCATGTCTGGTGTGCTGAGACAAGTGCTGTTGTTGTGCATTGACAGTCCTTGCGCTTTTGGTGCTTAAAAGGGTGAAGGGAGAAAGCTGTGTTTTGCAATCTTTGAATGGAGAGAGAGAGAGGAAACAATGAAGAGAAAGAGAGTTCAAATGTTGCAGAAAGAGGAATGGGAGGAGAGAAAAGAGATAGAATATTGTTGTGTTTGGCTAAATTAGTAAATGTGTGGAGAGTGAAAGAGGGTTGGGCGGGTACATATAGGGGAGATACTTTGGGCCAGAAAGAATCATGTGATTAGATCGGGAAGTAGTACTTCTCGCTTTTGAAACTCATTCCCAAATGATAAGCTCAAGACCTCTTTTCTCTCTGTAATTATTAAAATATTCCGTAAGCCCACTTGTTTTAATGGCTACAAAAAGAAATAGACTCCACTTTGGTTTGCATTAGAAAACAATCAGCTTTCAAGGTGTGGATCATCAAGTTACAATTGACTGAATTCAAGAGACCCCCCCATTCATGGCTTATGTCAAAAGGGATTTAGGTTTTCTCAACTTACTGGGTCTTTTTTAAATCGATTTAATCTTCAATATATATATGTATGTCAAAGATCAGATCCATTTGTATTGGGTAAGATTCCACACATAGAATACAGGCAAGACCCCTAAGATTACGCCGAGCACAAGATGATGAGATTCAAACTATATTTTGCTAAGTTAGAACAAATACTTGACCATTCGGTCATTCTTTGATTAAGTTTCAACTAGATTACAAAGGAAAATAACATCACCAACAATATTTAAGCTTCTTTCTGGTCTCTTTTCTGTTCAACCTTTGGCCGGTGAACTTACCATTTAAAATTCTACTCTTCCAGTGGTCCAAATACGTCTCTGCATTCAGTACATCAAATGAATGCAGTTCAGAAAAACTCCATGAGGACCCGGAATCCAAGAAAATGAAGTCAGAACAGAGACACACTAGTTTCTTTTTCTTCCTTTGTCCGACCATCTGAACTGTAGCTACCTCCTTGTAGGTCATTTTCTTTGAGTCATGAATTTTTTATATATTTATCATTTGAATACTGACATTCTTGGCAATGATTTGGCTACTACTTACAATGATGGATTCGAGAATCTAGGACGAAATAATAAAATCAGAACATTATTATGTTTGCTCTATTAGATGTTTGTTTATCCTACAAATCTAAGTTATGCAAAAGTGAATGAGGGTACTTACTGAACATTTAATATTTATGATAAGAAAGTATTAAGTTAAGCAAACCTCGAACTCTTGATATACCATCTGTCACGCCCTGCACCCCATCCACCAAGCCCCGAGAGCGCAACACCCCTCTTATCTAGGTCATTTAATTGCAACATCTCAAGAGGCGTCGTCAACCCATCAAGTATCTAACAAATAAGCACATGCGGAAGCGTAAACAACATCACCCAATCAACATCATAGAAGGGATAGCAAAGAAAACACATAGGCAAAACACACTTGATACACACACACACACACACGTCAACAATCGAACATTAGCAAAATACAAACCCGCTACTACAAGCCTTTTTCCCGATTCAATCAAAAGGGTTAGGGTTAGACCTATCTCATCTATATATGAGAGCTATCTCAAAAAGAATACATCGTCGATCTAAATTGTCGTCATGTACTCCTCGTACACAATGTTGGTCGCCGGTGCCACGTACTTGACAACCTCTAGTCTTGGTTCACAGGGACACCAAAACGCACAACCCGAGTATCTATATTAGGGGCCTGAAAAGGGGTGAACAACAATAAATAAGAAAATCTCAATAAGTGGAACCGCTAAACCTTGAGTAGGATAAAACCTCGCCTTGGAAACATGAAGGTAACTCATCAACTTTTCGCATGCCACAAAGCCATCAATTAATCGTGCATACTTCTTACCTCCCATCTGCACATCAAATTCATATAACTATTTACATGTGAAGTCTCGTTTTCAATCGGCATGTGAAAATCATACGTATTAGTCAAGAACACCTCAAGCCGCATAATTTACGCACAATACATCCACACATGTTCCAATTATTATGATCACTCAAGGTCATGATCAACACTCACGTCGGTGGTTATTCGGCATAACCGGGCATCATTCCACCCCATCGGGCACGGCATCATCTCAACCTCACTCATAGATTGCACTCAATTAAGAGCATCATTTCGAACTCTATCACGAACAACAACTGAAATCCATTGGGTATTTGAAATCCATCAGGTATCTTACCATGCAATCATATGGTTACGGAAACATTAATGTGATCACGCAGCAACTCAAACACTCAAGCCACTTATTATCTTCCACTTAGGCCAATGCAAGAGTGTTTCATGCTTACGCACTTAGGACATCTAAATTCTGCATGCATAAGAATGTACTAGAGTAATCACACGTGAAAGAAAATAGTGCATTTTTTGAAATTGGGTAAATCTGAGCAGTTTGCACAGTAACTGAAATCCCTTCAAAATAAATAGTAAATGAATTCCAAAAATTCTAAATTTTGAATATTTCATAGAAAACACCTTGATAAACATTTCTTATGAAGAGCACAAACCCAGTTCAATCTATAATCATATCTTTTTTGTCACTCAAAGTCAGACCGAAATCAGCTCGTTCGAACAGACTACTCGTTCCTCAAAATACATCTCTTTCAATACCCAAATCACCTTAAAAAGCCTCAAAATTTTTATGTCATATACAAAAAATTCGTTAACAACTTTTGTGAAGGAAGCTTATTGAAAATAGATCTGAAAAATTTTATAAAAATTCGGAAAACAAGAAGGTCAGAGAAACAGCATTTCAAGGCAGTATAAACACGGTTTGAAGATGGGCTTTTGTGTGACCCAAATAACCTCCAAAAATTCCAAATTTAAAATATGTTAAACTTCAAGATGTGAAGAACACAACTTCATATTCGGGCCTACAAGAGTCTCTACAAAAATAGTAATAACAAATTCGGGTTTCAAACCAAACTTCAAATATTCAAACTCTAGTTGATACCCACCAATCTTCAACCTACAAAACTCAATTCAAAAGGTCCAAACCAACGTGCAACGGTCACTTGGACATCTACAAATACACATGAGGGAACAAGCTCAAACAAAACTAATCTAGGATCGATATGCATAGCATAGCGCCCTAGCCAAGGTTTAGAAGAACCACTTACTAAACCGTTTGAATTACGAACATCAACAAGGCACGAATGGCAGGGCAAGTTGCTGGCACGGCGGTCACGATGGCGAGGCTTGGCACACGGTGGCTCGACGATGAGTGGCGAGCGATGGCGGTGGTGGTCAACAGCGCTGGTGGTGGCGAGCGATGGTGGTAATGGGTGGTGGCGTGAGTGAAGGAGAGAAGAGAGGGAGAGGAAGAGGAAGAGAGAGATGAGAGTGAGCGAGAGTGAGAAATGAGATAAATGAGAGAAATGAGAGTGTTATCCTTAAGTGTTTTTGCAAAGGAGAGAGAGACCAATAATTCCCTTGCACTCAAAGGCTCTAGGCTTAGGCTAGCCTAGCCTTTAAAAATATTTCCATCAAGTCTCACCCCTAAGGTAATCATACCTACAAGAATTAGGCACATGCAAGAAGTTCAAAGGGAAGACAATTCTAGAAGCTAACCAAGTGGGCCCTCTTCTCCTTTCTCTCCCCAAAAGTGGTGCCCAAGCTTGTTAGGATAAGACCAAAATTTGTCTCATCTCAATCAAGACTTCTAGGAGTTGCACATAAATGAAAACTATATATCAATCAATCATAGGACACCAATCATGCACATTGTACTTTAAGATGCAACATTCCAATAATTAATCCAGGTCTAAGGTGGTGAGATGGCCTTACCTTCTTGATTGGTGCCTATATGAGTCTGAATAAATCCAATGATGCGTAATAGTTGGTATCGGATTGAGGATGTCACACCATCATACATAAGACAAAACATGAACAATCACATCAAACAGAGAGAAAACTTCCTTGTAACATGACTCTGATGGATGGGTGGTAAATTATAGTTATCTCCCATATGTAAACTTTGTTAGGCGCACAAAACATTTCCTCGATACCTTCACCCATGTAAGATCACCGAAAGGAAGCCCAAGTCTAAACCTATTAGCATTCGTTTTGACTTACCTTCACTCAAAAGTTTAAGTCAATGAGTTATGAGCCAACTAAGTTATATTAATTACTCCACATCATATCAATTTTGTAATGTGGGACTTTTTCTGATACAACTCATATGTGTATCTGAACAAACTCCATTTTACGTGTGAGCTCAATATTAGGTATGCTCCCCCCTTAATCCAGGTATTCTTATGCACCAACATTTTCCAACTTAAATTTCCAACGGCCGCATTCATCATTGGTCTCTCAACGTGAATCTCTAATACCACCTTAATCCCTGATCTCTTTCTCTAGACCAAACCATAAAGGTTGCCCGAAAATCGCATGGATCAGATTTCTTCATTGAGATGTTCACAAAACACCGATGAAATTGGAAATCGGCCACCAATCAACTATCGACTTTAATACCATTAGTTGGGAGCGCGCGAAACCTGATACCCTCATCCATGAAAGATCGCCATCAGAAAGCCCAAGTCCAAGTTTTTCAACATATCTAGTTGAACCCGCATTTACTAAAAAACGCTAAACCAATGAGTTATAGGCCAATTAGCATGTATTAACTGCTCCACGCCATATTTACTCTCTTGTGGAACTTTTTCTAATATAACTCACACATTTATCTTAACAACAAATTAACTGAATATAATTGAATGCGAGTGATGTCAATGTACGTAACCCACCAATCAAAAGTATGATCGGAGGAAGTGACTTTCAGCTACAAATGGAAGAAAATGTGGCCTTTAATGTCTACCTACCAATGAGGAATGTAATATCCCGAATTCGACCCATTTTCCGGATCAATGAAATTGATGTTATTTCTCATTTCCTTTTAGTGAGTCTCGTCCGAAATTGATCACTCTCAGGATACTAACTGATGGGAAATGGCTAACTAGAAAAACGGTACGTGGACCAGGGACCCGATCGCGAATTGAGCTCTGATTCCGAGAAACGATGAAGAAATATTTTGGGCAAATGTGGGTAGATCCTAGGAATGTGATGGATTTAGTTTGACCAACGACATACGATCGAATCGCGGGTAATTCCGCATGACCAAGAGTATGCGTGGCGAACAAATCCCAAACTTAATTCGAACGATCGTGACCTCCAGAACTAGCGATAAATTCTCGCGTTCTCTTAGCAATCGAAACCGTCGCGACTCGAGTAACCCAAAGTCGATACGCGTAACCCCTAAATAGCCGTCCATTAGTGAGAGACCCTAAAATTATAATCAAGTAAATTTAATCGTTGAAATTTCATCCAAACTTGGACGTCGAATTTCGTGGACGTATGCGACTATTTTGCGAGGACGACGTCGTTTTAGTGTGGCCAACTATATTTGAGATTGGTACAGTCGAAAAATGGAAATTTAGCCAGGTGACTCCTAAGTGTAATTCCTAATTTTGGGAATTTATTATGGGCTAATTAACCCCAATAATGCTGAAATTAGTGGACCAATTTGCCCCAAGATATTTTGGCAAGGCTTGATCCTAGCACTTGGAGTGAGGGCATGATGGTCATTTGTTGGGAAGTTGTTCAACTAACCCCACTCAAGCCAATAATGCATAAACCTTGCTCTCTCTCTCTCTCTCTCTCTCTCTCTCTCTCTCTCTCTCTCTCTCTCTCTCTCTCTCTCTCTCTCTCTCTCTCTCTCTCTCTCTCTCCCCCCACCTCACCATTTTCGGCTAGCTTCCCTTCCCCCACGCTAGCTCTCTCTCCCTCTCCATTCCTCTCGCTTGGCGATGAGCTACCATCGCCGGAGGAGCCACCGCCGCACATTGCCGCCATGCTACTCGTCCGCCCTAGCCTCACCACCCTCACCACACACCCCCTCACTCTCTCGTCACTCTCACTCTCCTTCGTCAGCCGCGAGATCAGCCCCGTCGGAGCCGCCGCTATCCACTCGAGCGCCACACGCGCCTCCGCCGCTCACCGTCCGCCCGTCTCGACGCCGCGCCACTACCTTGTCTAACCACCCCATTCTCTCTCTCGTCCTATCACGCCGCCACCACCAACCAGCAACCTCTCCCCTTCGCCGCCGCCCGTCCTGCCGTCAATCACCACCCAAGGAGCTGCCGTTCACCGCCGCCGCAAGGCCACTATAAAACCAGCTCAGCCGGCCCGTTTTTCTCTCCTAATCAGCTTGTTTGGAGCTTAAGAGCATAGGTGAGTAATTGACCATAAACCCTAATTAGGTTAATTAGCATTTCTAGATAAGATTAGGGTAAATTAAGGGTTAATTAGGATGTTTAGAAATTGATTATTGGACTGTTGATTGGTGGCTGATTTGGTGATGATTTGGGGAGCTTAATGGAGTATTTGAGGATGATTTAATGGCTTAAATTGATCAAATTGGTGGCTGCCTATTATGGATTTAAATGGGGAATTATTTAGCCAAATTAGGGTTTTGTTGTGAAATGGCCGAGTAGTCTTGGATTGTACATTTAGCGGTTGATTTGTGTTGATTGTGATCAATTTCATGATGCCATGTCGCATGCATATTGTGGCCGTGTATGGAGTAGTATGGCGAGCCTCAAGTGTACGAGTTTTGTTGTGCTAATTGCATAAATTATGTGCCGATTGTGTGCCGAATGCCAAATTGCATTGAATTGCTTAAAATGGGCATGTTAATATGTTAATTGGGCTTGTAATGGCTGATTTGGATCGAATGATTCTTCAGGCATGTTAAAGTGTTTTTTGAGCACGTCGTGGCATTGTTTGTGCATGACTTGGCATGATTTGTTTGTGTGCCATTGTCGGGAATTGGATGCTCATTGTGCATCGTGTTATTACCCGAGTGCCAGATTGCATGGCCACGCATTTCACCTGCTGAGCATTGGCTTGATACGAGAATTGTGCAAGTATGCGTGCATGACATAAGCATGTGATCACCTAATCACCCTGATGCATTTTACGCGGGGTTCAGATAAAATTTAACTGTGTGCACGTGTGATCACTATCACTATAAGCCCTAATGCATGTTACGGGGGGTATTGAACCCGTCCTGATGCGTTTTACGCGGGACAATGCCCAGATTGTCGGAAGGCGACCAACCTAATGCGTTTTACGCAGGTTCGGTCCGTATATAGAGATCGGTGTTGCGCCTGATGCGTTTTACGCGAGCTAGAGACACTAGGCCTAATGCGTTTTACGTAGGCCAGGAAGTGTTGGATATTGATAGATCTGATGTGTCTTACGCTGATGAGACCTGATACGTTTTACGTGGGTCGAGCTATAAATGAGAAATTGGCAGTGTGCAAGTGTGCATTATTGAGCCGGATCATAAGCATGGGCATATTGATGGCATATGTGTGCAAGAGTACATTGGCAAGTGTGCGAGCATGTGCGTATCGGTGAATCGTGTGTGGTGCATACATCAAGGAGCATGAGCATGTGCACGTGCACGGAGTACGTGTGACTAAGTATGTTCGCGTGTGTGCCATTATTACGATTGTTATATGCCTAACTTGTAGGGTCATGTTTGCACTCGATCTAGGCCCGAGGGCCTAGGTCAATTGATTGTTGGTGTTGTATGATTGTTTGCCTGTCAAGAGGAGCATGTTAGCCTAGTCTAGGTTTAAGAGTTTTTACTCGCTAAGATTCATTCTCATGGTTCTTAAAATCCATATTTTCATACCCCCGGCCTTGAGGATGTTCGAAGTTCCCATCCGTTTTGGGATCCCGTCTCGGATAAACCGGGAGGTGATCGAGTACCCCGTAGGGAACGGGGATACCTATATTAGACATTTTACCACCGTATGGATCGATATGGGCGAGCGGCACTTTCAGGCCTACGAGTACATAGCTTGGTGTTTTAGGGACTATTCCGGGACCTACGGGCCCCTCAGGACTTTTGATGTCCCGTTCAACGAGTTAAGTGACATAGATTCTCAGTGTGCCGATGGAGACTTGGCAAGTCCCGAGTACACGTCCGAGGGGAGTTCTAGTTCTGGCCACCGGCCTGTTATCTAGGAGGTTGACGAGCCAGACCCGATAGACGAGGAGCCAGTGGACTGGGATTCCAAGCCCGAGTCGATGAAGCAAGACCCTTAGCAAGAAGGCGAGCCTAAGGTTGATTCAGAGGAGGAGCCGGCAAAGGTCGAGTCCAAGTTAGATTCCATGGACTCCAAGGACGAGCCATCCGACAGCTCTTCCGAGTCCTCGGGATCTAACCTGGACTGGGTTCCATAAGGTTTAGCCTTAGTCTTAGATAGGTCGGGCTGACATCTTTTGACCTAAGCCCTTCCTTAGTTAGTAGTTTGACTGTTTGGGCCACCTACCATTTTTGCTAGTAGTGGCCGTTGACCCGCTTTTGACTTATCGTTTTGTATTTTGGTGTAAATGGATAATATATATGTTCATCCTGTTTAATGCAAGTGTATATTCATAATGTTGTTTGCTGTGCATGCTATCCTTGGTCACGGTATTTATTTGTAAGGGTGTATTTATTGCTTCCGCATGTGCCTTGATCTCTGTTTGGGTTTTGGGTCGGCGATGCTTCCTGGGGGCGTCGCACAAATTTAACCTCAGTTGGGATGCTTGCGCGCCGTAGGGTTTGGGGTGTGACAAGGAATATGATTACAAGATACTTTGATAGCTAACAATTAGAATAAAATGAAAAATATTTTTTGTATTCAAATCTTAAAGTTGAAATTCTATGAAAATTCGAGACATGAGATCATCATGCAAAAGAGAAAAATGTCCAAAAAGTCCTAAATTTATTACCGTTTTGCCAATTCAATCATAAATCTTTTAATTGTGTCAGTTGAGTTATAAACTTTTTCACTTTTTATTAATTGAGTTTATCTAGTCAATTTTGGCCAAAACTCACTAGCATGGACGCCAACCGTCCGCCGGCCGTCCTATGTAGCACAACCGGCGTTGATATAGACAATATTTAATAATATTTTAATTATTTTTTGATTTTTTAAAATTTTTATTTTTCCATTTTTTCTTCTCTTTTCTTTTCCTTCTTTAATTTTTTTTTTTTTTTTTTTTTTTTTCCTTTTCTCGTCTTTTCTTTTTTTCTTTTTTCTTATTCCCTTTTTCCCTTCGACAACCCCAAGCAATGGATGCCCGGGCCTAGGCTGGTGATTGCTGCCTTGCCAACCCAAGCCTGTGTATCCCTTGCCCAAGGCCAGCGACCTCTGCCAACATCAATGAGGCCCGGCGATAGCTGGCAGAGGGAAAAAGAAAAAAGAAAAGAAGAGAAGAGAAAAGGAAAAAAAGAAAAAAGTAAAGAAGGAAAAAAAAAAAAAGAAAAGGAAAGGAAAATTATTAAAAATTATCCACGTCATCACCGACCGTGCCACGTATGACAGTCAACGTCAACGTTAGCAATTTCTTGTCAAAATTGAACGGATTGACTCAATTGGCAAAGCGTGAAAAGTTTTAAGAATCAATTGGCACAATTAAAAATTTAAGACTGAATTGGCAAAAGTGTAATAGATTATGATTTTTTGGACAACTTTCCTTTGCCCAAAAGCTTTGCCCAATGTTGTGATAAGAGATACATAGCGGTTACAAGTGTATGTCTTAGCGGTATCTGTCAACGAGTTTAATCTTTGCAATTAATGCATTTCCTTGAGGAACTTATGAATTCCATGCGTCTAGGTTACAGGCCTAGCAGGCATTTTGCTTGTATATGTGGAATCATTAATCTTGATAGGGATTGATCATTTGGCAAAGAAAATGCTTCTCTCGAGGAGCACAACTTTTGAGATTGATCAACTTGCATGTTATATAAACCATGCCCTGCGTCCTATGAATCCACCGAGTAGATTTGCCAAATCCACATTGAAACGCGGGTGACCTTAAATAAGTTGAAAGGGATGTGCATGGTCCAAGAATATGCCAGATCAAAGGTGAAGTTCGCAAAGTGGGCTTTTATTAGGAAGTAGGGTGGACAACTATCGAATGCACGATCATAATAAGTTTCTTTGGGACACTCATCAAGTAGAATTAGTATCGAGTAATTCTTTTTTTTACTGATAACATATTGACCAATGATTTGGTCGTCAGAAACGATTGGGAAGAATTTCCTATTTCTCTTTGGCAACCAAAAAATTTAAATCGTGAGAGATCTCCACTAGCAACTAAGGCTCCGTTCATTTCGCAAAAAATGGGACATTTGAGAAAAATGTATTTCAGGAATTTATTTTCCAGGAAAATGATAATATTTTATGATATTTGGCTAAAATCTGAAAATGAGCTAAAAAATATTTTCCGTCATTTGACATGAAAAATCTAATTTGATTCTCTCGAAAAAAAATCAAAAATAGAATTTTTTAATTATTTTTTTTATTTTCTCATCTTTTCTTTTTTTTTTTTTCCTTTTATCTTTGCCAGTCGTCGGCCATGGCGACGGCCGACAACCAGACACATGCAAGGTGAAGCCTCGCTACCTCGAGCAAGGTCGAGCTCACCCCAGGCTAGAGAGCTCAAGACCCACTTGTGGCCAGTCGTTGGCCATCGTTGTGGCCAAAGACCACACGAGGAATAAGTGGGTCCCACATGAAAAATGGTTGATATCAATATTGTCTTCTCGGTAGTTGTGCAAGCTGTTTCACTGGGTATTATCTGAGAGAGAGCCTCAATACCAGAAAAATAATCTTAAACGGTGTCCCTAGAACACCGATTAAGTCTTACTAAATACACTTAAAAAATGAGAAATTCTTCACCACAATTGATTTGTAATTGGCAAATAGGTGATAATAATCGATAGGCCTTTTCCCATGAATTTCATAAATCTTTACAAGCACTCGATGAAGAGTATAAAGCCAAGAGCAGCTGGACAGGACAGGCAAAAAATTTTGCTTGACTCCGGACCTAATTACATGAACTGAGTCCATCAGCTATTGCTCACGTGGGACCCACCTATAGGAGCTCATACGGTTAGAGGTGAACAGTTTCAAGGTCGGTCCAAGTTCCGTCTGGAATTTGAAACCTACCTCTCAAAATCGGTTCTCAAATTTTTGAAACTTGAAACCTACCCTGCATACTCTAAAGCATAAAATCTACTATGTCACAGATTCCAGAGTCTACTTTGGTTTTGCCTGTATTCTTAATTGAACAATTGTAGTGAGTAGTCACCTCTAATGACCATAATTTGCTGTTACAATCCATTGACAACAACTCATATTTAGACACATGAAAAATATGAAACTTTAATAAAGTAAAAGTCTTGGTCAAAAATATTGCCAAAAATAAAAGTTCAAATTAGTGGTTCCAAATTACAAACTCATAATCGAACGTCATGAAATATTGTAGGATTGCGAACTAAAACCTATCTGTTGAAACCAATTTCCAAATTTTTGGAACATGAAACCTACATTGCATACTCTGAAACCATGCTTACCCCTACATACTATACACGAGTTATTCTTTCCAGATATCTATTCTTTGCAATATTGTCGTCCCAGTAGTTGTGCGAGCTGGCTCACTAGGTATTGTCTAAGAGAGAGGCCTCAACGCCAGAAAAATAATCTTAAAAGCTTTCCATAAAGCACTTATTAAGTCTTACTAAATACACTCAAAGAAATGCGAAACTTCATTTGAAGTAAGTAACTTTTTTAAAATGATCGTTCTTCTATATTCCAAGTTCGTCAAAAAGCACGCCCCCACGCCCACCCCCTCCCCCGCACTTTCAGTTAATTTTTTTAGCGTCGCAGAGCCACTTTTTGGCAAGACGATTTTCTTGTATACCATTTTTTTTTTGTTTTGGTCGGTATCTTGTATAACGTTTTGTTTTAGCAGCTTTGCCATCTTGCAAATTCGTAGACAAGGTAAGTCACTTGGGCTAGAATGTGGAATTCCAAATGTTTATGATTTAAATTTTGTGTGTAATATCCCATTAAATAGAAGAATTATTTAATACAAGACAGCATCATATAGCAATATATCAAGGAAATGAAAAGTGTTCTAGTGGGTTTTCATTTTTGCATGGAAGGAAAACAAATTAAGGCTTCGTTCGTTTCCTAGAAAATAACTTTCAAGAAAATATTTTCCAGATTTTCCAGCGATTGGTTCATGAGAAATAAATGATTCAAGGAAAACATTTTCCGTAAATGGAAAAAACACCTTTAAAGGTGGAGAAAATAATTTCCTATTTTTGAAAAGAAGAAATCATTTTCCCTCCTCTTTCTTTCACTCAGACCAAGCACATTCTCATCTGTGCACTATTTTAATTATTTTTTATTTTTTTGGTTTTATTTTAATTTTAAAAAATATAAATTTTTAATTTTTATACTCTATATCTTTTTATTTTTTTATTTTATATACTATTTTTTTTTTTTTTTTTTTCCTTCTTCTTCGAATGGTCACCGGCCATAGGTGAGCTTGAGCCTCGCCACAGGCATCGACTCAAGATCACCGATCCAGCGAGCTCAAACCTCGCCGGTAGTCATCGTGGTGGTGACCAATCGAAGAAGAAGGGAAAAGAAAAAAATAAAAAGAGAAAAAATAAAAATAATTAAAAATTTTAATTTTTTTAAAAAATAAATTATTAAAAGGAGTGCATGGAGGAAAATCAAATCCGATTGACCATACAAATGGTGGAAAACATTTTCCAGTCCATTTTCAAGTTTCAGCCATATACCAGAAAATATTGTCATTACTTTCTAAAAAATATTTTCCAGAAACATCACATTTTTTCATAAAATAAACGGAGCCTAAAAGAAAGAAAAGCTTCTATTTACCGGGCATGCATCGCATGATGGGACAAATGTCCATTTGGACTGGTAGTTGACACTAAGCTTGATTTGGTAGATATGGTAGATTTACGTTTCAATCTCTCTCGGTCCATTATGGAGAGCACGATCGCTATCAAGACAAAGACTTCAGAGATGGACCGAGAGAAAAATTGATCAGATTTAAGAAAATGAAAGACTGTCACCGAGGGTTTCCCCATTGGTCAAGCCTATGGATTATAGTGGCAAGTAATTCATCCCCTCTTTAGTGTTTGTGTAAACTATACTTCATATTCTATACGAAAATAGAATCGCATATGCTAATATGTATTCATCATGGGTGATATTGCCTATCGGATATGAAATATGTGAATGAACGACAACACATGCATTGAGCATTAACCGATGCATGTGCATATTGAGAACTAAGCACCGCACGGGACAAAGTGCCACATCCTAGAATCCTACTTATTTCACCCGCTTGTGTATACCGGTGGGACTTAGCCAAATAATGCTAGTGGTCCGAAGCATCTGCATGATATATTTTTCTCAACTTTTCCGAACCCTAAAAGAGATGATAAATTAGAGTTGCTTAGTCACACTTATGCTAACTCAGCATTGAGTTGGAGATCAAGGTCTTGGATGGAGCGGACTTTGGGGCTTTACATTTCGAGAATATGCATGAAGAATAGAATGGAATTTCTATCCACAGGCAAGAAAAGACAGTAAACCCCAAAAAAAAGGGTCACGGATTATAGAATTTTATGCGTGGAAAAGCGCATAGCTTAAAACATTCCAATGTCAGTGACCGTCACAGTTTGCACAAGAATGGTGGTAAATGGAGGGTTTTTAGGTGTTGGCTCTCTTCTGCTTCAAGTCCCAAAGAAGCTCTCGGGAGTTGGGCACCGCAACCGGCGGCTACGCATCTCCACAGATCATAAAAATGTGATAATAAGGAAACAAATTAATTGAAGAGTTAAAATATCACATTACTATCTGAAGAATGCCTGGCTTTTCGACAATCCCCGAATCACCCCCTTAGTCAGTGGGGTTTTATCCAATTAATGAGGGAAAAACATGGAAAGTAATTCTTTGGAAAATTGAGCTAATTAGTGCCATGATTTTTGCGCGGTGACTATTTTGATTAGGAGACTTTTCAAATAATCATTTAAGCATCACAACTTTTGAAAAACAATCACTTAAGTGACTTTGGTGACCCAGTTTGCCGGAAAATCTAATGCCTCGCTGGGGACATAAATTGACGGTTTTAAGAAATTTTGGCACTAAAATAATCGTTCATAAAGTTTTGACAATAAATTGATCATTCAAAAATTTTGCTCTAAAATTATTAAGGTTAGAAATTCGACTAATCAGAAATGTGAGGCAAAAACATAATATCACGAGCAAATATTCTAATTTTGCCCGGTTTTTTTCTTTATTTTGTGAGACTCAAAAGTAAAACCACTAGCAAACACTCCCTTTAAGTAATTTTATTTAAAATCACAAAGACCAATTTGTTTCCTAAAAAGAAGAGGAAAGTAAGTAAAATTTTCTTCAACTCTCTTAACTTGGTACTCATTTCTTCTCAAAATTTACTCTGTTTTAAGATTGAACAGCATAGCTTGGAGCATTGTGGAAACAAACTTCTCTTGATCAACTGCGAGGATCACTGTTGGAGGAAGTTTGGGAACCAATTTAATCCAAATTCTCAATTAATGAAAAATTGATGCATTTAATGACATTTCGGTAGATAAATTATACGCCTCACAATTTCTAAATATTTGTGCCAAAACCTTAAGAACGATCACATGAGTGCCAAAACTTTATGAATGATAAGTCATGTCCAATTTTCCGTCACTGGAGTCATTTAGAGATCACTCTTTTAATTGACTTGCTTAATGAATATTCGAAAAGTTTTGTCACCAAGATGGGTGTCATTAGTTATGACATTGATACTATCCTTATCCCTAATTCTTAGAAAGGAAAAATGCCAAGGTCAAACTTGACCTCCAATTCTAGAGCCAAAAGAGATAACCAATCTGTACTTCTTAAGGATACGTTTGATAGTCAGGATAAAATTCAGGATATGATAGATTTTATTATATCTCGTGTTTGGTGCCAGTCCAAGACAGGATAAAGTTGAACATAGGAGGGATATAGCCCGGATAAATTTATCCCATGGGAAAAGTGGGATAAACGTGGATAGGATTTGTAATATCCATAATAAAAAAAGTTATTTTTCTTAAATAACAAATTTCTTAAATTAATAAAATTAAATAATATTTGAATACAAATAATATTTGAATTTTAATATAAAAAATTTCAAAATAACTAAAAAATAACAATAAATTCGTTTTTATTTATTCTTATTTTTATTATATATTCAAATTTCTTTCTATCTTATGATATAAACATCATATATATAAATAAAAACATTTAGTATTTATATTTATTACATATTTTTGGTATATTTGTATAGTTTACCATTTAATAAATTTTATTAGAGAATGATGGAAGGGGAAAAAGAAGTAAAAAAGTAATTAAAAAAAGATAGGGAAAAATAATAAAAAAATATGCAAATAAAAAAGAAGTAGGTAAGAGTGTCGTAAAAATTTTTTATCATCTTCGTTTGTGCAATTTTTAAGTTCATTTACACTGATATGACGTTCATAGCAAATAATTGACATATAATATGTATAAATTTTCGGCTTTATTAATACGATTCACCAAATTATAGATATGATAGAGCAAATATCTTGGATTTCATATCCAATCATATCCTATCTAGAAATCCAAACGATCAATCGCTCCCTAACAGTATGTTGCACTGCATCTTTAAGTAGAGTAATACAAAAAGTCAACACTCAACCAATGATGCCCTCTCATGATTTTTTTATCTATTTTCCTTTTTTCTCTTCAAATAATTAAATTGTACAGTCATCGTTTGTTCGGAGAAGTATTTATCGGAAACTCAGCTTCCAAGAAGTGTTTAAGAAACAAGGCGAACAAGTTCGATCACCGACTACGAACCAAGATTTCACCTTCACTCGCGAGTCATAACACCTCACGAACGTGCATGGTGGGTTCTTGATGACGAGTTCTCGATTCTGCATAGGAAAGCTCGAAGAGAAATGACAGATTGGGTTTCGATTCTTGGAACCTGAGATTTGGCAACTGTGTGTCTTGTCGTGACGCCGTCCACGATTCAATTCCAAGATCATAGCCCAAGTTGGAACACAAAAGGTTGTGCATTATCACCGTGATCCCACATGGTGATGGTGACGGTGGTGGTGGTGGTGGTGGGTGGTGTTCGTGGGTGGTGGTGTGATGGATGCTTGTAAAGTATCATCACATGGTGCTTGCGTTTTGGGGGTTGGTTCATTATAGTTTTAAATTAAGTCGTTTATTGCCTCTTCTAAGTTCTTTCCACTTAAAGTTTTGGCTGATTTTCCCCTCCCAAAAGAGTTTTGAGTTTATTTTGTTTCCCCACCAAGATGATCACTCGACACAATTGGACTAGATCAGGCTAGGCCATAAGGTCAGGCATAACTTGTTACCCGAGCTCAGAGCTTGCCCATCGCGAAAACATAGGTACAAATACTCAAGCTCGGCCGAGCTCAAGCTTTGAGCTAAATAGTTTTCTCCGAGCCCATCCATAAGTGTTCTTTCGGTCCATTTGACCCGAGTAGGATCTAGGTGGGCCCACGGGCCATGTGGCCTTTGACCACAAGACCTGTGATCAGGTCTAAACCAAACTACCATAATCATGAATTGTTTCATCAACTTTGATTGGATTCAAATAATGTTATGAGTCAAATTACAAATTTTATGGATATCACCATACTTTAGTAAAATTTGATGCACGCCCTTTTCTTTTCAAAATCCCTTCCTCGTTTCTTGTCAAACATAGACTATCAATCTCCTCAAGGGAATCAATATCATCCGCATAAATACTATCGTGGTGTACAAAATTGAACTCTTTGATTCTTAGAAACCTCACATTTCTTGAGACATCAACTTCTCAGACGCTTTGCAACCTCTGCGAACCCCTCTTATAGTTTTTTTCACATTGTGATAACATTAATCCTTATTTTTTTTATAAGTATGTCAATTCTCATTTTGAAATATTGGTCACATGGGCATTCGATTTTGTACCAATACATACCATCCATCTTGTCCTCCTATTTTTTTGTCACTTAATTTATTTTTCACATTTTAAGAACTTTACATATCAGATGGCTCGAGAGTTATCTTTTATTTTAACCAAAGTTAGATAGCATTAGGTTTATAAGCCCGGAAAAATTGCTCGTCGATTGAAGGAATATGAGTATGACACAAGCAAAGAAGTAATGTTCATGCAAAGCAAGAGGTCCACGTGCCTCCTACCTAGGGTTTCACGAAGCGTATACTTTCGAGGCATAGTGTGAAGTGTTTTGTTCTTTCTCTTTTCTTTTGTGTTTTTCTCTTCGCTCTTCTTATATCATTATTCTAGTTGATAATTCGAAGGCCTCGGAGGGATCACATTTCCATTATCCCATCCCCAAATTCTGTGTCCTATCTCATAATTCTCGTTCAAGATGGTTTATCATTGGAATCCGGAACGCCAACGTGTTTCAGGAGAAAAAGATGGGAGAGATCACCTACCTTGTTCATGCATTCAAGATCATATGGGGATTTGCAATTTATAATCCCCTAGCAAAGCTTCTTGATCAAACTCAATTCTCTATTCTTTTTGAATTGTTTGGTTGTCGTATACTTTGAGTAGTCCGTGATTGATTTATCGATCCTTGTTATTCGGGGGATAATGCTTGAGACTCATTCTCGATTAAACATATAGAATTCATCTTTCGTTGATCGAGTTTTAAGTGTGGGTTTTACTGTTTTATTAAGCGCGATTCTTTTTTGTCTATCAAACCAAATCAAGTTGATATCTTCTAGTGGCTGATAAGGAACCAAATGAGCTCGTCCTCCCGCGCATCGCACATAGCTCATGCGCATCAATGCACGAGGGTGGTATACATTCTATGCACTGAGGACCATATAGATGTAATCAATTTTTAAGATATCACTACTTAAGATCTCATAAACTATCGGACTAATTAGGTTTTCTAGGAATAAAATTACTAGCTTACATTCAATGATGATCATGTAATTTTTTTCTAGGAATAAAAGATCTACTATTAGACAACCTAATAATATTCTTGAACTATAATTAATTAGACACTACATGTTAAACATATCTTTTAGATATTATATCACTTATGCATTGTTATGTGTCAAGTAAGCCTGCTGATTACACCAAACTGAAAGTGTTCCTTGCATTGCTTTTACTCTATGAGTGATGGCACGCTGGAACCAAGGGTTTGAAGATGCAAACTCCTAGGCTATGCCATAGGGGTGAAAAGATAGAAGTTGTGGTGAGCAGATAAGGATTTGGGTTTATAATCAACAAATAGGTCACCTTCAACAAATTTGCTCCATTTCAAAAGAGTAGTGAGGGATCAATTGCAGAGAAAAATCTAGATGGTGTTCAAAAACAGGTTGAACTTCAGGAAGAGCCTAGAGATGAGGAGAGTTTTGGAGATATGACCGTTTTTGCATATTCCCCACCAACTTTTGACTAGAGCAAAAGTTAAATGTAAGATTTGGAGTCGTATGGCTTGGGTAGTGAAGGAAGTATTTAGGTATGGATATCCAAAGAGAGCCAATGACTGAGTTGTTGTGAGTGACTCAAGAAAGTTACGTAGGGAAAGTTTTAAAGCACTTCAACATTCAGGTAGTCAAACGTGTAATTACGCCTTTTGTTGGACGCTATAATCGTCTAATTTGACATGGTGCATTGGGCTGGAAGAGGAGCATTTGTCCCGTACTTCACTTGTTGTTACTAATGGTTGGTGGTATAGTACTAGGCTTATTAGTCTTTCACATGCTGCTGAGAGAATGTATACGGCTAATCTGTGTACACATTGTGATACTGTGAAATTAGCTCTCCTGATTAGTTGGGTAGGACAAATGTTAGGTTGTGTTCTAGAGAAAGTAGCTCAAGTAGTGTGACAATGCCCAGGGTTTGGAGACCCTGGTCACGCAAGGAACCTGAAGAGTGGTCACTCTCTGAGTTGTTATGTCATTTGCTTTCGTGGTTGTGCTGTGAGTTTGAGGGAGCCATTATGAGACATAACAGTTTCGTAGACAACCGAGGCCAAACACATAGCAACAACGGAAGGGGAAAATCAAGAACAGTGATGAGCATTACTTAGGCTTGATAGACATCTATGGCGGTTGAGTGCCCCTGGAAAGGGCTTGGAAGAAATGCTACATAGACGTAAATATCAATTTTTGTGATTGCTATATGAAAACGATCAAAATCAATGTTAGAAAGTCCAATTTAAAAAGTTTAAACTAGTAAATAAAAGGAGACCACGTGTATATAAAAAGAATATGAACTTAATAGTCAAGCGATATGGGAGATTTTAACAATCAATTTAAAGCGACTCCAAAGTACCATGATCCCTTGTATATGGATTGACATAGAGGTAGTGTGTGTATATGTATGTATGTATTATGCGCAGACCTATGAACTTGTCAGAGAGGGCTTAGGCCTCTAAGTTGACTCAATCCACTCCTTTATCATAATATAGCACTGTTAAGCGCATTGTAACTGCTCTGTCTATTAACTGACATAGGCTTGGGCCAGTCGCGGTCACACATCTCTCGAAATTTTCTAAGGTTACCCGTCATATCGTGCACCGTCGTCTCTCCTGTCTAAGATTAGGAGGCGTGAGGTTTGACCGCCACGATCTCTTGGGCATTGGTGAGTGCTTGGATTGGACGACGATTGTCAAGCAAAAAGAAAACGAAATTTACCTTTTTTTGGGCTGATGCGTCACGATCGCAACAAGGACTTGACATAATTTAATTTCATGTGATGAGAGAGAGAGAGATGTTCGATATAACCAAATGTTAATGCTTGTTGTTCAAATAAGGATCACATGGAAATATTCTTGAGAACTAGAAGAACTAATTATCTTCAAATTAAGTGTGATTTGCAAGAAACCCTTCTTCCCAAAATACCGACGGGCAATATTTGCGGAAGGAAAAATATAATTCTTCTTTATCTTTAAAGAAAAAAGAGAGCAAGATCTCATATCATTAAGAAAAATATCCCTCATTTTTATTCGATGATCACTTACATACCTCTAAGCGAAATCTCACATATAGAAGACCAAATTGCAGCTCATTGCAAACTTAGTTTAGCATCTGGGTTAGAGTTTTAGTGGTTTGATTTTTTAGTTGGTTTGATTTGTAGAGTTTAGGATTTGGGGCGGTGTTTATTTGGGAATAGAATGGCAATTTCATAAATAAGACACCAATATAATTGATAGGGATAATGATACAAATGATCCCTGCACTTTGACCCCATGTACAAAATGGTCCCTGAACTTTTAATTTGTTCAATGTGATCCATGAATTTTAGTCCAATGTGCATAAGATCCCTGAATTATTAATTTGTTCAATATAATCTCTGGACTTTTGGTACATATTCAATGTAATCTCTAAACTATATGAAAAATATTCTATATAGTCCTTCCATTAATTCAAGATCATGGACAAACATTAAACATTTTTATAGAGTCCATGGACTAATTCGAACATATACCAAAAGTTCAAGGATTACATTGAACAAATTAAAAATTTAGGGACTACATTGCACATTGGACTAAAGTTCAGGGACTACATTGAACAAATTAAAAGTTCAGAAATCATGTTGCTCGATGGGCCAAACTTCAAGACGATACGTGTCATTTTGCCTAAGTGATACGAAGGTGCAAAATGGTCTCCAAAGGTAATAGTTATGTATGTATTTGATATTTTCAAAAGTATAGTTATGTGAATTTGGATGAAATGTGAGTTATGTTTTTGGTATTTTCCTTAGTCCTTGATTATTCTACTCTTTGACCTTTGTGATATCTGTTTGACTCAGCAATGAGGCCGAAAGGCCCATTCCTCTATGGAAAAAAAAAAGTCAATCATTAAGAAACACACCAAATGTCCCCTGCGGATCATATCAAATTGCAATTATCTCATTGGTAATTATGTATTTATCTAATGTACAAGACAAGGATTGATCCGATTCCCAAATGTTTAGAAATATACAAAGAAAAAGCTAATTTTTTTCTATGAAACAATTATCTCACAAATTCTACATGTAGGCCTCTATATTCGATCTCCTAGGTCACCTTTCATTTGCCTACTCAACCTCATGGATCAAGTTTAACACTTTAGTCTCGTACCAAATCTCCATAATTTCACGTGACAGAGAACTACATAATTCATTCAAAATGTTAACCCTAAGATTAACTCATTTAAGAGAATGCCAAGTGGTGGCCTCTGGAAGACCAGCATATGCCTCACTTATTAATAATAGATTCATATATTCCCAATACATAATTAGTGTTGCTAATCAAGCATAGTCAAACCCGTCAACGGACCATCACCTACCCACCCTTTTCAGTTACATACCTTTGTATTAGCACCCCAGAGCATGCACCCAATCATAATAAAGGAATCTCCTCGCCTAAATAAAGGAAAGCAGTTGACATAATAATCTCTCTCTCTCTCTCTCTCTCTCTCTCTCTCTCTCTCTCTCTCTCTCTCTCTCTCTCTCTCTCTTCAATGCCCTTCCCACATGTAGGGATTACGACTTCCAATGGTTGGATTCAGCTAATAAGGTCGGTCGAGTGGCTTGACTGAATGAAGTCTACTTCTAATCATGATCCAAATGCCATGTTAGGCACTCGAACTTGGCACAAACACAAGACCACTTCTTGCGGGCACCAAACTGCTTTCAAGACATTAAAAATAGAAAAGAAAGTTTAAGTTGCTCGAGACCATCCCCAAGCCAAGCTCGGGTGCTTTGACCATTTGAGAGAGAGAGAGAGAGAGAGAGCATGTCAGATTCAAACCCACCCAATTATATGAATGACCTCACTAAATTTCCCACACCCAAATGCACAAACCAAGGAACACAGGAGCTAGAGAGAACCCAAAAAAGATCTGCTCGGGTTTGGAGACCTAAAGATCTTCTACCCAAAAAAGATCTGTTCATTATTCTTTTACTTTCTATGCATTTTATGTCATTGTTTTTTCCTTCTCTCTTTGGGCTCTGGAGGAAGTATTTGTCCCTTTCTTGCTTTGGCAGTCAGCTGGCATCTTATTTGAGGACATGCATATTCCCTAAACTATGTAATCTCCATGTGGTTCTATTTGTGTGTTTTTACAAGGTAATAATGCATCCATGTGATTCCTCCCATACAAGAAGACTCCCGCCATTCTCATGCCCACAGAAACATTATTTATAGGGGTCAAACATTTTAAAAGGGCCTCATATCTCGTTGCTTCCGTCCAACATATAATAACATCATATCTCTAGATTCAACTAACTCCATAACCGTAACAACGGAAAGCGTATCCCCAATACAAAATTCGTCAGCCCAATCAATGCTGTGAATCAGAGAGGAAAGAACTTCAGACCGCAAGAAAACAATCAGAGAAAGAAACATGGGTGACACATGTGATCACGTGATTGTATGAGAGAGAGAGACTGTTGTTGGAGATGCAATTTGATACTATTGAAGATTTGGATGATCCTAATTGAGGACTCGATTGATTTAGTCAATCCGTGATTAGTTTAGTAAAATGGGAAATTGTAATCTTGTATATTATTTCTTGTTTTTTTCTTCTTTCTAGCATTATAAATAGACCAATGTACATGTATTCTTTTCAAATCAATACAATACAAAATTTCCTCCATTTTCTTTGTTTTCTGTCATGGTATCGGAGCGGTCTTTCTTGACCTAGCTTCCGCAGAAAAGTCCTTCATATTGCCTCCGTTTTTTTTCTAATTTACTGTTGCAAGTTTAGTCCTGCAAAACAGATCAACAACCGAAAGGAATTCATCAACAATACCAGGCCCAAGAACCCTTTGATGGAAGACAGTTCAAACTCACCTCAAAATCAAGCCTCAGATCAAATTGATTTAACTGAAGAGGAACAATCTTCTGCCGTTCCTACTTATGCTACAGCTGCTGACTCGGATCCTGCTATCACTTCTGCTGCTCAGATTCCCGGCCCCGTCCAATGGCCACCAGTCCAATGGTTTCCGGTGCAAGGCCCATGGGTCATCAGGCCAAATCAATCATGGGCCCAATACACATCACCAGGAGCTCCAAATCCCGGAGCTCAGCCCAATGAAAGTGGGCCGACGCCGGGTTCGGGTCTAGGTCCAAGGGGAAATCCCTACCTGGTATTGGGACCCGGTTTCATGCCCTATGTTGTTCTGACTAGTGGTAGCCGCCCGGAGCCTGGCGACCGGCTCTATACATCACCGGCTGATGGACCCGAATTGCTACTCATCAATATGCAACTCATTGGACCAGAAAATTATAGCTCTTGGGCTCGAGATTTCCGGCGAACCTTGGTCACAAAGGATAAAGATGGGTTCCTTGAACGGAACCATACCCTTCCCGTCCGACGATCAATTACAACGTCACTGGCGCAAATGCAACCAGCTCGTCCGCACATGGATCGGAAATTGTTTGACCTCCGACATTGCAGCCGGACTACCACCGATTGAAGACTCGAAGAAGATTTGGGATAATATCCAAGAAATGTATGGAAAACTTGACCGAGCCAAGATTTTCTCACTCACACAGTCTCTGTCGGAATTGAAGCAAGGGAACTCGTCGGTTACCGCTTGCTTCAATCGACTCTCGACTCCGTGGAATGAGCTCGAGGCGGCCGAAGAGCAACTCAAAGGACCAAAAGAAACGCTCCGACAGTATCGGGCCATAAAGGACAAAGAGAAGACGACTCGATTTTTGTTGATACTCAACGAAAGTTACTCACCTTTTCGCTTCACAAATCCTCGCCATGGACCTTGTACCGTCGCTTGGCCGAATCTTCCACTTGGCTATCCAAGAGGAAAGCCAACGGTTGGTCGCGGCTGAACATGCACGGGTAGGTGAAGGTGTCGCCTTTGCTGCTTTCCCATCCGGCGCTGCTCTGACAGAACCAACGAATAGAAGCCGTGGAGGTCTCGGCTTTTCTGGGTCTCAACGAGCAAATGAAAGCCGTGGAAGTCTCTGGTCTTCTGGACTCCAACGAAAGTCCTCTGCAGCTAAGGAAAATCATGGAAACCCTAAAAACATTGGGATGGACGACTGGGATCAACGGATGAAATCAGATGGCTGGGATTCGAGGACAAGATCAGATGACCATTTTTTTCCCATCAGCTCAACCGAATCCAATGGTTCTCATCAGGCCACGTTGATGCCTGCTTATAAGACAACCAGCGGTCCACGAATTAGGCAAAATTCCAAATCAAAAGGTAAATATTGTGAATATTATAAACGCCCACGTCATACTATTGATACATGCTGGAAACTACATGAAAAACCAAATGATAGAGACAAAAAGGAAAAAGAATTTTCTGCTTACTAGGTTTCAGCACAAAAAATCGAGGGGGGACATCAGACAATTAATCAGGACCAGTACCAAAATATTATGAGAGCTCTCAGTCAGTTGAAGGCCAATGACAAGTATGCAAATTTCTCAAGTACTCTTATTTGCGAGACGAATTCTATTTCAATTGATGCGTGGATAATTGATTCGGGTGCTAGCGACCACATAATTTGCAATGAGCAATTATTTTCCCATGTTCACAAAGGACTAGAATCTTCTGTATCAGTATGTCTTCCGAATGGGAACATCACCTATGTTACCAAAATCGGCTCGGTTCTTATCAGTCCAAATTTTGTCCTTAAAAATGTCCTATATATTCCTGATTTTGAATTCAACCTCCTATCTATTGCAAAGGCCTACGAAGATAATTCTTGTCGTGCCATATTCAATTCCGAAAATTGCTTCTTTAAGGACCATTCAACTGGCAAACTGATAGGCTTGGGTAATGTTGCACAAGGACTATATTTTTGGATTGATAGCTCAGGAGGTTTATATTTATTGAACAAAAGCATTTCTTGTAATGTAGCCACTAGTAATAAAAATCTCCTTCTTCATAAACGTTTGGGCCATAGTGCACGTTTTCCCCATCCAAAGTGTCTAATATGTCCTTTGGCCAAACAATCTCAAGCATCTTTCCCAATTAGTACGTCACCAGCTAAAAGTGCATTTTCTTTACTCCATATGGATATCTGGGGTCCCTATCATACCCCACATCGTGATGGATCTCATTTTTTCATCACAATCGTTGATGATTATACTCGTGCTACTTGGGTTTTCCTTATGCAATCCAAGAATCAAACTTTTTCCAATTTGTCGAAATTCATTTCTCTAGTTAAAAATCAATTCAACAATCAATTTAACAAATCTGTACAGCGAATTTGTACAGATAATGGGCAGGAATTCTTTACTATTGATTGCATATCTTTTCTATCCTCTCATGGGATACTGCATGAAAGTTCTTGCACTTACACTCCCCAACAAAATGGAATACTTAAACGCAAACATAGACATCTTTTGGAGGTCGCTCGAGCACTCAAATACCAAGCTTCAATTCCCGAAAATTATTGGGGAGATTGTGTGGTCACTGCAGCTTATTTAAGTAACAGTATGCCTACTCGAATTCTTGATGGACGGACTCCTTTTGAAATGCTTTATGGAAAATAGCCAGGAATTGATCACCTTAGAATATTTGGCTGTTTATGTTATGCAACAACTATGGGCCCTCGGGATAAAATGGATCCCCCTACCATACAATGTATTTTCATGGGATATCCCCCTCTCCAAAAAGGGTACCAAGTTATGGAAACTTCTACAGAGAAGTTCTTTATAAGCAGAGATGTTATATTCCACGAGGATAATTTCCCTTTTCAAGAGATGACGTCTTCATCATCTCTCTCATCCTCAAACAACCGTTGTTTCTTATCCGACAAAGATTTATCTATGGCTTCCCAACATATTCTCATAGCACCGAACCCTTCTGTACCAGTTATAAGGGATAACTTGAATCACGTGGCTGATTCACCCGTGTTATCATCTGAAGACGTTCATTTGGATGATTCATCAGTGGAATCTCCATCAAAATTTACTCAAGTGCAGTCTTCACCAGCTCTTGAACAAAAATTAACTGATCAACCTCGACGTTCTCAACGGCATGTTCGTCCTCCGACTTGGACAAAGGACTACATATGTTCTACCTTGAGTTCCCCAGGTACACAATATGTTTCCTCATATGTCTCATTTAGTCGACTATCAACAGAACATGTGTTGTATTAGTCGTATTTCAGAGGAACAAGAACCATCTTCATACAATGAAGCAGAAAGTGATCCTCGATGGCAAAAAGCAATGGAGGAAGAACTTACTGCTCTCACAGAGATTCACACTTGGGATATTGTCTCATTACCACCTAATCGGAAAACCATTGGGTGTAAATGGGTATACAAGATTAAATTCAAGGCAAATGGCTCCGTCGAACGATACAAAGCTCGTTTAGTTGCTAAAGGATTCACGCAACGAGAAGGTTTTGATTATCATGAAACCTTCTCTCCAATCACCAAAGAGGTAACTGTCTGTACCTTTCTATCAATTGCTGCTATTCATAATTGGCAACTACATCAGATGGATGTCCACAACGCTTTTCTTTATGGCAATCTGGAAGAAGAAATTTATATGGAACTTCCACAGGGTTTACGGAGCCAAGGGGAGTCTCGTGTATGTTGCCTCCGTAAATCCTTGTATAGGCTTAAACAAGCCTCCGGGCAATGGTATGCCAAATTCACTGCTGCACTAACAAATGCAGGTTTTCAGCATTCCAAACATAATTACACCCTATTCACATGGACTGCAGGCACTTCATCAATTTATTTGTTGATATATGTTGACGACATACTTATTATGGGTAATAATGGCTCCCATATTAAGAAATTCAAAGAATATTTGCACTCCACTTTCCACATTAAAGATTTAGGACCTCCCAAATATTTACTTGGCATTGAAATCGCTCGATCCAACAAAGGAATCAACCTTAGTTAGCGGAAAATCATCTTGGAAATTATTAATGTCAAGTTGTAAACCAACTGTTATACCAATTGAGCATAATACAAAATTGACGACACATGACTATGATGTGGGATCATCTTCATCCATCGAAGATCCATTGCTTAAGGATCCATCGGCATATCAGCGACTCGTTGGGAAATTAATATATCTCACCATGACAAGACCTGATATATGCTATTCAGTGCAGATACTCAGCCAATTCATGCACAGTCCAAAGCAGTCTCACATGAATGCAACACTGAAGGTTATGAAGTATTTAAAAGGATGCTCAGGACTTGGCACATTCTTGTCTCGTGATTGCAACATGAAGATGACAGCCTACTGCGACACAGACTATGCTACTTGCCCAATGACCAGAAGATCCATTACTGGATTTTGCATTAAGCTTGGAAAATCACTGATTTCATGGAAGACAAAGAAATAGACAACTGTTTCACTATCATCAGCTGAATCTAAGTATCGACCTATGGCAAAGACAGTCTGTGAAATAATTTGGATACGAGGTCTATTCTCAGATCTTGGGGTACAAATTGATGGCCAAGTGAACTATTTTGTGATAATGATGCCGCTCTCAAATTAGCGGTAAATCCAGTCTTTCATGAGAGAACGAAACATATAGAAGTGGATTGTCATTTCACTCGAGATAAGATTCAAGAAGGGATTATTCTAACAAGAGGAATTGGAACTGTAGAACAACCTGCAGACATCTTCACCAAACCATTGTGTCAAAGGCAACACACATACCTATTGAGCAAGCTAGGCGTCCTTGATATATACAAGCCACCAGCCTGGGGGGGAGTGTTAGAGATGCGATTTGATACTATTGAAGATTTGGATGATCCTAATTGAGGACTCGATTGATTTAGTCAATCCGTGATTAGTTTAGTAAAATGGGAAATTGTAATCTTGTATATTATTTCCTATTTTTTTTCTTATTTCTAGCGTTATAAATAGACCAATGTACATGTATTCTTTTCAGATCAATACAATACAAAATTTCCTCCATTTTCTTTGTTTTCTGTCACTGTTGGTGAAGATTTGGTCAACATGCATTTAATGAAACCTTCAAGTACAAGAATAGCATGTGATTTCAATAAACTAAAAATTGCTTGTGTTGGGTATTTGGATTTTTGCGGGTGTCGTTGCCAACTCTAGCTCACACTAAAAAAATACTTCACTCAACCAGTTTGGCACCAATTTGTTGGGCTATATTTTCACAACCAGAGAAAATTTTCCTTCAACTTCATCTGTGGATTTCAAATCATGAAAATGACTCACTTGCAGAGTATACTTATCAAATGTGGGTAATGTCCATATCTATAAACCACCAATCAGTTGCATGCTTGGAGAAAAAAAATTTCAGACTAGGGATAGAGGAGAACACAACCCTAAAGACTTGCTACCCATATATTGATCTTTTTTTTTTAAGTATTCAAGTGCGTCATGATCATAAGCAATTTCTTTTAAGTGACATTTTGGTCCATCACGATTCGGAGGGTCACAAGTTATGGACTTCACTAGCAAAACAAACATAACTATAATTAAATGTGGGTGATATTCATGTTTGTAAGCTACCAATGAGAGTTGTGATTGGAAAAAATTTTCTCCAATCAGGGTTAGAAAAAGAGATAAGAGTTATGTTTTCCTTCAACTGATCTTTGAATTGGTGGATTACAATCACCCACATTTATGTTTAGTTAAGTTTATAAGTGAATAATTTTCATAATTTGTAATCCACCAATTAGAAATATGGTCAGAGAAAATGCCCTCTATTTGTTGGGAATATACAACCCTTTGTGAATATTTTTGGGACCTTCAAAGCCCATTTGAGCAGGCTGCTAATCTTGGGCTGGATTTTGTCAATCAAAAAGTAGATGCTTAAACCAAGCTAGAAGCCCTTGTGTTTCCTCTTGTAGGAGCATTTATGATTTATTGTACAAGGAAGTGGATGAAATAATTCTAAGTAGATGGAAGTTCTCTTCCAGCAAAAAGAAGTGCGTGTAAGTTCTCAGTTTTCACGGTGGGCTTTTGTATGACGTGTGAATTGTGATATATGTCTTGCATAAAAAATCATTTCCCATTGATTTGATTTTGCCAATCTTTCCAAGATGGAACGCAGAATAAAGTCCACTACACAGTCACACTCACGAACCATAAATCTAAGTATTTGTCTGTCTGTTCATACAATGTTTCTGCGCCATCTTGGGGACTCCTTGTTTCGCAGGAAGAGCGGTTTGACACTCTCCGATGATAGTCATGTCACCAATCATTCCTATGCATCTCTTCGCTTGTACGTCATACTTGTTCGGTTATAAACACGAACTTTATTGTTAGGAAAAAGTTGCATACTTGAAAGCAGAACAAAAGGTATGCAAGCTTCTAGGAGAGATGATAGAGACGCACCATAAAAAAAAACCCAAATTCACTTGGTCAAGTCAACAGATCTAATTTTTCTAAGTATTTTGCCACATCCACACCGGCTTATCTACCAAAACATGTAATAAATCTGAAAATCCAAAATTAACGTCAAAAAATTGACCCATTTATGGGTGCTTGTCAATTAATAGACACAATTAATTAGGATTAAGGGTCATTAATTCATAGAGCATTTTGCTTATGCATATAACAGGGCACTCAACTCATCTATTTCAATACATTAACATGCTCTGCTGAGGAAGAGTATTTAAATTTGTGAATTCCTCCACTCAAAAAAAGAAGAGGAACTGGAAGAAGAAGCAACATGCTATACAAGTACAAAAGGAGAATCTTCACTTGACTTCCAATCTATCTGCTTGAGCTTAAGGCATCAGTTCTGATGTGGACATCGAACCCTATCGAGAAGGAGGTGCTAGAGACCCGTTGTTCTATCTGCTAGGCCCGATCACTCGAGCGAGAGCGAAGGAATTCAAACAAGCTGTCGGCATCATGGTTCAAGATATTTGGAATGGAGACAATATGGATTCAAAACTTGAAGACTCTGAAGCTCCTTGGCCCAACATGATTACTCTTAATCCAGCGAATTCTGAAGGAGCTTAGAATTGATAAACTTCGAATTGGCTTAAATTTGGATGGACGCTTGGAAACGGGCCGCTGATCAATACTCACTATTTTAGTAATGATTAATGATGTTTTTTAGCGATTTGGAGTCGTTTAAATGAACTTTCAGGCCTTTTTTCCATTTTTGGACAAATTTTTAGTAATTAAGGATATTTTTATAATTTTAATCCTAGTAAGGTTAGGATTAGGGTTAGCACCCTATATAAGGTTGCTTATAGATTTCTAAGAGAGGAGGCAAAATTTTATATAGAGAAGTTTTCTTCTTAAGTTCTCTTGAGGACTAGATCTTATCAAAGCTCCCTTGTGGCGATCGAATTCAACTTATCGAGCAAGATCACGAATTCTCTTGTTCGTGGTGTTATAGCGTGAATTGGTTGACACAAGTTCGTCAACAAGTCGCGTTCATACCGAGATTTCCAATTACAGGTTCGATTGGGGGTCAAGGTTTTGTAATTCGTAACTCACAGTTCTTCGTAGAACGATCATCTTCTGCATAGATTCATATTATCTGGTATCGAGCTAGGTTTTACAAGGTCTAGTTATCCTACTTTTACTACTTTTCATTCATCAATCTAGGGTTTATAGAAACTAGGGTTTATAGAATTAGGTTTCGTTATTAATCGAATTAGGGTTCTGAACTTGTTCTTGCTGTGATTTCAATTTTGATTTAGGGTTTTCGGTCCTAGTTTTTTTTATATTGTACTTGAGTTCGTAAAAAAAAAAGCCAAAAAAAATAGTTTCGAAAAAAAATTCAAGAGGACGACTCATTTTTTTTTATCATTGATAGTTGGACCAAATAAAAAAAAATCAGTAGCAGAAATTGAATCTAAATTCGAATGATTGAGCTTGGCAATATCAAATTGCATAATCCGAATCATTTTTTTCATCCGATACACAAGATGATTGAGATGGCAGGTTTGAGAGGAGAAACGGACGCTGAGGATTTAGACATCGAAAAGATGATATCAAAATGAAAATTCCATTTTTCCAATGAAAGAATGATCCTGATGTGTATCTAGAATGGGAGAAACAGATGGAGATGGTATTTGATTGCCAGCGATATTCGGAGCTCATAAAGGTAAAAATTACAGCTATTGAATTCACTGATTATGCTATAATTTGATAGGATTAACTTGTGACTAGCAGGAGACTCAATGGTAAAAGACCAATAGACACGTGGGATGGGATGAAAGCAGTGATGATGAAGCACTTTATACTTAGTCATTACCATAGAGATTTGTTCCATAAGCTGCAAAATCTCACACAACGTAATAGGAGTGTGGAAAGATACCATAAAAAGATGGAGATTGCTATGATCCTTGCTAATATGGTGAAAGACCGTGAGGCCATAATGTAACGATTTTTGTGTGGTTTGAGCCGAGATACAGTAAGGGTGGTAGAGCTGCAATACTATGTTGAATTGGAGGAATTAGTGGACAAAGCCATCAAAGTTGAGCGGCAATTAAAGTTGGATCGAAATTACAAGAGTGGTGGAGGTTCAAGCTCGAATTGCAAGTCTAATTGGAAGAAAGACGAGAAGCCGTATTGGAAGAGAAACAATATCAAAGCTGAAACTTTGAAGGAGAAGGAGAAGGAGAAGGATGGCAAAGTTGGTTCGAATTCGGCTTCAGGTAAAACTAAAAACCCACTAAGACTCATGATATTAAATATTTCAAGTATTTGGGCAGGGGTTATATGGCAAATCAATGCCCTAATAGGAGGGTGATGATTATGACTGGACATAATGATGTTGAAATAGAAAGTAAGAGGGAGTAAGAGGATGATGACATGCCACCATCGGAAGATTGTAGTGATGTTGAGATGCCAGCAAAGGGTGAATTGATAGTGGTTAGGCGTTCTCTTATTGTTCAAGTCAAAGAGGAGGAGCATCACTAGCAACGCGATAACTTGTTCCATACAAGATGCTTTGTCAATGGTAAGATTTGTAGCTTGATTGTTGATGATGATAGTTGTAATGTAGCAAGTTGTACCATGATGGAGAAGTTGGGATTGAAGACTGCAAAGCATTCAAGACCATATAGATTGCAGTAGTTGAATGATAGTTATAAAGTAAAAGTATCGAAATAAGTTCGAATTACATTTGAGATAGAGCAATATAAGGATAAGGTGATGTGTGATGTTACACCTACGCAAGTAGGGCATCTTTTACTTGGTAGGCTATGGCAATATGATCGAAAGGTACATTATAACGAGTACACTAACCGATATTCATTGGTGATGAATCAGAAGACATATACATTGGTGCCAATGACAACTACTAAGGTGTATGAAGATCAATTGAAACTACAACGTGAGGCTGAGAGAGAGAGAGAGAGAGAGAGAGAGAGAGAGAGAGAGAGAGAGAAAAGTAATAAAACTGAGGGCCTGCGTGGAAACTTTGATACGTAAGTAAAAAGAGAGGAAAATAAGAGTAGAGTGATAAAAACCGAGAGAAAAGAAAAGAGAGAAAAGAATTTCTATGCAAAATCGAGCAAAGTGAGAAGAGTTTTGATTCTGGATCGACCGATACTTGTACTTTTGTATAATGAGGCACCGTTTACTACTAACGAACTTGACCCGAATTTGCCAAGTTCTGTCGTGTCTTTGTTGTAGGAATTTAAAGATGTCTTTCCTGATAAGCTTCCTGAAGGTTTACCATCGATTCGAGGCATAGAGCATCAAATCGATTTGATTCCTAGTGTATCATTGCCTAACCGACCCGCATATGGAAGCAATCTTGAAGAGATAAAAGAACTTTAGTGGCAAGTTAGCGAATTATTAAAGCAAAGATATGTGAGAGGGTCTCTTAGTCCATGTGTTGTTCCTGTTTTATTGGTACCAAAGAAAGATGGGTCTTGGCGAATATGTATTGATTGCTGAACAATCAATAACATAACGATAAAATATCGACATCCTATTCCTAGGCTAGATGACATGATAGATAAATTGCATGGAACTTGCATATTTACTAAAATTGATCTGAAAAGTATTTATCATCAAATTAGGATGAAAGAGGGGGATAAATAGAAAACTGCATTTAAGACCAAATACGGGTTGTATGAGTAGTTAGTCATGCCATTCGGTTTAACTAATGCACATAGTACTTTCATGCGACTTATGAATCATGTTTAGCGTGCTTTTATTGGTCGATTTGTAATTGTCTATTTTGATGATATCTTGATATATAGTCGAAGCCTTGATGACCATATTAAGCATGTGCGAGCTGTTTTGCAGGTTTTAAGAGCTGAGCAATTATATGCTAACCTAAAGAAGTGCTATTTTGTAACTGACAAGTTAGTATTTATAAGCTTTGTTCTTGGTGTGATGAAAAGGTTGAAGAAGAAAAGTTGAAAGTAATCCGTGAATGACCGACACCTAAGACAGTAGAATAGGTGCGTAGCTTTCATGGTTTAGCCAATTTCTATTGTAGATTTGTAAAAAATTTCAGCACCATCGCCACACCTTTAACCAAGATTATCAAAAAGCACGTGGGTTTCACATGAAGAGAAGAGCAAAAAGAGCATTCAATCTGTTAAAGGATAAGTTAACTAATGCTTCTTTTTTTATCTTTAACGAATTTTAGTACTACTTTTGAGATAGAATGTAATACTTTTAGTACAGGAATTGGAGCTGTGTTGATGCAAGGAGGAAGTCCCATTGCGTATTTCAATGAGAAGTTAAGCGGGGCGACATTGAATTATCCGATTTATGATAAGGAGATATATGTTTTGGTGCAAGCTTTGGAGACTTGGCAACATTACTTGTGACCAAAGGAGTTTGTGATCTACGCTGACCATGAGACCTTAAAGTACTTAAGGGGGGCAACAAAAGTTGAACAAAAAACATGCCAAATGGATGAAATTCATTGAGACTTTTCCATATGTAATCAAGTACAAAAAAGATAAGGAAAATGTGATAGCCAATGCACTTTCTCAAAGGTACGCCATTCTAACTACTCTAGGAGCAAAGTGTCTAGGTTTTGAGCATATCAAAGGTTTATACGCTGACGATGATGATTTTGGAAGAGTATTTGAAGCTTGTGAGCACATAGGACCTTAAAATACTTGAGGGGACAGCAAAAGTTGAACAAAAGATATGCCAAATGGATGGAGTTCATTGAAACTTTTCCATATGTAATCAAGTACAAAAAAGGTAAGGAAAATGTGGTAGCCGATGCACTTTCTCAAATGTACGCAATTCTAACTACTCTAGGAGCAAAGTGTCTAGGTTTCGAGCATATCAAAGGTTTAGACACTGACGATGATGATTTTGGAAGAGTATTTAAAGCTTGTGAGCATGCTGCGTTTGAAAAATTTCGTAGGAATGATGGATATTTCTTTCGTGAAAATAAGTTGTGGTTGCCTAGATGCTTTTTGTGAGAGTTGTTAATGCGAGAGGCACATAGTAGTGGTTTAATAGGGCATTTTGGAATCAATAAGACTTATGAAGTACTACATGAACATTTTTTTTTTGCCACACATGAAACGAGATGTCACACGAGTTTGCAAGAGATGTATCGCATGTAAGCAGACTAAGTCTACGATTAAACCACATGGTTTGTATACACCTTTGCCTATCCCGATGAATCCTTGGGTTGATATCTCTATAGATTTTACATAAGGATTCCCTAGGTCTAAGCATGGCAAGAATTCTATTTTTTGTGGTTGTTGATCGATTTTCAAAGATAGCTCATTTTATACCTTGTCATAAATCTGATGATGCATTGAATGTTGCTGAATTGTTTTTTCGTGAGGTTGTGCGTTTGCATGGCATGCCTACGTCCATTGTTTCTGATCAAGATACTAAATTTCTTAGTTACTTTTGGAAGATATTATGGAAGAAGTTATGTACACAACTTTTATTCTCTACTACTTTTCATCCACAAACCGATGGTCAAACTAAAGTAGTTAACAGGACTTTAGAGACATTGTTACGTGCTATCATTAAAAAGAACATTAAGTCTTGGGAAGATTGTTTACCGCATGTTCAGTTTGCTTATAATAAAAGCATGCATTCTGCTACTAAATTCGCACCGTTTGAGATTGTCTATGGTTTTAATCCCTTAACTCCGTTAGATTTAACCCCTTTGCCTGTTGCTAAGCGTGTGGATTTAGATGATGCTAAAAAGCTGATTTTGTGAAGACTTTGCATGAGAAGACGCGGCTGAATATTAAGCTTAAGATAGAGCAGTATGCAAAGCAAGCCAACAAAGGGTGCAAGAAAGTAGTGTTTGAGCCCGGCGATTGGGTTTGAGTTTAAATGCGCATAGAGCGTTTCCCCAAACAGCAACACTCTAAATTGCTACCGCGAGGAGATGGACCATTTATGGTGTTGGAGAGAATCAATGATAATGCTTACAAGTTTGACCTTCCAGGTGAGTATGGTATTAGTGCTACTTTCAATGTTTCTGATTTGACTCTTTTTTATGCAAACGCTAATTTGAGAGCACATCCTTTGCATAGGGGAGGGAATGATGTGGACATCGAACCCTATCGAAGAGGAGGTGCTAGGGACCCATTGTTCTATCCGCTAGGCCCAATCACTCGAGCGAAAGCGAAGGAATTCAAACAAGCTATTGGCATCAGAATATTTGGAATGGAGATAATCTGGATTCGAAACTTGAAGATTTTGAAGCTCCTTGACGCAACATAATTACTCTTGATCCAGTGAATTCCGAAGGAGCTTGAAATTAACGAACTCCGAATTGGCTCAAATTTGGATGGACGTGTGAAAACGGGCCGTTAATCAATACTCACTACTTTAGCAGTAATTGATAACGTTTTTTAGCGATTTAGAGTCGTTTAGATGAACTTTTAAGCCTTTTTTCTATTTTTGGATGAATTTTTAGTAATTAAGGATATTTTTGTAATTTTAATCTTATTAAGGTTAGGATTATTGTTAGCACCTATATAATAATGCTTATAGATTTCTAAGAGAGGAGGCATAATTTTATATAAAGAAGTTTTCTTCTTGAATTCTCTTAAGGACTAGATCTTATCAAGGCTCCCTTGTGATGATCGAATTCAACTTATCGAGCAAGATCGCAAATTCTCTTGTTCGTGGCGTTATAGCATGGATTAGTTGACACAAGTTCGTCAACAGGGTCACGTTCATACTAAAATTACCAATCACAGGTTCGATTAAGGATCGAGGTTTTGCGATTCGTAACTTACAGATCTTCGTAGAACGATCATCTTTCGCACAGATTCATATCAAGTTCAGACCAAAAAGATCAGCAATGAATTGACAACGAAACGATATGTAAAGGGGGGAAAAGGAAAAGCTGTCATCATGACATGCTCTTATATCAACACATCTGCACCATTAAAAATGTAGCACAATATGATGATCCATCGTAGTCCAAAAGAGCGCATTTACAGATAAAGTACCACAAACTCTCTCTAAACTCGAAGATGGTTGCTCCTAATGTTACCTTTACATTTTACATAGTTTTGTACAAGTGGGTACTTGGGAAGGCTCTAAATCTTCTCTGTACCAGCTCTTCCCACCAAACTATCTTGGACATGTAAAGCCACTACCATTCTACAAAGAATTCTAATCCTCCAGTGACCCATGGGGAGAGAGATCAAGAGAGAGAAGTTGAGAAGGAAAAAAAAGAAAGAAGGATTCTAAGGTGTAACCCATCCCTACCCCATAGCCTAAATGACAATGCCTAAATAAATTTACAGCTCTAATTTGAAGAGCGATGACTGAACCAGGAAACGGACGAACTGGAGCAAAACCTAGCATACAGGGACAAAACTAGGGATGATTTACAGAGCGACAAACCAAAAGATGAGAAATTTCAGGCAATTCTTCGAGAATACTGGGACAACAAAGAAAACAGCCTTACTCCCGTAAAAATTGGAAGGCTGGATTCTCAAGTAGATCTGAAGCGGGTTTTACGTCAGAGAGATCCTTCACTTGGAGGGAACTGGAGATGTCATCGACCGAGAAAGGTATGCTTCACACAAGAGGCATTAAGTACAATTAGAATATGATGGTGTAAAGGAGAACAACACCATCTTCAATCTATGGTGTTAGACATTTACCTGGAAGTGTCGTCCAACAGAAAAGAGTTGCTTGCTTCATTGCTAGAATCCTCTGTCATGAGGATCCTCATGCTAGAAATTACCTAAAGAAGAAAAAGTGAGGTTGTGATTGTCAGTATAACAGCAGGAGAATCTTCTTAGAGCACCTAATTGTAGGTTGGAAACATACATCAGGAGAAACACTTCGAGTGTTGTAGTTGTCATCCCAGTTATAGTGTACAGATTCGATATAGCTGCTGAACACTCAGGACCTAAAGACAAAAAGCTTTAATAAGGACAAAATATAGCGATCAACAATTTTCTACAAGTTAACACACAATGCACATCGTCCACCAGCTTTTAACTTATTTAGTGACATGTCTACTCTATATTTGTTTATCCGTGATTCTCATTGATGGACAGACAATCATCTTTGAGATTTCTAAGAAAGAAAAAGAAAGCATTGGATATTGCTAGTGCTAGTCATCTGTTCACAAAATTATCCAGAATATCGTCTAACTATTCATATCTCCTGATGTCAAAGTTCCAGAATGCAGTACAAGCAAGCAGAAGAGAAAGGATGAAGAAGTTGAGAAAGTTACAGGGCAAAGGTCATTTGTGATGTCATCATAGGAAATTCTTGACTTCTGGTGGATCACCTGTAGAAAAAGCAGCTAACTTAGCTGGTGCAATGATGTAATCACATTTTATCTCCACCTCTACTTTAATAGCAGTTGCTAGAATATATCAGATCGTAATTTCATCTATCCTAATGATGAGAAAACATAATAACAAGCCATATTTACATGTAGGTTTTCTGAAGCACAGATAAAGTCAC
The DNA here is from genome assembly GCA_024733475.1 of Syzygium grande. NCBI lineage: Eukaryota > Viridiplantae > Streptophyta > Magnoliopsida > Myrtales > Myrtaceae > Syzygium > Syzygium grande. The sequence continues at coordinate 20,454,900 of JAMXDD010000005.1, read as the reverse complement.
AATTCTTGTGAAAGAAAAGCAACCAACTAGATAACTGAACAAGTGGCTCTTCCACACCTTCAAAAATTGCAGGGAAATTCAAAGAGAAACATCTCAAAAAGGTTCTAAGAAGTTTGACTTACTCCAACATTCATCAGTGGAAAAAGAAAGCAGATTGACCCACAACTGTACATACACATATAGCCCCTAATGAGCCAGAGTAACCGCTGAATTGCTCCCTCAAAGTAGCATAAATGTCCTAAAATCTGCACCTGAAAATGGAAGATTCTATGATGGCTATGACGATGCATTAAGCTGATAAGCAGCAGCACTGCCCACTTATTGCTCCTAGCTTATTCATTTTGTTCCATAAATCGAAGAGCAGTTATTCAATAATTTCTTTGAACCCCAACTACAGGAGAAAATTTTCTTAGAATGGAAAAAGGCCTCTAATGCTCTATGGAGAGTGGTGCTATCTAATTCTCTATGGACAGTGATGCTACAACCAATGTGCCCTGAAAAAGTATTAACCAAGACAGAATTCTTTAGTGAAATTGGGCCTTCAAGATAATATAAGAATTAGAAATGAGGGTATCCAACAAGATGGTCTCACTCAAATAAAAATAGCATGAGATTAAATAACAACTGTGTGGACACAAAACAATGTCCTCGAGCTGCTCCAATGAGAAGATACAAATTTATTTCAAGGGAACAAGTTGAAAGGTGACACAGAGAGAGAGAGAGAGAGGGCCTAAAGGACAAGTTAAAACTCAAAGCAAAGGAGCAAAGTAAGCTAGCATAATTTTATGGCTAAACATAGCGAATGAGATGACAACTTATAGTTATTGCTTGCATTTTCACCGGAGGAAAAGGAGAGTATGTAATTAACCTAGAGAATGGGCATGAGCCACAAAATTCTTTCATCGCATTCAATAAGCATCAGTCTTGACTAACCTAGCTCCTATGACGCTGTGTGCATTACAATATATCAGATCCAAACATAAGACTGAGTAGAGAGAACCAACTTCCAGGTGCCGACCTTAAATTCACAGATCTACTATAACTTGTATATTCATTACCCACTTCTAGATATCAAAAATCTTTAACAGCTTCGCTGCTCAGTGCTGGGTAACCTGTTTTTCACGATCTTCTAATAAATTGGCAAAAGAAGGTCATAGACTCGTTTTCCCCTGCTGCCTCTATACACTAAACACAGTTCAATATTGTCCAGCAATGCCTATTTAACCTTGAAACACAGCCCAACCAACAAACCTCTTTTATATGTAAGTAACTATCACAAATTCATACAGCTAGCCTCGTCCATATCTCAAAGCTTTTCTTTCAAAATTGTAATGTCTTGCACATAGCATGTAGGTACTCAATACTCTCTGCAATTACCTTTCTTCCATAGCGGTTCGCATTGCTCATTTAATGTGAGGAAACATTGAAAAACCAATTGCTCTATTTACTGGACTAACATTAGATGTAGGCTGTGAAACCATGCTGCCCTCCACGCTCCACCTAGAACTTGACATCCACTAATCTAGACTTTATGTGATTCAAAGTGTCATATAAAACCGGTAACCTATTTCATCCTCTTCCCAGTTTCTCAACCATTACTTCTCTTGGGAATTGTCAACAAAGAACCCTCAGCTAGTCACATCGTTTCTATAGTTAGAGCAAGGCATTCCCTCATGATTCATCAGGTTCATGACGTGCCAAAGTTTGTGCCTCAAATAGACAAAATCAGACTTCCATCAAATTCTTTCTTTGCTTTACGGATCAACTGCTTTAGGCAGCAAAATTCCTGTATCTTTGTCAGATAATACAGCATAGACCTATGACTTATTGAGTGTCAAATGGCTCCATCTTCTCTTTTTCCTAAGCTGTATCGCACTTAACAATCCAGGCATCTAATGCAAACTCAGGCAATGTCTATTAGATCATAAGGTTGCACCATCGAGCATGGACAAATTGATCTATTCCCAGAGAAATTTTTCTTATCCTCCAGGGGATAAATTGTCTTCCATAAAGACAACTTTCCTTTACCAATTTATTAATAGAAAGCATCCAATCAAGAAAATATCACCGTGGAATTTGTCCATATCGCTGGATATGGCCATCACCCACACAACTTTTAGAGAGTACCACAAAATGAAACATTGTGATGAGTCACCAATATTTCAAATACATTTACATGCTTTCATTTAATTTTTGGAGAGTCGAAAGTACTTCTCATATGTCAGAAAGGAGGTGACAAGCCCTGCATTTGCAGAAAGATCAGATTGTGTCCACAAGGGGAGCTTGTGGCTCAATAAAACATAAAAACTACTCCTGATATTTCCTCCAACCAACTACTTAAAATGTAGAATTAGTCAACATGATGTAAGATGAAAATCTGATGTTTTTCCATGGTGCTAAATATGAAAAGTTTGGAACCGTCTGCATAAAATCATATAGTAGGTTTAATGAAATGTGTTCAGACAATCACCGAACAAACGTACCAAAAATCCAACAGCTTGCCTTATGTACTTGAGCTCTTCCCATGATGAACCTGCATACTGCAACGATCACTTAGATGAGCAACAGGTAATAAACAGAAAGCATTAACAACAGCAACTAGTATTAAATAGCAATGCCAGCTTTTAATTACGAGATAGGAGAATAAGAATAAAAAACAATCTCCAACGTGATCAGTTAATCAGAATCTAAGTGTGGTCAAGCAGGTCACATTAACACACCTCTTGTTTTGCTTGGCAACACCATAGTTCCAATTCAGCTAAACCAGCTTTAACATATTCTCCGTTGCTAAATGTGCAGCACTCCCGCCGAAGCAACAGGCTGAAAGCAACATTTTCATAGGCAACTTGGGCAAGTAGAAATCTAGAAAACGTGATTGAACCAAAAGAGCAGCTATTACCTGTTAAAAAGCTGCACATTCATGTAGGAAAATGTCTGGGTAAAAATTTTCTGTACGAGGACAGGTGGCACCTGCAAAAATGGCAACCTTCAGTTCAAAACACAACTTGGACGAGAAAGAAATCTCCACATTTTCAAAGTGCAAATCCTTACATAATTTTCTGTCAATGTACGTAGAAGGCCATTAAGACTCTCAATGATACCATGCCAGTGGTTAGCTGGAGGACTATTTCCAAATGACCGTCCAGATGATCTTAAAGAATTAGCCCTTGAAGTTCTGGGCGCCTGAAAAAATTAATCTTAGACAAGTGGAAGAGTAAAAAACAAGACAGACCATAGCAAGTGATCAAGAAACAGTGGATTCATATGCGTAATTCTTATTCGGAAGTGAAGAAGAGTTCTAGCTCCAAACAACAGAAAGTTATACGGAAAATTTTTTATAATATACAAGAAAAATGAAATAAAAAGGGAAAAGAACCGTATAAAAATAAGCCAAGCATATCAAACCCGACAGGATGGAAGCCAAAATATTTGGCATAAATTACCAAAATGAAGGGAAAAAACTAAAAGAACAGTTCTTCTGAAACTAAATCATGTTACGGATGAAGGAACAGTTCATGTTGTTTCATTGTGTTCGTACAGATAATTTGTTTACATTTCTTTCACTATCAAAAGATAACTTTTAACAACAAAATCGAATTGATCTTCCAAAAATGATTAAAAGTAGTGTTATCTGTCATTATTGAAGTTATTGTTCCATCGGATCAAGTATGTGATATTTGAATTATTTCTAAGTCCGTAATAAAAAAAAGATTTATCAACGCAGATAATTATTCATTCATGTACAAGGCCTTTATAATAAATGTTGCAACATCCCACCCAAGTAGGAAACTATCACATGAGATGCAAGGAGAAGCCCAGATTTCTTAGAAATAGGGATAATGACATAATCAATCCCCGAACTTTAGCCTAATGTGCAATTTGGTCCCTGAACTTTTAATTTGTTTAATGTAGTCCCTGAACTTTAGTCTAATGTTCAATGTGGTCCCTAAACTTTTAATTTGTTCAATGTGATCCTTGGACTTTTGGTACATGTTCAATTTAGTCCCTGAACTATATGAATATTAGGATGTCAAAATCAAACCGAAAAACCGAACCGAGATACAAACCGAACCGAACCAAACCGAAAATTTTGTACATTTCAATTCGGTTTGGATAATTGAAACTAATCATTCTTTTTTTTCCAATTCGGTTCAGATCGAACCGCACTGAAAAAAACCTTTCAGTAAACCCTAGCTAAAAAGGCTAAAACCATTCTCCATCGTGCGAATTCGAGAAGATTAAACACGTAGACGATCAAATGGCATTCGGATCAACAGCAGCAGCAAAGAATCAAAATGAGAGGGAAGGTCGAAGAAAGTAACTCGTGAGAAAAGGATATGAGAGAGAAAGGACGAAGGAATCCTGACGGAGGCGAGGAGGAGCTTGGTGCCAGGGAAGGTGTAGTAGCGGAGATCAGAGGGGTAGCACTAGGCAAGGTTGGTGAGGGCGAGATCGGCGGTGGGACTGTTGGTGACGATCATGGTGGACAGCAACAAGGACTGGAAGAACCGATCTGCCATCGGAGATTCGACGTCAATTGAGGGCTCTAAAGAACTGATCTGCCATGGCAACAGTCCTCTCTCTTTGTGGCTCTCAGACAAGAACTCGATGAATTCAAGCCAAAAACATTGCATGAGACTGAGATCAAGAGGCTCCAAAGACCTCTAGAAAGATCAGCACCGGCAGGAACGAGCTTTGAAATATCCAAGCAAAACTATTGGGAAGCGACTAGAATCTTCCGGCAAACTCTACAGCGGGGGGAAGAAGATGGAAGAAGAAGCGAAGTACTTGTCTTTTTCCTCTTTTTACTTTGCCAGAAAATTAAAAAATAAAAAGCAAGAAAAAGAAGAGACCTTGTTTGAATAAAAAGCAAAAAAAAAAAAAAAAAAAAAAATCAAAAACCGAGCCGAACCAAACAGAACCAAATTGGTTTTTCAGTTCAATTCATATTCGATTCGAGCGAAATTCAATTTGGTTCAATTGTGCACTCCTAATGGTTCGGTTTGGTTCAGATTTTCAAGAAAATCGAACCATTTACACCCCTAATGAAAATGTTCAATGTAGTACTGAACTTGAATTAATGGAAAGACGACATTGAATATTTTCATATAGTTCAAAGATTAAATGGAACACGTACCAAAAGTTCAAGGTTGACATTAAACAAATTAAAAGTTCAAGGACCATATTAACAATTTGGTTAAAGTTCAAGAACCACATTGAACATTTGGTTAAAGTTCAGGGACTACATTAAATAAATTAAAAGTTCAGGGACTAAATTGCACATTAGGCCAAAGTTCAATGTCTGTTTGTGACATTTTTCCTTAGAAATAAGTACACTAAAAAGGACACAAATCATGGGGAAGGAGGAGTGTATAGAAATTCAAAAAAGTCAGCCAGGTGGCGGGATACAAGTCAACCAAATACCCAACCTTATAAATAGTATAGATATCAACTTAATTTGACATAGTTTTTGACCAAAAAAAAAAAGCAAAATAAGCTATAATAGTAAGAGCTTACCCTTTTTGTCATTTAAAACAAAAGGAAAAAGGTTCTAAATCTTCAGTTAAGAATTCAGGGAAGGCCAACACAGGATCCTTTACCTGGATACAAGAAGACAAAAATGATGATAATTCCTTCTTCAAGTTGTCTCGAATGATTCCATATATCTTCTCCATGTATGCTGTAAGCTGCTGCCGAAAAAGCAAAGCAGGATACTTGGCCTCAACATGGCGAACTACGTCATGGCCCCCCACCGGAAGGTTGGCAGAAGAAGCGGAAGAACGGAAACCCTGAAACTCATTATCAGAAAAACTATGACGCTATTAGTTTCCTTATACATTACCTGAGGTAAAAAAACAGCATCTCGAATTATTTCTTAAAAATTTGACAAAAAAGAATCAGAGATTCAAGTATATTGTTGTGTCCTTCCATCTTACCAATTTCTATTTTCAGTTTTAGGAAACATACAATAGAACTTGATGCTTTAAGTGTAACCTATCCTAGATTACCCTTCTCCATGCCAAAATATCTAGAACAAGATATCGTAGACAGGACCAAAACAGGCACATATCATAAACATGATAAACCGATAGACAAGAAGTAACATCCCATTACCTGTGTCATCCTCCCAAATAACGACGTGGCTGGGGAAGCCTTTTTTGTTGGAGTTCCACCAGCTCCACCAGTCGCCTTCAAACTCCGTTGAAGCAAAATCAACAATGTAGAACTATTTGATAGCCAGTATGCCATATGTTCATTATTATCCTGGTTCTGCAAAAAAATCCAATTACAGTCCACAAAGTTAGATTCCAGTACAGTGAACCTGGAGATGAACTTTATCCTTTGATCAACGGAAACCTAATCTTTGAAATCTGAGTGTGGCTTTTACAAGCTAAAAGGGATAACGAAGAAGCAACGAATCAATACAAATGAAGAACATTTAAAACACACATCAAATTTATGAAACAGACCAATCGAAAAGACGAAAAAGTAGATAATAAAAATTATCTGTCCCCTTCTTAAAATTTGCATAGCACTTATCAAGCAAAGAAAGCCAAATTTGATCATTCATTAGGAAAATTGAGCAGCTAATGGATAAATCACCTCTATCGCAGATCCAATCATCTGAATAAGACGGTCAAATACATTAGTTCTTTCTGCTTCAAGTGATCTCCAGTGTAAGAGACATTTGTATATGGTGAATGCAGCAACTGGTACTCCTTCACTAAAACCGAGATCTTGAGTCACGCATCTCATAAGGGCATCAACATTTTCCTGCAGCAGTCAAAGGACAGACATACAAATTAACCTAGACTTAACATTCAGGGGGAAGAAAGGGACGAATAAATCTAAGATTTAGATTGAAGGGGAAAATGAAGAAGCTGAAGCATTAAGTTGGATTTGCTACTCTGAAGTTACATACATGCTGCTTTTCCACGAAGGATCTCCTCAATTTGTTGTCGGACTCTCCATCAGCTTTTTGTGGGAGTAGCACTTTGTGGATCCTGAATAATATAGGTTCGGTTTCATCAACAACAGATGAAACGATCCACTAGAAAATGCACTTAAGAAAATGCTTGGATCTCATATCACTTACATGATGACCATTTTCCCATGGCTGCAGATCATTTGAAGAAAAAGAATCAATTAAAGTTCCACTAAGGAAGCAACACACACTGATTACTTACAGAGGCAAACTTACCAGATCTTTATTCACTGCTAAATGTTCTGACATTTTCTTGACAGGTGCATTCATTAAAGCTTGCTGCCGTAGAACTTGCTCATCAGCTTCCATATCAGAAAGTTTCTCTTCAAGCCTGAAAACATGATCACACAAGTAACCATTCAGCCTTAGTTGAACATCTAAACGATCAAATTCCAATTAGCACATCTAACAGATAAAAAGAAGGAGCCTGGGATGCCTTTTTTAAAATATTGAAAGAGGAACAAAATATTAAGCAGAGACCTCTGCATGTTCATCTTCAATTCAATCATCTTGGATTCAGCTTCCAAAGCTTGCTTCAATCTCTCCTCACTAAGCTTGTTTGTCTCTTCATACTTTCTCTCTGTTTCATCAATCTTCTTTTCCAGTGAACTCACAAGAGCCTGCAATGCCACAACATCCATCACAATTGAAGAGTTGAAGAACTTTTTCTACATGAAACGAAATCCCTTTAACTTAACACTCAGAAGTCACAATCGACATCCATACTAAAAAGTATTTAGCAACCTAACCTTGAGTTTCTCATTTTCAGCCGCAAGCTTATTCATCAATTCATGATCAACAACTGGAACCTCCTGAACAATGGGCTCTTGTTCAGCTGCTTTTTGTGCAGCCTCTCGCTCCTTGACCAACATGGCTTTCGTTTCTTCAAACTGAAGTTGCATCTCTTGCAAAGCAGACTTCAACTTCACATTTTCTTGTGTTTTTGCTTCCTCAATGTCGGCCTACAAAAAAATTACCAAAAGAGAAAGCTAAGACGTTAGAATGTATGCGTGAAAGTACCCTTCACCACAATAAATAACATGAGATCCATTTCTAACTGCATTCAGGGCACTCTCCTCACACTGTTTCAATTGTCGGGATATTGGTCAAAAATCATTAACCTCCATTGGAGAAGCTGTACCGTGCTGACATGAGTTACTCTGTAGAGAGAGAGAGAGAGAGATCTAGAACTTGATATAGGATTCCACAATCTAATCTAAAGTACTTAAATTAGGCGTTCTACTTTGTCCTAAATGATGACCACATCCATTACACCCTCGTACCAGGTTCCCTCCCCAAAATTTCACCATAACAACAGGATGTGCATTAACAATATTCCCTGTCAATCAAAAAAGAGCAATAACACATCATGTATCAATCGAAGAACCATCTTACTCTCATGCGCTTCTCTAGCTGCAAACGCCAGGTTAGTTCTTCAACTTGCTTTTCCAACATAGTCTTAGCAGCTTGAAGAGCACCAGTCTCTTTGGCAGCCTGAATGAAGATAAGAATGAATCAATGTGCCATGCACAACTAAAAGGAAGTTGGCACATAACACAATCACTATCATATCAAATGGCTCAGGAATCTCTAAACCTCCAAATAATTCTGGCAAAAGAAAGAAGGACCCATCTTTAACCTAAAGGATTTCTTAAGCATAGATATCATTCCATAGTGGATTGTTAAGAATATTCTCATAAAAAATTTAAAAAAAAATTGACCGGCTGACACTGGAGCCAATGATGGAACCACAAAAGAAGCAAGAGTATTTACCAACTTAAGTTTCCGTAACTCTCTCCTGGCAACCCTTCCTCTCCAGGCACATTGTGTGGTAATTGCTGCTTTCTTTAACGTAAGGTAATAAGCTCGGACCAAATATTTCCGACAATGACTCTGTAATAGATATCAATTGCTTTTAGTATAAAAAAACAAGCACAAATTAATAAAAGGAAAAGATTAAAAAAAGGGAAATGTCTATCAACATGCAATTTCTCAAATGTTACATACAATAGACATAAGTAATTCAAAGATGAGAAGAGACCAATTGAACTCTCTAGAAAATCATAATGACAACTGTCATGTCTAACTCAAACGAAAATTTCCCTTCCAACTCCTAGTAAATTTCTTTGATTTTGGAGACACAGTAATTGTAGAACCTAAGTTAATATTGCTCGAATGCACTGAGAACTACAGCTTCTAAATAACAAGAGACCTGCAATGAAAACAACAAAAATAATGGCCAAGTTTTGTGATACCCAAACAGCGGAATAAGAAATTCATGCTTCTTAACCTCACATCATATAGTGAGAAGGATCTTTTTTTATCCTGTAAGTATCACAAATTTTTCAAAGAAACCCTATATTAAAAGCTTCTGAATTATTTAGAAAGCAAAAAGAAACAAAGAAAATCAGAATCGGGAAGCATCTATCAACAAGAAAAAATTAATTGCACCCCCTGGGTTTGCATCAGGTAAAGATAAAACAAAGAACTGCTAGTCCTTGCAGCAATAAAACCGCTTTCTAGTGAGGTAAGGGCTTCACTCATATTATGTTCAAGAATATATCAATTTCAACAACTCAGTAGGTGCCTACCTGAAGAATAACAGCAGCCCTTGTCTGCTTTCTATGCCGCAACTCATCACGGGCAGCCATCCCACGTAAACCAGTTTGAATAGAAAGAGCAGAAGAGTACAAATTTATGTACACTTGCCTAGCAAGACACATGCGCCAAACTCTCTGGATCTTCAAACAAGCAGCTTCTCTTCTCATGTTCTCAAATCTACAGCGTGCAACTTGTCCTACAATCAGCAAAATATTAATGACAACCAACTTATAAGTAAATCAATGGACCATTAGAAAAAAACAATTGATTCTTTTAGAAGCTTGTACTTTATACCTCTTGACATGGCTTGGATTTGGATTGCAGTCAGGCGCAACTGGATAAAACTTTTGCGACTCAAATAGGAACGAACTTTTCTTTGAATAATACTAGCAGATCTACCAAGGACCTCAATTCGACGTGCATCCAGTTCTGCCATCTGACCTGCTCGAAGAAACACTTTTGTCTTGCCAACCTGTTAATTGAAATTACATCAGTGTTGTGATTGTTACACCATAGCAAATTCAGTCTCAACCAGCACAACTATTGGCTAATGATGGAAATAAATCACATCAATGGAATAATAATGAGGCCAGAAGCTTATATGATCCCCCGATTGATGGTCAGAGACGACCATGGTCATGCAGACTAGTTACAAGAACATAAGGGAAGTAAGCAATGCCCTCTCCAAAAAGTAAAAAACTTAGAAGATTGCACATTACAGACACACAAGTCACGAACCTGATAACCATCAAGGTTCACCCTCTCCAATATCTTCTTGCACACAGTGATCTCATCAAAGCTACCAGCACATGGATAACAAATAAGTATGCATTGATGAATCAGATATGCAAGAAAGTAAACTAAGGCTAGAAAACAAACAAAAGAAGGAAATAATTTCCACAGAGATGTCAATAAACTGTTAACTACCTCCCACTCAGGACATCAGGTGCCAGGATGCCAAATCGACCAACGAACTCATCAAAAGTCTTCCTAGTAGGATATCCCGCGCAGCTGATCCTAATTGCCTCCATAACTCCCTGAAAAGTGCACAAATAAATCCAAAGCCACTCATAGTAGCATCTGCCTGTATAAGAGAATCAAACAAAGAAAATGAAACACTAACCCCACAGCGGAGTTGCTGCAGGACATTACTGCTTTCAAAAATTGCAGGCTTAAGTAGATTATTTGGCTTTACACATCGGATATAGTGGGGCTCAGTAGCACTGAGCGTTTCAAGTAAAGCTTGTAATTGTTGCTGCAGAGAAGACACAAGCAAAGAAACTTTAAGGAAAGTAAAACACCAGGCAAAGTACATTAAAACTCCCCAGACCAGTCAGCAAATCAGACCTTAAAGCGAGAACCTATAGATGAGAACTTAGATGATTTGGAAGATTCCTCAGGTAAGGGGGGGAACAAGCCTGACACAAAGGTGCACCTTGACGCACTCAGGAGCGCCTGATGCTCTGCAACAACATAATCTTTATTCTTGTCCAGGAAAAACTCTGTTTGGTAAGTAACCTGGCAAGTGGATTTTCCACAAACCACAACAGCCATTTAGCATCTACATGCCAGCAAGGATCTGAAAAAGTGCTAGGAGAGGAACTAGGGAGTAAAATCAGGAAAATAGGACCTGCATATCCAGTGAAGTGCTAAAAATATACTCACATCACCCGCATAATGGCAAATGGTGAAATCACTCCTCGACAATTTTGGTTTACTGAAGCGCTTGTGATCCTTAAATGTCTGGTAAAGTTTTTCCGCAAATGTCTCATGGGTGGATTTTGGAAACATGCTACAAAAAATTACAAGTTGCAGTTAGAGTCTTAGACGTAAGAAGCTCCATTGATAGCTGCAACATGAGACAATTTTAGGACATACCAAGCCTCATCCAAAAGAGCAATGATGCCACCAGGTTTCTGAAATTACAAAGAATAGAATATATAAATACTAGTATGAATTACTTGGATCAAGAAATTTATCCAAACCTTATAATAAATTGAACTCAACAAAAAGCAAAGGAAAGAAATTTCATAACAGCAGTGGGAAAAACGGACAAAAAAGTTGTAATGGCTTAGTTTCAACTGACGCATCTCTTAAAAGTGGATATTCCTGATTTTAGCCATAGAATGAGATTCATGTGAAAAACAAAGCAATTGAGGACCCTGACTAGATAAACTTTTGAGAAGTTTGCCACTCCTAAGGCTTCTGGCTATTTACAGCACTAAGCCACCCCAAAAATTCAGATTACACTTGGTTCAGTTATTCCCAGGTCCCTATTTCAAGGATGTCTTTAATTAGCTCACTCTTGTTAAAGCAACCTAGCCTCCATTCAGCCACGATGCTGTACTAATATATAATTTCACTACTTATCCAAAAAAAAAAAAAAAAAGTTTACTGAGATGGATGGCCACTACAAAACAGACCTTGTTTTGTTGTACCTAAGAGACTACGCATGCCAGACAAGTCCACTGATTGTTAGTTCTGATTGTCAACTGAGATCATTCAAACAATTTTGTATAGAAACCACAAATACTACATTGCTCAATTGGTTTTCATATGAAATTGAGAACTTGTTGACAAAACAGTACATAAGAAGAAAGAACTCCCTCATTGTTAATTCACACAAATTTAAATAATTGAAACATGCCCCACAACCAACAATTTTCGTACTATACCAACACCTACATATACAAACACTTAGTATATAAGTTGTGTCTCCATGAACTATTTCTGGCAAGAAAAGGTAACATACCTTTTCTAATAGATCAAGGACATCTTGATTATCAATGAACTCTATGTAACTCCAATCAATTTCTTCCCTTGTATATTCTTCTTGCTCCATCTTAAAAACATGCTGAAAAGCAAATAACATTGGCATCATGATATATTGTTGAACTACAAGTAGTAGACACCTTCAAAAGTACTTCCAGGTGTAAATTTCATCCATTGGGTCACTGAACTTTAGTGAATTTTGCAATCAAATAATTCGATTATGATATCAATCACCCCTACATACTAATTTTCATTTCTTTGCAAAAGATTCACTTGGACCAAAATCCGGACAAAATTCCAACGATCTACAGATGTGCAGCCACATGGCAATGAAATGCCTTCCAAAAAAAAATGGCTATTTGTCCACAATGTCAGCAATTTGCCAGAAAACTGACCAGATTTATGTCAAAATGCATCAATTGCCAAGAAAAAAAAATCATTGCATTTGGTAAAAATCAAAGTTCAATAACCCAATGGCCAAATCCACAAAAATTCAGTGACCACCACTGAAAATCACCCACATTTCTAACAAGAACAGCTATATATATTCCATTCAAAACCTGATTGAAATGCTGTTGCAGCTTTTCATTTGTCAAGTTTATGCAAAATTGCTCAAAGCTGCGAGGAGTCACAAAAAAAGATGAGGTAAGCATTCATGGAAGTCAACATCAATGTAAAAGAAAACGACCAATGTCTTTACAGGAACCAAGAAGTATGGATCAGCAGCTTATGATCAATACTTAAGCCATGAATTTCCTAATAGAACTAAATGAAGTAATATCATCTTCCCTGCAGACATGTACAATAACAAAGAGGAATTACTGTTGAGATCCACAAAGAAAGAACGTTGCATTATTTATGTGATTGTGGTGATAATATGTGAAGTATGACCATTAGGTCAACCAGCATTATTCATATATACCCCAAATGGGAGGCTTTAAAGCGCCAATAATCTCAGTCAAGTTTTCCCAGGTGAAGATGAGCACAGTCAACCAACTAAAGCCATGCTAGACGCGATATTGCTTACACACACCAAATGAAAAGATATAAGATTCAACAATTAACAAATTGACCCAACATGATATAAAATGGCAACTTTTGTTCAAACATCTCAAGGTAAACTACACAAATGATCAAAATACAAAAGCGTACCGGTAAAGCACCTGTTTGTCTTGAAACTCTCAAATCCGTAGATATCCAAAACCCCAATTAAGAACTTTGAATCAGGATCTTGCCCAATCGAGCTATTGATCTTGTTCACAAGCCTAAAGCATTCAAGAAAAGAACATTAAAGAACAGTAGTATTTTGAGGCAGCATTGATCTGTTTATAAAAATTTTGCTAAACTACAGATGAATGCCATTCCCCCCACTTATGAGAGCACACAATCTAAAACCAATCTTCATTGGATAATTCTTTTTAGCATCTTTAGTTTCTTGAGTCATACCGATAGTTTCTAGCATTTAGCAGTTCATACAACTTCAAAACTTATTTCGTTATGGTATCCTTACTTCCTTCAGTCACGCTGAATATTTTTATCCCATTTAGCAGTTCATACAACTCCAAATTTCCTTTACGATATTGCATGACATCATTAACCCTGGGGTCAAAGTTACAAAATTCTATAACAGGCAGATGTCATCTCCTATTGGAGAGGGCATCCATGTGCATATTAAAGAAATAATTTTCCTTCCACTATGCAATTCGATTTGGTATGCATAAAACCTAGAAATATTCAACATCAAAGTTAAAAGCAAATCTTGGTAGAAAGAACAAAACTACAAAAAAAAAAGTAAACTCCCCACAAGGTATGGTATGAAGCCACCTGAATTTCAGAGATGTAAGATTTGCCCGAGAGAGCCCAAAAAATTAAATTTAACACAAAGCAATTATTTTGAGTTCTGTTCAAGGGATATCATTAATAAGAAACAATCAAACCAATGCCAATTTTCTTAAAGTGAAATTGGCATAATTTGCTTCTCCTATTCAACAAAGAATGTGTACACAGCTGACAAGATATGACGTAGATGTTTAGCTTCTAACAAGATTAAAAACCTACCAATCAAATAATCTTGAATAGACAATTTTCGCCAAAGCATCTCTGTTGACAGCTGCAGCCTCTGGGTTCATCCATTTTGTTATGGACTCATCACGAGTCACAATCACACGTTTGCACAAAGAATCTTCAAGAGACTTCTCATCACACCTAAACAACAACTCTGCAACTGTTAACTTTTTGTTCAAGCACATTTCGTCTAATTTAAAAGGAGATTTCTAAAGCATATCATTAAAGCAAACATACATGAACAATTCAGCTGCCATTTTAAGATGGAATCGTGACTCATCATCTTTGGGTTTGGAAGAATCTGCTTCCTCGCCCTTTGCAAACTCAACATTCCCTAGATGAAGTATGGCAGCAACAACTCGGAAGATCGCATCCTGGGGCAAGGTATAAAAACTTATCACCACAAACACCTTTTTCTAATAACCAACTTTTTTCCACAAATATTATTTCAATCATTAACAAACTACCTGCTCATAAGGACTTATGCCAACGACTTCCATAGCCTTTCTAGTCGCAATATACTCCTCCGAATCATTCACTCCATCCAGCTCAAAGCAGTTTGATTGATTCAGATAATGAAACCTCCTTGGATTCGCCAATTTATACCTCTCAACATCCTGAGAGCCAGTATCATAGCTAGTAACTAAAAAATCTTTTTCTCTGGTAAATAATTTGAGAATTACTTCAAAAGCATATCACTTTTGAAGCATGAGAAATCAAATGTGAAACTTATGGAACATCGCTTATTTATAAACCCACTACTGAAAACCTAATGAGATTCATAAGCTAATTAAGCATGACATCAAGGCATATGCAATCGAGATAAATCACGGCAAAGACTTCAATGCAAAAGCCTTTCAATAACAATGGCCCTGCTGCTTCTTGTTGTATAATATTCATAGGCCATTTCCCTTCAAGCCTGGAAGTTAGAGAAAATGTTTCATCTCGAGAAGTATACCTAAAGAATGACATGACCAAAAGCTGGCTATACCTACTTTAAGAACAACTCGGCCGAGTTTCTAGGATTAAAATTAAACAGTATCTTGACCCTAACAGAAACAACAAACAACATTAAAACAATAGCAGATGCTCTGCCATTTGGAACTTACCAAAGTTCAAAACAACAACAAATTGACCGGTAAAAAAAACACATTAGTCAGCCAAGTATAAGGATGAGAAGTTATCAAATACCCTGAGGCAGTAACACGACTTGTTGAGAGCATTACAGCCATCAATCACATAATGCTCAGTCAGTTCGGTTCTTGGGCAAGTATGCCTTTTATCAGTATCGGGATGGTATATTATGCATATGACATAAATGCACAGATTTTCAGCAAGAAACACCAATATTATAACTCAATACATGCCACTTATCTTAACAACAAGCTGGACCGAAACAAGAAGACTCATGATTTAAACCTTGCAAGATTTTTGGAAGCAGGAGCATAAAGATAAAGTAAAAGCCACCAAAGAGCAATCAATGAAGTCAGTGTACCTCCTGCGGTGCGGCACAAAGCATATAGAAGCAATGGTAGTTTCTCTCAGGATCAGACACTTGACAAACACGCGACCGCTCTAGCAAGTATGTCCTTATTGCAGCTCCCGAAATTCTTCCTCTTTGATCAAATTGGATTTCCACAAACTTACCAAAGCGACTGCGTGCAAATAGTGACTTCCAATCAGTATGCAGCCTCTGGTAAAATTTTAAAAGAAAAATGACAAGTCTATAGTACGAAATCAAAAGATTCTGACCTGGAGTTATTATTTCTAACTGTCTTGGCATTACCAAATGCTTCCAAAACAGGGTTAGACTGCAAAAAAATTTGAGAAATGAGGCAACCTTGGCAAACCCTCAGAAAGAAATATTCATATAAAAGGATAACAGAAAAAGACAAAAACATCAGGTATTTTCCAGAGTAAAAAAGAAAAAACAAACCGTCAATAATCAGAACTACTACAAATGATGATCCAGCAATAACCGAAAAGTTTACCTCAAGAACTTGCTGCTCCACAGTTCTTCCCTCTGCCGCAGCTCTCCCACCCATATAAGCAAGATAGCGCATAAGCATCTTAGTGCTTTCTGTTTTACCAGCTCCGCTTTCTCCGCTTACCAAAATGGCTTGGCTTATACCTTCATTGATCATCTGTCTGCATAGACAGAAATCATCAGAAGCCTATCAATAATTGTACAGCATAACATATGGTCAAACAATTACCTGTATGCAGAATCTGCAACAGCAAATGGATGAGGGCTTAATTCACCAAAAGCAGCCCCTTTATATTGTTCCATCATGTAATTGTCATATAAATGAGGTAACCTCCGAAAAGGGTTCACCGCAATCAATATATTTCCCGTGTAAGTCTGAAAAAATTAAACATTAGACTTATTCTGCAGCAACAGTCCCAGAGAGAATGCGCTCATTCTTACCCAAAAACAAAGCAAACTAATATGTGAACCCTAGATGGAAACAATTAACAGTCAACGCTAGGAAACAATTAACAGTCAACGCAAATGCTAAAAATGCCAGCAATCAACTGACTACTGAAAAACTAGAACCCAGCAGCAAATGCTAAATATTCCACCTTGTGAAAGGTTTCACAACACATGAAAACTCAACAAAAAGATTATAATGCAATGCAATATCAAGTTGTCCTTACATATATCTCATTGAGATCATATCTGCATCTTAAATTATCCAAAACCCCAGGCTCATGCAGATAAGCAAGCCTCGTCATATCATCCACGCCGCATTGAGGAGCTTCGGTATCTTTAGCATAGACAGTAGAAGCATTGGCAACAACCTAAAATGCGAAAAGCTAGGTAATAAGTACATTATCCTGCCTTTGAGATGGAATCGTAAAAGATTGCGAACAAAAGAGCAGAACCGCAAAGGAAACAGACCACAGATGCGTCCCTACTAAACAAACATCATTTGATCAAGGATATCACGCGGACAAATGAACTGGCAAGAAGGCAATATCACCATCGTTACCCAGAGCATGTGAACAAGACTCCAAAAAAGGCACCCACATATTTAAACACTCACGTTATAATGAACGGCCTTGAAACCCAACATAATCACACTTCTGTTTGAATAGGTAATATGATGTTATTAAATGTATTGGACAAATGACAGGTCATGCAACTATAAAGTCTGATTCTCCTCTCTTTTGGATAGTAACAGAAGAAATTAGTTTTATGTTTGGAGTGAATTGTATACTTTTTTTGAGTTACTAATGTTTTCCTTCTGGTTGGACTTTTACTTAATGTCAAACACTTGCATAAAATAACATTCGCACTTAAAGTCACGTAGACATTCTTCTTAATCTCTTAAAATCTATGAATTGATATGTTGCCTAGAAATGCGGATAGCGCTGGACTAGAAGATCCTTTAAAACATAACTTAACAGTAAAGTAAACATTCTAACAGAAAACATCTTACAATCATGCAACATAATTCTAATCTGAAAAATTAGTGAGCTTTTAAATAGCTTCACCACAATGACCTGACTCTCATCTGATGATATACAGTAATTTTTTGCATAGTTTTGCAATTGATATGACATAAAACCTATATCTCATGTGCAACACAATCAATCTCACCCAAATAATCCTTCCATGAAATAATTACAAACACATGCACAGTAAGGACACTGCACAATATAATAACGGCTATTGTCAACAGACACATTGCTGAACTTACCAAGATAACAACCATCTTTGCATAAAGCAACTAAAGTACCATTTAAATCCAGAAAGCCATATTCTTTTTGAATACTTTGTGCACTTGAAGAAAATAGGAGAGAACTATTTTAGAAGTGTTAAGAAGGGATATGACAAAGGGGAAAAGAATGATTGTAGAAAATAGGTGCAGCTAGCAGTCCTACACAGGCAAGAATCACATTAGAAAGAAATCCTCTAGTAGGCACCTGAAGCAATGACAGATAGTAGTACAAAGTTACCAAAAAACAGAAGATGTCATGACAAATCCTCCAAGTTTGTAAAACAGAGTGTTTCACTTTATTCATCTTACCACCCACCTCACAATTACTGCCAGATACCACCCACCTTCCCAATGATTTCCGGATGTTTTCACATCAGTAATATTTTCTGAAACTCATCTACAGTTAAAAAGACTCCCAGAAGCTCCTCAATCAGAATGACCCGCAGTTTCTAAACAGTCTCTAGAGAACGGTTGATGAATTTAAAAGACAATTCTATCTTTTTATCATCTGAAAAAGATAACTAGGCGGTCCAAAATCACAACTCTGATACCTGGAATAAGGCCAAAGATAATCCTCTGTTTGGCTAGTCCAAAGGCAATTTTATGCCATTGACACAAAAGCACAAAACTAAAACAGAACTAAATCCTACATCCTTTCCCTAAAATGTCTTCTAATCATTTAGACTCACAAACAGCTTATAAATTCTTCGACACACCACAGAAGCAACTCTATTTGAATCAGCTCACAATCAGTCTATCAGACCTAGTCCAAACATCACCCAGAAAGTTACCAATTGATAATCAATATAGTATCCCCTGGCATTGGTGAAAAAGCCGGTCATTAGCCCCATAAAAAGCATGTCATTCAGTATTTAATCATGACTCCAAGCATCTGGTCCTATAATAACCATTTTCTGCACTTGCTCATGCAGAAAACATAAAATGGAAGAGGAGCACATTCACTTCATCACTCGAATCAGCCATCTATGCTCTGGCCGACAAAAATTTGGCATCCATGCATCATTTCAATGGGAAGCTAAGACATTAGGTAAATTTGGTGTAGTTCTCATAGTGTTCACCCTGTCTAAGCACCAGACTAAAGTACATTACTGGAAACAAATAACTTGAGAAACAATACAATATGCATAAGAAAACTGTCAAGTAAGCAAAACTAAACAAGTACACACAACCAAATCATATACAAGGAATCTTGCAATCAACGCCCCAAAAAAATAAAAATATATATAATTTAAAAAAAAACAAACAATATTTGATAAAACTGCTTTCTTAAAAAAACTGGGAAACGTAAAACCTACCGTCCTTCCTGATGTCAAATTTATCTTTATCTCTTCGCCATTGACTTCCATGATTTCACCATCTATCCAGGCTACCTCAGGATCCTCCACCCATACAACAGATCCAACCACTACAGCCATTGAAGTGGCCTGTAAAACAGTAAAAACACTTCTAAATGCACAGATTGGTAAAACAAGTGCACCATTCATCAACTTGTCTAATAAAGAATAGCCTCAAGCATGCATGACTGGGACTGCAGTTTTATGAAGATCCCATAATTTAAAGGGTGATCTCCATAGAGAGCCTGCACGCTAACCAATGCAGAAAAATTCCATCTTGAGAAAGAACTGCTATAGCAATTCCAAACTAAACATTTATTCATGAAGTACCAGATGCTTCACTCCATCTGCTAACAAAGAGGGGACACACATTCGCCGGACATAGTTTAAAGCAGCTAAAGTCATGACAAAATACCATAAATATTTCGACATAGTCAATCATTTCCAAATAGTTACTCTGCACTAGAGTAAATGCAATTTTGAGTTGAATTCTTCATCATTGCAATCAATCAGAAACAAGATGAACATCTTCTGCCGAACCTCTGTGGATGATACAAATTAATAACATCTCAACAAAACCTCCACATTGAACAGCGTCGAACTAAAAATGGAAAAAAAAATCAACTTCTATATGCGTTCATAGGACCACATTACTAATTACAAATGTTAACTGATGGTGACAACATCGAAAGCACAGAAACGGGAAAACATGATTGACAAATACCATTGCTGGCGAGATTCAACTCGACTATGGATCAAAGTACGAGCTCGCGAGCCTCAACTCCGTCACCAGCAACGGCCGCTCAACGTCGCGGACACCATAACGTGGGCCAATCTCCAAAAAAAAACGCCCCACGACGCAGAAAGGAACCGGCTTTCGACGTTACAATCGAACAAACCAATCACTCGAACCACTCCGAATCAATCTTTTCGCCGGCTGCAAACACTAAGCTGCTGTATTCGCGCCCCCCGCTCCGTCGGCAGCGGAGCTTGCTTCGTCGGGTTTTCGACGCCGCGTTCGCGCGAGGACGGAGGCGCGACGGGGAAGGAATCGGAGGAGGGATGAGCCGGAAATGGGAAAGCGAAATGTCGCAGAGGACGGCGATGCCCAAAAGGGTCTTCGAGCTTTCCTCTCCTCGTTCTCGGGATTTTCTCGGGAAAGCAAAGCGCTTTCCTTTGAGATCCTCTGCAAATATCGTCCCCTTCCGCCCGCTTATTTTCTCGCGGTTTCTTGCGTTTTCCCTCTCTTTCCCTCTCTCTCTCTCTCTCTCTCCAGACTTCCTCTGCGGTTCTTGTTCGGATGTCGAAACAACGCACACAAACACAACAACGGGAACGCGTCAACGTTGTTTTGCCTCGTTCCGGAATTGCCCCTGGTCCCTCGTTTTATTTACGGAAACGGCCACGGGAGCTTTTAATCTTCGACTTTCCTCTTTTCCCCCCATGTTTTCCAATATCCCATGGGATTCTCCAACCAATCTTGTTTTTTTGACGGGTTACGAATACGGACGTCACCAGCGTTTAATTTTATCGAATTCGTATGTGAAGATGTTCATAATTTGGAATTGTACGCCGTCAATCAAAGACATGATTTTATGTAAAATGATGTTTGATTCTTTCGCTATAACATCTAATTTGTCCGGATGATCCTAACAATTTTCGCTGGCCAAAATATGATGTCGAATCAGATAAGCTATAAAGTAACAATGACTTTAATAAATTTAGTACATGAGGAGAATATTTGGTACAGTTTCAATGCAACTTCGATTGTAAAAATAAGTAATGCGGCTTTTATAAAGTGTGTGACAAAGCATCTCGGAGCTACGTTACCTTCGGTTACAACAGTTTTCTAAGAAGCTGGCTCAGCTAGTTCTAAGGTACTACAAATTTGAAACATAGTTTACTAAACACATGAGTTACAACACTTCGCAACACAGTTACAGCAAAGCATGGCTCCACTTGTGACATCCTAAATTTCGCACATCTGCTTCGTAAGCCAAGGAAATTGATTTTGGTAATGGTGATCAAATTTATTTAAATGACACATTTTCAACGGTCATTTATGGAATTGAGGAACAATGGCACTTGTTAACACCTAAATTTCGACCAACCATTTAATAATTAATTGCATTAAAAATTATGGATTAAATTTTAACCCCTAAACAAAAATATTAAAATTGCATAGTATATAGTTTAGGTTCATATAGGTTAATTGCATTCTACATAGGACTGGTGGTAGCAAGTAAGCTGAAAATTCATAGCATAAACCGAGCTCAGGTGCCAAGCGAAATTTGGCTCATTCTGAGGATGGGGTAATGGGTCTTGATTGTCTTAGTTTGAGCTTAAATTAGCCCATTGAGCTTAATTAGAGAAAAGCCCAAATTAATTCAACCCATTCGGACTTACAATAAAATTAGATGATAAAGCCTAAGCCAAAACCCACTAGGATTAGAAAGCCTGGGCCAATTAACCTAGATATACAATATAAATATATCGTTATGCCTCATAATATAGGAAAGCTCTCATAATTTTCAGAACACGATTCTTGAGAGCACGGGAGACACATGTGAGTGAGAGAGGACTGTGGGTGGACTCAACCATGCTTGCGTCCTCCCGCCACCGCGTCGCCCTATACCCGTGTTGCCATGCCACGCCCACCTCGCATCTGTGTCTCGTCGTTGTTGTTCATCACTCGCTGTTGTTGCCACTGCTCCTCGTTGCTGCCCGACGTCGCTGGTCCCGCCTAGCTCGCCGCCCAACCGTCGCGCCTAAGCTGCCCAGCCACCATTACTCCTGTCCCGCTACTGCGCCTGGCCCGTCATTGCTCATGCTACCTCTGCTAACCTGAGCCACGCCCGACAATCACCTACTACTATCGCTATTGCTCCAGCGACCGACACCACCACCGCCCTGAAGCCCGACGCCATCATCACTGCTCCCAACTGTCGCTGCACCCACGCCGTCCAACCACCACGCCCAAGACGCCCGGTTTCCCCACACCACCTGAGCTGCTACCCTGTCTAGCCCAGCTGCCACCCGATGCTGTGCTGCTATCATGCCGACCCCACCCTGATGAGCTGCTACCTCCTTTGCTGTCCAACCGCTGTTGAGACCCCACGAGGTTTGTTGCTCCAACAAGTCCTTTGCCGGCCCCTGTCGTCACTATCATCTTCATCGCCGTTCAGTGTCGTCCCGAAGGATCCCGTTGGTCCGATACTTAGCCAAGCGGGAGCTTACCACCTGGCACCATCCTCGATCCATCCCGGTGTTTCTTGTTGCTCACGTGGCCATGGCGTCCCTACACCGGCGCAGCCCATGTTCACTGTTGACTGCCCATCACCGGTCACCCACCAACGACCACAATCCCAATCTGCCGGTGATTCAAATTTGGAAAGAAATATGTAAATCAGGTAAAAATCTCTATCCGGTATATTTTCAAAATATTTAGATTCCTAATTTGAATATTTTAAATATTCCGTGAATATCACATAATTAACTAGATACCTTAGGCTAATATTTGTAATATCTGATATATCCTAAGATACCCCGAATTGGGAGTTCTACCTAATTTAGCAATGTATTTAAATGATTATCTAACCTTAACCCTAAGATATGATATGCAGCGCTACGGAAAGTTCATTATCTTATCCATAACTACTTGGATATGATAATGGATCTTATCTGCTTTCCAAATTCAAACAATCAATTTTCCGTTGATATCTATATCCCTATAGATACGACCGTTAGTTCGATTCCCTTTTCTAATTCGAATAAGATAAGAATAATTTTGCGGATTGTGCGAATTGGTTGATGCACGATTGTTATCTTTCATGTGATTTATTTTCCATTTACAGAGAAAATCCAAAAATATGTTAGTAGGATTTAAATTAGAAGTTTTGCTTGTTTAAGGAATCCTAAATGTATCTAGAAGATAGGATAATTATTTAGTTTTAAATTAAGACTTAAGATAATTTATCTCCTAGTTTAAATTAGGTTTTATTCTAATCCTAATAGATTATGTGGGGTATTTTAAGATTTATAATTTCCATGAAAATCCCAAAAAAAATGAATTACTTTAGGATAGATTGCATGTCAATTTGAGTAATTTTTAATTTTGAATTTTAATTAAAAAACACCAAAAGAGAAGTTGTTCTAGAATAAATAAAATTGTTTTTTTAGGGTAGATCGCATGTTAACTTAGGCATTTTCTTTATTCAGAATTTAAATGAAAATACCAAAAAATACATCATTTACTCGTCATTAGAGTTAGGTCATTTAATTGCATGTCATATAGTTTGCATGTTAGGTTTAATTAATCGCTGGGTATTAAATTGGTGGATTGCGCACCCACATGGTCATCCTCGCATGTCAGTATCTAGGTAATAAAATGGATCAGACTACCTACCAAAACATTTTTTTAAAAGAAAAGGTACCGAAAGGGCGTTATACTAGATCTAGCGTAATCAAATCTCCAAGCTTAGAATTTTTAGTTCATAGAAATAAAACATATCTTCCTATGTTTTATTCAGGTTTTTAATCGATCTACCGCAAATAGATTAGTAGTGACTCCAAGCATGAAGACATTTGCACGTTAAGAACTTTAACCCTAAGTCGCGATTTGATAGGGTTTAAGAGGGCCCGAGTTAGGCTTAGTCTTAATAATCTATTAGATGAGGTTAGGTCACGACAGCACTTAATCTACGTCTTGTCCAAAAAATTATAAGAGCCTATTGGATAAGTCATAGTCCTAAATTTCAGTACTCAAAGCCCAATTTACATGAGGTAGGACACAATTGAAATATTTTTCTCACCCCATACTTAGCTGACCACCTTATATCACCTATATACTTCAATTTGTTAATTATTAAGGTCTAAATATCATTATGGCCGCCCCTCTTGTCCAATAGATTTTCATACAAGGAGATCAAAGAGTGTTTAACACTCAACACAACCTCTCTCCCGTTACCCCTCACTCAGCCGAACTCCCTTCTCCCTCTCACCCTCATTCTCATCATTTTCTCTCAAAACTCTCTCAAGAACACAGCAACTAAGGAGTAAATTTCAGTCTTTGAAGCTTCAAGGCAAAGAGAAATTTCTAACTACTAATCTTCTTGGTTTTCTTGATACCCCCGTTTGATTGTGGCTCTTGGTTTCTTTTTGTTGTTCTTGGTCTTGGTTAGTTCTGTTGAATTCTTGTTGAGATAGTTAATGCATGTGAGTTGTAGTACTTGGTCTTTTTGATTTTTTATCTAGAGTTTGCAGATCTTTCAAGATTGGGTAAATTCGTAAGTCTATATGTTTTTTTTTTAACTCGAAACTATCTTACCCTTACTATTTGCTATTTTTATGTGGCTCTTTATGTTACGAATTTCACAAAAATTCCTTCATAAGAGTTGTGTGTAACATCTTGAAATACAACATATTTTAATTTCAGAATTTTTGGAATTTAAATGATATGTATGAAGGCTTTGAACATTACCAGTTTTTGCATGTGTACTGGGAGACGGGCTACAACCTTTGCATACTCCTGATTTTCTCGGAAATTTTTCAATTCGAATTTGGATAGACTTTCTTCATGAAAATTGTAGATAATACCCATGCCTAGGACATAGAAAAATTCCAAAATATTTTGAGCAAGTTTGGTTTGTGAAATGGCTATTTCTTGGACCACAAGATCTCTGTTTTCAGTAATTCTAGATTGCTTCGATTGAGTGAATTACTAAAATCTATGTAGACTGATTTAGAACTTAGTATTCTTTATTAAAAATGTCAGTCATGAACTTACCTATGACATATTAAAGTTTTGTGAATTTTCGAAATGATTTACTAAAGTAATAGTCTTGATTTAAATAGTTGCCCAAAACTGTTTTGTTCTTACATGCTGATTGGAATCTGTAAATTACTGATTTAAGGTGATTGAATCTTGACTTCTTGTCGTTTGATGATAGAGAATTTGACTCTTCAAGCTTTCTAATGATGCTTGATTTGCTTTAATCTGATATCAATTGCTTGCTGCATTATCATCATCTTCGTGAGTTAGTAATCTGGAACTTCTATTATATGTCATACTTGTGAAGTTAACAAGTTAGAAGTCACTGTACATTCTGAATTGGAGTAGTCTGGGGTGCCATCATATCATCTCGTGCGAAAAACGTTTGGAATGGGTACATGGCATGTGGCACTTTTTGTGCATGAGATTACAATTACAAGATAAATGCCTAAAATGTGTGAAATGAAGTAACTGTTAAGAGATGACTATTGGCCAGTAAACCGATAATGCCCCATGGGAGTTGGGATGCCCAAGGCACGCAAACCTTGGATGCCTCGGCTAGTAAATCGAGATGCCTCAAAGTGAGATGCCCGTGGCCAGTAAGCCACGGAAGTCCAGCTAGTAAACCGAAAGTGACCCGCGCGGACTGGCCAGTAAACCAGTTGAACCGTGAGATATGGTGGAAATTATCACATGACAACCAATGAAACTCGGCGTGAGTCGTGTGTGTTGATGGGCTATATGTTCTTGAATTGTCATCATAGTTTCACAATGTCTTTAGTTCATGTGCTATTCTGACCCTATGCCTTGATGTTCGTGAATCGTGTGTTTTAAGTAAGTTTTTAACTATGATGGCAGCCGTGGGTGTCACTTTGATGGCATTGAGGGAGCAGGACACCTTTCTGATCTCCCAGACATAGTCTTTTGCTATAGTGTTTGATGATGATGTTACCCAAATCACCCACGTATATAAATAAATATATGGAATGAATATGTGATATTTACATTGCATATGTTCCGACCGAATGAGAAATGTCTACTTTGATTGTGAATTGTCTTCCGCTTGTGCTATAAGTGAAAAGACTAAAGAAACGTGTTAGTATGTGACGCTTTGAGACGTCACATCAGTACACCAATTACTAGATTACGCGGGCTCTAGAACATGTGACAAGGCAAGAATGAAATCCATGTGAATTGCCAAAAAAAGTATGATTGTTTACCCTTAGTTTTATGTGAGAGAAGAACATTTGCCATGCATATAATCCACACACATTCAATGCCTTTATTCACAAGTCTTGTAACGCCCCGACCTCGTGATCATTAACGTAACGTCCCGTTCATGATTATCTTTCTTTACACACAAGCAAAAGCATAATTTCGGGACAATCACATTCAGAACAACAGCGGAAATTTAGACAATCAGCATCATGAACAAACCTTATATTTACAATACATGCAAACATATTCCCATGGCAAACAACACATATTTCACACACATATTCTAAAGGCTTATCCGTTTCTAGCCGACTATGACTAGCAAAACTCGGCTTGATTGATTCTATCCCTTCTATTTCATTCTCTCGCTTCTAACTCCATCCACATCTCCTCCCCACTTCCCGTCCGCATGGCCGATCTACACCCCACCCATGGCATGCCCGGAGTCGACTCGCCTACACCGCCAAAAGGTCCATTGAACATATGTAGGGGTCCAACCCATTCTCCGTCAATGTAGCCATGCTATGCTACGTACGGGTGAGGCACCAAGTCCGTTAGGCCCTTATTGGCCATCACATATGTCGTGATCCAACGGTAGGCTCGGCCTTATCGGGCATCTATCACGGTGAGCACTTCAGCTCTCATTTCCATGGGATTGCCAAACCGGGTCGGGGGAGACGCCATTCTTTGGACCTGAAAAGGAAACAATGGAGAATGAGTCGGGGAGACTCAGCAAGTAAACCTACTAATATCAAGAGAGGACGAGGATCACCGTTAACACGAGTCGGCTCTTACCGCACTCGCATCAATGGCAGATCAATAGCAAAGTTTATACAAGAGAACATCAAGCATGGCTATAACATGTGCACATTGCCATTCCAGTCTCGGTTCTATCTCCAAAACAAACGTCAAATATGAAACATGATTAAATCGAGAAATGAACCAACTACAACCAACCAAATAACCGAGAAACGGTCCAAGCAAATCATGTGACAACGTATCACAACTTCCTTTCCCAATATTAGAAAGTTTATTTACTCAACAACTAAAACAAGAACTAGAGAACGAGTTAGAGACGGGTGAACTCGGGTGCCTCGTGAAATTTTTAGGCTTCTCTCCTTGCTTGGCCGAACACTACAAGGCACACTAAGGCCGAACCATGGCTTCTTAGGCTTGAACGAGGAGAAGCAAGGGCCGGTTGTGTGTGTATGTGGGCATGGGACTCCTTGTTTGGCCAAGAGACAAGAAAAATGGGAGAGTCAATGGCTTCTTTGGGCGAGAGGCTTCTTGGCCGAGAAACAACAAAACAAGAAAACGAGAAAGCGAAGGAGAGAAGGAGATGGCGGTAGTGTTTGGCGTGAGAAGAAGGGGGACTAAGTCTATTCATAGACAATCCAAACTTGCTCATTAAATTGCTCTCCAACTTGCTCACCAAGCTTAGACCAACTTGCTCACTAAGCTTGGACTTTCTAGAATTCTCCTAGTCAAAATTTGTTTCCCATGTTTTGACTTTCTCTAGAATTCTCCAACTTATTTTTCAAGCTTTGATTTTCTAGAACTCTCCAATTAAAGCTTAGCATAGCTCATTTGAAAGGTTATAATGTGCACATTAAATCACTAGAAGACATAAATTCAAAATTCCAATGTTCTCATATAGAAATTGATGAATCTTTGAAATTTGGGAAAATCGGGCAGTTTTGCACTGTTCACGAAATCGGACTTGAAAATATAGTAAATAGACTCCAAAAATTCTCAAATTTGAATATGTCATAAAGAATGCTTTAACAAAAATTTCTAATGAAGAACACGAAATCTGAATCTTTCTATAAACACCAATTTTAGTAGCTCAAAGATAGACTAAAAACAGTTCACTGGAATAGAATTATTGTTTCTAAAAGTAAGCTCTTTCCAGAATTCAAATCATCTAAAAAAATTCCCAAATGTATATATGTTATAGAAAACGAAGTTCTCAACAACTTTTGTGAAGGAAACTTTTCCAAAATTGGCCCAGAAAAGCTTATAGAAAATAAAGAAAGGGTGAGCATCACTGAAATACCCATTCTGGGCAGTTTTACATGATCCAAAAATTAGGCTGTCGTACTACTTATATCAAGTCCAAAAATTCTAAAATTAAAGTATATAAAACTTCAAGATGTTTGGAGAAACTTTCAAGAAAGAACTATTTGGAAATTCGGATCACAAAAGCCTCCACAAAAATAATAAAATGAAAGGGTACAAAGAATCCAAAATTGAGTTTTCCAAAATAAGAGTAAAAATAAGTTCCAATTGAAAAACTGTCAAACTTAAACCATAACCATTTTCCAGGAACTAAAATTGAAGATGTTACAAGTCTCAGCTCCATAGGGTATGTGGATCCCATTTTGGTATATCACTCTTGTGGATATTTGTGATTTTTATTTTAATATGTAAGATAACACAATCCGTGAAGGCAAATACCAAATGGCATATTATACCATTTAAAGGGATTTCTTACATATTTGAAAATTTCAAAGTATAGAAAATTATTTGATAAAGTGATCTCGCTTTAGTAGAATCAATAAATTTTATTGTTACATATAGAAATTAGTTATTGCAATGCAATAGAAATTATTAAAAAAATACTTCATAACCAATTGTGATATTTAGATGAGAGTGGAGGATATTACAATAGGACACAGCATCAGTAATTACAACTTTTTTTTTTTGCTAGAAATCAATAATTATAACTTATAACAATGTCAAACAGACCAGTAAATTATAGAAGGGATTTTCTGAAATATGTATTCTCTTTAATAAACACATAGTAGCCCACATTGTGAGTTTGGCAATACTTCAAAATTGGAAATAATTACACGTGAATAGCTAAAAGTAATAATTTTCCCAAAAAGAAACTCAAATTGCTTTGGTCAATTTATTGTTATAACTTTTATATTTAAAGATTTTCTAAATTTAAATAATGTCAAGCTATAAAATACTAATTGAGAAATTTCATTTGACTCTGGAAGAAATTAATTTCTCAATGGAATAATATATGCGAAAACTTAGGCGTATTGTACATAATATCACAAACCTCAAGAAAGAATTTGACATAACAATACCTAGGTTTTATCAATAAATTCAATGAAAATATTATACATTCTATTGAGCAAATCAACATTGTACAATAAATGATATACATTCTATTAATATACATTCTATTAAAGAGGGGAAAAAATTGTAATCAAAAAGCAAACTAAATCTTTGACACTTAAATCGTGATTCTTTAATCCTTAACACTCTTTGATTTCGATTTTAATCTTTCTTTTCAGTTTTATCTTCTTATTCTATGAAAGATTAAGTTTATTTACTATAATGAAAATCTTCAAATATTTTCTCTTAGCATGATTATAGCTTAAAATTTTTTTATTGCCCCACGTAAACGGCATGCTCTTTTGTCAACATAGCAGAAAATATGAATATGGCACGTGATACGAGAAACTCTCCTCTCAGATCAAGAAATGTTTGGTTATCATTCAAATGCTAACTCTTATTCATTCTCTTTAGGATTAAAATGGCGTGAATTTTAAGGTCATTCATGACATCTATTGAAAGAATATGGTATTATTAATGAGTTATCCACTCATATGGATGTCGTTTTAGAGGGATAATTGTTCAAAAACCTATTGTACGGCCGTCAATTTAGTTTTAAACTTTTCAATTTTGTCAATTTAGTCATAAAATTTTTTAATGATTTTCTAATGTAGTCATTCTAGCCAATTTTGATCAGAAATTACTGACGTGAATGCCAGCTATCGGAGTGGCATGGCTGACGTTGATGTTGATAATTTTTACAATTTCTTTTGATTTTTTGAATTTCTTTTTTTCTTTTTACTTTTTTTTTATTTCCCTCTGTCAAACCACAATGCCCTCGTGGGCCACAGGTGAGGCCTTGCAAGCCCTCACCGTGGCTTGTGAGATCACCGTGGCCTTTGCCAGATCTAGGCAAAGCTAGGGTGTTCTAGCCCTCATCAGTGTCTAGCGACCTTCGCTAGCCATCATCGAGGCGCAACAACTAGTGGAGGGAAACAGGAAAAAAAGAGAAAAATTACAAAAATTGTTCACATCAACGCTTACCTCATCACGCAAGATGTTCGCTGTTCATGTCAGTGATTTTCGGCCAAGACTAAAGGACTATATTGGAAAATCGTCAAAAATTTTATTACTAAATTGATCAAATTGAAATGTTTAAGACTGAATTGGTTGTCGTACAATAGGTTTATGACTTTTTTTGACAATTTTCCTCATTTTAATTGATTAGTTAAATATTGATTCTAAACTCAGAGTCTTAGGAGTCACTTATAATGAACCATAATATATGTATGACCTCACTCGCACTTTTCCGACAAAAAAAATACAAAGTTAATATTTAGAAAAGAAATAAATTTGATATGTCTGCACTTACGTTATTAAAAGCTGATTTAGTACAACATAATATTTACTAAGAAAATTCTACCTCGAAAAGGACATTATTATAGTAATTTTGGGTCACTGTTAGTTTTGCGCATAACTATTAAACGATGTCGTGTCCCTTGGTTAATCGGATGGATATAATTCAATTACGTTCGTTGGATAATTACCAGTTATATTCAAGCTCTTATTTTTCAATTTTAGTCGGTGCTCAATCACTGATCTATGCTAGAATGATTAATTAGTTCTAAACTTCATCACTCGATGTGTTACCTGTTGAAATTCATTGAGACACCGTCCGGATTAGCGGCGAAGGCTCTTCTTCCACTCGGATGAAGGTTCATTTTAGAAAATATAATGCACAAAAGTACCAAAAAAAGTCCATA
This sequence comes from Syzygium grande, assembly GCA_024733475.1. Taxonomy (NCBI): domain Eukaryota; kingdom Viridiplantae; phylum Streptophyta; class Magnoliopsida; order Myrtales; family Myrtaceae; genus Syzygium; species Syzygium grande. The sequence goes on along the minus strand of JAMXDD010000005.1, from coordinate 20,423,581 downwards.
CCATGAGGAGAGGATCATTTTAGCAATATACAATCCTAGATAACACACTTTAAAGGCAGGATTTAAAGAGACTCCGTTATAATACACACATAGGTCAATGTATGATTCCAATGTAATAAATGTTGCTTGATGCTGCCACAATCCAACAAATTACCTATGAGAAATTGGTTCACTTGTAACAAATTATCCTAGATTAATTTTTTAACCATCAAAAACTTCAAAATGGTACACCTATGATAATTTTACCCTTCGTTAATTTCTGTGTAATTTTACTTTTAAATTTATGAGTTGGATGACATGTGGCAATTCACGGGTGTGCCAGTTTGGGATTTTACCTAGGCTTACCTGTTGTAATTTTTCGTGGTATTAATATTATTTAACGGAGGGTAAATTTGTCACAATATACTAGTTTAAGGTTTTTGCTGGTCAAAAAATTAATTTTGGGTAAATTTGTCACAGATGTATCAATTTAGGGTTTTCCATGATATTAACCTTAAGAATTAACTAACATAAACGCCAAAATAGAATTGCTAAATACCGAGGCTTCTAGGTATTACAAGTTGATTGACCACACTAATCCCCGCTTTTAACTAAGCCTCCGTTTATTTAGCGAAAAATGAATGATTTGAAAAATATTTTTCAAAAAATGATTGCTTATATTGTTTAAAATAATTAACCAATGAAAAATATTTTCATCATCGACAACTATTTATGTCTAAACATTTTGTTGATAATTAAAATATATTTTGTTCATTCATTTTTCTAAGCGATGCAAGCAATCATTATTAAGAAAATATTTTCCAAATTATTTATTTTCCACGAAAGAAATGGAGTTTAAACCTAAACTCGCGAGTTCAATTGTGCCACACACTAAGGGTGAGTTTGTTTCGTGAAAAATGAATGACTTAAAAAATATTTTCCTAAAAATAATCGCTTATATCGCTTGAAATAATCAGTCAAAGAAATTTTTTTCATTATCGACAAAAACTTATGTCTATATATTTATATGTACGATGGAAATATTTTTCACTCATTCATTTTTATAAGCGATACAAATAATCATTTTTAGGAAAATATTTTTTGAATCATCTATTTTTCGCGAATCAAACCGAGCCTAATAGTCGGATGTGAAAAAATGGCATTCACGTAATTCTGGCGAAATCGCCGGGCAATTTTGCCCATCCGATCCCGCCATTTTCCCCCACACAAGCGAGCTCGGGGCACCTCGAGCCCGCCCTCCCAAACAACGCCAACCGGCGGGACCTACCTCGCGCGAAAACGACGGCCGAGATCAATTACCCCTCGAATTCGGGCCCCACTAGTTATGAACCGAAGTCCGCCGCATGATCCGGTCCCCCTTTCCGGGTCACGTTTTCGCGCTTTTTGCCTTTTTCCGGAGCTCCACACACTCACTTGTCGCCTAGCGCTGACGTGTCGAACGGACCACCCGGCTTATCATGAGGTCCCCCCCCCCCCAAATCAACGGCCCCGAGCGCGTTTCCTCTGCTGGGTGAAGCCGGGACCGCGAGATTGGAAGAAAAAAGAGGAAGATGCTTTGTACGAGAGGGTCCACGGTTTGACTCCTCCCCCGGGTAGGTTTGCAGGGGCTAGGGCAAGTCAATGCGACTTTTTCCAAATAGAAGAGATTGACGACGACGATTTCTCTTGCTTTATCCCTTTATCTTTTGCCCCATCTCCCTCCTCCAAAAGAAAGAATCGATTCTTAATTGACAAGCGGCGAGATCAGAGGGGGATTGGCCTACGTGGAGGGGAGAGATTTGTCAGCTATTAGTATCTTGGTGGAGTTAACAGGATTCGTCGATTTCGGTCTTCAAAATCACAAGGTGTACTGAGTTAATTTTGATTCGATTCGAACATTTCATAATGGATATGGAACCATTATGATAACGATGAGAGGAGATCTATTAGAATCAGTTACATTATCTCCGTCCTCGGCGAGTATTGGCCATACGTGATTAGGATCCGAAATCAAGGTTGGAAATTTTCATTAAAAACTACTCAATTAGGCACGACAATTAACATAAAATTGGTTACCATGAAACGAAAAATTGCTTAGAGTCCGATTTTGAGATTATTTTATTCAACTTTGACTATTCCAAAACTTGAACCCAAGACTATTACTGGGCTTTCGATTTCATAAGGTAAGATTTTCACTTGTTGCATTTAAAGAATGTTACGACCCGCAATTTTGGTAAAGGAAAAAGATCGATATTTACCTTTTTGTTAGTTTCCTTATCATATTGCGACGTGGGTTTTGTCAAATAAGAGTATTTGCCCATTTGGAGTAGAGAAAGTTAGAATATAAATGTTGCAACTAGGTACTATATAAATTGAATTTCTCTCATAATTAAACGAAGACTACATGAATGTCTCTCCTTCTTCTTCTTTTTTAAATCGAGGAATGTCTCCATCATTTCACATTACACGGAAGCTAGAGTAATTAAAATGCTGTTCACATGGTTTGAGACTAATTCGTCCATGGTAGTTACCTCTAACATTAGATTAATGGAGGTATTATGGAAACCCTAGTTGATTATGCAAAGAACATCACCCACCATCGAACGCTGGCCATCTCTAACAAGTCGTTTGACATGGAGAAAAGGAGACAACCCTTTCTCTTTGTAGTGACAACATATTACACGTTCACATGAGGACGTTCCAGCCACCTTATGTGTCTATTCACATTAGATAGCCGAAATGAAGTCCCTCCGTCACTTTCTATCATCTGCTAAATGTTGAGCACACCTTCTTTTTCTTTGATAATTCAGAGACATGGGTGCGAAAGCCCGACCACCTGAAGGCTCATGATATAGTAAGTACGGGTCTTGTCTTGTGCAGATGATGCATACCTAGAGCAGTTTGGTTGCAGTTAGCAGGATTCGAACGAATGATCTGTTGCTTCCTAAACTAAAAAACTCCCGAAACCTCAACCAATTGCTTCAATCCTTTAAAGTAAAATGTCACATGGATGAGAAACATGAATTTCTCCAAATAAGCTCGCCATTTAATAATTTAGTAGAGCATAGCTTAATTTCCATTTCTCTATTTGCATTTCCGGAAGTGAAGAGCACAATTGAACGATCAGTAGTAGACAACATGATCATAAATTCGGCCGCTCACTCGCTCTTCTAAGCTCACATCACTAAACGCTAAACAGGTATGGTATGAAAAAATGTTGCACATTTAAGAAAAGGCCCAACTTAGCCTCGGCATCTATATACAATAACAAACTCTTTGACACATAAGATTGTAAATTGCTAGATATTAATCATTTACCTGGCAAGGAGTACTTTTCTTGCCGTCTCCATTCATTTCGCTTACAACTGAGATTTGTATTTGCTCATTCAATATCATGAGTTTTGTTTGACAAAATAACATTAGTTTTGATGATCTTTAATGTTGCAAATTAACAACTATTGAATATTCTTAATATCTTTTTTTATAACTCTTACGATTAACTATTTCTTTGGTATTTCCTCTCAATATTACAATAATGCACTTGATTACCTATGAAATTTTCCTACGTCACATAACAACGACAGTTAAAAAATTTAATTATCATCGAGTCCCAATATTTTACATGAATGTATGATATGCACTAATAATTTCACATTTATTTTGTCAAAAAGAGGAAGATTCATATGAAACAAGACAAAATTTAATGAGTAATTTATGCTAAAATACATATTTCAAGTAATTTATGAAAAAAATTCACGTTTGTGCAACGTACGGATATGCTACTAGTTAGTAAGTAATTTGTCAGCCAGCCTTTCTCGTCTTGGCATGTCTATAGTACACCGTTCGCAATTCTTTCTTTTCTAAAGAAATTATCTAATCAAACTCCCGTCCAAAAAATTTCTCACCCAAAAAAATCCAATCCAAAAGTTAATGACAAAGAAATGGTTTTTATTATATTTAGTATACATTCTCATAATTAATACCAGCAAAAGTACATAGGTATTATATGTTTGCAAAAGTTGTATTTTTCCAGCCTAATTACATAAACTTGAGATAAATGATTCTCCTTCTCAAATGTAGAGAAGTCCAAAAGTTTGGCTAGTGTCGTCCTTCATCCATATCAAGAGGGAGCTACTTTCTTGCCCATGTATTCAAATGAATGTCGACGTAGAAAATCTAAATGGTTGTGAATTTGACAGCCAGGTAAAGTGAAGATGCCCTCAAATGGAAAAGTTGAATCAAAGACGTGGAAACGAAAACTTACAACAATGGATATCATATGGAAGTCATGATGACTTCCTGAAAAATTAGGGTTTTGTCCATTTTGCAGAATATAAGATTTTCAAAGCATGTTGGGATATATTCGAAATAATCTGATGACATCAGAGACCTGGGGAATCCTCGCCAGTACAACAGGACTATAATTTATCTAATTATTTATAAAAGTTAGGCTTAGGAGGTTTCATATAAAAGCATATCTGGGTGCATACCAAAAAAGGTTAAGGGAGAATATTAAAGGATCAAATAGAATATTCAAGCGCTTACCATTTGGAGTATATCTGGTGTAATGTGTTCCAGATAAATCATGAAACTTAGCTTTTTTCCCGTGCCCCCCTTTCTTGGTCAATGAGAACGCCTAATGATAATATCACCAGGCATCATATAATTACTTTGCTTTCTTTTCGAATATCATCATTATACCAAGCTCAGTTCCTTTTCCACTCACCTCTTGTTATAGTGCAGTGAGTTCAAACTTAAAAGGCAATAAGGACTAACTATTGAGTTCTCTCATTTTTGCCTGCTAAAGTTGGGTCATCTATCATTCTTATTTCCCGACCCTTCCCTCTAGTGATAGCAGTAATTATAGCATATTGAATTTCTCTAGATTCCTCTAGTTTTGACAGATTACTCCAAGCTCAATGTCTTCCTTCAGATAGATTACAAGTTATATACACCGCTTATATATAAACTTCAAGCAAAATAAAATGTGAATGGTGTCCATATTTGTAACCTACCAATCAAAAGTCTGATCTTCAAAAGTGATTTTTGAATTTGAATTTGCAGTCACACATGACATAACCATACATGAATATATGTATATAATCCAATGGAATAAAATGATGTTAACCAAATGTTGCGCTTTTAGGAAAAATATTATATTGTTCACGGATCACCTATCTTTGCATAAATGTACATTTTAGAAAATGTCATGTAATTATGGATGCGGAGCTCTCTCATCATTATGCACCATCGATTATGATTCTTGCTAAGCCTATAACTGTATTTAAAAATCTTATCATATTGACCTCTAAGTATCGGATGCAATTTAAAATAATTTTAAGGTCATTAAACACTTAATGTTCTTAGTTATGTGCACTTTTTAGGGTGAGCTGACGATAGGATAGGGGTGTCAAAACCAAACACAATACCCGAACCGAAACACAAACTGACCCGACCCGAACACGAAATTTTCTTATTGGGTCGGGTTGAATCTCAACTTGTTTGGGTAACAATAAAAAGAATTGGGTATTATTTGGATCTAGTGGGCTTGGGTACCCAAGCTCAACTCAAACAATAAGCCAACCCAAACAATAACCAAAACACTTAAGATCGCTCCTTCTCTCAAGACCCTGCCATCGACTTCTTCTTTCCCGGGTTCTGCCGCGCCGCCACCGCCGCAACATTACCCTCAGCGGCGGCGCCGAGATCGACGGCCGCGGCATCCTCAAGCTCACCAACGAGACACGGTGAAACCTAGACTAAACCGATGACCATTTGATCAGCACAACGCGACATCATCGGCAAGAAGAAGACTTTTAGAGGCTTTGGACAGAAAGATGGCCGATGGATTCTAACGACGCATGCAACACCAATCTAATGCACTTGAATTCCGTTTGTCTATTTTCATCCTAGAGTAGACGAGTAATTTGCAGTGAACGCTGGCATCTGTTCCATTGATCAAGGCTCTGCAACTCATGCTCTCCTTCCTTTTCTGGTAAGCTGAATTTTTTTTTTTTAGGAGGTTAGGTATTATTAAAAGTTTTATCTATGAAAGATGGAGCAGAGCGGAGGTGGTTGGCATTTTGATGAGTTGAGTACCAAAATGGACCTTCTTTCTCTTTTTTGTTCTCTCCCTGTTTCCTCCTTGGGACATCGTGATCTGTTCTGACTTTACAAACTCTGCATTATCATTACAACGTCGTGCTTTTTCACTTCAAATTATACGACCTAGGATTAATCTTTCGAACAATGGAGTTGTAGGTAATTACATACATGTCCGAACAAGGATCGCTTGTTTGAATTAAGTTATTGATTAAGAAGTACATGCATTTATGTTTCCTATATTAATTGCTATGGGGTAATTAAGAAGTACTCTTTAAGACGGCTTCTTTCATATCCTTCTTGCTTATTTCTCATGGATACTGAACTTTTAAATGATTAGTAAACCTCTAAACACGAACCCGATCAGAACCGACCAAATCCGAACACGATCCGATTGTGCGGCTATATAATGTTCGGGTCTTGTTTCGGGTCGGGCCAAGTACATATATTCATTGTTTTGGGTCAGGTCGAGTATCATGAAAACCCGACCCGACCCGACCCATTGACACCCCTACGATAGGATATCTCTGGCCCAAAATGGTAGCTTTTCTTTTCTTAATCTACCAAGTGGCCATTTGTCTTTTAGGTCTTGGACGTACGTAATGTTTGCTTCATGTAGTGAGAAATTAAAAAGAAAATAAAAGAAAGAAAGGATTTCGAGGATGCCCACCACATGTGCCCACCACGTGAACGCGTGGTGCTGCCCGTATCCATTGATAAGCGTGGTGATTAAAAGAGCTCGAATGCGTTTCTTGTCGGAACAACAAACCGAGATTTCAGTAGTTTCCATAGTTTTTGTTGAGTAAACCTAACCAATGAAAGGCTTCTATGATTGAAACATAACTCCTAAAACCTAGAGCAGTCATACAGCCACAAGTCTCATTGAAATCTCGCCAAAGATGCCATTGTTGCTACCTCAGCTGCTGCTGGACATATCTCTCGCCGCCTCATGCCATCGTCAGCTTTGTGCCATTGCTCATGCGTGTGCATTAGGACAATAGCCGACAGTTGAGCCAGCCATATTCAGTATGAGAGGGAGGAAGGGAGGATAAGTGAATCTTTGGTGGTTGTAGCTAGGAGCTCAAAACCAACATCTATTTCGATCTGTAGCAAGCGTTGGCACACATATATTCAAGCATGCGATCGCTCAAGCCCATTGCAACCGTCGCCACTATAACTAAAGAAAACTGTAATTTTCATTCCATATGTTTTATTGAATTTTCAAAACAAATGCTACTAAACTTTTCATTGCATGTATTAATCACGGGTAGCATACTATACTCAATTCACAGGGCTTCATTAATTTTCAACTCATTTTAAGATCATTGAAATTTATAACAGGGGTCACTCAAAGCATTGTTTTTTAGGCCATTGAAGTCAAAAGTAAATGGGCTTTCAAATCAAGCTTGAAAAAGACCTACTTTGCTTCTTCACTTTAGAAGGCAAATATCAATATTGTAGGCATTAACATTATAGGGACGAGATCAAGGGCCCCACACTTTCTTCCTCAGTAGATTTCTCTTCTCTATGGACAATAATACTAAGACTGATTTACAAAGTGATTCCACAAACTATAAGCGAGCATTTGAACAAGCAATCCATTTTCAACATCGAATTAAAATATGCTAATCTTAGTACACCTAATATTATTCCACGCTAAAAAGAGGAAGATGCTTAAGAGAATTCATAGTTCATTTTACGACCCCTCGATAGGTTCAGTCTATGTTGATTCGAGTGTATAGATATAATGTTTCTGAGGGATATCTCAAGGTATGCCAAAAGTTTCCCTACACCCGGTCTTCGAGTTTACTCCTTCGTCGCTCAAGAATTGTTCAATAGTCAATACCACTACAACATATTTACCTGTTTCTTTTTCTCCTTTTCTTAGCGAGGCATATCCATACCGTTGGACTTAACTAATCTTCACCATAACAAATGGAGAAAACAAGCTCAGTTCCAATTACTTCTAATAACAAATGGAGAAATAAACTCAGTCCCAAATATTTCATGTCGCTTACGAACAGTTCAGTCTCTAGAGTATAAATCTTATCCGGTTTGATCTATACAATTTAGTTTGTAATGATTTGATATATAAACCATACTATACATAAGCTACTAATTACCTTTGTCACGCAGAACTTTGTTATAATAGCACATACAATATTCCGAGCAAAAAAAATAGAACATACAATATTTAGATGTAAGCTTTTCATTTTGATTGAAGCAATGATGGTGTTAATTTGGAGGAGTTGCACCAATGATATTTTGTTTTGGTCTCCAAACATGATTCTTGAACTTAGATTTGCAGTCACACATGACATAACCATACATGCAGCCACTGATAAACTTGGTGATTAAGGAGCTCATCTGTGGTTATTGTCGGAACAACAAACCAAAATTTAGGTAGTTTGCTTACTTTGTGTCGTCTAAACCTAATATATGAAAGGCTTGTATGATTAAAAAAAAAACTCCTAAGATAGGTAATTCATCAATTTATAGACATACTCGTGTATTAGGTAAAGAGAAAAAAATTAGACGGTCAATATACCATGTAAACCAAGCAAATCTCATTCGTTGATCTTGTGCTCCCACAGCTGGGACCCACACGATTAATATTTAAGAAGATATCGGTTCAGATGATTTATAAATCAAGTGATAACTTCTCCAACACAAACAAGAGATCGATCTTATCTATGGACTAAAAAACAAAAGCTATGGACTATAATGAAACTATACCTAAGGTTAATTGCATAACTAATGAGGTCCATCATGACTTTGGCCCATCGCGAAGTTATAGAAAGAAGGTGCTAGGTTGAATTTTCTTCTACAGGCGATGTTTTCTTTCATTCCCGTTTTGACGTATATGATTGATGGGTTACAAATATGGATATCATTCTAATGATAGTTCATTTCACCATATACGTGGGTGATATTAGTATTCGCAATTCACTAATTAGAAGACTGGGTAAAGAATCAATGATGGAGGAAAACATAACCATTTATATATATCTCTAAGTGAGCAAGTTGGCAATCTCTCTATTGGGATTTATCATATATTGAAGGAAGAAAGTCTCTCTCTCTCTCTCTCTCTACATCATCAACTGTTACTTAACCCTCCACTGCCGCCCCCGAGTGCTGAGCAGTACCATCAACATTTCTAGCCACCTCTCTTGCTACTGCTAACCCGTCTCAATGCACGCAAAGGGTATATGTGTACGTTTGTTTGTCACATCTAAGCGGGACGATGGCATCGCTCCTCACCGTCGTTGGAGGATGATATCCTCGCCATTGACTGAGATCAATGGCGCCTTGAGCTTGGCGCACAAGATCTGTCGAGGGAACGATAGCTCTGGCCTTGCACCCATACCTCACTAAGCTTGCGCGTTGATTAGCCCTATATATCTCTCAAGCTCACCTAATTTGCCAGTGATTCATGTGGTTTCCATGATCCATTGCTGAAAGCATTGGAGGTGCGGTTTTCCATTGTTTTATAGGCTATTTGAGTCCAAAGTAAATGGGCTTCCAAATCAAGCTTGAAAAGGGTCTACGTTACTTCTCCACTTTACGAGGCAAATATCAATCTGCTACACTTAACCCTATTGGGCCGAGATTACGGGCCCCCACTTCTTCTCGGTAGATTTCTCCTCCCCACACATAACGTCGAGTAATATTAAGACTGGTTTACAAAGTGCTTCCGCAAATTATAAGTAAATTTCTAAACAAGCCATTGATTTTCAACACCGAATAAAAATATGTTAATTTTAGTATACCTAGCATCATTCCACGTGGAAGAGGTGAGGACGCACAAGAGGAAAAAAGATTAGGTAAGCCAGTCCTACCACGTAGGCGATAAAACACTCCATTCATCGCTCGCCACGTGTCTAGGTGGGCTCGCTCGCTAGTCTCTTTGTCTTCTTCACTATTTCTTCTTTCTTCGTTTTTCCTTTCTTTTTTTTTCTTATTTCCTTTCTTTCTCTTTGGCCTGCGATCGGCCACAAGCAAGGGTGGCTCTTGCTAAATTTGGCAGGGCTTGACCTTCACTGCCTAGGCGAGGGTCGCCCTCGTGGCCTCTGATGAGGGCTCGACCCTTGCTGCTTGGGTGAGGGCGAGGACGAAAAATCAATGAGTGGACTAACGACAGAGGAGAAGCTACCAATGAAGAAGCAATCGGATAGCCAAGTGGTGTTGAAGGCATCGATGGAGTCGGTGGTGGAGCTACAATCGATGTGAAAGGAGACATTGCTTGCTCGGAAAAGAAGAAGATGAAGCGAATAGGAGGAGGAGGAGGAGGAGGAGGAGGAGGAGGAGGAGGAGGAGGAGGAGGAGAGAGGACCTAGAGAGAGGAGGAGGAGGAGGAGAGAGAGATGAAAGATAAAAAGATAAAATCTGATATGTGGACCTAATTGGAACACGCCTTGATTAATGAGCTGAGTTTTCTTCCACTTTTGTAGGAAAACTGGTCTACCTAATATTTTCTTGCACAAGAGAGTCCAAAATATATTCCATGACGCCTCTGGATTGGTTCGGTCCACATTGAGAGAGAGAGATGAAAAGATAAAATCTGATATGTGGACCTAATTGGAACACGCGGTGATTAATGAGCTGAGTTTTCTTCCACTTTTGTAGGAAAACTGGTCTACCTAATATTTTCTTGCACAAGAGAGTCCAAAATATATTCCATGACGCCTCTGGATTGGTTCGGTCCATGTGGATTCAAGCGTATGTGTAGAATGCTTTCGATAAATGTTCGGAACAACGTCGAAGGTCCTTCTTATGCCCAAGTGTTCTCGACGAGACTAATCCGGGCCATTAGCCAAGTGCGCCTTTGCAAGATTAACATGTTCTGATCCCTCTTATTGATGCAGCCCAGATAAACTTGGATCCATGGAAGAATTTGCCTTCCCAAAACTATAGGACTTTGTAGAGAGGTAAGCTACAACTTGTAGACCTTACTATCTCATTGCTGATTGGATACCAGTACGACATATTTACTTGTTGTCGAAATGCATTTATTTGTTTTTTTTTCCTTTTTTTTTTATAGCACGAGGTATCCAAATCTTCCGACTCGAGCAATCATCACAAACATATGCAAACGGCCCGTCCACATGTACCAGATAACAATTGGGTCGCTCACACAGTTACTCCAAACGGGCTTTAGTGATACATAGACATTCTTGGGAATTTGTTCAGAAATGCATGTCCTCCCCTTTCAAAGAATCCAATGCTTTTGGCAGTGAAACTTCTAGTCGGTCGTCACAGTCACAAGCATGCATTGTAATTACAACGCGAGGACGCTGGCAATGATTATAATAATTATAGAAAAACTCCCTCGAAATAGTAGATAGTCGAAATGATGTCACTCCATCAGTTTCTATCATCCAAATGACGAGCATACCTTCTTTTTCTTCGATAATGGACGTGTAAATCTGATTACCTGAAAATTTGTGAATCGGTTTAAGGACAGGTCTTGTCTTGGGCAGATGAAGCGTACCTAGAGCATTTTGGTATCAATTGGTGAAATTCGAACGAATGACTTTTCACTTCCTGAGCTGAAAATCTTCCTAAACCTTAACCGGGTTGCTCCATTCCTAGGGTTCATGAGAATACCCATTTTTTTCTTTGTTTTGTAGAAAAAGCAATGACATATTTTTTTTGTCTATCTTACTTTGACTCTCAACTCACTCTCAGACTTTTATCCTATCTCTTGCAGGGCATGGGAGTCGAAATTTATATTTGAAATTACACGTCTCCACCACTAGCCCTTCTGAGAATGTGAGAAATCAAATTTCCCACCTCCCCCTTCTCAAGTAGGAAGGGTGGCCATGGGACAAACTCCAGTGGTTAAGCTACGACATTAAAGAGGAGTAAATGCTCCAAGAAGAGAAGAAATACTCCCAATTTCGTCGCCCAACAATGTTGCATGGACTCAAAACTAATTAGGACTAGCATTCAAACCGAAATCATAATTTGACTACAAGCCAATTTGCACATGGATTTCTGTTGCGAAAGACATGCTCGATAGGAACTTGCCAAGACCGATCAAGCAGATCACAAACATTATGGAGTAAAAAATCATAACTTTTTCATAACCCATATGACTGCTGTCTCAAAATACTTCTTAATAAAATGTCACATGGATGAGAAACATGAATTTCTCCAAGTAAGCTCGCCCTTAAACAATTTAGTGGAGCATAGATTTATGTACATTTCTCTGTTTGCACTATCGACAGTAAAGAGCACAATTGAACGATCAACGGTAGACAAAATGATCATAAATCTGACAGCTCGCTCACTCTTCAAAGCTCACATTGTCTAACTGTTAAATGGGTATAGTATGAAAAGTGTGTGAATTTATATTACAAGAATGTAGTTGATTACATATGAAATTTACCTACATCATATAACAACAACAATTAAAAAAACGTTTAACCGTCACCGAGTCCCAATATTTTACAAGAATATCTACTATGCACTAAGACTCTAAATTTATTTTGCTGAAAACAGGAAGTTTCAATTGAAATCGGACACAATTTAACGAATAATTTATGCCAAAATGCATATTTCAAATTTGCACATATGAAAAAAAATTCACGTTTGTGCAACGTACGGATATACTACTATTTAGTAGGTACTTTGTTAGCCAGTCCTTTCCCATCTGGGCATTGCCTGTAGTACACACTTCACAATTCTTTCTTTCCTAAAAGATATTATCAAGTCAAAGTTCTATCTAAAAACTTGCGGCCTAAAAAAAGTCCATTCCAAAAGTTTACGACAAAGAAATGGGTCTTAACATATTTAGCATACATTTTCATAATTATACCAGCCAAAGTACATACGTGTTACATGTATGGAAAAGTCATATTTTTCCAGCCTAAGTACATAAACTTGTGATAAATGATTCTCCTTCTCAAATGTAGAGAAATCCAATACTTTTGCTAGTATCATCCTTCATCCATATCAAGAGGGAGCTACTTTCTTGCTCATGAATTCAAATGAATGTCGATGTAGAAAATTTGAATAGTTGTGAAGTTGATAGTAAAGTGAAGATCCCCTTAAATGCAAAAGTTGAACCAAAGACGCGGAAATGAAAACTTACAACAAATGGGGCTCATATGGAAGTCACAATGACTTCTTAAGAAATTAAATTAGGGTTTTGTCCATATTGTAGAATATAAGATGTTCAAAGCATGTTGGGATATATTCGAAATCTCTGATGACATCAGAGACCTAGAGTTAATAACCTCGCCAGTACAACAGGATTATAATTTATCTAACTATTTACAAAAGTTAGGCATAGAAGGTTTCAAAGAAAAACATATATGAGGATAAAATATATGTACTAAAAAAATTAAGGGAGAATATTAAAGGTTCAGATAGAATATTCAAGCACTTCCCATTTGGAGTACATCTGCTGTAATGCCTTCACCAGAAATCATGAAAATTAGCTTTTTCCCATGTTCCCCTTTCTTGGTATATGAAGAAGCCTAATGATAATATCACTAGGCATCATATTATTGCTTTGCTTTCTTTTCAAATATCATCATTATTCCAAGCTCAGTTCCTTTTTCACACGCCTCTTCTTATAGGGCCGTGAGTTCAAACTAAACGGCTATAAGGACTAACTATCGAGTTCTTTTAGTTTTGCCTGCTAAAGTTGAGTCATCTATCATTCATGACCCTTCCCTCTAATGACAGCCTTAATTATAGCACGTGGAATTTCTAGACTACACTAGTTTTGAAGCTCAGTGGTTTTTCCTCCATTTTGGCTCAAGAAAATTCTCTCCGACGGTGCCTCTAATTAGTAGATTACAAGTCATATACACCGCCCATATACAAATTTCATGAAAATTAAACGCGGGTGATATTCATATTTGTAACCCACCAATCAGAGGCCTGGTTGGAGGGGCATCGCCCATATCCAAACTCAACTAATGTTAAACATGGATGATTTACATATGTGTGACTACAAAATTGAAGATACAGAAAAATATGACTGTCTTTCTGATAACAAAAGAGGGGAAAAAATGAGCTTACTTCGAAATATTTTATGTCACTTATGAACGGTTCAGCCTCATCCAGTTTAATCTTCACACTTTAGTTTGCAACCACTTGATTTGCAAACCATACTAATGGACAAGCTACTAATTATTAATTACCTTTGTCATGCTGAGCTATATTGGGAAGTAAGCTCTTCGGTGATTAAAGCTACGATGACGTTAGATTGAAGGAGTTGCAACAGTAACATTTTCTTTTTTCTTTTAGGGTGCGTTTGTTTCACGAAAAAAATAACGTTTTTTAAAAATGTTTTCCAGAAAATCATTTTCCAGGAAAATAGTTAGTTTTCCTTTATTTAGTGATATGTGATTGAAAACATTTTCTAGTGTTTGGATCTTATTTAGAAAATGTTTGGAAAATGATTTCAATCCCATGATCTTATCTTAGGCAAAAATAAATTTTCGAATTTTTAAATATTTTTATTTTTAAAAATAAAAAAGAAAAAGAAAAGAAGAAGAAAAGAAACAAAAGAATAAAATATTAAAAAAGTAAAGGGAAGCAATTCCGAAAAGTATTTTCACCTTCTTAGATTAGGAAATTCATTTTTTAAATTTTATACATGAATATTTTCCTTGACCAGAAAAGTATTTTCAGTTGACCAATTATTTTCGGTGAAAAGTTCAGAAAACGGATTCCCGAAAAATACTTTCTTTGAAACAAACGCACCCTCAGTCTCCGAAGGTGATTTTTGAACTTGAATTTGCAGTCACACATGGCATAACCATGCATGCATATAAGGTTGATGGACCACCTATATGTGCGTGCATTTAAATTTTAGAAATTGTCATGTGATCATGAATGCAGAGAGCTACCATCATGATGCACCATCAATTACGATTCTTGCTAAGCCTATAACTCCATTTAAAAATCTTATTATACCGACTTCTGAGTATCGGAGCCAATTTAAAATAATTTTAAGGTCATTAAACACTCGACGTTCTTAGTTATGTGCACTTTTTAGGGTAAGAAAACGATAGGATATCTCTGGCCAAAAGGGGTAGCTTTATTTTTCTCAATCTACCATGTGGCCAATTGTCTTTTAGGTCTTGGACGTACGTAATATATGCTTTCATGTAGTAAGAAATTAAATAGAAAATAAAAGAAAGAAAGGATTTTGAGGATGCCTACCACGGGAACACATAGTGGTGCTCGTATACTGATACGCGTGGTGATTGAAGAGCTCATAAGTGTTTCTTGTCAGAACAACAAACCAAGATTTCGGTAATTTTCGTAGTTTTTGTCGAGTAAACCTAATACATTAAAGGCTTCTACGACTGAAAAACAACTCCTAAGTTAATTTTTTTTAATGGCAAATATTCGCCTATCAGCATAAAGGAAAGATATAGTAAAATTCATATATAATATAGACCAAATGCACCTCAGCCTTTGATCATGTACACCCCACGACGGGAACCGGATAATTATTAGTTAAGATAATATTGGTCTACATAATCTATAAATCACATTATAGTTTTTCCAGCACAAACAAGAGATCAATCTATTCAAGAAAAACCTCAAATTGGTAGCTCTAATGGGCCGATATCCACGAACTATGGTGAAACTAATCTTATTGTCTCGTTATGTAGTTATACATAGGGTATGCCTTGAGTTAATCATATTGTGACATGGTCCTCTACGTGAATGGTTAAATATCTCGAACTCCAGATGGAGATCATAGATGGCCCAAAAGAATCTTACCTTCATTTGACACGATTCGCTCATATGTGTGGGTAGGATTACCATAATGGTTAATTGCACAACTAATGAGGTCCATCTTGACTCAAGCCCATCACAAAGTCATAAAGAGAAGATGCTAGTTGATATTTTTTTCCGGCCCATATTTAACTTCATCTATTTTATGAGTTACAAATATGGATTTTAGCCATTGGCAATTCATTTTCACATAAATGTGCTTGATGTTCGTATCTGCAATCCACTAATTATTAGGCTGGATAAAGAACTAGGGATTGAGGAAAATACCCAAATTTTTATACGTTCGAGGAAAGCGAGTCATTAGTCTTTCAAGTGAGATTTGACATAGATTGGAAAAAGAAACCTCTCTCTCTCTCTCTCTCTCTCTCTCTCTCTCTCTCTCTCTCTCTCTCTCTCTCTCTCTCTCTCTCTCTCTCTCTCTCTCTCTCTCTCTCTCTGTACTTCGGTTGTTGGTTAGCCCTCCATTGCTACCCTTGAGTGCCGAGCACTGCCGTCAACTCTTACCTCTCTTGTTAATGCTCCCTATTCTCCTCAGTGCACGCGAGCTTATGCATGTACTCGCGTGTATCAAATTTAATCTCAACAGCGACATTGCTCCTCACCACCGTTGGAGGTCAATGTCCTTGCCATCGATTGAGATCCATAGTGTCTCGAGCTCTATGCACGAGATCTTATACACATAGCTTGCTAAGCTTGTTCTACGATTAGCCCTATATATATAAAAATTTCTCAAGCTCTCCTGAGCTACTAGTGATTCAAGTGGTTGCCATCACCCATTGCCATCCTAGATTTGGTCATCTCGACAATGACGACAATCGAGAGCCTAGGGAGGGAGGGAGAGAGAGAGAGGTGGGACTGTTGTAAGCCTGATGGTTGCAATGTGATCCGGTCACAAGAGACAATGGCTCAATGGTTGATCATGAAAGATCAATACAAGATAGGGTCACACGCCGGCCTGTCCTCCAATTTTAGCAAACTCTCTAGTAAAAAACTATGATAGCACCCATCCAGAACAAGTTATATACCCAGAAGTCTCATTGGAGTCTCATCAAAGCCAGTCATTATTGCTATGTTAGCTGTTGTTGGACATATGAATGTTTTTGACGATCACATATCTCTTGTTGACAAGTCGGCAGCCAAAATTTTGTATGAGAGGGAGGGAGGATAAACAAATCTTTTGTGGGCTATAGCTAGGAGCTCAATACGAACAACAATCTTTATCTGTAAAATGCTTATTCACATAGACATGTAGACATACGAGCGCTTGATCCCCTTGTAACCAACACCAATGCAACAAAAGAAAACTTCAGCTTTCACTCTAGATGTTTTCCTGAATAACAAAATACTACACAATTTACCATTACATATACACATCATGTGTAGCATACTACACAATTCATTTTAAAATCATTGAAATATACAACAGGGTCACCGAAAGCATTAAAGAAGTAAATGGGCTTCCAAATCAAGCCTGAAAAATAGTACTAGCATATGGGCCCACGGAAAGACCAATGTTACTTCTTCACTTTAGAAGGCAAATGTCAATATGGTAGGCTCAATATTATTGGGCCGAGCTTATGGACCCCGCACTTCCTTCCTCAGTAGATTTCTCTTCTCCATGGAGAATAAGAATGGTTTACCAAGTGATTACACAAACTATAAGCAAGCATTTGAACAAGAAATTCGTTTTCAACGCCTAATAAAAATTTGCTAATTTTAGTATACCTAGCATTACTCCGCGTGGATTAGGCATAGGTGCTTAAGAGAATCCATAATTCATTCCACGATCCACTCGGTAGGTTCGGTCTATGTATTTTCAAGTGCATATGTATATGTACAACGTTTTCAAGGGAGACAAAACTAATCTAAGCCATCATATAAGCACGCTTTTGTAAGATTAACATGTTATGATGGCTCTTATTAATACGGTCCATATACACATGGATCCACGGAAGAATTCGCCTTCTGAAAACTATAGAATTTTTTTTTGCTAAAAAAAATATAGGATTTTGTTGAGTGGTAAGGTATGACTCGAATAGTTGACTATTTTGTCGCTCTTGAATAGTTTAATACCAACACAACATATTGTTTTCATCGGAATTTTATTGACAATGAAATATCTTTCACTGAAATTCGTTCTTCGATTTTATTAAGAGGAGATGGATTTTGTGGCGATTTTGAACGAAAGTCTTATCAATAGAGTACAAAGAACATGTATGCTTCAATATAATTTAATCAACGATGAAGTGTGATGAAATAAAAGTTTTGTCGGAAATTAATTGATAACAAAGTGCGATGACATAAAGATGCAACATCGGAATTTAATCGACGATGAAGATTTGAAAACTGCAAACGCCGGAATTTAACCAACTACGAAAAATCTGGAAATTACAACTAGGATACGTGAATTGAAATATAATTGAAAGATAACTAGCTTTTGTTTTGTAGCACGATTACAAATAATTATTGAATTTAAAAGAAAACTCCCAATTCCTATATTCAAAACAAATAACTACTTAATCCTATCTATGGTTACAAGAAGTTACATTATCAATAATTTCCTATTATTTAGTAACACTTATCAAAAAGAGTTTAAATATCTTAAAATATCGCCACTTGGTTGTTAAATGTCAATGCCAATGAGGATGACTAACTCCAAGTAACTGATGTTTGCTGTCGATAACTTTTTTGGTTGTCGATACTCTTTCAGTTATCGATTTTTCTTTTCATCAATGACTTCTGCTATTTACAAAATTGCTAGTACGGCCTAAGTTCATCACTTGTCGATTATAATCAAAAGGTGGTCATTTTTTGGTGTCAACACCTACTTACCTATTTTTTTTTCTTCTTATCTTTCTAACAACAGTAGATATTCCATATTCGAATTGAATGACTCGACTAATTTTCACCGACACATGCAAACCGCCTGTCCACATTGGGTCGCCTACGCTTTCAATGGGCTGTAATTTATTTATTTTTGGTTGAAAATGGACTGTATTTAAAAGATAAAGGGAAAAAATCACCAAAAATCCCAAACTTTGTCCCATGTAACACATTTACCCCGAACTTTCTTTTATGACACCAAAAACTCCAAACTTTTCTATTTGTGACACATTTACCCCAATATACTGTAGCCTAGAGTATTTTAATCTTTTTTCCTTTTTCTTTTTTTTTTTTTTTTTTTTTTCATGAGGTCGCCCATGGCGTTAATGAAGGACCCTCGCCCCGCCCGGTAGGGTCGCCCTCCCCCCGGGGGTGAGGTGAGGCGACCCGTCGACATCGAGTGAGGGCTACCCGCCGGCATCGGGCGAGGGCTTCCCTCGCCCCACCCTCGCCCGACGTCGGGCGAGGGTCGCCCTTGCCTGGGTGAGCGAGGGCGGCCCTCACCGACGCCGGGCGAGGGCGACCCTTGCCCTACGCCGGTGAGGGTCGCCCTCGCCCAACGTTGGCGGGTAGCCCTCGCCTCGCCTAGGTGAGGGCAACCTTCGCCTTGCCTGGGCGGGGCAAGGGTCCCTCGCCCGACGCTATTTAGCCGAGGCGGGGTTGCCCTCGCCGCCGACATAAGCGAGGCGGCACCGGAAAAAAAAAACAAAAAAAAATAGAAAAAGGGAAAAGATTAAAATATCCTATCTTTACAAAGATATTAGGTGAAATGCTATATAAATAAGAAAGTTTGGGATTTTTGGTGTCACAAAAAAAAATTCGAGATAAATGTGTTACAAGATAAAGTTTGAAATTTTTTGTGGCTTTTTTTCAAAGATAAAAAAGACACATCCATGGGAATCTGTTCAGAAATGCGTACCGGCCGCCTTAAATGCAAGTCCTCCCCTTTACAAAGAATCCAATGCTTTTGGCAGTGAGCCTTCTAGTCCATCATCGTCAGTCGTCACACTCACAGGCATGCATTGTAATTATAATGCGGGAAGATCTGTGCGCCCTACAAGATTCGTGGGCCAATGAATAATAATATAAAATGATAACAATAACAACAATAATAATAGCAAAAGAAGAGCTCGTCTAAATAAAATTTTAAATTAATATTACGAAAAATTTCAAACTAATATATTTATAATAAATTTATCAAAATTTATTTTTTTATCATAAAAATCATAAATTAATACACATGTGATAATTTTATCCTCTATTACTTTCTGTTAGATTTAACCGTCATATTTTTAAGTTGAATGACACGTGGCAGTTAAAGGATATATCAATTTGGGATTTTACCCTTCATATATTACAGGTATACCATTTTGTGATTTTTCGTGATATCAATTCAATTTAACTGAGGATAAATTTGTTATAAATCAGTTTGTGATTTTTGGCTGTCAAAAAATTAATTTAAGGAAAATTTATCACAGGTGTACCAATTTGAAATTTTTTAGGGTCAAAAAATAATTCGGGATAAATTTATCACAAATATATCGATTTAGGATTTTTGTGATATTAATCATAAAATTTTATATGAAAGATCAAAAGAATGGTACGCGCTTGATATACATAAATTTTATAGCGTAATTGATAAAATTGTAGGATTTTTTACCGACCCGATTTGATTATGATCGTGACACGAATTGTCAACTCGAGTCATACTTTTGACACTTACTATTATTATTATTCAGCTTGGAATTTGTTTTCGATATTAAATACTTGAGCTGTCATTTTGTCTCTATGCACTCCCTTTTCCAAATGAAGTTAAATGCGCGACAGATGAAACTGTAGCCATCTAGCTACTGGTCATGACGGATTGAACGTAAGGGGGAACCAGTCTATTTCAATAAAATTGCTTGCCAAATTTTTTTCATCTATTAATGTCTCAAATTTTTAACTCATATTCTAAAATTCCATTTCCGAGTTAATTCAACCTTAAAATATTTCAGGGGCTAAAGAGGCGGGGAGGGCCTCACCGTCTTTGCCTAAGTCAAACAAGGGATGTCAGCTCCTCAGCCGTGCATGGATGCCGGTAGCGGCGGCGCCTCAACTGTGGCTACCCCTCCCCTTCTCCTTCATATATATATTTTTATATTTTCATATTTTCCAGTTTTTTATTTTTTCTAAAATTTTCAAAACAGCTTCTTATACTTTAATTGTCACAAAAGATTTTACGTGACATAACATGTTGTCATCTCTGTTTATATTTTCAATGAAGGGATCAACATGAACGAAAAAAGAAGCATATAATTTAGGAATCTAATTGAGCATTTTGCAGTACTTCAGAGACCTCTAGTACCTTTATCCCTAAAAGAAATCACGATTCCTCCACATAATTTCTTTCTTTATTAGATTTTACAAATTACTTATTATCTACGGTAATAAAAACCAAAGTTTAGTTATCATATTTAATTAGATTTACATAGTCCAATATTAATTATTGCACTAATCACGGGTTAACAAATTAAAGCACATAATTAGAGATTGTAGGATTCAATAGATTAACTATGGATAAGTAATTGATAATTGTTACATCAATTCAATTGTATCTTATAATTGGACGTTATT
Source organism: Syzygium grande (assembly GCA_024733475.1). Taxonomy (NCBI): domain Eukaryota; kingdom Viridiplantae; phylum Streptophyta; class Magnoliopsida; order Myrtales; family Myrtaceae; genus Syzygium; species Syzygium grande. The sequence continues at coordinate 20,402,233 of JAMXDD010000005.1, read as the reverse complement.
GCTCATTGGCTTTAGGGATTATAACAATTATATATCGTAATAAATTTAAAATTTTCTTCTAACTTTAACATAATATAATAAAAGATGTATAATATAAAAATAAGTATTTTATTATATGTATCTTACTAATAAAATCATACTAAAATTTATAACATTAGAATAAGTATATTGTAGAATTTCTATCTCATTCCACAAGTTTACAACCAAATATAAGAAGCATCATTTCATTCCATTCCCATAACTTATCATATAAAGATAACAGACTTATTACAATCTTTTTCTACTTCATTATGTCATTTCATTCCATTCCATCGTACTAGATATAATAATCAGATGTTTCGATTGAATTTGACTTTCAATATCTCGAGATCTTATTTACCTCTACTTATGCTTCGATATCGCTAGCTTTTGTAATTTGATTTGATATTCTTGCCCACTTCTGGCGTCTTCTGTCCTCTTCTGTCTTATTACCGATCTTCGAGTTCCCTTTCTACTTCTTCTTTTCTTCTCCTTCTACTTCTGCTCTGCGTCAGCATGTTATCTCAACAAAACTCACCAGGAAAAGGATGATTCTTCCCATATAACAATTATTAACTCTTCTTACAAATTCTGTCGATCGAAGAATTGAAGACAAAAGGCTGTGTCGGTCACCATGAAAGGCATCTCCATGAGAGTACATAGCACCTAGTCTATATCTCTCAAGTAATGTCAAAATCGACATCGAACGCTCCCCTCACCCTTAGGAATTATGACAGTGTCTTAAATCTTACGTACGAAAAGTAGGATTCCACCGTCTTTTTAGTCCATATCTTGTCTCTTTTCTCTTTTGGCCTATTCCACGCCCTCATTCCCCAAAACATGTGAATGCGTCCTTTTTGTGTGATTTATGACGTCCCCTTCTTTATAGACTAGTAGTTTTGTGACATGTGAGTGTAGAAAGTCTCCCTTATGATTATGACTTTGAACACGTACACCGGCAAATGAGATAACTTTTATTCCAAAACGATCCTCATCAGCTCACTGATGCGACCGATCATGTAACAGATAGTCGTAGAAAAACGGTCATTCGATTACGGCGAAAGAAATTGCTCGTCTCGTAATTGTAGTTAACGTGTCATGTATTTCAGATGGATTATTCGGTAGTCGCTAGATATATTTACCTTCTAAACTACATATGCATTGAGCAGGAATAGTGAAATCTTGTTGGTCATTTAAGCTTCCACGCAGCTTTGCTTGATTCAAAAGAATCTAATAGCAATGATAGTAAGTTGTGTGAATTTAATTTACATGAGGATTCTAGGCAACGAGAGCGATAATAGAACCAAGTGTCACGGCTCACAGAAATGAGTCAATCCTCATCAACTCACAGATGCCATCGATCATGTAATAGAGTCATAGGAAAACAGTCATTCGATTGCTATAAAAGAAAGTGCTCATCTCGTAATTGTAGTTTATGTGTCGTACAATTCAAATAAATTAAGGAAAAGTATCAAAAATTCCTAAACATATTGGTACCAATTTAGTTTTAAACTTTTTAATTTGATCAAGTTAGTTCCAAGTTGGCCGGATATACTGAATTGGTACCAATGTGAAAAGATTTACTATTAAATTGGTTCAATTGAAAAGTTTATAACTGAATTGATACAAATGCATTAAATTTAAGATTTTTTTGGTATTTTTCTCGATAAATTGTCCAGTATGCTCTATATATATATCTACCCTCTAATAAACTACATATGCATTGGGCAGGAATAGTGAAATCTTGTTGGTCATTTCAGCTTCCACGGGGCTTTGCCTGATTCAAAGGAATCTAATAGTGATGATAGTAAGTTAATTCTGTGAATTTAATCAACATAAGGATATTAGGCAACGGTGGCGAGAATAGAACCAAGTCTTGGAAATTTGGCTAATAGCTTCTTAGGCAACATTTGAGGCTTGTGAGCTTCCTATTTGGAGGTGAGGGCCGGGAGGCATTGGGCGTTGGATTCATTTACTGTTCTTAGCCCTTAGATTTACATCACGCGTCCATATAGTCCAAGAAAATCGAATCTCAATTGTAGGTTGCGATGGCTGCAAAGGCTCTCATCAAGGCTTGCCGTTGTTTGCGTGCGTGAGAGAGACCTAACCTGAGGAAAGGCGACGGGGTATGTCGGGGGAGCGGTCCGAGACAGCAGAAGTGGTGGCAAACCTAGTTTGAGAATTTGGTTGCTCGCGTGGTGTAAGGTTAGGGTTTTTGGGACTTTTACATAAAGGAAGGCATTTCAATCCTTCTAGTGATATGATGTATGAAACTTGTGTTATTGACAATAGATATATGCTTTTAGTACTGAAATGAAAAGTCAGGTATACTATTTTCCATTTTCTTATTGATAAGGTTCAAAAGCAAGTTCATAAAGTAGGAAAGGTTTTCGACCAAAAAAAAAAGTAGGAAAGGAAGAAAAATATTAATAATAAGGTTTTCTATTAATGATAAGGGTCAATTCGTGAAAACCTTCAAACTGGTACATTCATGATAAATTTATCCCAAATTAATTTTTTGACTACCAAAAACCCCAAATTGATACACCAATGACAATTTTAACTTAAACTAATTTTTTGACCACAAAAAATTTCAAACTAGTACATTTGCGATAAATTTATCCTCGGTTAAAAATCACAAACCGATACACCGATGACAAACGGAGGGTAAAACCCTAACCGGTACACTTGTCATTTGCCACGTGCTATCTAACTTAGAAATTTAATGGAAACTAACGGATAGTAAAATTGTCATAATTGTATTAGTGTAGGATTTTTGGAGATCAAAAAATTAGTTTGGGATAAATTTATCATAAGTGTATAAGTTTAAGATTTTTCGTGGTATTAACCCGAATAATAACCTACAATGGATTCGGAACATATGTTTTATGTAGAAGCGTTTTAATTTGTAATATGCATTAAAAGTTGTTACAATGACGATAAATGCGTTACTCCAAGTGAATGGAGAATAGAAAATAGAGGAATTACAAGGAGGGCTTTTTTTATTTATCCATCGCATCTCTAACTATTCTCACTTTTTGACTTTTGCTTTATCTCTTGTAGAACGCGGGAGCTGAACCCCACACCTGTGACACGTCCCCACCATGGGGGCCTATTGAAAGGTTGGGAAAAGCCCGGGCACATCGTCAGAAAAGTGAAAATGAAAGTGGAGCAGTTTCGAGTGAATGGATACTCTGAGATAGAACAAGAAAAGTTAAATATGATCAATCAAAAAAGTCCTAAACTTATTATATTTTTATCAATTCAGTCATAAACATTCTAATTATACCAATTGAGTTCTAAATTTTTTCACGATTTGCCAATTGAGTCCATCTAGCCAATTTTAGGTGGAAATCATTGACGTAAACGCCGATCGTTCTACGTGGTGCAGCCGGAATTGACATAAATTTTTTTTATTTTTTTATTTTTCTTCTCTTTTCCTTATTTTCTTTTTTTTTTCGACCCTTGTCGGGCATTGGCGAGGGCCGTGACGCCTTCGTCTGCGGCCGGCGACCCTTGCCCAGTGGCCAGAGAGGGGTCACTGGAGCCTCGTCAGCCACGGTAAGAAGGGTAAAGAAGGAAAAGTGAAAGAAAAAAAAGGAAAAAAATTAGTTGAAATATTAAAATATTAAAAAAATGTCAACATCAACGCCCACGTTAGCATTTGCCATGCCACGTAGGACACCCGGTACACACATCAGTAATTTCTGATAAAATTGGCTGAATGAACTTAATTGGCGAAATGTGAAAGGGTTTAAGACTCAATTGGCACAATTAAAAGGTTTAGGATAGAATTTGTAAAAGTATAATATATTTATGACTTTTTGGACAATTTTCCTAAAACTATAAATAGTTGTTTAAATAATGAGTTACATTTACGTACTATCATTACTAATAATGTTTGGGGTTAATCAGTTAGTCCTTCTATTATAGGTATTATTTTTCTTTCGTACAAAGAAGAATTAAGAAATATTGCTGGCATTGTAAATGCCTTCATTATTAAGAAGAAAAATAGGATGTATAGGGCTTTTTGCTGGAAAATTTTCAAATAAAGGTCTGAAGTGTGGTCATTTTCTTAAAAAAGGATTCAAAGTGTATATTGTTTCAAATAAAGGCATGAAGTGGCCAATCAATCTCAAATTAAAGCCTAAGCTTGACGGTTGGTCAAATATTCTCCGGCTAGCGAGCAAGTGATATTTCTCACGACCGGAATAAGGGCACTTTTGTTCAAAAAAAATTTAAATAAAAAATTATAATTCCTAAAATTTTAAAAAAACCCAAATTACTTTTTTTTTTCTTCACGTTGTCATTGATTGCCCAACACGCCCATGGACAAGTTTGAATCAAGTAATTTGGGTTTTTTAAAAATTTTTTAGGAATTTTAATTTTTTATTTAATTTTTTTGGACTAAAGTTCCCTACTCAAGTTGCCGGAAATATCACTTGCTCGCCGGTCGGAGAACAGGCTCTTGTTTGAGACTGATTGATCACTTTAAGCCCTTATTTAAAATAATGTCCACTCTGAGCCCTTTTTTGAGAAACTGACCCAACTTCATACCCTTATTTAGATTTTTACCGCTGTTTGCCATAATATGGACCATTGAGTGAGTGTGCTATATAAAGAAAGTTAGAAACATTAATATATTCTTTCGTGAAAAGACCTATTTTATTGAATCTATTCCATGTTTCAAGTAGTTCTTCCTCAAGAGAACATAGAAAAAAATAAAATACATGTTAATGCAATATTTAGATTTCATTTCACACAATAACAATGGATATACAATTAGAGCAGGATCAACATTGATACCCCAATGAGGCTTGCATTGGAGCCGAGCATGATTCGGGTGGTCTAATTCCATGGTTGGAAGGGAAAAATACTAAAAAAATCATAAGTCTATTGGATTGGTAACAATTCAGTCCTAAAACTTTCAATTGGACCAATGTAGTCCTAAATCTTTTCATTTTGGTATAAATTAAGTTCATCCGGCCAATTTAAGCAGAATATTGTTAACGTGAACACCGTCAGTCTTACGTGGCATAGCCGTCGGATGACTGGCACTAAGGTAGAAATTTTTAATAATATTTTTAATTTTTATTAATTTTTTCCTTTTCCTTTTTTTTGTTCTCTTTCCTTTGGCTTGTGGCCGATACTTGGCCATGGCTAGCGACTGGCCACGGTTGAGGGTTGCCCTTGCCACAGGCCAAAGGAAAGAAAAGGAAAAAAAAAAAAAAAAAAAAAAAAAAAAATGAATTTTTTTAAAAATTAATAAAAAATTAAAAAAATAATTTAAAATATCCATGTCAACACTGGCCATGCCACGTAGAATGGCTAGTATCTATGTCAATGATTTCTAGCCTAAATTAGCCGAATGGATTGGATTGTTACTAATGTGAAAAGGTTTATAACTAAATTGGTTCAATTAAAATATTTAAAATTGAATTAGTATCAATATAATAGGTTTATGATTTTTTTGGTACTTTTCCCAAGGTTGGAATTAGGAATTAAATCAGATCATGAAGGTTTCCAAATAACCTTAAATAGGGAATCAAACTAGTTTACCCTAAAACTGGCCTAGAATTTAACCTGTTTAGTTTATGGGTAAAATATGAAATCCAAATGCTTTTTTTGCAGCTTTTATTTTGTTTGGCGTGAGCTGCGCGTGAGTTTAAATTTGTGCGCTTTTTTATATGACGTTAGACTTTAACTATTAACCTTTTATTTGGTAAAGCAAATTTTTCAAAGAAAGTGTGTCCACCAGTTCAGAGTTCGTTTAAAACCAATTCTACCCAAGAAACTGGCCTATTTGGTTCGATTCACGAGTAAAACCAGCAGATTCAAGGATCAAAGTGGAACTGAACAAAACTTGTTGGTTTCTAAATTTTGGCTCTCCTAAGAACGTCTTCGAACAGGACGGATCGGGCCAGTTCCGGCTGGTTTCAGAATCGAATCTGAATCATTACTCATCCCGAGCAAGCACGATGATTAGATTAATGAACCAATTATTTTGTATGTGTTAGGCGCATGACATGGTTTAGATTCTTCATCATCAGTACCAGCAATTTCACATGTGGGCTACTTACTAAAGTTTTGCATCTTATCTAGTTCACAAAAGTATTGACAATATTTTATAGGCTCAAAATTCACTTTATTCATTTAAAATGAGTTTTCTTACTCGTAGAACAAACAACAAAGGGAAAGCAAATGCGGTCCCGATCGTGCATTACTCTGATACCATGATGGATCTGCTGCCTTCAGAAAATAGAACAGGTCGGTGTTGAAAGTGAGATAAGACTTGAAAGAGCCAAAAAGGAGCAAAAAAAGCAGAAGAAATAATGCCAGCAAAACCATCCTCCAAGTGCGAGCCAATTGTCTCTGTCGGAGACCCACTAAAACAATGTTAAAAAAGCTGCTAATAATTGAATCAAAAAAGATGTAGGGTTAATACTACGAAAAACTCCAAATTAGTATATCAGTAATAAATTTAACCAAAATTAGTTTTTTTACCACAAAAAATCCTAAATTGGTACACCCGTGATAATTTTACCTCGAACTATTTTTTTGACCATTAAAAATCCCACATTGGTATACATGTGACAATTTTACCCTCAAACTAAACCACTAAAAATCCCAAATCGGTACACCTGTGACAAATTTACCCTCCGTTAGTTTCCGTTAAATTTTACTATCAAATTGCTAAGTTTAATGACACGTGGTAATTGACATGTGTACCGATTTTGGATTTTACCTCTCTGTTTGTCACAAGTTTACCAATTTGTGATTTTTTATGATATTAATATAATTTAAAGGATACTAACAGAGGGTAAATTTATCACAAATATACCAATTTGGGGTTTTTAATGGTCAAAAAATTAGTTCGGGGGTAAAATTATCACAGGTGTATCAATGTGGGGTTTTTGGTGGTCAAAGAAATAGTTTCGAGTAAAATTGTTACAGTGTACCAGTTTGGGGTTTTTGATGGTTAAAAAAATAATTCTGGATAAATTTATCATAGGTGTACCAGTTTAGGATTTTTTGTGATAAAAAATAGTTCAGGGTAAAATTATCATATGTGTATCAGTTTAGGATTTTTCATGGTATTAACCCAAACATGTATACGTACAAGGATGGTAGCTAGAGGTCCCCACACAAATTTCATAGGCATTAGCCTTTTCTTTTCTCTTCTTTTCTTTTTCTTATCTCTAAAATACAAGACTTGGACTCTTACGGCAATTTCAACACCCGCCCAACCATCGAGACACACGTATCTGCGCTCCCTAAGGTTGCCCTAAGAATAATTACTGGTGCTCTGTCATTCAAATGGGGATGTGAAGACTGAATGGGTATATAATGCTGTGTAATCCTTGTCCACACCACATAGCTATTAGCTTATAGCGTGCACACATGCAAGGTGTGCACAGTCTTCTTTTAAGTTAAAACGTAGGCACAGTCAGCTTCACGGGCATCTTTGACTCTTCCATAAATGATTGAAATCAAAGAGAGAGAGAGAGAGATTTAGTGGGATTTTGCATAATTCCATGTGCATGGGGTTGGAGGAGCCTCTGCTGCAAAAATTTATGCCCGACACATTTTTTTGTTCTCTAGCCCAGTATAAGCCCCACCAACCATAAAAGCATAAGCATACTCCCTTTTCTTTCTCACTTCTTCGCTCTTCTCTAGATATCATCGCCATCGCCCGCATAAAAACAGAGATATAATTTCATATCACTCCATTTGCCCCAGAGAAACTGATAAATCAGAGCGCGCGCGCACTCAACGCCGACATATATACCATATGGGTGCTGCTACTTCCAGCTCCATTAGCAAGAAGGCCATCAGCTCAAACAAAAGCAAGGACTTGAAGGGCCTCTTCACAGAGAGAGTGAGGCTGCTCCAAGAGGAGATCAATGGGATAGTGCAGGAGAGGGAGAAGGAGGCCAAGTCCTACAAGAGGGAGATGATGGTGTTTTCACTTAAAGAGGGTGAGTGGAGGAGGGAGAGGAAGAGGCTGATAGATGAGGTGAGGAGGCTGAGGAAGGTGGTGGAGGAGAAGGAGGAGAGGATTACAGTGATGATGGAAGGAGGAGGAGGAGGGGGAGAGATGGTGGTGGTGGGTGAGGATTGGGGGTTGTTGGTTGAGCAGATGAGGGAGGAGAGGGCAAGGAGGGACGAGGCTGTGGAAAAGTGGAAGCAGCTCTACCTTGCCATCAAGATGGAGCTTGACGATCTCATCCGTACCACTTATTGCGGTCAGCCCCTCTCTCTGTACTACTCGATCTGACCAGCCATCAACATGGTATTATTGTTAGCTTTGCTCGCGACTCACCCGCTCTGGAACTCCTTTGAAGAGTGTGTGCTGACTTCAGGTGGCACAATACTTATCCACAACCCACAAAAACAAAGCGAAAAAGTTCTGATTGAAACTTTTCTCAATGCTGACTGCAAGACTCATGTTTTTCTTCTTTGATGAGTACTACAATGAGTGCTGCTCTTTTTTGCTACTTTGAGTCTGCTCTCTTCACGAATGGTTTCCACTTTTGTGTAGGTTCATTTTGGCGAAAAAAAAAATGAAGTTCTTGTGCATGCCTTTATTAAAATAGCGGGTGTACTTTTCGGGTAACATTGTGAATAGCATAGTTTGTTAAAGAAGTTTCAGGGTAGTGAAGATAACCCTCAAAGTGAATATGGTATGATTTCTCAAAGCCTTCTGTCATTAATTAGGGCCGAACAATATTATGGCAGTGAATAAGAAGTTCAGAAATTTATGATCTTGTTCTTTACTTTTCTATCGTTTTATGTTATGACATTATTATTCTATTAACTTCTTAGCAGTGATCCAATAATTCTTATGATCTTAATTTCCCTTAAAAACCAGAAGGACCCTTTTCTTGAACAGAGCTTCTCTTAAAACGTTTCCTCAGGCAAACATGATTATCTCACCAGAACAAATGATTAACCAAAGGAAATTTTGTGCAGGAGAGGGACTACTGTGTTGGAGACCGGAGGAAGAAGAAATGGTGGAAGAGCTGAAGAGGGAGCTGAGAGCCAAGGAAGAAACCATTGAAGCTCTCAAGTCTCATCTGGCATCCTTGGAACAAGACAAGCACAAGAGTGAGAGAGAGGCAGACATCCTGAGGCAGAGCCTGAGAATCATGAGCAACAAAAATGGTGCTCACACCACCACCAGGAAACTTACTTGATGTTTTGTTGCTAATTAGGCGGAAGAATAAATTTTCTTGCAAGAAGTAGAGGATAATGAAAAAGGAGTGAATTTACTTTTTTTTTCTTTCTTTTTTTAGCATTATGGAATCACAGATGGGAAGTTAATGCCATGGACCGACTGGAGAGCTGGGTGGGTCGGTCCGAATGTATAATTATGGCAAATTGATATAATATGAACGTAGAGAGATTACCTGTCAAATTTGCTATTTCTCTATGTTAACCCTTTTTCTGCAAGTTTTTGGTTTTCAGAGTCTAGCTAATTATAAAGTTTTTCAGTCTTTGATATACCAAAGCTTCCTCAAACATTAACTATGCTTTGTCTTTGCTAAACCTGCAATTTTCGTCCATTTTTAGACAGTGTAAGAAACAAAACTCAATTAGGTATGTTCTGCTTGATTTCTTATTACAACCTCCGGCCATGGACTAGTGTTATAGGTTGATAGTTTGGAAATGATCCATGCAGAGACTTAGGCTTCATTTAGATTGTTGGAGTGTCTAAGCCAAGTCTTTTCTTGATCGCTCACTCGGATCGTAGAGAGATAAAATCTAGAGAGAAGAGCTTTGGGAGAGAATAATTGATATGGATGCTCCATATGAGGGGGAGAATGCCTTTACTTGTAAAAGGACTCGACTCATTACATCCATTAATCGATTCTTGAAAAGGTGGCTGAAATTGCATCTTCCCGTCAACTAACTAGTGTCATTTATGCCGAGAACTCTCTAGAACACGACATAATTACCATGTCGCCCGTCTTTGGAAATGTCTTGGAAGCTCCGTTAGGGTTTGGACGAGTATTCTTTGATTGTGCATGGTCCATGTTGCATGGAAACCTCGCGACCGTGGCACTAGCCTCTTACGATCTTTGGAGTGCACTTTCCAACATTGATTCTTTAAGATCTTACTTTCAAAGTATTTCAATAAAACTTGAAATAAAGATCACAAAAAGATAAGGAAGAAAAAATATTTTAAATAATGGAATATGTTCAATAGAAGTCCTAAAACTTGTTATAAAAGTGTAATTAAGTCTTAAAATTTGCAAAAGGCGTAATTGAGTCCCAAACTTTTCAAATTGGTTCAATCAAGTCCTAAAATTAACACCGTTTAATTTACTAATGGAAAATGTTGACGTACCTTATTTTATTAAATTTCTTGAGACACGCGACGTCCACAAGCACCACGTCAGAAAAAGATGAAAAAATATAAATTAAACTAGAAAAAGCTAAAAGTTAAACAAAAGGAAAAAAAAAAAAAAAGAGAGCCACAACTAGCGGCTATGGTGGTGGCCAAGCCCTTGCTAGTGGTCGCCGCCACAGCTGCCAAGAGGGGTTGGCGGAGGTCGCCTGGGCCTTCTCGAAGCTCGGCGACCCTTGCCAGTCTCGAGCGAGACCCTGCCGGTTCCCAGCAAGGGCCTATAGCCCCTGATCTTGGGGAGGGCACGACCCTTGCCCTAGATCTGAGCTAGGGTCGCGCCCTCCCCCAAGGCTGCAAGCCCTTGCCTAGAGTCGCTCACCCCAAGCGAGGGTCGCGCCCCCCCTTAGATCGGTGGCTACAGGCCCTCGCGGGGGCCTTGCTCGAGGCCGACGAGGGTGGTCGGGCTTTGGGATGGCCCAAGCGACCTTCGCCGGCCCTTCCCGGCGGCCACTGGCGAGGGCTTGGCAATCACCACAATCGTTGGTTGTGGGTATTTTTCCTTTTTTTTATAGCTTTTTTTAATTTAATTTATATTTTTTTTAACTTTTTTTGATGTGGCGTTTTTTTAATGCCACATCACAGTGCTTCGTCAACATTTTCCTTCATGAAATTAAATAGTGTTAACTTTATGACTCAATTGAATCAATTTAAAAAATTTTAGGATTCGATTATATATTTTGTAAATTTTAAAATTTAATTATATTTTTATGATAATGTTTAGAACTTTAGTGTATGTATCCCTTTAAATAATATGATGACGTGACGACTGGGAAGCTTCGCTTTCTTCTCTGCTTTTTTTATCTTCAGCTTGAATTTAGATAATAAAATGTAAGAGACAAACTGAAGAGCAGAAGTCAAACCCCTAGAAACCTAGCCTGACAGTTCTTCTGGTGCATAGCTACAGTTTTTCAACAGTGGTTGGATAAAACAACGTCAAGCTTTGAAATCATAGCGATCCCGGGGAAGAAGAAACCAAATGCAAAACCAACCCTTTTCCCCTTTTCCAGGTGCAATTGGTATTTTAACTAAACTGAGGAGTCTTCTTAACACTTTTTTTTTGGTCAGACTTTTTGGGTAAGTTAACAAACTGTTTTTTTGGCAAAGACTTCTTTCTGTTTTTCCCTTTTTCTGCGTCCACTAGAAAGACGAAATTTCCCGATTAGATTCTTCGCCCCAAAGTATACAAACGCGAAGTGATGTTATGGCCTTTTATTCGAAATTTGTCTTGTGTCTTATCTAATTCGTGATATTAAAAACGGATTTCATGGAATCAAAGTTAGGCTTCCCTGCCACCGACAAATATATTTCCCCGCGCTGACAGGTTGACGTTAGTCCATTCAAGCATGAAGCATTGGGACCTTAGTGAGCCCAGGTTTTTTAGGTTTCATTTTAGGGGATAGTACTGCTACGAGCTACCCCACGGGGGAAAAATAGCCTACCAACATCTGTAGACGTCAGTAGACATTGTTGACTGCCTCAATGTTTTGATATTTATTTTTGGGTCAAGTCGAGTCAGACAGGGCCTTCGGATTTCTTAACTCTGAGCCCTAGTCAAAAAATATGAACATATACGGGCCCAAAAACCCAGACCGTCTCGGGTCTGGCATGAAATGGCCTACTTGGGTCGGTTCGACCGTTCGGCCTAAGGGCCGAAGTAAGCACCATTGGTGATAGCAATTCCTCCAGCTGCTTCAGCTGCTCACCAAAAATGGATATGTCGATGCATCATCTGGACTAAATAAGGTAACTGTTTCAGAGGAACGGGCCACGTTGCAATACATGGAAATAATTTGCGATGATCATTTGTAAAAGCCATCGCCGTCAGTTTATGTAAATGTCATTTGTCTATCAGGAGTCTTCATGTAGATAAAAAAGAATCTTTGTGTCCAGCTGTGGCATTAAGCGTCTAGGCTATAACATTGTTAACATGTATTGCTTCTTCTGTCACTGAGGTCGAATAATTAAAGCCCAACTTTGTGGGATCATCAATTTCACCACCTGACACAGTACACTTACACTGGTGCACGCTCGCGTGTGCACATAGACGTGCACGAGACGGCCAAAACAGGCTTGCGCGGACAGAGAGAGGATATACACAAACACCAACATGTGGATGTGCAGCACGCAAGAAGTTTCTTCACCTCGTGTTTTGCTTTCTTCAGCCTTCCCTTATCCAATCTCTCAACGAGGATTGACTCCTGGCCGAGGTCAAAACCAAATGACTCTAAAAACCTAGACTGGCTGGCACCGTCCGGTTCCACGGGAAAATGTTAATCGCACGACACCCACTGTATCCATTCAAAACATACGTATGCACTGCTACATTCTGTTCACCTCGCTCTTCCAGAGAAAATTGAAAGTTGTCATTTCAAAGAAGCAAGAATATGGAAATAAATTTCTGATCCTACGTTTTAGATTGTGGAAGTTACTGCCACAATTTTGATCATTTATGATTAGCTAGGGTCCCCAATGTACATTTATTGAAGGGTGCTGACGCTATTCTTCTCGAAGTCCGTACTTGAACCATACACTAAACCAGAATAGCCCAGTATTATGCATGATCTAACGATCTCCATGTGAGATTTACAACAAGGAGATGTGTATTTTTTGGGTAGTAATAGAGTGTGGCTTAAGTAACTCAAACGGACGAGCATATCCCCATTTACCACGACGTGCATGCTGTTAAGCATTTAGCTGTCTCTCTGTTGCTTTGTCACTTGTCTGCAACCTTTCAGCAGATTGGTAATTTGATCTGACACTCTGATGAAAAAGAAGGTACTCAATTGATTCAAAGATGGCTAACAGATAAAACAGCACATGGGAACTTCATATTTTTGAGGTGTTTTCCCCTTTTCTCTTAGCTTTTTCAGGATGTATTATTAAAGATGAACAGTAGATACATGAGGCTCTAACTTAACGTACCTCAAGCAGAGTGATGTAATAGAAATCTTCCATATGTTGCATCAGCGCACTTCCATCTCTAATTGAACGATATATGTTTATTTCAGTTTCCAATATCTTTTCTATGAGTTCCTTTTCACCTTTCATCTGCAAAAGAAGTTTGAGATCTGTCACTTTGGAACTGTGCACCAGCAATGGGTGTAGCTCACCAATTCATTTACAGGTACCCATCTCAACATAAAGACAGTCCTCAGTTGCATAAAATATACAGTAACAGCAAATGGATGAGCTGTTTCTGTCCAACAAAAGCAACTCAAAGGCAAGGTAGTTTGATGCAGACATATAAATCAAGAATCAAAAAAACTATCTAACAAGTAGACATATATATCGGCAAAATTCATCAAGACTGCTACAATTGTGTGTCTGTGTGACTTCACAAAACACAGTTTCAGCAGAACAGTAGGTTACTCAATGATGAGATATATAAAAATGTCCTAATGTTAAGTTATGGAAATACTGATTTGTCAATCTAAGGAACTCGCAGTCACTAAGGAAGAAAAGTGAACTTACAAATTCACTAATTAAAACATCTGGCGTGCATTCACCAACAAAGTCACCTTCGTAACCATCAGCCAAGGACTGCACATTTACCTGAATAACATCAACCTATTGTGTAAGTAGTTGATCTGGGAACATCTGTAAAGGTAAAACTTCTGCTTTCTCATATTAGTAACAGAAAAGTAATACTAGTCATGATCCAATTTCCTAATGATGCTTCCCTGGATAAGTTCACAAGCATCACACTCGAACAATTAAAACCATCAGCCAGTTATTAATCCAGAGTTCCTCAAGGGAATGTATTGCAGAGATTAAATAGATGGGGTTCGTTCACTTGTACTGGGTAAGAAAGGATAAAGCTATTTAGATACCAAGGCATCCTTAATTTCTCCTGCTGCTAGATAGACGGGTTGGGCCACATGGCAATATCCCATCAGGCGTGGAACTGATGGTATGATATCCCTGTGATTCACAACTCTCCAGCTGTCCTTAACTTTCTGCAAAGCAACAGAAAATTGCATCACACACACTACGTACAGTACTAGAAAAATGCATCAAAAGATTTTCCACTAATAAAGGGGAGAGCATGCTTAGGCAACCTAAACGTCTGCTGACATGAATCAATTGAATTATAAGATGCCAAAGATCTAAAAAGATAGCAGCAATCATAGCAGAAGCTCAGTTGGAGGAGACATTGGAGTGAGACCACAACATCTGGAAACGAAATCACTTAAATGAACATGAAAAGTGCTCTTTAATGAGTCATGTCTCTAAAAACAAGTTACTGCAATAAGAAAGTTAGAACAATCCTCTCAACTTGGAAGAATAAGTACCTTTCAGGAATAAACAAGAGGGTAGTAATTCACAGAGAATTCTTGAGAAGATTAACAATGATGAAAGGCATGAATAAAAGAACAGAACAACTTCATTTCACGACAATCATCATTGGTGAATACTGATAAGAATACTTGTACCAGCGTATCAGCATGTGAAGAGTTCTCATGAAAGTCGCTGTTAATACAGGACAAGTGCTGAGGTTGTTCACCAAAGAGTACAATATGTTTCATGGAATTTTTTTAGTATTTCTTTATTTGTTGGCTTATACTGTGTTTCAAACCCCACAAAGAACCCTCAAACCCACCCCACCTTACCGAGAGGACTGAATGCGCGTTGGCATGTTCCATGACTGTTAGTCCTAACAATATTGACAATAAAGGTAGAGCAGCAACTTCCATGCCACAATGCAAATATGCATGGGCCTGTTTATATTTGCACACAGAGAGAAGATTGCACAAACGGATCAGGGAGCAGTAGCCATCACTTAGTTTTCTCAAGGATCAGAGTACAGATGACAAGGCTACATGGTCGTAAGGATCTGAATACAGATGACAGGGCTACATGGTACATATTTCTCTTACCTCATTATAGAGTTCTGCAAATCTCCTGTTACCAACTCTAGGAGATCCGAAGTTGTACATAGTCACATATATTGCTCCGCGCCTAATATAAACAAAATGAATTAGTTACATGCCATAAGGAAAATAGATTAAAAAATCTACTCCCATGATTCTAATTTAAATTGGCCTAAGACACTTAAGAGTAATAAAAAGAAGCCATTCCGGTCCCTGCTTTCAGATAAACTTACAATTGAAGAACTCAGGTCGCTACTTTACACATTTAGCATCTCGTGTCATTGGCACAATTAAATTACATAACATGATATAAACTATATTCAAACAGCTTAAGCTTTTGCAGTTAGTCGGTTGTGCACAGAACTATAACATGGTATAACAGCTAGAGATCTCGAGTTCGAATCCCCACACCTAATCTTTAATCCCTTTCTAGTTTCCCTTCTTTAGATGCCTTGAATTTTAATAATCTTCACCCATGAGCCATGTTTATTGATTTCGCATGCTTCATGCTTTCCTCATCATAGCAGCAGTCTCCATGAGGAGTACTTAGCTATGGAATATAATATGCACCACACTCTGTCAGTTTAAGTTACCGAATTAAACGATAATGCACATCACTATATCAGGCACTAAAATGACCATGTAAAGTCAAGAATCAAATTAGATGAATCTGTGGAATCCCACAAAGAGAATGCAGTCTATTGAGGCTAGAAAAGCATGAAAAGTATTCCACCAAACTTTATCCACGCTATACTAAGAATACCAAGAATACCAAGAAGAATGGGCAGGTCCTCACAAGTACCTCAGACAAAAATTTGCCCAGAGTCATCACACAAAATCATTATTTATTAATCTCATGATTCAAAGCCAATAGATTTTTCTTTGCTGGATTATGTGATACAAACCGTTCAGGTATTTATCAAACAAATAACACAATGTTTTTTCTTTAGTCCATCATGTGTTTACCTTTGAGCTACCCGCAAAAGTGCTAGCGCACACATGCCCTAGCGCGAGCACCCACCCACCCACCCACACACATAGAGTCCAATTCTGCAACTTTGTACACTATTGGTCCATTCAATGTAACAATAAATCTTAATCATTGAAAATCGCCAACATCTGTCAAATACTTGAGAGTATTACTGCAATCAAACGCATGCCAGCATTTTGCGGGTGGACAAATATTTGAGGCAGAAAAGTAAATATAACAGTTATCTTTAGTATGAAAGACAGGACTCACTTTGCTAACTGACTTGATGAAAGCTCAAGAGCAAGGAGAGTAGCTAGAGCACCACCTAAACTATGACCAGTGACATAGACATGCCACTTGTACTGTGGCTCAGAACCATCATCCCTGCGAGAAAACATTTGGCTGTCAAGTTGTCACAAGACAATCAGCTCTTGGTAATAACACAGCATGCTAGCCATTTAGTAATGGAGCAAAACTTGTTTGAATGCATTCATAGAGTTCCTTGACATATGACAAAATGAAAGAAACACTAGCAATTAAGTTTGCACAGAAGTAAGATTATGCCTGGAGGGAAAAAAAACCTGTTGAAGAATATTTGTCTAGTGAGACACGTGGTTAGTACATGAGAGTTGGGAATTCTAAATAAGGTAGTTAAGGACCTGGGTATTGAGTAGATTGTCTCCCTAGGCTTGGTAAGTGAAGCATCAATATACTTATGCATAAAGTCAAGCAGGTATTTTGTGTTCTCTCCTTTCATCTCTTCTGCACTCCCTAAATACTAAACATGGAATCAGATCCACCAAGAGAGAGAAAACCAACAAATATTGGACTTCTTTGTTAACTCTCACTCACTAACACAGCTTCCTTATTGAGTTCGGTCATCTCTCATGTGTAGCCACCATGAACAAAGGCTTCCGAAATACTCTCCCTTGGGGTCACCACGTCCGTGCATCAAACCCCCCGACTCTTCATCCTATGCTACTGTATGCCCAACTATCTCTGCACCTTGATGTAGCTTCAAGGAGTCCATCCTTTGTTGTCCACTTGCCTCTTTTCCAGCTCTCAATATCCTGAATACTCCGCACCTGCATGGATTTAACTTGCCCCAGCCAGGTGAGTCCCAATCTGCATGGTTTTATCCTGGGCTCCCTGGTGTCACCCACAGCTTGAGGACTGCTAATCCTCGAGGCATTGCAACTCCAAACCCACAAAACTTACTCTGAACAGCACGATGCAGCTCATGCAAGATACACCTCAACTTGATCACACAGACCTTCTCAAGGAGAATATCAACTGCATGGGATCGATGCCTACAACTCTCTGAATTCTTTTATGGTATTTCATGAGGAGCAAGCATGATTAGTTTATCATAATTTTCTAGGAACAGTGCTTACACAAAACCGATTGCCATTTTGAGGAGTGATAAAATTCTTATTCTCACTGAATCATATGCGCTTAAAAAGCCACTGTGAACCTGGAAAACAAGCAAAAAAAAGTCGTAAGCAAGGAGAAGGATGATGGACGGACTCAGCAAATTATGCATCTCATTATAATCAACAAAAGAAATCAAGATCTAGAATAGCAGTATACTTGAACTTCTTCCTTGAAATCTCCACCAATCCTTTCGGGGTTCAAACTGTAGGAGCATAACAAAATAAACATCAATAAAAAGAAATATTGACATGTAGTATCAGTTTATTACGTTAGCCCGACTTACATAAAAATTACACAGAGGATAAGCATATCAAACAACCAAAAGAATTGGTGAATTTCCACAGTCGAAACAAGCAACAACCAAAAGAATTAGTGAATTTGAACAGTTCAAACAAGCAACAAGGATGGACATCTTTTCACATAGAAAAGATGACACCAAAAAGAGCCCTACTCAAAACCTATCTGCAAATATAGATGTAGCAATTGGCATATATCACTCACAAATTCCCATGTATCATAGGATCATTAACGATAAGCCCTGCTCAATGTAACAGAATTGGTTTCAAGCCTAATCATATATGTTCTGGATTATTGCTTAGCACTGCAAACTACAAGGAGACAAAAGACTGTAACATCATATCAGACTTGGACGATCTTTGAAGCTACAATTCATTTTTCTTGGTGAGAAACTAAAGAAGGTTGCAAATTTTGATTTTATACAGGTCAAGGCTAAGAGAGAGATGATGATTTGCTCCTACATGACCAACAAACAAGCAAATTAGTAGAAATAAAACTGGTAATGACATATATGTTGAGAGAAGACAATCCAGTGAATTAATTGATTTTTCACATTACCCAGCAGGGGCCAGCATCAAATCAGTCCGCAAGTCCTTCCATCTTGACTGGGAAAAACAGACAGAAAAGAATAAATGTCTACCTCACAACCACATAAATAAGGTTGCTAAGGGAAAGACAGTGAAACTGATTACTTGTTCCGTTCCTCTAAATGCAACAAGTAATCTTCTTCGTGCAGAATCGCGCCAGATTGCTGCCTGCAGTAACCGTACTTCATTCATACATGATTCCATCCCCAATTAAAAATGCATGAGAAAAAGCAGATTAGGAAGCAGCTTCCTCAATACAGGAAGACAATACCTGTGTATCAGTGGATGCGTTATCTAAGAAGCAAATTTTCTCAAATTCGGACTTGACAAAACTAGGATGACCAAGAGAAGTGGCAAGCATTGCCCAGGCTTCCATGGCACTTTCTGCAGAAGAGAAGAGAGCTTTCATCTCCTCGGCTTCCTTGTCATCCAATAATGACACGTCCGATGAGACAGCAAGATTCTCATTCTTAGAATACACAGAACCATCATTTTTCATTTTATCATCATTCTTTTCCATAGAATGCGCTGCTTCCTTATTTAGCCGAGAAACTGCCGCAGTCAAAACCATCAATGCCCCCAAAACAGAATCAGTTTGTTGTAACAAATCTTGTGTCACCTTTTTTATATCCGTAATTGAAGACTGAATTGCACTTCTTGGAAGTGGCCCATCCTCTGTGGAATCATCAATTTCTTGGCTACTTGGCATTGCAAGCCCAGATTCAACGTAACCTTCTTCTGCAACTTTCCAGGATTGTATGCCAATCTTCTTTAGTACATCAAACCCATCCCATTTTACATTCTCAGGGACAGGAAGACCAAGTTTCTGTACAACCTTCTGATTGATAACATCTGCAAAGTTCTTCCAGAAATGTTTGTCGAACTGTATGGATTCACCAACTAGCATTTTTTCTCCATTGGTATTATCAACTCCAGTTGAATCAGAGGAAGACTCAACAACAATGTTCTCTTCATTCAGGCTCTGCTCATTCAGCAATGGAACACTATCTACAGATGAAGACTTCTCAGGAGCAGCAGTGGCCTTGACCGATTCCCCTTCTGCTACATATTTACTGCTATTCAAAAGCTTATCCTTCCAAGCGTATGTCTCGTTAAAGGATTTCAGCTGCCCAAAAGCATATTCAACAAACTGCCGAGCTGGCACACTCTCAGACCCAACAATTGATTTCAAAGTAGACTCGAATCCATTTTGCCTGAGAAATTCTGAAACAAATGGGAGCTTCCACCACTTCTTTCCCTCATCAATTTCATCAAAACTTTTATATCTAACCTGAAACAGCATCACCAGTGAGCTTGCTCATTTTTCCGGCATAACACGCAGAAGGATGAATAACAGGTATCTTAGTAAACCATGGAAAAAAGTCCACAACACCACAACTAAGGTTAGAATTCTCATATATGGAATTCAGATACTCATCACCCTCCTGAAATTAAATTAATTTTGCCTGGTTCAGATAGAATTCCCTAATATTCCTTCCAAAGTCCAATAAATACCTTTTCTCCTCCCAGAGTTTTTGTCTGGTTTCTGAAAGATTGTTACCAAACTTGTTTATTAGTAGTTCCTACGTGAGACGATATACAAAAACCGTGTGTTTGTGTCATATGCATCCTAGAATATACCCTATTTTGACATGACAAGATAATGACATGGACAAACAAACCCCATGATTGACTCAATGTCTTTGAAAAAGATAAGAGGTTTACTTTGTTTTCCAATGTCGTTTTTTCAACCAATATAATAAAGCAAGGAAGTTTAGCCTAATGATAAGGGTTGGACTGGAGCATGTGCAGACTTAGATGTCCGGGGTTCATAGCGTATCGGTGTAAATTGGTTTTTCAAGCATCTAAGATTCACCCAGTGACTGATTTATAATGACAAGAGAGAAATGATGCTACACCACCTAGGAGAAAGCTCTTATACAGTAAATTCCAGGTACTTAATAAGCAAACATTAATAGAAAGCTCTCACTAATGCTCAACTATTCACAGATAGAATGCTGGAAGCTGTAGGCCCACATGAAAACTCTACCTTCTAATTGAAACTTCCTTTAATTTGAACAATTACAAAACATATATAGATGCTTACTTCAAGAAGTCAGAGTCTTCAAACAGAAATCCTAATCGTCCTTTCAAAAGAACTTCCTACTATGTGATTAATATCATAATGTTTCCACACTTACCTCTAACTGTATCTTCCCTCCACCACCCATTCCTTCTAATTCCACAACCATCTCATGTGAATCTCCTGGAAACAGACATGCTCATCAAGAAAAAGTGCAATTTCCATATGGTAATCATTTCATCCATTGCCAAGGTCATAGAGTAGCAAATAATGTTTCACAGGTGAAAAAATGATCTGATATCATTGCTCAATTATTTGACTTCCAAAACACCCAAATAAAACACCAGCAGCACTGCAAAAGAAAGTTCAAAATACATATCGACAATGAATTCAATGATTCTCACCATCACACAGAGGCTCCAAACAAATTCCTGCATTACCCATTCGCTTGTGTGGAGTTACCAAGTTTGCATCCCAAGCTGCCACCTAGCATCCACACCACAGTGAATAACATAAAGATCAACAATGATTCAGCTTCAGTTTACAAATTTAAGGATAGCTGTGTTCATTCGCTGAGTGCCAAAATCAACGTCTTACTAAAAAAGAAAAAAAAAGGAGTAGCTTGCTTCATGTTATATTAATGCAAGATATATGGCACAATCAACTTGGGATAACAACATTAAATAAGGCAACAAATGAGCAATTCTGCTGAGCACATAAAAGAGGAGTCCAAAAATTGATGCAGCAGTTGGCCCCCCTCAGAATGTTGTGCATTTATTTATTACAAAAGTAGCCTCACGTATTTTAGGATAAGTCCTTCCTAAATATGCCAGCAATTCAGTCTCCAATTAGTCCACAAATGCAAATTGGAAAGGAAGTAATGGAAATCACTCTGGTAGAGGCTTAACCTGGAGGTTTTTAGTCGGAGGGAGCTTAATGTTAAAAGTGAATTCCTCATTCCAAGTTGGCTTTTTTGTCCTGTCAGCAAATTTGATTGACAAATAAAGTTGCAATAAGTCCATAAATCCAGATTAAACTTAATTTTTCCTCCATATGCATCATATGCTCTCATCGCCTGTATTCTGTATACTGCAGATTAACTAAATTGCAATTAGCCGATTTAAAAGAACTAAAGATTATTGCTTCAGTAGCTTCAGAAAAATTATTTTGCCTAAACTGATGGGGAATGCTAATAATAAGTTTTATCATTTAGGTCATCATGTCAGAGGCACAAAAACTAATCAGTAGCTGATAAATATTGTATTGCTCATTTTAATAAGTGAAAGTACCCTTTAACATTTTAAGGAGACGCAAACAGAATGTTAATTTGGAACTTCATAGCCTTCACTAACATAGTTCTCCGCTCCTTGAGTATGGCTTTGTCATCTCCGGACATTACATGGGCTGTGTGGGGTATGTTAGAGAGTAACTCCAAGCTAGGTCAGGTTCGAATAGTTGTAAAGGTAGAAGTTCTTTTTTGTTTTCATTCACTTTGGCTCATCTGGTAGGAAAGAAATAAACAATAGGAATTTAACAGAAGAGAAAGATTACATACTCTTTTTGAACAATTAAATTCTAATAGAAAACAAAAAAAAAATCAATAATTATGAAAAGAGGTAAGTTAGGAGGGCTTTCAGAAATGAGGAAAGTTCCACAGGTGCTACAAAGGCTTTCAAAAACGAGAGAACTTCTACAAGTGCTATGAAAGACAGATGGCTTAGCACTTTTTTTGGGGTAGTACAGGGATAGCTCCTTAGATGTTCAGTGTTTTTTTAAGTAGATCTTTCTAAGTTCTAGGTTGTAAATGGAGGCACCCTCCCTGTTGCTCCCCAACATACTCGTCCAAAAAATCCACTACAACCATTTATTCCTAAAACTAGAGGCAAAAGCAAAATATCCTCTCTATGTGTGGTTGGAAAGGGGTCATATACCCTAATATTTATAATTTCAGAGATACTGCCAATACCGCGATACAAAAAAGAACATGTCATCCTTCATTTTTCTATCCTAATAAGAAATGCAATACCACTACGTACTCAATCAAATACATTGCTTACCCCCATTTGACCTTGCTTTTCACAACCTGACCATCCAATTGCATGACTACATATGGATCACTTGTTCCCTACCACACATTCGGAAAAAAATGGGCCTTGTCAATATCTGGAAGGAAAGATTAATTTCCATAAGTCTAACTTAAGATTTATTTAATAGAAGCAAAGAGATCAATTCAGGAGAAAAAAAACTTCAGTCATTCATGAAAGATGCCACAAAAAGATACAGCGGGAAGTAAAGATGCAACAAATAGACAAGCATAAATTCAAAACATTCAGCATAATGTCTTATCCCACAAGAAACTGACATACCCACAGATCCATGGCAGGAAGATTGATACCCTTCTTGAGCTTTATGAACAGCTGACCATCGTATATTTTGCGGACAAATGACCTAGATATGTAAACTCAATATTTCAATTCTTTGTTTTCCATCGATTAATCAACCTTCATCTATTGTAGAGCAAACACACAATCCCCTGCATATATTACTGGCCAAAAGCGCATATAAACATGTATAAAATACTTGTACGTACAAAGTACAAAAGCCATGCGAAAACATGTAAGCAGCACGAGTTTTCGATGGCAGAACTGAACCAAACCAAACCAAACCAACCAAACAAACAGAAAATTAGCTTTTACCCCTCTGATTATTCGGAAGAAATGATCACATACTCTGAAAGATACACTGTCTTACACCCCGCAGCATCCACTTCCCGCCTTCCAATATTTTCCTAATCAGCATGCCGCAAAAGTACAAAGCGCACATTAGTCTCGAATAAAAGCATAATCACAACAGGGACTAACCTAAATTAAACTTTTGTAACATTTTTCACTTCTTAAATTGACGCAAACTCCAGAAAGACTAATTCGAGAGTTCGATTACTGGAGGAGTGGTGTAGGCTTCGAAGGCGAAACCGGCGAGGATGACGGCCAGATTGATGTCGAACGGTCGCCGCTCGTTCTCCTCCGAGGCTTCGACCTTCGCGACTTCCGCGCTGGCTTGGCAACAGCACTCGAACGAGCTCCTCCCCCCGTTCCCATCCCCGCCCCGGCAACTTTCTGGGAGCTCCGGAGCCCTAATTCTCCGGGAAAACGAGGCCGGAAAGCGCCGCGAGAGCCCCAGGACCCTCCTCGGAGCGCCGTGTTTCGGAGAGACCAGAGAGAAACGGCGTTGGAATTGGGGATTGAGCTGGTGAGTCTGGAGAGAAGCCATTGGCGCGCGTGCGGGGAGCGCGAGCGAGAGAGCAAAAGGTTGAGTTCTGGTCTGGTTCAGCGCACTTTTTCAAGGTGGTGAGCGAGGTAAGTGGCGGATTCGTAATTTCGGAGGATTTCGAGGGGGGATAGTTGAGGTCGTAGGGGCGTTTGACGTGCGTCCACGTCATCCGAGGAGAAAATCGGAGAAGGAAACAGATGCCACGTGGCATGGCAGGCCGTTATGCTGCGCGCGGGAGTTTGTACGGTAACCATCTAGATTCTTGACCGTTGACAGTTATTCCAACCGGGCGAAGTTTGTGTGTCCTTACGACCAGAAAAGAACAAATGTAAGTCCTTGAACTCGTGTAACTCTCTCAGTGAAATCCTCTCTTAACTAATTCCAGCGAATTGAAGCCGACGGTATCGGTTTTTGCTCGACTAAGAAGTCTCGTTTGATATGATTAGTGCCGCCGTAAAATAAGAAGCCGTTGAGAATATGTTTTTGTTGTCTCTTGGATTATCATAACTCATGCAGTATAGCCGATGCAATTGGTTACGGTAGAGGTGTTTTGTCCATCATAGTTTTAACCGCAATCGATAGACATGTCTGCTTCATTTTTGTCAGAATTAGAAAGTGACGGATTTGATGATTGAAAAAGGGCTTACAAATTCAAGAACTTAGATGCACTTTCACATGATGTTGTACTTACGAGTCAAGTCCTGTTTACACCCAAAATGTGAAGAATTGCCAAGAAATCGACAAAAAGTGGAATCGATAATATCGAATGCAATTGTCGAGAAGTAACTGCTAATGTAGTGGAACAAAGCAATTGTCTCCGTGATGGAATCGAAAAAGTCGTCGAAGTAACAAAGTCAAGAAACAGCCAATAAAGTGGAGACAACATAACTATCGATAACCGTTTGTAACCTCTGTTGGTAACTTCTCTTTGAAACTTTTATTTTTAACCTCCCTTGAAATGTCCTCTTATAACCTTGTTTGTAACCTTATTTTGTAACTTCAATGTGTAACTTCTCTTTACTTCTCGTAGCCAGGAAGTTATTTCTTTTTTAGTAAGCATTTGTAACCTCATTTGTAACCTCTATTGATGACTGTCGATTATACACTTTAAATGGCCACATCGTACTCTTCGGAGAGCCACCAACAAATTAATCAAAATGTTATGTTTCAATTTATTTTGACTTTCCTGTATTGCACTTTATTTTTCCATAGTTGTAGCTTTGCTATTCGCGTCGTCGATTAAATTCTAGCGTATATCTCTATCCCAAATGTTGCATCATCGATTAAATTTCGGCGTTACATCTTTGCATATTCTCAAGCTTTGTTGTCGATTAAATTGCAACACAGTTTGTATATGTGTGTTGCTATGAAGTGGCTGTATTTTCAAGTTTTGTCATTGAATAAATTATGACATGGTTTGTATGTACAGTTCGGTTTGAAGTTCGAAGTAAAGATTTGCAGTCTGAAATTGCCACAAAACTTGTCTCCTTTCATTAATAGTCGAAGAACGACTTTCAGTGAAAGATATTTCGTCACGAGAGCAATTTTGGCGAAACAAGTCCAAAATAAAATTTAAGGATGACCAAGTGGGAGTAATTTTGAAATCCCTTTTGGAATTCATCTTAAAAAAGCAAAATCAAATAGTGCTTTGCACCTAACATTTTTTAGAGCGAAAATCTTCACCGGAGAAAGTGATATGATCGTGCCAGAGGAGACTATCATTGGGATAAGGACATTAGGAGTGTCATAACTTTCGTGGGACGGTCACTTGAATGTCATAACTCTTTTTAGCTCACTTAAGTATCATTTCCGCCAAAAAGTAATCACTTGAGTGCAATAAGCCATTTGGCAGCTAAAAAATCTGACATGAACACTGGTCGTCCTACATGGCTTCACCGGAGCTGATGTGGAAAATATTTTAATATTTTTTTTGAATTTTTTTTGTAATTTTTTTTTCATTGCTGGAGAGGGTCATTGGTGACCCTCATCGGTTGTGAAGGCCTCGCCCAGATTGGGCAAGGGCCGCCTTGCCCTCGGCCAAGAAGGCCCAGGGTGGGGCCGTCGCGGCCTCATCGGTGGCGGGCAAGGTGGCGAAGGCTATCGCCAGATTTGGGCGGTCACAAGCAAGGTGGCCTCACTAGATTTGGCGATGGCCTTCGCCGCCTCACCCACGACAGGCAAGGCCGCAACGACCTTGCCAAGGGCTTTCACAGCCGACAAGCAAGGTGGCAAAGGCTCTCGCCACATTTGGCGAGGCCGCTCAGCTCGTGGTTGCCCATATCTAGAGAAGGCCTTGCCTAGGGCCTTCGTGGCCGAGGGTAAGGCAGCAGTCGCCCAATCTGGGCAAGACCTTCGTAGCCGGCGAGGGTCGTCGATGACCCTCGCTGTCATTGAAAAGAAAAGGGAAAAAAAGAAGGAAAAGAAAAATGCAAAAAAATAAAATAAAATAAAAATATTTTAAAAATCCACGTCGGATGGAAAATTAATAAAAAAATCCACATAGGATGATTTGTCGGAAATGACACTTAAATGATCTATTTTCAACGGAAGTGACACTCATGTGATCTTTTTTTGACGGAAGTGGCACTTAAGTGAGCAAAAAAAAAAATATGGCACGACACTCTTAGTATCCTTATCCCAACTATCATTGCAACAAATAGCGATTCCCTTTTCTCAAACTTTAGGAACCAAAATTGATATTGTTTTAGAGGAAGGTTACATGGCCTAGTTTTCTTGTTGGGAGATTTAGGACTCTCTAAAACATCCGAATCATGTCGTGCGATGCATGATTGCCACTCAAATGCACTTTGGGCGATTTGTTTTCGACTCTTTTTGCTTGGGTTTCGTGATGAATACTCAATTTCTAGTGTTGTCAATGTGGGCAATAAGGACTAATCGATATTTAATATGCGCCTATTTGCTCGAAATAATGAAAAATTACTTTAGCTGTTAATTGCTGGTTAACCATCAATTTTTCTTTTTAAAAAAGCCACCCATTTATGTCTTGTCCATAACGGAATTCGATCAATTAGAGGTCTCTATTTTCTTCATCCTTGATTAGACCAAACATCCTCTAACTTTTCTATTTAGTGGAGTTCTCCCTCCAACCAGAGATGAGGAAAAACATGGTCGTAAATTTTATGTGTGACGCCCCAGAACGTCACGCGCGACACATACCAATTAATATTAGGGTTAATACCACGAAAAACCCTAAACTGGTACACTTGTGACACATTTACCCCAAACTTTTTTTTTGATCATAAAAAACCCCAAACCGGTACACTGTGATAATTTTACCTCGAACTATTTTTTTTGACCATCAAAAACCCCAAACCGTACACTGTGACAATTTTCCCGAACTTACCACAAAAATCCTAAACCGGTACACACGTGACAATTTTACCCTGAATTTAAAATTTAATATTATTTTCTTTTATTTTTTTTCGAATTTTTATTTATTTTTATTCTTTTCTTTTCTTTTTCATTTTCAAACTTTGGCCGATCACCGGTTCCGGGCGACCGCCGAGGCGAAAGCCAAGAGGGGTCATCACGGCCGGGAAGGGGGCGACCTCACCGGCTTGAGCGAGGGTGAGCCAGGAGGGCGACCGCCTCGCTGGCCGGGCGGGGTGAGCCGGGCGAGGGCGGCGGGCGAGGGCGACCGCCTGCTAGGTGAGGGGGCGGCCTCACCGAGTCGGGCGAGGGTCGCCTTTGCCCTAGGCAAAGCGAGGGACGGCCCTTGCCGGCTCGTTTTTGGGGGTCAACCAATCGACGACCGCCAGAGTTTGAAAATGAAAAATAAAAAAAAAAAAAAAAAATAAAAAATAATATTAAAAATTAGTTCGGGGTAAAATTGTCACATGTGTACCAGTTTGGGGTTTTTTGTGGTATGTTCAGGGTAAAATTGTCACAGGTGTACCAGTTTGGAGTTTTTTATGGTCCAAAAAAAAGTTTGGGGTAAATGTGTCACAAGTATACCAGTTTAGGGTTTTTCGTGGTATTAACCCTTAATATTATTAATAAAATGGCCAGCGAAAGTCAAAGACTAATCATGAATATCACACAAATTTGATCAAAAAAACTTTTTCTTATCATTAACAATACTTGTAAGAGTTATAAGACCAAGCAATACACCATAAAATCACAAAGAACAAATATCTGGGTAGGTCGAGGTTGCCTATCTCCATGCTACAATTTACTCCAAAGACGGCCCGTACAAAAGTAAACCTTACAACAAGTTGTAGATGCCGTCGTCTTCATATCAACATTTGTCCCGCATCAACCCATATAGTAGATATACATCTTGTACAACTATATCCGCCCTCGGGCAAACATATCAACGTACTGGCATTCATAGTATTTAGAGAAAAACCAGCAAGCATTGGTAGAAGGTTTGTCTATTCCTACATGTCTGAAAAATAGTGGGATGAGCCGAAGCCCAGTAAGTGAAAATCTCTACGTGTCCGTACAAATACCAACTTAAGTAGTTCTTGGCTTTATAATCCCCGTATCATTCTCGACCATAGGAAATTCCCTACGTCACTTATTTATTATTACGAAATTTTCGGATGTCACAACTCTTCCCCCCCTTAAGAAATTTCGTCCTCGAAATTCAGAGGTACATGACCACTCGAAAAGATGTATATATCATTTCCATTTTCCCACCTTATTTCTTCCATGTCATGATACCGTCACAGAACCTTGATTAACCAAATGATCTTGTTTCTTAGAACTTGTTCTCTTCGATCCAAGATCTGTACTGGTTTATTCACATAAGTTATTCTTTCGCCTACCTTGATAGTCTCAAAATCCAATACATGGGTAGTGTCTAGTTCATATTTCCTTAATATAGAAAAACACTATGAATATTGCAAGGTCTGGGTGGCAATACCAATCGATATGCCAAATCATCAATTTCCTCAAGAATTTCAGAAAACCCTATAAAACTTGGACTCGGTTTGCCTTTCTTTCCAAATCGCAGTATACCTTTCATCGGTGATGCTTTCAAAATACATATTCACCAACGTTGAATTTCAAAGATCTTAGACGTTAATCCGTATAACTCTTTTGTCGACTTTAAGTAGTTTCAAGTTGATCCCGAATCACTTTTACAGTATTTGAAATAATTCGTATTAACTCCAGTCCTGCGACTTTGTTCCAACAGATAAGAGTTCTACTTTTACTTGTTGACACTTCAAACATTTCGAGCATGTTCGGCAATATCAACCTTTATTCCATTCCATCAAGAATGTTGACGGAGATTCCGAAGCATTTTCATATTCCCTGATGGATACTATATTTACTCCAACATGCTTCTGACAAGGGCTCATTCTTATGTCCTTTTTAAGTACGCAAAGACATCCATGAAATCTCACTATTCCATCCTCTAATATTTGAAAATCCAATCTTTCTACTTTCTACCACTGCTTTGCAAACCCTTGTAATTTCTGATTCAATCCTAAGTGCAGTCATCACACTCATCAAGTTACTTACACTTATCCTAAAGTTAAAATTGGAAATTTTCCCTAAGTAATTTCCATCCCCGAATCATCATATTTGTCACCTTATTCGTCTTCGCTCTAACTTACAATATATCAGACCCTAATATATTGCACCTTTCATGTTCAATATAATCCGAACTTTCAGAATCATCGATGTATCAATCACGATTCCTATTATCAAGATTCTCACAATCAGAGTTGAAATCAATGACGAAGATGCTTCCAATCATAGTACTTAGAAAAGATCTACTTCTTCGAGTTTCAAACTTACTATCTCCCAAGTAAATGATTATATTTATCTCTAAGGAGTTTGATTCCATTGAAATAAGAACTTGCTTTTGATCGCTATTTAAAAGATTATCTCTTAGACATAAGTGATTATCATCTTACAAATCATTCAAATAAAAGGTTATCCTCAATTCCACAAATCTTAACGTGAATATCATCACTCAAATGATCAACATCAAATCGAATGACTTCAACTCCTCATATAGCCCAAAGATAAGAACTTATCTATATTCCATTCAATGCTCCTCAAGTTCTAAACCTCGAGAATCATTGTTCAAACGTATCACTTCTAAGATCACATTTTAAGCATCCATCTCTTTCTGTTAAAGAGGGTATAATCCATGTTCTCAAATTCGTCAAAACTGTTTAAAGTCGTGTTGCATCCTACAATCATAAAGATCATACCTATCATTTCCATCTACAAACCATAAGTGAAATTACACCACAGGTGACAATTCAAACTTATAACTTTCAAGATCAGCACTTATCAAACTAAGTATCTTCATGCAACCATTAAATCTTTCAATGTAGATTCTCCTTTTCAAATAGGAGATCATAACCTGGTTTAATCAATCATAACTTAGTTTTCAAAATCAAAACTCTCTCTATAGATCATATCTTAACCAATCCATCAAAACTTCTCTAATTCATTCTAAGACTTTCTTGGCAAATAATACCCAAAAGATTGTTACCATAAGAACTAAAAATTCAAACTTAACACCTCTAAAATCCATCAATTACATGTTACAAAATAACCAACACTAGCATCCTCGTGTCTCCAGAAATTAACGCTTAGATTATAACTTATCAAATAATCTCCAAGTGTCTATAGTCAAAACCTAAACATAACGGTCCGTCCTTTTTCTTGACAAATAACACTGGTATACCCTAAGGCGAATCGCTTGGTCCAATAAATCCTCTATCAAGCAATCTTTTGCAATTGCGCCTCTAATTCCTTTTCTGATCAGTTAGCACCATTAGATATCCTTGACAATCATTATTCAAAAGTTATTGCATTTCGAATACGGAAATAAGCATTACAGGTAGATTCATTGCATTCCCAGAGAATTCAAAATCAGAATAGTCCAATGGGTTAAACTGAATTTCCTTCTCATAACAATTCATATTGGCTCATTGCTTACGAAGCCAATCCATCCTTATAATAATGTCGGAATCATACATAACTAACACCACCAAGTTTACCATATGACTTCATCATCCTATCGAAATCTTACAATCCAAACAAGTCAAGGTAGACATAACAATATCCCTTAAAGATGTTGAGACTTTTAAATGTGCTTCAAGCAACTTAAGTTTCAATCCACATAATTGTATAAGGATAGCATACCTGATATAACAGTTTTAGAAACCTCGGCTTCTTCCTGAGTAGCCGCATAAACTCTTCCCTGAGCGGGTGGCCTTTGGAAATTTATCTGCAGTGGGTATTGATTTTGTGGTGACTGTTGCACCTGGAGTGAGGGCAAAATTTGTTGCTGCAGCTATTGTACCATTAGACATTTCCCTACTATGTGGCCACGCTGTCTACGTTCATAACAAACCCTTAGACCAATGCATGGTGCATTTCCATGTTGTCTCTCGCAAGTGCGACATGTATTATTAAGAAACTGTATATGCATCATCGGTTGGTTGTTCCGTGTGCATCCGAGACCTCTAACATTGCTCCTTTTATTCGGGAACACATTGTCTCTTCCTAGTTTGCACGGGTCTCTTATCACAACGAGAATTAGGTTGGAAAATTAGCAATTAGGTCGCGTCTAGGAAATTAGTATTGTCTCAGCTGACTCCGTCAAATCTTTTTCCACAAGTTGTGCATGTTCGTATAACTCATTATAACCTTTTAGATTCAAGGGCACTAGCCTACTCCTGATATTTGGTCTCAAGCCATCCCAAAATCTCTTGGCCTTGTTTTCCCTGTCTTCAACCAATTCAGGGGCGCACCTTGAAAGTTCTGCAAATTTGGCTTCATACGATTCACAGTTAGGTCATTCTATTTGGGTTGCATAAATTCCATCACTTTTTTATCCTAGGCATAATCCGAGAAACATTTCCAAAAATGTCTTGACAAAACCATCCCAAGTTCTGATAGTGTTAGTTGGAAACATAGTTTCCTTGGAGGCCTTCCACCAGTGTCTAGCATCTCCTTAAAGTTGTTATTCAGCTAGAGCTATTTTGTCGACGTCATTACTATCCAACAGATTAACTATCTCCTCCATCCCATCAATCTATGATTTTGCCTCTTCAGGATTTTCGGTTCTAGCAAACCCTGGTGGTTTCAGCTTCAAAAATTGCTCGATCAGACTTTGCAAACGACGTTCACCATTCCTCGAGCTAGAGGCAGCTTGTTGTAATTCTTGCTTCTTCATCAGGCTTCCGTCATTTGCATGTACCTGAAGAATTCCTTCCATCCTAGGATTTGTTTCTAAGCTGTTGCCCGAATTCATCTAGTAATTCTTCCACGTATTGCTTAATTTAACCGTGAACTAATAAGTAACAAAAGCTACTCGCAGCATAAGGTCAATCAAGAGCAAACACATCCACTTGGTTTTCTATACTCGCGTGGTCTAAATCAAGTCTATAACTCCAAATTTTAAGAGCACCTTATCACTCTATGGGTAGAACCTGCTATGATTTCAGAATCGGTATTCCCTTTTCAGTGCATAATTCGATTTTTTTTTCACCATCCTAGAAGCCTGCCAAGAGCCGCACCTTGTTCAGGCCTCTTACCTTAGCGACCACTCTTGCTAGAAGCCGCTCCTTGTTCAGGCCTCTTGCCCCGGCGTCCACTTCCTAGCCAAGAGCCGCTCATTGATCAGGTTTTGCCCCGGCGACCACTCCCCGCCCTCATCGGACCGGGTTATTACAGGATCACTAGCCCTTGCTTGATTCTGACCAGAATTACACACTTACTGGAGGGGAACCAGCTCCGATACCAAACAAGCTGTGACGCCCCAGAACGTCACGCGCGACACGTACCAATTAATATTATTAATAAAATGGCCAGCGGAAGTCAAAGACTAATCATGAATATCACACAAATTTGGTCAAAAAAACTTTTTCTTATCATTAACAATACTTGTAAGAGTTATAAGACCAAGCAATACACCATAAAATCACAAAGAACAAATATCTGGGTAGGTCGAGGTTGCCTATCTCCATGCTACAATTTACTCCAAAGACGGCCCGCACAAAAGTAAACCTTACAACAAGTTGTAGATGCCGTCGTCTTCATATCAACCTTTGTCCCGCATCAACCCATATAGTAGATATACATCTTGTACAACTATATCCGCCCTCGGGCAAACATATCAACGTACTGGCATTCATAGTATTTAGAGAAAAACCAGCAAGCATTGGTAGCAGGTTTGTCCATTTCTACATGTCTGAAAAATAGTGGGATGAGCCGAAGCCCAGTAAATGAAATCTCTAGTTTTAAGTTAAGGAAATCAGCTTACCACTTCACCTGTCATAAACATATACGCTTGCATAGCAAACGATATGCATAAAATTTGAATGCAAGTTATACATTTTCCATATGGATGTGCCGCAAAATCTGAATAATGCAACATATCATGACATTTCCACTCAAACGCAAGTATGAGGTAAAACATTTATGCTCATGCGATTAAGTTCGTTACTTCATCCTCCCAAACACTCCCGATCATGACCAACGGGGCATCCCGACTCCGAGGCATCCCGGCACACACCCAGGGCATCCCGACCAACGGGGCATCCCAACTCCGAGGCATCCACACACCTGGGGCATCCCGACCAACGGGGCATCTCGACTCCTGAGGCATCCCGAAACACTCCCCGGGCATCCCGACCTCCGGGGCATCTCGACACATGGGGCATCGTCACACACCACTAAATGGGCGATGGAATTAATATTATTCCCATGCAAGTCGTGACAACCAAGTATTTGTATGCAAAAGTCCGCTTTGGCTCATCCCATACCGAGCCATCATGATTTTTGTACTTTAAAGTCATGAAATGCATCATTTGAGCAATTTAAATATGAAACAATACCTTTCGAACGTAGAAGCAAACTCAG
Organism: Syzygium grande; assembly: GCA_024733475.1. NCBI lineage: Eukaryota > Viridiplantae > Streptophyta > Magnoliopsida > Myrtales > Myrtaceae > Syzygium > Syzygium grande. The sequence continues at coordinate 20,368,434 of JAMXDD010000005.1, read as the reverse complement.
CTCATAAGCAAATTAGGATTCATAAGCAAATTCGAGTCATCAGAAGCAAGTACAGACTTAGAAACAGATTCAAACTCAGAAGTAAATTCAGAATTAGAAATAGATTCAGACTCGAAAGTAAATTCAGACTCAGAAACAGATCCAGACTTAGAAGTAAATTCAGACTGTAAGCATTTCAGACTCGTAAGAAATTCGGACTCGTATGCATTCAGATTCGTATAAATTGCACTCAAAAAGATTCCGACTCAGAAGTAAATTTAGACTCAGAAGCTAATTTTGAACAGTAAAGTCTGAATCAGTTTTATAAGTAAATTTAAACAGTAAATTTTGAACAGTAAATCTGAATAGTAAATTTTGAATAGTGAATTTTGAACAGTGAATCTGAACAGTAAATATTGAACAGTAAATTCTGAAGGTAAAGTCTGAAAGTAAAGTCTGAAGGTAAACTCTGAAAGTAAAGTCCGAAGGTTAAGTCTGAAAGTAAAGTCTGAAGGTAAAGTCTAAAAGTGAAGTCTGAAAGTAAAGTCTGGAGGTAAAGTCTGAAATTAAAGTCCGAAGGTAAAATCTGAAAGTAAAGTCTGAAATTAAAGTCTGCAGGTGAAGTCTAAAGTTAAAGTCTGAATATTTTTCAAATGTACACAGAACCAGATTTTGATAACAAAGTTTAGGCAGTTTTCAAGGTACAGAAACCAAATTTTAAGGGTTTAAAATCTGCCCAGTTTCAAAAACAAAATCATCCCTTTGAGTATCAAAATAAACATTATCATCACTTTGAGTAAAACGATTTTCTACCATTTTTAAACATACATAAATCAATAATAAGAATCCAACAATCACCTAAAAAATTACACTCACTCGTTCTGAATTAATCGTTCGCTTGCCAATTATCGCCATACTTTAAGGAAACAAATCATATCCATTTGAACGTGCATAGAACCAGCAAAAATAGACTCAACCATCAACACAACCTCACTATTTCACCTCTAAAAAAAACCTTTCTCGAGCAACCAAGTTGCAAGTGCCAAGTAGATTTACTTAGCTTAAACCTATAGTTTTCACTTACCTGGTGCAGGATCTGGACACCCAAAGGTTAAAACTCTCGGAAATCCTGGATCGGTGATGGCGAGAGTAGAAAGTGAAGGAGAGAATGTTAGTTTGAGTGAAATTATCTTCGGTCATTACCCAGGCGAAGATGAAGCTGAGAAGTATACAAAGGGGTGGGTAAATTCAATGCACTCACAGGTGGTATCTTCTCCTTTCATCATGGCCACGTGTGAGAGATCAAAGAAGAAGTGATGGCCAAGGAAAATCATTACTTAGGCTAGGTGTCTAGTTGGGCAGAAGATGACGAAAGGGGCAGGTGGCTTTCGGTCAAGCTTCCTCTTCAATGCTCACGTGAGGAAATGGAGAGTCCAGAAGATATTTTCATTAGAATATTTCATCCCCTTTTCTTAAAGACCAATTAGAAAAAGGCTAACCTTACTTAACTAAGATTAAACAACAACAACAACAACAACAATAATAATAATAATATCCACTAATTATCAAAATGACGATAATTTAATTAATAACGCACTACGACTAGCGTATACCGATAACGTTTAAAATACTAAACACGTCGGGCTCGGAACGATTACGTTTTCGAATCCGCGCTTTGCAAAATACGATTCGGTGAAAATCTCTACGTGTCCGTACAAATACCAACTTAAGTAGTTCTTGGCTTTATAATCCCCGTATTATTCTCGACCGTAGAAAATTCTCTACGTCACTTATTTATTATTACGAAATTTCCGGATGTCACATTATGCCTATTCAATACATGATTGGGCTCGATTATGGCATCTTCACCTTTTTATTTATAAGGCATCAATGTAAGTCAGGACTACATCCAACAAAAGTGATACCCTACGATCAAATAGAAGTAACTTTGCAGTTTCCTCAGTCAAAGAGGTGCACAAAATGGTTAGTCTGCATAGATCAAACATTCACCCGGTGAGAAGTAAAATGACAATTCATCCCTTGGATGATAAAACTCTAAGGTTGTGTTTGATCATCTGGATTTTTGGTAAGGATATGATAGGATATGAAATCTAGAAATTTTGTTATATATTATTCACTGTTTGGTGAGTCCCTCTTTTCGTAACTTCTCGTAATCGCTAGGAAGTTATTTCCTTTTTAGTAACTATCTGTAACCACATTTATAGCAGTTGTTGATGACTGTCGATTGTAGGCTTTAAAATAGCCACATTGTACTCTTCGGAGAGCCCTCGACAAATTAATCAAAATTTTATATTTTAGTTATTTTGACTTTCCTGTACTGCACTTTATTTTTCCATAGTTGTAGCTTTGCGATTCTTCTCGTCAATTAAATTATGGCGTCTATCCCTATTTTGGATGTTGTGTCATTGATTAAATTTCGGCATTACATTTTTGCACATTCTCAAGCTTTGTCGTCGATTAAATTGAGACACAGTTTGTGTGCGTGTGTTGCCATGAAAGTGACTACATTTTCAAGTTTTGTTTTCGATTAAATTACGGCACAGTTTATATGTAAAGTTCGGTTCGAAGTAAAGATTTGTAGTTATTTGTTATCTACCTAGATATTTCCCGTCCAAAATAGCCACAGGACCCATCTCCTTTCGTTAAAGCTGGAAAACGACTTTAGGGGAAAGATATTTCATTGCGAGAGCAATTTTAGCAAAATAAGTCCAAAATAAGATTTATGGATGACAAAGTGGGAGTAATTTTGAAATCCCTTTTGGAATTCGTCTTCAAAAAGCAAAACCAAAGAGTGCTTTGCACACGATATTTTTTAGGGCGAAAATCTTCACTGGAGAAAGTAATAGATTATGCCATAAGAGACTATCATTGCAACAAATAGCGATTCCCTTGTCTCAAACTTTAGGAGCCAAAATCGATATTGTTTTAGAGGAAGGTTAAATGGCCTAGTTTTCTCGTTGGGAGATTTAAGACTCTCTAAAACATCCGAATCATGTCGTACAATGCATGATTACCCCTCAAATGCGTCGATTGATTTGTTTTCAACTTTTTTTGCTTGGGTTTCATGGTGAATACTCAATTTCTAGTTAGATCAATGTGGGCAACAACGACTAATTTATATTTAGGTATGCGCCTGTTTGCTCAAAATAATGAAAATTTGCTTTAGCTGTTAATTGCTAGTTAATCATTAGTTTTTCTTTTGAAAAAAGTCACCTCATTTATGTCTTGTCCAAAATGGAATTCGATCAATTATAGGTCTCTATTTTCTTCATGCCTGATTAGACTAAACATCCTCTAACCAGTTTTCTATTTAATGAAGTTCTCCCTCCAACCAGAGATGGAGAAAAACATGATTGTAAATTTTATGCCTATTCAATACATGATTGGGCTTGATTAGGGCATCTTCACCATTGTGTTTATAAGGTATCAGTGTAAGTTAGGACTACATCCAGCAAAAGCGATACCCCGTGATCAAATAGAAGTAACTTTGCAGTTTCCTCACTCAAAGAGGTGCACAAAATGGTTATTCTGCATAGATCATACGTTCACCCTACGAGAAGTAAAATGACAATTCATTGCTTGGATTGTAAAGCTCTAAGGTTGTGTTTGATTATCTAGATTTTTAGTCAGAATAGGACTGAACAAATATGATATGAAATCTAGGGATTTTGCTATATTATATCCACTGTTTGGTGAATTCCTCTCTTTGTAACTTCTCGTAACTACTAAGAAGTTGTTTCTTTTTTAGTAATCGTTTGTAATCTCATGTGTAACCTCCATTGATAACTGTCGATTATAGGCTTTAAATAGCCACATCATACTCTTCGAGAGCCCCCAACAAATCAATCAAAATGTTATATTTCAATTATTTTGACTTTCCTTTATTGCACTTTATTTTTCCATAGTTGTAGCTTTGCTATTAACGCCGTCAATTAAATTCCAGCGTTTCAACTTTGCACATTCACAAGCTTTGTTGTCGATTAAATTGCGGTACAATTTGTGTGCGTGTGTTGCTATGAAAGTGGCTATACTTTCAAGTTTTATCGTCGATTAGGTTATGGTATGGTTTGTATGTATAGTTCGGTTCGAAGTTTGAAGTAATGGCTTGTAATTATTTCTTGTCTATCTAGATATTTCTTGTTTGAAATCACCGTAGAACCCATCTCCTCCTATAAAAAGTCGAAAAATGACTTTCGATGAAAGAGATTTCATCACGGAAACAATTTTGGCTAAACAAGTCCAAAAATAAGATTTAAGGATGACAAAGTGGGAGTAATTTTGAAATCCCTTTTGGAATTCATCTTCAAAAAGCAAAACCAAAGAGTCCTTTTGCACCTGATATTTTTTAGGGAGAAAATCTTCACCGGAGAAAGTAATATGATTATGCCACAAGAGACTATCATTGCAACAAATAGCGATTCCCTTTTCTCAATCTTTAGGAACCAAAATCGATATTATTTTAGAGGAAGGTTAAATGGCCTAGCTTTCTCGTTGGGAGATTTAGGACTCTCTAAAACATCCGAATCACGTCGTACAATGCATGATTGCCCCTCAAATGCATCGATTGATTTGTTTTCGACTTTTTTTGCTTGGGTTTCGTGGTGAATACTCAATTTCTAGTGCGATCAATGTGGGCAACAACTACTAATTTATATTTAGTATACGCCTGTTTGCTCGAAATAATGAAAAATTGCTTTAGTTGTTAATTGCTAGTTAACTATTAGTTTTTCTTTGAAAAAAGTCACCTCATTTATGTCTTGTCCAAAACGGAATTCAATCAATTATAGGTCTCTATTTTCTTCATCCCATTAGACCAAACATCCTCTAACCAGTTTTCTATTTAGCGGAGTTCTCGCTCCAACCAGAGATGGAGGAAAACATGATCGTAAATTTTATGCCTACTCAATACATGATTGGGCTCGATTAGGGCATCTTCACCATTCTGTTTATAAGGCATCAGTATAAGTTAGGACTACATACAGCAAAAGCGATATTCCACGATCAAATAGAAGTAACTTTGCAATTTCCTCAGTCAAAGAGGTGCACAAAATGGTTAGTCTGCATTGATCATATATTCACCCTGTGAGAAGTAAAATGACAAATTCATCCAGTGGATGGTAAAGCTATAAGGTTGTGTTTGATCATCTGGATTTTTAGTTATGATATAACTGAATAAAATATGATATGAAATTTAGGAATTTTGCTATATTATATCTGCTGCTGGTGAATCTCGGTGATAAAGCTGGATATTTTCACTTTCTGTTATGTTCATTGTTTGGTATGAAATGCATATCAGTGCAAATAAATCTAAAAATTGCTCAAATGAAGATGGCAAGAATCTCTCACAGGACTCTTGCCCACTTCATTTTTATTTGCTTATTTTTTTTATTTTTCCCTCTCTCTATTTTTTATTTCTTTCGTCCCCTTCCATCATTCTCTAATAAAACTTTATTAATACTAAACTATACTAAAATACCTAAAATATGTAATAAGTATAAATACTAATTATATATATTGAATTTATATTATAAGATAGAAAGAAATTCAAATATATAAATAAAATAGGAATAGATAAAAACAAATTGTTTTTATTTTTTGTTATTTTGAAATTTTTAATATTAGAATTCAAATACTATTACAATTTTATTAATTTAAGAAGATTGTTATTCGAGAAAAATAAATTTTATATTATGAATATTAAAAATCCTATCCACTTTTATCCTACCTCCCTATATGATAATTTTATCTAAACTATATCCATCTTATATCCGATTTTATTCTGTATAGGGCAGGGAACCAAATACAGGATATCTTTACTACCAAACATAACCTAATAGATTGATGCATTTTCGTTGTCATTATACCGACAAATCTCAAACTGTCTGTTTCGTATGCTTATCTAATTCGATAGTGCAAATCGATACCTATTCAAGGCTCTGCGATCTGCACACAGAAGTAGATCCAAAAGTACTAACAAAAGCCATTATGTCATGACCATAATGTTCTCATCCGGGGAATAAGGAGGATATCAGCGTCGCTGCCATGATCGCTCCCTACAATGAATCACCAGAAGCCAAATCAGCTCTTTGCTTAAATAAGCACGTATCAGAAGATGAGGCTAGACGAACGAGGAAGGTGCACGGTGCTGGAACAAGTATAGGTCAGAAACCAAAACGTTTGAAAATTCAATCACAGAGCACAAGACAATGAAAAGATAAATGGTAACTACAAAACCCAGCGGGTAATACCAGTAAAACAAGCAAAGAACTTGAATCTTCAGCCAGATACACCGGCCTATCATCCTCCATTTTGGGATCCGACATTCTACAATACACTCAAATGTGGCTACTTCCCCAATTGTCTGCACTGTTGCTACTGACGTCACTCGATTACCTAGATCAAGAAAACCAAGTAGGATCCCTCTCCCGACGTCACTCAATTACCCGAAAGGCCAACAGATAAACCCCATCACAAGATACTCGTACCACTATCCAACACCGGTGGACTAGCTCATCGAGAGAGCAACGGTTCACACCTGTCGTACTCAAGATGACACTCAAGGTTGCCAGGGTAATAGTACATGCATCTGTGGCCAGCGAGGGGACGAGAGGAAAGGATTAAGGCAAGGAAATACCAGAAACGTTTCGCACCCAAAAGGTTGGAGAATAATAAGAGTACGGTATATATTATGGAAATGAACAGTGTTTGGGTATCCTTAATTCCTACATATGACTTTGTAGTTTTCTACGCCCATCCTACCTTAAAAAAGGGATGGGACCGCATCAAACCATGGTGTCTATTATACACCTTGTGACACACTTATAGACATATTATCAGTGCTTAAGTGCGACGGCTGCTTCTTGAACTAGAGGCTGAGTGACATGAACAAAGTGCTGAGCTTCCCTCTCGACCTGCTCCAAACATCTGTGCAGGTCCCTCCCTTCTTTCATCTTCTTGACAAACGCCACGAACCGCCTCCAGTTGTCGGGTTGGAACAAGTCTGGGTTCATCCTCAGATATGTGAATGCGCACATCTCCCTGTCCTCCTGAGGATAGCCATCGATGTTCAGCAATGCGGACAGCAAAATTTGTTCCAGCCCATAATCATCATAGCGCTGCAGTGCGTTTTCCCCAGCAAGAGGAACTTCTGCCTCCCGGGTAGCCAAAGCTACTTGCTTCACCAGCTTCTCGGGTGTGCAGAGTGCGTCTTGGGGTTGCTCATGGTCACGCATTTCGATGCAAGTGAAATTGAAAATAGCGCCATGACGTGCCAACATCTGGGCAATGGGAAGGTAACCATCCCGAAAACGTGTGTTATAGTATCCTGCTGTCAGCTCAGGAGCATGCGAACGTGTCCCATAGTGCCAGTGAATTCCTGCAACCTTGACTGAAATCTTCACGCCTGTACTCTCAAAGACGGATTTGGCAGATGAAAGTATCCTCTCACCATGGTCCAGTAGCATCTGAGAATACCAAGATAAGAAGAATTCACCATATTGACTGTTCCAACCTCCACCTTCCTTCTTAAAGAATGTGGTATCCTCTGGCCAGCTGTTATACTCACCAGCATCAGTTGGACCGGTGTGGCCCCATTCTGGTTTGCCAGCAGCCTCGGCTGCAGCTTTCAAGCTACTCAGCATGTACTGCATCAAGAATTTGAAGAAATCAGAACGCAATGCAATAGAGAAGCAGAAAAGAAAACTTACTCAAGAAAGAAAATGACAGCACCTACCTTGTCATAACATTGAAAGGCCCCAATTCCTGGAAATTTCCATGTCCCATTTTGCTCAGGGTATGATGGGTAACGAAGTTCGCCTGCTGGCCCCATGCCTACTTGAATTTCCTGCAGATCATGCAAGACAATTCAGCATATGCTCCACTAAAGTGGCTCACGGCACTACCTATATGACATGTCAAATGACAAAATGTATTTCGAGACGAGAACTCACCACAATGGTTTCACCTAAAAGGTGCTGGAAGTTGTCTCTAAATGCGCACATGAAGTCAGCATAACACTGTACGGGTGTTCGCCCTTTGAGAACAGGGAGGGTGTCACAACCAAGCGATATGTATTCATAGTTTCTCCTTCCCCACTGGTCTGTATATGCAAGATTAGGATCTTTATCAACTTCTTCCACAGCCCACTTTGGTAGAGGGATGCTGAGAGGAGGAAAACACAGCCCAGTTACAAGAAAAATCAAACACCACAGGTGGAGAAAAGGACAATCAGTTCCTATTACACACCAGTTCAAATGGAAGATGGTGACATTGAAACATACGAAAAACCCTCATTACTAAAGCTTAATGACACAATAGTAGCGACACTCATGGTCATCCTGAGCAATGTCAAGCCACCTTCATTTGTAGGTGCAACAACACAGGCATCAACTTATATCTCCAAGTCTAAAAAAAATGTTAGATCCCAACAAGAATGGCTGCGTGCAAGAACCAATTCAACATCAGCCCCCATTTTATTTGGTCCAGAAGATCAGGTCCCAATTTAAAAACCAAGGATTTATTATGTTCAAAGGGCAGAATCTGTATAGATCTCTAACAATCTAATCCTCGGGGATGTGGTGGTTGTTGGAACAAACAAGACTGCATCTCATCGATTGATTGTAAACTGTTTGTGTGTATTGACGCACTTTATCTATAGGGGTCATGACATAATGCGTGTGATTAGGACCGGGGAGATCGGTCTCTCCTAGACAATAGAAGGCCCATCAAAGTAAATAATACAAACAGTGGAGTTTTGCACAGTAACAATCAGTATGTCACTATTATCATGTCAACGTCTAAGATATCCCGGAGTCCTCTCAATTGGACAGATGAAATCGAGAAGGCAGCTTTATATTATATTATCGACGTTTCAGCGTCCTCAATATCTGTTTCAACACGATCCTATCCCTTCCAAAAATATTAGAGTGATATTTATCTTCACATCCAAAAGGATTTGGAAATGGAAAAATTTGCACAAAATTACGCATCCTGCAACCCTTTATCCAGGCCAATTATATCAAACCCTTACTCAAAAGCAAAATTTGCAGCCTACCATAGCACCGCATCCAGATATTACCCCAAATTCCCAATGTCTACCTCTCTAAATCATCCCCCTATGCCGAGATTCGAAAGCACAGCAAGCTAAATCAGATGAAGATGCAATTACAATCACTCAGATGAAAAAAGGAAAAGAGAGAACTTACAAACAAGAGTCACCAACGTTTCCACCGCACTGGTGAAACGACATCACAGCCTGCACTTTCAACCCATGCTTCTTAGCCATCTCCAAAAGCTCCGCATAGCCACCCCAATTGTAGCTCCCAGGCTCTCTCTCCACCAATCCCCACCACACGTCCATCATAATCCCCTCCACGCCGGCACTCTTCAACGCCTGCAGACTCGCGTTCATTGCCTTCCTCCGGTTCACCGTGTTATTCATCGTCACGCTGTCCAGCGGCATCATCACGAACACCGGCACTCCTCCGCTCCCCTTCTCGCCGGCCGCCGGCGCCACCTCCCTGTGCTCCCTCACCGCCGCCTCCGGCAGCGCCTCCATCTCCGCCGCGAAGGCCTGGCACGCGACGGACAGATCCGGGCGCATCCCCCCCAGGACAGGCGACCTGCACGGGCTCGGTGGCGGCGACAGAGCGTCCACCGCGTCCGGCTTCTGCGCCCTGCACCGGACGCTGGGCGCCGGCGACTTCCACACCGCGGCCGCGCTCACCGTCGCCGTCGACGGCTCCCCGGAGCCGCTCCCGGACTCCGCCACCTGGATCTGCGTCCCGGCGAGCGTCCCGATCTGGTGAGCCATGCTCAACGCCATGCTCACTGCTAATTTTCTCGGGAAAATCCAATCGAATGACGGAAAACGATCTCTCTCTCTCGGTATCGAGTTACGTTGTTCAGTGGAATACGTGCTTAGAGATTTGAACGAGAGGTGGAGGGAGGTCTGACCTCAATATATATAGGGACGAGAATTCAGATAAGATTTTCTTTTTAAAAGCGATAAAATGGAAATTAAATAATCTCGAGCCATTAATATCGCGCCACGTGTCATCTCCACCTCGTGGCGGAACGAGGGGCGTGGGAGGGGGCAACGGCTGCGATCGGGCGACGCACGTGACGATGGGCGGTGGAGATCCGGGAGCGCGTGAAGGTTTCCGGCGAAAGTGGCACGGCGTATCTGGCGTGTTCCCGAATAGAAAAATCTACGCGCCGCACCCAATGGGGACGCGACACGTGCGGCGAAAGGGGTTGGGGGGTTCACGTGTCAGAGGCCTTTAGATGTAAGCCAAGGGTTTGGGCTTCTCGTCGTTTTGCTTAATCAGACTCGTTTTGGCGTCCAGGGGAAGGATGCGGGAGGAAACGTGTCGCGAGGAGGGGAGAGTTAAGACGGCGAGTCGGTACCGCGTCTGGTGGGGATAAGGACACGGACGGCCCGGCTGATGAGCAGGTTGCGTGTCGGCCTTCGCGACGATCGAACGGTCATGATTGGAGCTTGATCTGCGGCCGCGATTGGCCCAAAGTGGGGCCCGCCTCGTCGGGTCGGGTTTTAGCATTGGGCTTTTGATTCGAGCGGACGTTTGTGATCCGAGGCGTGCCCACGTGTCCAATGGATTTAGACAGTGGAACCGAAGTGAACCACGCCTTTTTATTTGAAAGGGAAAAGGCCACCAAAAACTCCAAATTTTACTTCCTATAATATATTTATTTCGAACTTTTTTTGACACCAAAAACTCTAAACTTTCTTATTTGTGACACATTTACCTCAATGTACATTGTTTAGCGAGGGCGACCCTCGCCCGACGCTGGCAAGGGCCGCTCTCGCTCCACGCCGTCGAGGCCCCCCGGCGAAAAGGAAAAAAAAAGTAAAAAAAAAGGAAAAAGCGGAAAAGACGAAAGTGCTCATGGACAATGTACATTGGGGTAAATGTGTCACAAATAAGAAAGTTTGGGATTTTTGGCGGTATAAAAAAAAGTTCGGGATAAATGTGTCACGGGGGTAAAATTTGGAATTTTTTGTGACTTTTTCCCTATTTGAAATGACAAAAACTTTTTTTTTGGTTAATACACAATAAAGTAATAATAAATCACATTACTTGCAATAAGCGATGTCTCTCTACTTCCCCCCCCCCCCAAGCCTCTTATATTTGTCGCTTCTCTCTGCGATTTCATTTTCCTTTTCTATTAAGGAAATTATGTTTGCCTTCATCCACTATTAGGTCAAGGTATTTTCATTATTTGTGTTATTATGTGAACTAGCAATAAACTTGCATATTGGGCAACGATGTAAGTAGTAACGCACATATTTTTGTTTCATTCAAAATATTTATACGAAAAAAGGAATCATTTCGATTGCCAAAATTTATGTATAACTTTTTTTTTTTTTGGTAAAGTGAACTAAAATTTATGTATAACTTAGTATCTATATAAATCATAATTCCATGATATTTTTGGTTAATTATATTAAATGATCCCAAATTATGATACTGTAACTCGAGCACGTATTCATCTTTTATTTTTTTTAATCGAGCTTGCATGGTTTTTCACTTGAACTTGATTAAGATGGACAAATTTTATTAACTTCTTGTTAAGATTAAGTGTGTGTGTAGTCAGATATTACAACATAGAAGTTTATAATTTTTATTTAATTGTATATTGAATCATGAATATGATTTATATTTCTTATTCTCTAATTTCATGTCAAGATTAAGTGAGATTCTTATAGCAAATATGGTGTGTCATGCGATGTCATAGATGCGTGGCATGATAATTTTCATTTTTAGATGGTAAAATAAAATTGAAAAACAAAATAAATATTGGAACTGTTGAGAAGGGAAAACGAAATAAATTGAGCAGTTGATAGTACAATTGAAATTGAGAATTTGAGAGTAAAACTGCAATCATACTCTCTCATTTGTGAGAATCAATAGAAAATTCAACTATGAGAAAGTTCCATGAATGAAACGAGACACTTTGTTTTAAACAAAAAATCGATATTTGTTGTCGGATCGCACTTTTTTTATCCAGGAATTATAACGGTCAATGGATAAATCAAAGAAAAAGGATTTGGGGGTAATTTTCATCCCTATTTTGAATTGAAAGTAAGTGAATTTTTTAAGTGATGTTATTTATTACTTAATTAATAATTTATGGCAATAGGGTATTAGACATGTTATTGTTATAAAAAAAATTTATAAACAGTACCCCAAGGCATTTGATAGGAAGTATTGATCATACTTTGGAAATTGTAATTTATCCATAACATGCTAAAAAGAAAATATGATATTTATTTAACTTTCAACGATCTTTAATGTGCATTGAAATTTTACTCTTTCTATGCTTAGGTTTTTATCATTCTTAGAACAGTCGTTAACAAGAACCATTATGATGAACCATTCGGTCACGATAAAATGTTGCCTAGTATTAGGGGTGTCAGAACCGAACCGAAAAACCGAACCGAGATACGAAACCGAACCGAACTGAATCAAACCGAAAATTTCGTGCATTTCGGTTCGATTTCGGTTTCGGTTCGGATCATCAAAATAAACCAATTTTTCTTTTCTTTTCGGTTCGGTTCATTTCGGTTTGGTTCGATTCGGTTCGGATCGAACCGAACTAAAATAAATACTTCGGTTTAGGGCTATTTTGCCCTCTCCTCTCTCCTCTCTCTTTGTGCTTAATGAACTTGAAACCGAAAATTGATCCGAACCAAATCGAACCAAATCGATTTTTCGGTTCGGTTTCAATTTGGTTCGGTTCAAGGGGACACCCTAAATGGTTCGGTTCGGTTCGGTTTTTCAAAAAAACCGAACCGAACCGAATCATTTACACCCCTACCTAGTATATCATGGAAGAGGTAACTCGTATTGTACCATCCAAAGCCTTTTCCAAGAGCGGTTGTATAACACTTGGTGCACGAACCTTAAGTCCATGTAATGCACGGTATAGTATTACACGGAAAAAATACATATTAACATATATGATTTGGTTCATATAACAAAAAACATAATAATTTAGAAAAAAAAATGCCACAAGTATCATAATTTTAGTATGGCTCTTACATGAATGTTATAATTTTTTTTATCTATCACTAGAATGTCATAATTTTTGTATGATGCTCACTTGAATGTCCCAATTTTTTTTTTTTCAGATTACTTGAGTGCTGAGAAAATTGCCTAAAAAAAACCTAAACCTATTGTACTTTTGTTAATTTAGTCCTAGACATTTTAATTTTACCAATTGAATCTTACACTTTTGACATTCTGTCAAGTGAGTCTATCCATCCAATTTTAGCTAGAATTCATTGACGTAGACACCGACCGCCTCACGTAACACAGCCAGCGCTAACATGGACAATTTTTAATAATATTTTCAAATTTTTTTTGAATTTCTTTTCTTTCTTGTTTTTTTTTCTTTTCTTCTTCCTTGCACCAGCACCACCGTGACACCAGCAAGCTTCTAGCTTCTTCCCGGCGCCGTTGCCTAGATCCGTAGCTCTAGACGAAGCCAGTAGCTTGAAGGTGCGCGACCAGATCAGCCAGAGCTCCACCGCAACCTATTCTCATAATCAGCCACAACAATACCAAAGCCAAACCACCAATCAGAGATGACACATTGGACGAATCGAATGGCGATACGTGTCCACTCAGCAATGGTTGGTGATGGTGTCCAAGGCCTGTCTCGTTGATTTTAGCTCTGCGATTGGGTATTTTTTCCATTATAAATTTAATGTGATCATAATTATTATAGTAGTTTATAAACATGGTAATTGAATGTTGAATGATTCCCACATATAATCTTGATTAGTGATAAAATGCTATAATCTCTCTCTGAGGAGTCATTCTCGCCTTGGGTACACATGAATCTAGGTCTATACACTCTGTTTGAATTTGATGATAAGTCCTAATGGATAATTGATTATATTGAACTTGAATTTAACATTTCATATGGATGTCAATTGGGTGTACCAGTATCAATTTAATGGGAAATTACCAGAAAAGTTATAAATTTTTTATGCGGATGCCAATTCAAAGGTTTCCTTTTCCTTTTTACTTGATCTCACTTAGCCTATTAGTTCTGCTTGTTTTTACTAAGCTCTTGTTCTCATCTTTTCCTTCCCAGTAACTTCTCCCAATAGGGAGTGGACCATCGTGCAAGGTATAGAAAATTCTGTTTTCCCATTAAAATCAATTACAATCTTCATTATTGGTACTTTCCGCTAGCAAATTCTGTCTAGAAACCGCTGTTAGTCAGAGATATTTATCTTGCACTTCATCCTTTTGCATTGCAATATAGCATGGCACTCCAATCTTTTCACCGAATTGGTTTTTCAAAACTTGCCTTTGTCTTTTGGTTAGTCGCCTACTTAGTCATCTTGGGTTTTGGTCATGACCATCTTATTCTGTGGGCCTGATATAGGTCTCACGCTTGATGATGAGTTCTCGAGGAAGAAGATGGATTCAATAGCAGAACTTATGAAAGAGGACCTGTTGACTCTTGCCTCTATTGAACGTCATCTTCGTGGGTAGTATAGTGCTTGAGGCCCTCACCACCACCGTAGACAGTCCGCTTCCCCTCTCTTCTATGATCCGTTTGTTTAATTTCACAATCTAATGTTGATATTTAAACACTACTTTTCCCATCATATGTGCTCATTATGGGTATTCCTCGTGTTGCGTAGTTCAAACAAGTCGTGTTCATTATTGCCATCCCTATTGCCATGGAGAGCATGATCAGTCCTAAAGAAGTGGGATTGAAACTTATTTTGAATGTTTCCTTTTTCATTTCTTATCAATTTCTGAGTCTCGATGTGTCGTCTGCTTGCAAAGCAGGCAGGTGCGAATTACAACTAGAGGTCCATCCAGAAGAACCCGGCCTTCTCCTCATCCAAAGAATTGCTTCCAGGGCTGGATGAGCTCACTTCCCCCTTCCTCTGATTAGGTTGCATAGATTGAGAATATTTAGAAATATGCTCGGCAGTTCTAAGATGCAAGCCGACGTACACCACTACTTCAAATGGAAAAGTTCGGAAGGGTGACCTAACCTTCGGAGCATCTTACTGTTGAGCGATTCGCCTAGTGGGTGATGTTTCTTTGTGCGCGCGAGGCTCGGGATAAGTCTAGATAGTAGGGTTTAAATCTTGTTATTCCAAGGGGAGATGTGCGCAGAAATTCCCGGTTACACCCAAAGAGAGGTCTTTCAAGAAAAGAAAAGTTGAATTGGCAACCTAAAAAGACAAATAGAAAAGAAACTTGATGTATCATGTATGGTGAATGAGAAAGGTATCATATCTGCCGGAGATGTATATGGAGTGAATGATCAGAAACTATTTCATAGTAACCTTACTGATGCTATGTAATCAATTTATAAAGAATTGATACACACTTGATCGCAAGTGGTGACAGGTAACCTTAATTCCTACCTCATCAGTTCTTTGGAACTGTAAGGAGTAAAGTCAAGCTACTCAATTGACTTAACCATCCATTAGCCAAAGTTCACCCACTATTCAGTTCATATACATAAATTTCACATTTCTAAAATACATCTAAGAGAAGAAATCAATGGGAGCATGATCCTGAGAATCAAATTATGAGAGAATGAGACCGAGCTATGAAACAACAGAAACATTTGGCAGCCATCATACTCAACCTCAATTACGCATCAAGACGGCATTCCATGAGGAGCATCAATCCGGTCTTCATCGCGACTGGCATCCGGGCCCCCGCCGAGCATCCGATAAATCGGCATCTTCTCGCGTAAAACGCTTCAAGACAGGTTAAATCCCCCGCGTAAGACACCTTAGGACATTATGTAATCACACGAGCATTCAGGCACTCAAACCCAATTCTCATCTTTTCGATTAGTCAAATACCACTAAACCCATATTCATCTAACAACATGCCACGCCTCTCACATGCAACAATAACACCGAATAGTCCCTGAGAGAGAGAGAGAGAAAATCGAACTTGCACAGATCGGGACTAATCTGAGCGGTTGCATAGCTACCGAAATCCTTTCGAAGTAAATAGTAATTTAACTTCAAAAATTCTAAATTTTGGATATGTCATAGAAAACATCTTGATAAACATTTTTTATGAAAACACAAAACCTAGTTCCCATTGTAAACACCTCATTTTGTCACCAAAGTCAGACAAAAATCAGTTCATTCGGACAGGCCACCCGGTTTTCAAAATGCATCTCAATCAGTATCCAAATCTCTTTATAAAGATTTAAAATTTTTATATGTCATAGGAACAAGTGTTCTCAACAATTTTCGTGAAAGAAGTTTGCGGAAAAGAGACTTGGAAAAATTTATAAAAATTTGAAAAGACATGAAGGTCGGGTGAACAGTGATTCTGGCAGCTTTGAGACGGTCCGAAAATGGCCCTCTGAATGACCCTGAATGATCTCCAAAAATTCCAGATTTAATTTATGTTGTATTTCAAGATGTTAGGGATAACTTTCATGTGGAACACCACCTCAGATTTAGCATAACAAAGTCTCCAAAAAAAATAACAAAACACAGAAGCATAGTAGCAACCAAACCAAGAATCAACCAAGTAAGTACCAACAAACAACTAAACACATCCAGCCACCAAATCATCTCTAAACAACTCTTAATCAGCCTTTACACATGTCATTGGTAACCCATTGTCCTAACTAAGATTTAGGAAGCACTTACAAGGAATCCTAAGCAAAGCCAAGTCAAGCAAGCAGTTGCTCCGGCGGACGGACGAGTGGCTCGGCGGCGTTCTTGGTCATGGGCGGACCATGGCTAGGACGAGCATGGGGTGGTGGTGGTCTTGGTTAGGAGTGGTGGTGACTGAAAATGAGAAGGAAGGAGGAGAGAGAGAGGGTGGTGATGGTGAGCAACGGTGGCGGCTAGCAGCTGTTCTAGTGTGTCTCCGGCTGCTGGACATTGGCTGGAGCGACTCAGCTGGTCTGGCAAGGTGGAGGGGGAGAGGGTCGGCCGAATGAGCAAGGGAGGAGAGAGTGAGGGAGTGAGACTTGGTTACAATGAGAGGGAGAGACAAGAGCGATTGACTATCTACTAACCCCACTAACTCACAAAACCCCAATACCAACCCTACTATGATCCAAGGGTCTAAAATCCTTCCCCTTCCCTAAGCCAAGATTTAATGGCTCTCAAATTTCCTCTCCACCAATTACCCAAAAATAACAAATGGCAAGAAAATAAATAAGCAAGGAGAGGAGGGCACAATGGTCCATAATTTCCGCTAATGGAGGGAAAACACCAAAGTCCAAGTTGCCCTTCAATGTCTCAAATGAATTCAAATATCCTGGGGTAAAATGATCTTTTCCAATACTCAGTCCAAATTACCCTTTTCCAATAATTTCGAGTGATCCAAAGAGTTGGCCACGCCTGGTAAGACGACGTCCGATAAATTTTTGTACAACAAAACTAGGTGGATTAACATACGGGCATAATTCATTAAATATATAGGATACTAATATACCCTACTTCAGTTTAAAAAAGGTGAACAAACTGAGAAAACAGCATAGTAATTTTAAGAAGCTTCTTTCACAATCTAAATTTGGCTAGGATAATGTGAATAAACAATAGTTGTCAAAAATCCAAGTATATAAGAATCTCACATCAAGATATATTTTAACTTTTGATTATTTTGATGTCATTGTAGATGTAAGTTTTAAAAGATTTGACTATGTTGTTGACATATGTCATTATTGTGAAAATTGCAGGATAATAGTGGGTACGCAAAATTCAAGAAGGATATATTTTCTCAGTATCCTGAGCTGTGTATTGGATTTGGTGGAACATATGCTACTGGGGATCATGCCACAGGAAATGCCGAAGATTTGACGGTGCTAGAGGAAAGTGACAATGGTGGTGGCAATGCAAACGGTGATCCAAAGGACTTAAGTGATCACCATATTGATGAGAGAGTCTTTACATCCGATAATGCTACAACTATAGTTCATGACAAGCACAAATTGGATAGGACTCCAAATACCAAGAGGAGAAGAGAGTATCTCATTTTACATTGTTGACACTTGCAAAGCTACACAGGAGCTGATCAAAACTAAGACAAGTCAATCTATAAGTGGCTCTACCAACTCATAGGTCACACCACCATTTGTTGACCCCTTCTCCGTATTTGCTGTCATTGATGTCCTAGTTAGTATGCTTGAGTTGGAGCAAGATTTTTATAGAAAAGTAGTGGAACGAGCATGTGTTAGTGCCGCGTGAAGAGAGACTTTCATCAAATCCCTAGCTGAAAGGAGAAATGGACTTCTTCAATGTCTTCAGTAGATATTGGGAAATGTACTATGCATTATGTGGGGTTTCATTTGATTGTATAACTTATGTTAGTACTTGATATTTGGTTTTTAGAGATATTGATGTCGAGACTATTGTACTTTTGTGGTGTCATGGTATGACAAAGTGCTTGGGATTTATATTATTTCATTTGCTTTCACTTTACAACTTACATTATTAGTTGTTATTGGATTTTTTTTTCCAGATATCTATATTGATGTTCTTGTATTTGTGTGATGATATAGGTACCATGGAAGAGAGATCAAATAGTGCGTTTAATGGGTAGGTAGATCCAGATGAACAATTCTTGGATAATGATGATTTTCACATGTATCATTGCGGTGATCATGCCCATGCATACAAAAGAACCTATTAGGGACAGTAAATTGTCAGGACCCGAATGAATAAGGGAGATTGTTTATGGACATTCAAATAGAATATATGAAGCCTTCAGGATGGAGAGACATGTTTTTTTTGAATCTATGTGAATTAATGAAGGCAAAATGTTGGTTGAAAGATAGTTGATATGTTAGGATAGATGAATAAGTTGGGATCTTCTTATCTATAGTTTGTCACAATTATTCTAATAGAGATTTATGTGAGAGATTCTAACGTTCAGGAGAAACAATTGGCAAGTATTTTAACATAGTGTTGAAAGTAATTCTCAAACTCTCAAAAGAAGTTATCAAACCACCGTCCTTTGATGTTGTCCCATAGGAAATTCTTATGGATCCTAATGATGAACGATACTTTAAGGTATGGTTTTTATTTAGAGTTTACACTATCAAATACATGTAGTTGATAATCTTGTATAACATTAGTTTTTCCTAAATGCACAGGACTGCGTAGGTTCCATTGATGGCACTCATATAAATGCTTCCATCCTTGTGTCTCAGTACGTCTCATTTAGAGGCAGGAAAGGGAATACCAACTAGAATGTGTTGTGTGTTTGTTTATTGGATATGAAGTTTGCTTTCATGTATTATGGGTGGGAAAGATCTGCCAACGATTGTTGGGTAGATGAACAATTCTTGCAAAAGGTTGGTTGAAAAATAGTCTGTATGTTAGAATCGATGAACAAGTTGGGATCTTCTTATCTATGGTTTGTTACAATAACTCCAATAGAGATTTATATGAGAGATTCTAATGTTAAGGAGAAACAATTATCAAGTATTTTAATATAATATTGAAAGCAATTCTCAAACTCTCAAAAGAGGTTATCAAACCACCGTCTTTTGATGTTATCCCATAGGAAATTCTTATGGATCATAATCGTGAACGATACTTCAAGGTATGGTTTTTATTTAAAGTTTACACTATCAAAGATATGTAGTTGATAATATTGTATATCATTAGTTTTTCATAAATGCACAAGGCTGCGTAGGTTCTATTGATAGCACCCATATAAATGCTTCCGTCCATGTGTCTCAGCAAGTCCTATTTAGAGGCAAGAAATGGAATACCACCCAGAATATGTTGTGTGTTTGTTCATTTGATATAAAGTTTACTTTCGTGTATTATGGGTGGGAAGGATCTGCCAACGATTACCAACTGCTTTTGGCAACACTTGAGACTTCTCAACTACAATTTCCTAGATCACCACTAGGTATTTGCTTTGTCTATAAAAAGAAACTTTCTTTATGATTATATTATGATTGCATATCATAACAAATTTATATATACCATGTTATAGGCAAATACTACGTGGTAGATTCTGGTTATGCGTCATTTTTGGAATTTTTAACTTTGTTTAAAAGTGAACGGTATCATTTGAACGATTGTAGGGGTCGTGGGAGACGGCCAACAATAGCAAGAGAATTATTTAACCATAGACACTTTTCACTAAGGAATGTCATTGAGAGGTCAGTTGGGGCATTAAAGAATCACTTCACCATTTTGAGACACATGCCTCTATTTACAATAAAAAAGCAAGCATTTATTGTAATTGTATGTTGTGCTCTTCATAATTACATTTGTGACCAAAATAAAATTGACAAAAACTTTTCCCTTTATAGAATCCAGAGTACCCGTTTGGATCTAGAGAAATGGAGGTTGCATATGATACATCACATAAGCAAGCAACTGAGATTAACATGCTTAGGAAAATGATTGCAAATAAAATGGCAAGGGATTACAATATGCCTAAGATTCCATGATATTGTGTTTCCAACTTTTGTAATATTGTTTTTAAATACTAGACGGCGATGGGAGAGGATCCTCATATGTCTTGAGTTTTTGAGTGCCTCTTTTGTTTGCTGACTTGTTTAAGTACGACCATTAGGCTATGCACATAAGCACGAAGTGATGAATTTCAGTGGCATTTCTTGTATGTATATCATCATGTTTATATATATCACCATGAGATGGGAGTAATTCATTTGGTATTCATCAATATCGTTGATGGCTAAGAAAAGAGTTGCCCCTTAGGAAGCATGAAAATCGTTCTATGGTTGGTTTGTCAATGGATTGAGTGTTGTTCGGAACCATTGGGCATAGTAATACACTCAAAGCTCGGCCATGAGCTTCAAATTGAGATAGAACACTAATGGGAGTGATAGAGGGAAGAGTTTATATCAAGTATATACCATGTTTATACATATCACCATGTTCACCATGTTTCCTTCACTCACAAGAAAAAATTAAATTGCTTAGTGCTCCATGAGAATTAAATACCATGTTTAAAAAAGCACTTGAAAAAAATTTGGAATATAAATTTTGTGCAGTTATCAAATGTATTTCTGTTCTTTTTCTATTCTAGGAATAGTACTTTTTGGGTTCAAATGCTCATAAATTATTTCCGGGCATAGAATAAAAAAAATCATTTCTGTGCATAAATTGTTCCCGAGAATAGAATGATTATTAAGCGCACTTTAGAGGTACTATCGTACTGCCCATGCGTGCTCAGTTTAAAGAGAAAAAAAATCATATGTATTTATATAATGTAAGGAAAAGTACTTCTTTATTTTGCTTTTAGATTTCCTAAATTACTCTTCGCTTCTTTCTCTCATACCCACATATTTGTTAAATAGCCACACTTCCTTTCTCTCTTAGAATTTCTAAATTATCCTCTCTTTCTTTATCTTGCCCTAATCAATCATACATTAATTAGGTATTCTCTTTCTATACATAGTTACCCAATTATGTGTACACATGCGGTGCGTGCTTTAACCCTACTTTTCTTTTCAACCATAAATACATGATAACTAATATGGATATCGATTGTCGAGAAGGAAACTTCTTTATAGTTTAATAAAATTGTTCATTTTCTTTTCACTCATCTTTCATAAAATAGATGAGATTTTATCATAAACACGGTCTTTACAAAAATTTATTTAGATTCGCCTTTCTCTAAGAAGCCAATAATTCTAGTGTATGGCTTGAGAACTCAAAGAAACTCCATTGCAACCTTGGCAGAGCTCAAGCAGCCATGGCTAAGCTTGATGAAGTTCAAGCAATAACGGCTATAGTCGAGCTTCATATGTGAGCTCGACGGATTTCGAGTGGCCATGGCTAAGCTCGAAAGGCCATAAGCATGAGCTTGAAGAAGCTCCAGCTGCCATAGCCCTGAGCTCATTGAAGTTCGAGCTGCCGTGGCCACAATCTCGAAGAAGCCTCTAGTCACCATGTCACTCTCTTGCTTTTTTTCTCAATTTTTGTTTCGGCTAAAGCATCGACGCCAAATAAAAGATTTTCACCTTTTTTAATAGGACACGTGTATTGAGATGTCCAGCTCATCATGCCATTGTCCACGTTAGCAAAAATCAACCAGCAATTGAAAAATTATAAGGAAAAATTAATGGTGGAAAATTTTTAAAAATACAAGGACGATTTTGAAATAAAAAAAATAAAAGGACGGTTTTGATTTTTGGACAAAAGTATTGAGAGACATTTCACTGAATAAATACAACATGAATTTTTCAAAAAAAAAGAGCTAATATCACCAAAAATTTCAAATCGATATATCCGTGATAAGTTTACCCAAAATTAATTTTTTGACTACTAAAAACTCAAAACTGGTACACATATGACAAAAATACCGAAAACTAATTTTTCAATCACGAAAAACTTCAAATCGGTACATTTATGACAAATATACCGCTATTAAATTGGCTTAATATCATAAAAATTATAAATTAATAAATTTGTGACAAATAAATATGTAAAATCCTAAACTGATACACTTATAAACTGATGGGAAAAGGCCACCAAAAAAATCCCACCAAAAAATCCGAACTTTTTGTGACACATTTACGAACTTTTTTGTGACACATTTAACCCCAAACTTTTTTTTTTTTTTTATCTTTTCCCATTTATATTGTCCATGGGCATTTTTAATCTTTTCGTATTTTTTTTTTCTTTTTTTTTTTTTTCTTTTCACGGCCGAGGCTCCCGCCTCGATCCGGCGAGGGAGGCTCTCGCCGGTTTTTTCCTAAACCGACATGTTATTCAACATAGCAATTGACAAAGAAATTTTAAAAAAATTAACTATGTGTAATAAAAAATTAATTTATGATAAATTTATTATAAGTATATCAGTTTTGGATTTTTTTTTGTAGTATTAGATATTAACCCAAAAAAAGAAAAATGCAACATGAATTCACGGAAGGACCGTACTGTATTTGGCTCTCTCAACGGTATTTCTCACCCCTATCCGAAAAATCCGAGGGTAATTTGGGTTCAAAACCTGCCTCGAAAAGCGATCGAACCTCCATGATCAGACCTTGATTAGGGTTTCCTCGGTCCGATCCCCCTGAAATTCATCATCGAATCGAATCCATTTTCACTATCATTTCGAGCTTTAATCTGGTTTTCCGAGCTCGATCTCCATTGCCGATCCGAGATTTTCGGGGGATGCGGCGCGAAGATCGTGGCGCCTGAGGTCGTTCCGGGGGGGTACGACGACGATGAGGGGCTCCTCGTGTCCGGAAGATGGCGATACGCCTTCCACCTCGAGCTCTTCGCAATCCCAAAGGCAGCAGACGCACCCGCCTCGAGCTTCTTCCGGGCAGCCGACGAGCCAGCGGAGGTGAAAAATTGAGCTCCCCCTGTTTTGAGCCGTCGTATGTTTGTTGTGGCGATTTCGGATGCCGACGAGCGTATGCGCGAGCGTTCGAATGTGGGGGTCTATGGCGTGCTTCCGGGAGATATTGGGGCGACGCGCGGTCCGGAATGGCTTGAGTTTGCGTGTCGAATTGGATCTGCGTGTGTGATTTTGGAAATGAATTCCCTTTTGATAAATTAGAAGTTCGGCCTCTAATCTCGTCGAATGAATTAGGAGTTTGGAAGCATCTACTGGGGCCACCAATGGAGTTCTTTGAAATGAAATTCCCTTTTGATAATATGGAATGCTGCGGGGCGATGTCATTGATTTTTGGTTCGACTTCTGTGGTATCTGTTAGAATTAGAGGATTGGGTCCCTTAGTTGGATATGGTCATTTAATTACAGGAAGGATCCTGCCATTCTATCGAAACAGTTATCCAGCCCCATGCTCTGTTCAGTATTCCGTCGGTTTTTGTGGGTCCAATCAGTGCAAGAATTGATCAACTCTTGTATGCATCGTGTGTCTTAGGATTTTGGTGATTATGCTTGCTTGTGTGAAATAATGATAGTTCTAGCTGTTTAACATTATGCTATGACAACCTAGACTGAGGAGGTGATCGATTAGCTTACCGCAAATGATGTCACAGGCCAAATTGTTTTTTACATTCTCAGGAAATGATTTTGCCTTTCCAAGAAAATAGGGCTTGTTTTGTACTGTCAATGTTTGAGGTTGCAAGTTATTAACAGATGTTGCGTTGTAATCCATTGGAAATAGGCAATTGGTTGAATGTTGTTGAAGGCCATTGTGGGTGTTATAGTTGAGTAATATTGTATGATAAGTTTGATTACGTGTTGACATGGGCTCTTATTGAGTTACTGCTCCTATTCCATGTTCCACTGGTTCTTGTGGGATATCTAGGAAAGAAAGGATTATTGGGTGCACAATTGCTGGATTAGGTCTGCAAGATAATATTTGATTGCTTTATAGGAGTCTAAAAGGGTCTCTAATGCATGTATATCCAACATTTTACAAATTTGATAGATCTTAGGAAGCGGATGTACTAATAAGAGACTATTGCTACTTCTTTTATTATCTGTAATCTTGTGATTACAAGAATGGACTCGAATAGCTGCTTTGGCTGCTGCTTACCGGGCAGCTCTCATTAGTTATTTGTTTTTGTTGTAAACCTGTGGACTCAATTTAGGGTTTCAATTAGGGGTTTCTTATGATAGTAACTCTAGGTGTAATTTTGTGTCTCAAATCAACCAATAGTGGTTGCCGCTCCACCAAATTTAGTCCACGACGGTTGAAAGTATCTAATATCTGATCATACAACTATAAAAGAGGGTAGAATGGAGTGCTCATTAATGGATTTTAGCATTAACTTTTGCAGTTTAGTATTTTAGATATACTTCGATTTGTAGAAGCTGATAGGCCCTTTGAAAGTGTTACTTTTACTTAATTTGTCATAGGATAGTCTACTTAAAAAATATGTATTCATCATAATAATGTCATAGGAATGCAATGTTCGTTTGTTTGCAATGATTTATGACATGAAACAGAGTTGTAAATAAAAATAAGGTGCATCGCACTAAGACTTCTGCTAATGTATAGACCCATTGTCTTTTTGCCATACATGTAGCTTGCAAAGTCTAATGTTTGAAGATGTCTATGTCTTTTGGTAAGTCTAGGGCTCTAATCAATATAAATTTTTATTTCTCCCTTGCTTATTTTATCATTTTTGGTAGACAATGGTCATCTTTTTCTTCAGGTTTGTATTATAAATGAACTTTTAGATCAATAATGATTGTAAATATATTCTTCTATCTGTTGTTTGTTTTGCATAGTCTTGACAGTGATGTACTTCTGAAAGAATTTGTCAAATTGAGACGATAGATGCATGCAGACATCTCCATGTCAATAAGAATTAAGAAATCCCAGTTCTCTTTCTACCTCAATTAGATATATAATTTCCTTGGAAAAGAAATTATTGCTTCATTAATTTGATGCATGGATACTTATATCTCTCGAAAAGAAAGGTTTAGCATTGGCGTTCTTAAAGATCCCACGCCCTTATTTTTGGTTGAATAAACAAGAAAAAAGGCATTTTGATGTGAAATTTTCAGTTCATTAGTCTCACATGATTTCCTAGATCTATTTTAAGCGGCAAGGGCCATCTATTTAATCTCGATGTTTCCAAATGTAGGAATCCTTGCTTATTCTGTGAATAAAGTACATAAAATATTGCTAAAGAGTCCCTAAATTTTTCTTGGGTCAAAGCCTAGTTATTTTAAGCGTGATAGTTGTCCTTTTGGTTTATGGTACAACATGTACTAACATGTCTCTTGTTAATGAGGGAACCTTTCTTTTGCATCAAACCATGATTTATGAAATCATAAATTCATCAGTGAAAATTACCAGAAACAACATGTATTGTCATTATCCCAAGTTTTCTTCGTTCATGTATCTCCTTATGTATGTGTGTCTTTTTTCAGCAGTGGCAATGTCTTTAAACTCTTAGCACGAAGAGAGGTCTCTCCACAATCAAAACATTCTTTAAAGAAGTTTTGGGGAGAAGCCTCAGAGTGTCAGCTCTATCCCTTCCAGCAAAGTCGTGAAGCAGTAAGAGATGTAAGGCGAAGTCTCATCTCATGGTATTTTCTCAAACCTAGAATGTGATTTTCTTTTGGGAATGTGGGCTTTGGTATATTTTTTATGTACTTTTCATATGTTGTTGCACTTGACCGCAATCCATGGCATACAGCAATTTGCCAATGTTCTATCGACTTTTTTCAGCATACTTGTTTTGGCAGGGTAGAGGCATTCTCGCTGCAACATTTGTCTGCCAAATATTGTCCCTTTGTGCCTCCTCCAAGATCTACGATTGCTGCAGCCTTTAGCCCTGATGGAAAAATACTCGCTTCTACACAGTAAGTAGAAGATCCTTATATGTTTGGATAATGGTGGCCACTATTAAATTGATTGTTATTCCAGCTTAAAACAGAGCATATATCATATATCAAGTTTGAGTTGATTTTCTTGATTGCAGTGGAGATCATACCGTCAAACTTATTGACTCTCAGATGGGGAGTTGCTTAAAGGTGTTAAGGGGTCATAGGAGGACACCGTGGGTGGTAAGCTGCCTCTGTTATAAGGCTCCCTGTGCATGCAATGATCTGATGCTGTACTTTTAGCTTTGTATGAGTGGTTTTTCAAATTTGCAGGTAAGGTTTCACCCCTTGTACCCAGAGATCATAGCAAGTGGCAGTTTGGATCATGAAGTTCGCCTGTGGGATGCAAATACTGCAGAGTGCATAGGATCTCGCAATTTTTGTAGTTCTCGTTCTGATTTCCCTTTTCTTTAAGAAACTGTGTCATGTTGGGACTTGTTAAGAGGATTATTTGTGTCTTTGTCGTTTCTACAGATCGTCCTATTGCATCCATTGCATTCCACGCCCAAGGAGAACTTCTTGCTGTTGCATCTGGTCACAAGGTGGGGATTTTTTATGCGTATTTTTGTGGATTGTGAACTTTGGATACTTTTAGGGGCTTTGACCTGAAATTTGTTTATTAGTTGTACATTTGGCACTACAATAGAAGTGGAGAGACATCATCACCAACTATTGTTTTGAGGACACCGCGATCTCTTAGGGCTGTGCATTTCCATCCACATGCTGCTCCATTTCTTTTAACGGCTGAGGTGAAAGTCTATTTGGTTAGAACCTTTATTTCCGCCACCATAGCTTCTCTTGATGTTGTCATCTTATCTATTTGCAGGTCAATGACCTTGATTTGACAGATTCAGCTATGACCCTTGCAACTTCTCCTGGTTATTTGCACTACCCTCCTCCTACTGTGTATCTTGCAGATGCTCATTCTAATGAAAGATCTAGGTTGGCGGATGAACTGCCTCTCATGCCTTTACCATTATTGATGTGGCCTTCCTTTGCTAGAGATGATGGAAGAGCACCCTTGCCGCACACAGATGGGGATGTTGGTCTTAGTGAACAGCAGAGGGTAGACTCATCTTCTTCAGAGCGCCTTGTGGCATATTCAATGCCATCAGGGCAGTATGAACTCCATCTGTCTCCAATTGAACCTAGCAGCTCTCCTTCCATCCATGAAGAGATGGGAACTAATCCTTACTCTCGTGTAGGGGAATCTGAAGTAACTCAATCTGCAATGAACAGTGTGCATAATATGGAAGTGCAATCTGAAGAGAGAAGTAATCATATTTTCTCTTTTAGCGACCCAAGATTTTGGGAGCTGCCTTCGATGTATGGATGGTTAGTTGGTCAGACCCCAGCTGGTCCTCAAACTGCACCAAGTCCTGGAGCTCTTGAAACTTCACCTGCCTTTGGTGAGGTCACAAGTGTTTCACCTATCAGGTCTGAACCTATGCCAAGTGGTGTGGACCATTCCCGCCTTGGTGGAAGATCTGGGTCTAGATATTGCTCTTCTGGGTCTCGGGTGATGCACTCAGCTGGACTCAATGATCGCCCACATGATGAGAACTATCCTCAATCTGTTGTTAGTAAACTTAGGTCTGAACTTGCAGCCTTGCGGGCTGCAGCAGCATCCACAGAGTTGCCATGCACGGTGAAGCTTAGAGTATGGCCATATGACGTGAAAGATCCTTGTGCACCTCTTCATTCAGAAAGTTGCCGCTTAACTATTCCTCATGCAGTTCTATGCAGGTATATCTTGTAACCCAAGATGTAGACTTTTGTCTTACTTTCTAATTACTCCAAGTGAAGAATTAGTATTTTCTTTGGATTTTCTTTGGGTGGGAGTTTTGGGGGGAAAGGGGGGGAATGGAGGGAGGGGGAATAAGGCAATTGCAAGGAACAGGGAGGTAGGTATGAACCAACAACCAAAGTTAAGACCTCTTGGGTCTTTGTGATGGGCAACCATCAATAGGCCCATCTTTTGTTCCTGATAAATAATGCTTTTCCTGGTGTCCTGTTTATGCTCGCATTAATACTGGCTAATTTCCTTTTGAAATTGCTGCAGTGAAATGGGTGCCCACTTTTCTCCTTGTGGCAGATTCTTAGCTGCCTGTGTTGCATGTGTGTTGCCTCAGTTGGAAGTTGATCCTGGATTACACATCCAGGTTGATCCCGATGTCACTGGTGTGCCAACCTCACCTACTAGACACCCTGTTTCTGCTTATCAAATCATGTACGAGCTTCGGATTTATTCCTTAGAAGAGGCAACGTAATGCTCTAGTCTTCCACCTTACTTCCATGGCTGACTTTATATGTTCTATTTTTAGATATATTCTTATATGCTTAATGCGATATGCTTTTCGTTGGTCCAGATTTGGAATGGTGCTTGCATCACGACCTGTAAGAGCTGCTCATTGTTTAACCTCCATTCAGGTCAGTTGACTAGTGTCCACTTTGGTTTGAGTTTCACAAGATTGTATGATAACTGATTTCATGATTCCTCAACTTATTTTTGAGTTTTATTGATAACTATTGTCTGAACTCTGAAGTAGTATCAAATTAACCCTGCCAAATGTTGTATTGTTTGACTTCTAGTTTATTTAGATATTGACATTACTCGTGCAGAAATTGTGTACCTGTCAGTTGGTCATCTGATAACCTTAGCAATGACTTTGGATATTATTAGCTGCTGTATTTATGAGTATAGAAAATGCTTGGATGTGTTACTTTCATTTGCAAGTCCTTGTTTTCTTGACACACTACTTTATTGATCTTTGAGGAAGTAATGTATGGAAAGCTTTGCACATTTTTGTCAATCTCCCACTGATCTTGAGTTAATTCACGTTTATGTAGTTCTCTCCAACATCTGAACACTTGTTGCTCGCATATGGCCGTCGGCATAATTCCCTTCTTAAAAGTATTGTCATTGATGGAGAGAATACAGTGCCTATTTACACTATATTGGAGGTATGATTGAAATGCTATTTAGATGCAATTTTGAGCTTCTAGTTCCTCCTGCATCTGGCGAATCCCCCAGTTAAGGCTTTTTATTGAAGGAGCACAGTGTGTTGTTATTATTCTTTTTCTGTGGCTCAAATTACTGGTGTGCTTCTTGATGTATCTGTTGATGCATCATTCTTAT
Organism: Syzygium grande; assembly: GCA_024733475.1. Classification (NCBI taxonomy): domain Eukaryota; kingdom Viridiplantae; phylum Streptophyta; class Magnoliopsida; order Myrtales; family Myrtaceae; genus Syzygium; species Syzygium grande. The sequence goes on along the minus strand of JAMXDD010000005.1, from coordinate 20,339,001 downwards.
TGATCTCACTACAGCTAATTTCCCTTTTTTCCCCTACAATTATATCACCGAACTCCATTCTGCTATTCTCTTATCAGATTGAATGTGCAACATATGAGATGAAATTAAATATCACCTACCATAAATTGTCTATTAAGTCCCCATTCTGCCTTGTCAATTTGTCTGCCTCAAGCCCTCTCCGCAGTATGTTCGTTGGTGATGCAGCTTTCAAATCTACATGAGCATGCTAGAAGGAATGATACTTTCTGTCTGATAGTATCATGAAATATACAAGTTAACTAAGCTATGAAACATGTGTGAGAAGAAACCCAAAAAAAACATAATGGGAAAGATTTCTTTGGCCTTTTTTCCAGCAACTAAATTATCTCCTCGTCTTCAGATGAGTTGTGAATTAAATTTTTATGCGGTTAATGTTATTGAAGCAATTACAAGGATGAAGAACTCATCTGCTATTTATTCGGCATGAGCACATAATGAGGGAACTCAAATTAGGGATCAGAGTTTACTTAGTTGCATTTATTTGGAACTCGAAATGTTGTACAGTTCCATTATCTCTTGTCCTGCCTATAAAGCAAGAAACTTATGAGTCAAAAGGCCTCTTTTCATCTATCCTTTGCCTCTCTATTGGAATGGTAACTGTTAATTCAACTCTAGGTGCCAAGGTTCTAATTCCTTTTGGAGTAAACAGTTTCCAGAGTCCAAATCTAAGATGTCATTTGTACTTGTTGACAAAGTCAAGATATAGATCTTGCATGCATGCATATCCTGCATAAAAAGTGTAAGGATGTAGCTTTGGGGGACATTATCACCTTTTTTCCAGCATGCAGCTCAATCATGCCAGTGCTAGTGATTCCTGATGTAAAATTCTCGTTCCATTTAGCACTGAAAAATTGGCAATCTGTCTGCTTTGTCATATCATTGGACTGTCATTCTGTCAAAAGACGAGAGGCAATTGCACTGCACTGTTAGAGGGAAGTTGTGCGCAGTTTGAAGGAAAGCTATGGATTATTAGACTTATTGACATGAAAACTTCTTTCTAGGAAAAGAGTGTGTTTAAGGATGATGTCTATAACAATTGTTCCAATTATTTCTGTGATTTATATGCTTCACCCATTGTCATTATCCATTTCAGAAAAAGGTATGTGCTCAGCGCTTTGATTGCTTGCAACAGTTGTTTTATTACCAGAATTGGATTGACATGCCTGTTTGTATTTTATACTTGGCAAAATCTGGAATAAAATTAGCTGTACCTATGATATGAGCCCTTCAATTGATGAGCACAGAAGATGCACAAAATCCATACAGCCATGAGAAACAGGGTCATAAGTACAGCTATTTGGTCTTCATCTCCATCTTTCATTTGGGACTTGAGTTGTGGTCATTGTCACTACTAAGTATATTACAAAATGACCTAGTTGAAGGGGTAGTGATAGCATTGGTGTTGGTTGCATTTAATGGTTGAATAGCCTAGAACTGCCTCAGAAGTTGATGTCACTAATTATTGGGCATTGCTTCATGAGCAACCAGTTTCCCAATCATCTTATTTAGGATAGGCATACAGGTGATTGTCCTATCCTAGATGTTTTGTTTTTTACATTCCTCTCTTACTCAAAGTTAGCAGTGAGCAATGTTCACATTGCTTATCTTGCTGTTATTTTTGTGTTTCCATCTCCCTAAACTGGTTTCTTTAACCAGGTCTACAGAGTTTCTGATATGGAACTTGTGAGAGTTCTTCCTAGTGCGGAAGATGAAGTAAATGTTGCATGCTTTCACCCTTCAGTTGGAGGTGGCCTGGTATATGGAACTAAGGTGAGTAAATGTAATCTAATTTTCACTGGATGATCACGGGCTCACAGGCTATTCTTAAATACTTACATTTCCTTCTCTAAAAATTCAGGAAGGGAAGTTAAGGATTCTCCATTATGAAAGTTCTGGTGGCTTGAATCCAAAATCATCTGGTTTTCTTGATGAAAACATGGCAGAGGTGAACAAAGATCTGTGCTTAACTGGTGTTTGTTAGATTTATGCATTGACAGTTATTTATGAAACAAGGCCAGGCCTTTTGGCTATTGTCGAGCTTCCATTTTGTAGAATTCTTTGGTATTTGCCAGCAATGCGTGCAGTGCAATGTCTTAGTTGACCAGAAATCGCCTGCTATAATTGTCTATTATCTTTTGTTGGGGTGGTGGAGGGTGGTTGTGGATATGGCTCTTTTGCAATGATAATATACCTCTAGCTCTCAACCTAGGTCTCTATTAATGAAGTTTATGCTCATTTTACTTGAACTTGTTTTGTTGGATTGCTTTATCAAAATGACAACTTAAGGCAACATTTGATTATGTCTTAAAGTCAGTTGTTGGTAACTGATCTGAATGAAGTTAATCACACTATGGGGGAGAATACGTGTATATTTACATGTTGAGTGTAGCTTCATAAACTAACCTTATCTATTCCCTTTATAGGTTCCAACATATGCTTTAGAATGCTAGTAGCCTGGAAGCGCAACATGCTTGTGAAATTAACTGCTCAACCCTGGAGGTTTGTTTTTTCTTTTTCTTTTTCTTTTTCTTTTTTCTTTTGTGCAATGGAAGTTTTGTGTCCATGAATAGTCTTAATACGGGGTTGCGATGCACAATATCATTCTGAAATGAATTTTGATTTCTTTTGGGTTTATCATTATCTTTTTATCTGTCCAAGAACCTACATCAATTTGGTGCAAGCAGTGAAGTGCTATTTTGAGTGCTTGCGTCTTAGAAAGACCTAGGTCCCTTTAGGAGGTAATACTTGGATTTGGGTTTAGTACTTTCGACATAAATTGAAGATAGGGGTTTCCTGCTGTGGAAAGTAAAACAGCTTGTCAAGCCCAATTCAGATGTAGCACCAAGTTTGTCATGTTGGGATCTGTGTTTTCTTCTGTTAGCAATCTTTTGAGTTATGTCAAATTGGGGAAAAAGTTCATCAATTATATTATCTGAGATAACTCGTCTGAGTTGTTATTTGGTGATAATATCGCGAATTAGATGATGAAATGTCACTTTCACTTCCCATGCAGGTTGTGGCTTGAGTGCAGTTGTATCTGTTTTTCCACGACTGTAAACCCTTAGCCATACCGTGAGGTCCTCATTTGATTACTTGTCAAATGTAGTTATGTATCATTCTTTGCTATTTGTGGGAGATGTCTTCCACTTCCAAGAGCCTTGGAAAGTTGATCTAACTTGGAAGTAGATGTGTTAGTGCAAGATGTCTCTGGATTTATGTTAAATGTGTATGTCTGTTTTGATCCCACTGACTATTGTATAGGGGGGAAAAAAGGAAGTGTTTAATTAATGGACTTCAAGATGTGCCTGTTTTCTGTTCTTTCTCATCATTGTAAGGATGTTGTTTATAAATCAAATGTAAAGTATTCTTCTCTGATTACCTTGCTATGGAGGTGATCTAGTCTATGTGAGTTGGGGTTTTTTCCTTGCAAGTTCAGCACCAATGGGTTTTAAGCATTAGCCCCTCATAAGAAATCAGACCGGCACCAAATTTCCGTCCCGAAGATTTGATATGCTTTGGGGCGTTTGGTGGACTGTGGAAGGAGACATGTGGAAAATGGTGGAGCGAGTAGTTCTTGCCACAAATTACAGCAAAGATCTTTGCTTATCAAAGTTGGGTGCCGTTTCGCGGCAAAATGGCATCAACCTGCTGTTTTGATCAGCTCGAACAGTTGTCATTTTCCTGGTAGTCTTATCCCTGATGAACGTATACAGTTGGTTCTCTTCATCAGCTCTTGGTTTTCAATTTTCTAAATCATTGGTTCTAGCACACCAATCTCGGCACTGGAAGAACTAATATCTGTTTGACTGGTTATTTTGTCACAGGATGCAGGCGGAATGAGGAGAGAGAACGAACGGTGACTTGTGCTGTTATCAATTTGCTCTAACTGTTAAGATTATCGCCGAACTCGTAAGTTGATTGGAGGGTACCTCTCAATTTTGAGTTCTACCCGAGTCCAAAAAAAAGGAATCCCTTATGAGAGCCAATTGGCGAAGTACTCGACATCTCGCCATCCGATTAAGAAACCACTCTACGAGTCACGGCATTCATGAAATACGCTCGCTCTTGCAATGGGTTTTTAGGCGCGTTTCATAAAACAGTTACCCCTCTATACCGGTTGCGATATGGTAACTGCTCAGGCCGTGGAAGTGGGAACAGACCCAGTCTCGAGTGCACCTAAGTTCAAACAAAACCAACATTTCATACCTGTCATTTCATCTCATATATTCCAATTGTGACGATATAAGAGCAATTGATTGGTGAAACCATCAAGCACTTTGGCTCCGTTTATTTCATGAAAAATGAATAATTTGAAAAATATTTTTTTAAAAATAATTGCTTGTTTCACTTGAAACAATTAGTCAATGCAAAATGCTTTCATGGTTGATAACAATTTATGCGGGAAAAGTGCCAAAAAAGTCTTAAACCTTTTGCATTAATGTCAATTTAGTTCTAAATCTTTTTTGGTGCCAATTCAGTCTTAAACCTTTTGCATTAGTGTTGATTTAGTTCTAAACCTTTTTTTGGTGCCAATTAAGTCCTAAACCTTTTAAATTTGTGCCAATTCAGTCCTAAACCTTTTGTTTTTGTGTCAATTTAGTCTTTCCTGTCAATTTTGATCGGAATTTGCCGACGTGGACACATGCCGGCCCGCGGCCGATCAACGACACCGACGTGGAAAGTTTTACTAATATTTTAATATTTTTTTGAATTTTTATTTTTTTTCCTTTTTTTCCCTTTTTTTTTGTCTCTCCCTCCTTCCTCTGGCTGGTCACCAGTCCGGCGACCGGCTAGAGCCCAAAGGCTGGCGAGCTCGACCTTGCCGGCCACTGGCGAGGGCGGCCTCGCTTTGGTCGGGCGAGGTTGAGCCTCGCTCAACAAAAGCAAGGCTCGAGCCCTCGCCGGAGGCCGCGGCGAGGGCTTGAGCCTCGCCCGACCAAGGCGAGGCTCGCCCTCACTAGTGGCCGGCGAGGTCGAGCTTGCCGGCCTCTGGCCAATCGCCAGGGACCGGCGACCGGCCAGAGAAAAGGAGGGAGAGACAAAAAAAAAGTGGGAAAAAAAAAAAAAGGAAAAAAAATTAAACATTCAAAAAGATATTATTAAAATTGTCCACGTCGATGCCGGTGACCGGCCACTAGCCAACAGGCATCCATGTCGGTAAATTCCGATCAAAATTGGCTGGAAGGATTAAATTGGCACAAAAACAAAAGGTTTAGGACTGAATTGGCACCAATTTAAAAGGTTTATAACTTAATTGGTACCAAAAAAAGATTTAGGACTAAATTGGCACCAATGTAAAATGTTTAGGACTGAATTGGCACCAAAAAAAGGTTTAGAACTAGATTAACACTAACGCAAAAGGATTAGGACTTTTTTAGCAGTTTTCCCCAATTTATGCCTAAAAATTTTCGTGCACAATGAAAACAATTTTCGATTATTCGTTTTTATAAGCAATACGTACAATCATTTTGAAGAAAAATTTTCAAATTAATGTATATTCTACGAAACAAATATACCCAAAGAGACGTCAAAGTCGTTGACGATTGACAATATCTCTAGCTGGGACAGATTCCTTTGATACTTCGTCTGTTGCTCACTCTACCGTATTACGAGTTCACGACACTATCTATCTCTCATGTTTGTAGTTCGTCAATCAAACTTCCATACAAATGGAATTTCCTTGAGTTCATGGAATCCAGCAAGATCTCCATAAATCCACACCCGGCACTACATTCTGATCCGGAATATTTTTGTCATAACTTCTGTGCAAGTACCGCCATTCCTCATGTTCTGGAGCCTTCAATCGCTAGATCGCAACCCCGTGTTCCTTCACCTATACAAGCCGGCACGTTAACCTAATACCCTCTGACCAATCCCCACGTGGTACCTAAGTTCCAAACACTAGCATGAGGCAAACATCTTGGGGATGATACTATCTCTTTCCAACAAGCCTTATGCATTAGATAACAGCTAAATATGGCCTAATTCCTCTACCAAGTGCATAATTTCACCAGCTACAACATCAGCTTCATCTTTCACAATAGCACGATACATCTTTGCGAAACATTTTGGGTGAAAATTATACTACGGCTATCAAGAAAATTAACATCAAGTTACATCACCTTCGTGCACAGTGCTTGAATGATTGGGTGATGATCGTTCTGATAGTACAACTAAGAAGGCTAGTCGTAATTGATTGACCAACATAACATTACAGGTTAAATGCGTTCTCGCAAATATGAAAACACAATACCTAGAGAGAGCTCTTCTATTTAGATTTATTTAAGTTTTAGAGGTACTCTCATCGATGGGACTCATACACATATGCGCAAAAATGCACAGAAAATTTCATCTATCTTCAGATTGACAGACAATAAACTATATCATAACAGACAAAATACTGATGAGGTATTATTGGCCCCTTGGAGCCTACCACTATCACCCCAGCGGTCATTTAAACACAGCACTAGACTACAAATGCAGAGAACGATTTGCCCAGCAAAACACTATATAGTGCCACTGCAAGATCCTTGGCACTTTAAACAGTTGTTAAGTTCGGCAGTATCCTCGGTCGCAGAATTAACTTCTTCATATCCGCTTTTAGATAAAGAAACTTCCGCACAATGGAACTTCACCAAACCATCATCATCACCACATCCAGCAAATGTACATCTACCCTTTCTATGCTGTGTTCCATCCCAGAACTTTTTACAATCTCTCGATTTAGACAACCTCCATCCATCTCCCAATTCATAATGCCTTCAGTCAGTCATCAAAAGTTTGGACTCTTTGGTATTCCACATGATGGCATAGCGTGATTAACCTTCCTAAACCCTCTGCTGCCACCTAATATGTGTCTAAGTCACAGACATTGTGACACTTGAGCATCCCACCACAGGCAATTCTCGAATCTGAAGGACAAAGGGGGCACATTACTCCTCCAGGAAGACACTGCTTTTCGAAAGCCAATCTGGCATTGTAAACCACTCCCCTGTAGTAAGCTAGACATAATAATGAATCCATCTAGTTTTACAGGTCAAACCAAGTGGATTCATGACCTGACTCAGACTCACTCATACATCTTGTCACCACGAAGTGATGCAAATCATCTAGCTGCTAGAGCATATCCAGTGAAAGAAAGATATATTCTATACAAGCCGTTTTGCTACTTTATGACTCTATATAGCTTTGCTAACTTCGTTAGCTCATGGGCAGGCAAGTGTCCCTATATCTATACCAACAAGGTCTTCAATTCAGTTCCAATTTATCAGCAACTTAATAGGATAATAAGTTCAACAATGTGCAAACATTCAGGATATAGAATTAATCCCGACAATCAGCTAAAACCCATAAAAGCAATTAGTAAACCCTGCACAAGGGTTAGCACCCCTTGCCCCATATAGTTTTACCCATTTGCAGAAGGACAAAAGGCAACCATCTCCGAAAACTACCCGGACCGTAAAACAGACAGAAACAAACACCATACAATCTCGAATCCGCACACTTCGCCTTCGCCCCCAAACTAATCAATGAGAGATGGTATCAAACACTCAATGCTCTATCCACTAGTACACAATCACAGACACTTGCACCAGGGAGCACCGGTGTGCGCGAGCAAATCGATACCCACCTTTTCCCCGAAACCTCCCTCGAGGACATTCAAAAGCAGCATTAACATTGCCTAGACATCAAATGCGGATTCAAAAGCCGAGTTCAAGATGCCAATTGAATTGGGGTCGGGGGTTTCGTGTGCGGATTCATCGAAGGGCCGAGAACCATATGATCGATATAGCAATACGCAAACAAACAGTCAATTTCTGAATATATATTTATATGTCTCTATACTGAGGAAGTGATTAGCAGCAATCCCATCACACCGATAACTGGAAACCTTAGGACGGAAAGACGCGAAGCCGCCCGGAGGAGGGGAGGGGAGGAGGGTGGGGGGGGTGTAGGGAGATGGAGAGCGATGATGACTGATGGGATCGGATCGAATCAGTTGATGTCGGAGTCGTCGAAGTCGTCCTCGAAGGAGTTGAAGAAGTCGGCGTCGGCGAGCTTGTTGTCGACGGAGAGGACGCCCTCGCCGAAGATCTCCAGTGGGTCGACGTCGTCCACGTCCATCGCCACCGTCGCCCCCTGGTCCTCAAGCTCCGCGAAGTAATCCATCGGTGTCGGTCTCATCTTCTCTCGCTCGCTCGCTCTCGCGCGCTTCCTCGCACCGACGTCGATCTCGCCGTTCCGCGCTCCACCTGCTTGTGCAAATGCTCGTGTGTGTGGGGGGGTGGGTTTGACTCGCCGGGTGCAAGAGTGCATTTTATATGTATACGATGAGATAATTACGGGGATGATGACGTGGCGATTGTTCGAGAAATTCGTCAAATTTTTTTGCGGTAAATCATTTCAAAATTTTTTTTACCTAACATGATGATGACGTGACAGGCGCTTGCCGGATCTGGCGAGGCCCAAGCTCGCCTGATCGACCTTGGGCGAGCTCGGCCGCACCGGATTAGGCGAGCCGAGGCCTCGCCACAGGCGGTGAGGCTCGACTCGGCCGATCTCCGGCCGATGCCGTGGCCGTCAACCAGCTAAGGAAGAAGAAGAAGGAAAAAAAAATTAAAATGTTTTTAAAAATAAAAAAAATTATTAAAATTAATGCAAGGAAGAAAATTTTTTCCATACCGAACAGCGGAAAATATTTTCCGAAACTTTTTTAAATTTTGGCGAACACTAAAAAATTATGTCATTTTTCAGGAAAATGACTTTCTGAAAAATAATTTCTAAAAACGTGACATTTTCTGCTAATAAAATGACTATTGAAATTAATGATTGGGAAATCATTTGCATATAGCGAAATTATAAGTCGAGGTGTTTTAGGATTTCCAGGTTGCGGACACCTTCAAAGTTTCAGGATCGAAAATAGGTATATATATATACACAACACACATGAAGCTTAACCATGAAAAGTCGAGAAGTGATAATATTGGTAATTTCTTAATTTTTTTGCTCAATATTTTTAATCCCTGAATTAATTTAATTTAAAAGTTCAATATCACATATTTCTTTTCTCATTGTCAGGAGCCACATGAGCGCAATCGAACCACGAGAATGACATGAACTGGCGGTAGCTTTGATGATGGATTGGGGAACTTATTCGTCTTAAAATTGGGAGGAATCATCCTTTATCCTCTCGCGACCTTTGCATAATAGAGATTCCTAAATTTCGTCCCCTCGCAACAAAAGGGGCGTGTCACCAAGTGGAACGAGAAATTAAAAGTCCACTTTAACAGCATGGAGTATCAATTCGTGTCGTTGTAAATAAAAAGGGTTAAGTATCATTGGAAATTTCAAATTGAACAACATGACACATTTTCCTTGAAATGTTGTCATTTAATTAATTCAAGTTCGTGGACAACATTGAACATTTTCTTGTAGTATTTATAAACCACATTGAATAAATTAAAAGTTCAAGGATTATATTAGACTATTTGTGCAATTATCTCAATTTGAATCTACTAGCTCACGATTCGGTGGGTGCGTATGTAACATTTATGTTCTTGGGACTAATTTATGTTTAGAAATAGCTTTTTCTTTGTCTATTTTCTTGACAAGTTTCTGAGCAAAAGAACGCGTTTAATAACTGTATAAAATTTCTATTTTCGGAATAGAAAAAGAATAAAAACACGTGCGGTAAGATCCTAAAAATTTCTATTCTCCATTTTTTTCATTTAATTATAAAAATGTCAGTGGAGACTTAACAATTTATATTTGGATAAATTTGGATTTTTCTAGGGACTTAATTAGATATTCCAAGATAGCCTTAGAAAATCCAACATTGTAGTTAGTCAAATATGGATGGTTGGAAATGGCAACAAAGAGTTCTATTTGTTTGTAACTCGCAATACGAGGAGGTTGACATAAAATCTTGGGGCATTACAATAAACATGTGCATAAACATTTTGAACTTTAAAGTGTAAGGTGTAGGATTTTAGAATTTTATTGTTTAGGTTACGTTAAGCTTATTTCTCTAAAATGACCTTGTTTCTCTTTTTGTTCTCAAAAACAAAAAAATAGATTTTTTTGGGAAAATTGTTAGAAATGTCCTAAACCTTTTACTTTTGTATCAATTTAGTCATAAACATTTCTTTGGTGCCAATTAAGTCATAAACCTTTTGTCTTTATGCCAATTCAGTTCTTCCAGCTAATTTTGATCGAATATTGCTAACGTGAACCTCAGTTGGTCTATGCGACACCGTCGACGCTGACGGATAACTTTTAATAATATTTTTAATATTTTTTATTTTTTTTCTTTCTTTTATTTTTTTTCCTCTTTTCTTCTACCTTTGGGCGTTGACCGATGTTCGGTCACTAGCCATGGCAAGCCACTTGGCCTTGCTTGGGCAAGGCCAACACCACCCGAACGAGGCCGTAGTCACCTGACACAAGCAAGGCTTGGCCGACCGTCGCTTGGGCAAAGGCTAGCCCCAGCAAGGGCAAGCAAGGCCTGGTGAGGGTTGGCTTCGCTAATGCTAGTGAAGGTAACACTCAGTGAGGCTGCCGAGGGGCTCGGGCGGGACCGCCTCTTCATTTGGCCTGGGAGAGTGACCCCCTGCCGATCTAGTGGTCGGCCCCTACCTGTGCCCACGGCCTTGCTGGGGTACACCCTTGCCCAAGCGAGGGTCGGCCGAGCTTATGGCGAGCGACGATGGCCTCATTCGAGCGATGACGACCTTGCCCAAATGACGCTAGGTGGCTGGCCATGGTCAATGTCCAATCACTGGCCAAAGATAGAAGAAAGGGAGAAAAAGAAGGAAAAAAGGAAAAAATTCAGAAATTTTTTTTAAAAATTGAAAAAATATTCAAATGTTATTAAAAATTGTTTATGTTAATGCCGGCAGCGTCACATAGGCCAAGCATCGTCCATGTCAATAATATTTGGTCAAAATTAATCAGAAGGACCGAATTAGTACAAAGAATAAAATGTTTATGACTCAGTTGACACAAAAAAAAAGTTTAGGACTAAATTTGTAAAAATGCAAAATATTTAGGACTTTTCTGACACTTTTCCCGATTTTTTTAACCTTTTATTTTTATTTCAAATTTATTCTTTGGCCACTAATCTATTCAGGGGTATAAAAAAATTAACTGACGTATACAAACATATTTATATTCTTTTTCTGTCCTGGAAATAAAAGTACAGAAAAATCAGAGAAACGGAAATATTACTAAATATGCCCTTAGAATACCAGCTTGAGATTTTTCGAAAGATGATATTTAGTTTGAAGTGAATTTATCGTGACATTATTGGTTTGTATTTTTTTGTGAATTGAAAATTAATTTCGAAAAAACATGTCATGTCAGTATTATTCTAAATTAAAGATTGCAAAAAGAAACAAGAAACAAAATTGTGAGGACTAAACGAGGTTTTGGAGAGGGTATTAGAACTAAAGTCCTTAAAAACCACGAAAGGGGAGATGGATTATATCACTACACGTCGTATCATGCGCCACACAAAGGCTCCGGAAAATCTGGAAATCAAGAAAATGGCAGAGAGCTGGAGGGAAGCAGCAGCAGCAGATAACGAAGGCGCGAGCGCCAGATGGAGCTCTTGCACTGGCAGGTCCTCGCGCCTTCGCAGTGGAGACCCTCGCCTTCGCCACTCTCGCCACGCGAGTCGAGAAACCTCGCTTCCCGTCTCCCCCCGAACCCGACCCTCCTCTTCTTCCATCGCCGAAGGAGAACCAGCCCGACCCTCGTCGCCAGGTGCGGCGGGTGGGACTCCAATGCCGAGAAACGGGGACCGGATGGATTTGGGTACGGCCCTCGAGGCGGTGGCGACGGCGTCGGAGGATTTGGCAAGTGGGTCAGGAGGAAGGAGAAGGGGAGGAAGAAGGGTCGGTGGCGGTGTTGTGGTTACTCGAAGAGGCGTTGGTGGTCCGACGATGACGGAGATGAAGACGAGGACGAGGAGGAAGAGCCTGTTGGGATTTGGGAGGAGGTGATTGACAACTTTTGGATCCTCAAGGTATGTTCCCGATGATTTCTTTCGAGTTCTATTTTATTGGCCGATCCATTTCTTTCGATTGAGCGAATATTTCATAATTTTCTTGAATTCGATGAACCGGGTCGTGTGCGTTCTGATCCTGTGCTGCATGAAAATGTCTGCTTCTGTTTAAATTCGTTACGCTCTTATGTAATCTTGTATCAAAAGTCGACTAATGAACAAAGCGTGAAATTCGGTTCTCCTGCTGGGCAAATGGTGATTATTTGCTGTTATTTTCATGCTTAAGAATTCAGGCAATAATGACAAATGCACATTGCAGAGAAAAGTTTCGATGTCCTGTTTTGCTTGAGTATGTTGAGGCATGTGCACGTTTCAGTAGTCACGATTGAAGATTTCAACGTAGGGACCGGTAGATTTCTTAATGTTAGCGTACTTACGAATATTTCATGACATACTGTGGTGGTTGATGTGGCATGGTTAAGTTGAAAATCAGTCTGACTAACGATGGCATTAGATGACTTTTTGTTCCGAACACACCTTGAAAAATGTGGTCCTCGGATGAGCTCTGTGCTGTAGCGGACAGAACTTTTGTAGCTGACGGTGGAATTCCACATGAATTTTGGGTGGCGACGCTTAGATCACCGCTGCGTAGTACACTTTTTAAACTTCATGTCAATGCCTTTGCTCCACCTTATCATGATCTTTTAAGAACATGAATGCCTCTCGGTGTCCAAATTTGATGTCTTACTGTTCTCACAGTCAGGGGTTGCAGATTCGATCTTCCTGCCTTCATTTACTATTGTCCTCTGGGTGGAGGATCGTTATTGTTATCCCACTGGTACTAAGCATGATTAGATGAGCTGGAGTGTGCACTTTAATCAAAGTGTTCTTCTCTTCCAGATGCGGACAATTCGCACAAACTCTTCCGCTCATAGCATTTCCAACTCCACTGTCAACTGCAATTCCCTTCTCCATTAGTCCGCTTTTATGCTCCTATTCATCAACTAGTCCAACAAACTAAGCTAGTAGTCCATTTTGCTATCTCTTCTACTTTTGCTTGGCTTGGATAGCTCCTTGGTGCATCTGTCCTTCCTTATCAAGTGAGAACCATACCAAAATTTCATCCTCATGAAAAAATCGATGGCTTGGTTCCTGTTACATGACTAATCATCAATTAATCCAACTTCAGAAAATGAATACTATCACCAAATGACCCCTTACCCTGGTAAACCAAAATTCAGCATCTGCTGGTCAAACTACAATGTTCTTCTCTTTTAATTGCTACAAATTGTGGATTTTTTTTTGGTCGAGAACAAATTGTGGAAGTTGATGAGTTCCAAAATGGCGCCAATGGTCCATTTCTCTATTTATTTTTTTGTAAGATTCAGATTTCTCTTAAGTCGGGTAATTCCCGTGTAGCTATTTCAGAAAAATCAAGTCTGTGTTTTCACATGCATGGGATCTGTTTCTGTGGTTTCCCACTGTTGGTACTTAATCTCCATCATATTTCATGATGAGTTGGCCTGGCAATTCCCTCATGGTGCTAGGTTTGAACCTCGATCCTACTTAAATTGGCCTGGTACTTTAGATTAACTTTGGCATTGCATGGGCTGTCATATGGATGTGGTTTGAGATTCTCAATTAACTAACCAAGAAGAGGGAGGAATGATACTTGTACGACCCACTGATAACTACACTTGGTAACTATTCCCATGCGGTTGCTTTTATCTAATTATTTAAATGTGTATTTGTCCATGCACGTATCAAGTTGGGTTTTCTTTGAAAGATTTTTGCTTTTAATACTTCGGTTACAATTTTGATTTCAAATTTTGAAATTTGATTTTTTTCTAGTCCTGAATAGTTCGTGTTTATAAGAACATATGAATAGCAACATCTAATGTTATTAAGTTGTGCGAACTTTTTCACAGTATGTAACTAGAAACAAGCACACCGATAGCATGTGAAAATTCTTAGTATGTAGACAACGCATAAATCAAAAAGCATATACCCTGCAATGTGCATATTGTTGTGTGCTTGCTATATGTCAAGTTTGTCATCAACTATTATTCTTACAAAACTTATGTAATAACTTCTTATCTAGCTTCAAAGGTTATGGTGTTCCAGCCTCAAGTTTTGGCAATGTTATATAGAAAGTATTTTTCTTTTTCTTTTTTCTCAATATTGCTTGATAATAACAGTATCATCTAAATTTTCCTCATTTGAAGAAGAAAATGCTTAAATAAATATTGGATATGAGGCATGTATGGAGACTTGCCTCCTTGGATGTTTGACCATGAGAACTTCTGGAGGTGAATTTGGTCTTCTAGGCAATACACGATTTATAAGAATTTTCTCAATTCAATCAAGTAATATATTTGGGAAGAAAGCAAGAGGGTTCTTTCCCATTACTTTGCCAAAAATGATTCCTGCAATATTTTCTCCTTGTCAGTTTCAATAAGTTTAGTGTTTCAATGGTGATTTCTGGCCAGTGTAGGTATTCAGATCCTATGGTTGGATGCTTCCTATCATCCTCATCTCATTGCTGGTAGCTACGGGTCCAAAAGCTTTTCTCATTACTCTGGCTCTTTTTTTGGGACAATCTGCTCTTGCTTTAGTGATTAAGAAGTTGTGGCCTGGAAAAAAGAACAAATCAAAAGGTAAAGCCGGGAGAAGGAGAAGGAAAAGATATCCTTACCGCACGAACAATATCAGAACAAAGGAAGAACGAGATTGGAGGAGATGGAACAGGAAGGATAAGATAGAATATGAATCGCAGCAGGGTGAGGGAGATTTTTCGGTCCCCGAGTATGAGAGAGATACAAATGGTTTTGGTGGATGGGATGAGCTGGAGGGGAAGCAATTCACAGGGAAGTCATCCCCGGTTTCAGAGAGACCGCAAAGACCACAGATGGATATTGGCAAGTATAGTAGAAAAGCGAGCAGAGACGATGTTCCATTGCTGATGAGACTTTTGATTGCAATGTTCCCATTCCTGGGCTCCTGGACTAAAATGTTCTGGTGATTTGCTAAAGCGAAAGCTTGAGTTTACGAGCAGTTTTGTTTGGTCTTGCTTGGTTGGGAACATGGAACAAGTTGCTGCCCGAGATCGGGGAAGTATTTGCTTGTTGGTAAATCAGAAACTTCAATTGTTGATGATTTTTCATGTTGAGGATCATTTGTTTAAGGTGTGACAAAGAAGAAGGAACTGCCATATTCAAGATGCCAATATGCATCTCATTCGTTAGACTTAGAGCTCCAAATAGAAGCTAAGTCCCCTTTTCTTTTCTATTCTGTAGCCTCTATATGGCATCTTCAGATTCATTCTCTCCTGGAACTTGTCTTCCATGCTCTACATGTTGTCGGCAGTGTCTTTTGGTCACTTGTCTGTTATAGGTTTGAGGAATAATGTGGCGACTGAACACGCAAATGATTTACAATATTAACAAATGCAGATTGCGGCGAAAACTTTCATTGTCCTGTTTTGCTTGAGTATGTTGAAGCATTTGAGCGTGTCAGTAGTCACAATTGAAAATTTCAACGTAGGGACTGGTAGATTTCTTAATATTGGCGTACTTTCGAATATTTCAGATATACTGTGGTGGTTGATGCGGCATGGTTAAGTTGAAAATAAATCTGACTAACGATGGCATTAGATGACTTTTTGTTACCCTAACACACCTTGAAAAGTGTGGTCCTGGGATGAGCTCTGTGCTGGAGCGGACAGAACTTTTGTAGTTTACAGTGGAATTCCTCATGAATTTTGGGTGGCGATGCTTAGATCACCGCTGCGTAGTACACTTTATAAACTTCATGTCAATGTCTTTGTTTCAGCTTATCATGATCTTTTAATAACATGAATGCCTCTCGGTGTCCAAATTCGACATCTTACTGTTCTCACAGTCGGGTTGCAGATTTGATCTTCCTGTCTTCATTTACTATCGTCCTCTGGGTGGAGGCCCGTTATTATTATCCCACTGGTACTAAGCTTGACCAGATGAGCAGGAGTGTGCACTTTGATCAAAGTGTATTTCTCTTCCAGATGCGGATAATTCAGCACAAACTCTTCCGTTCATGGCATTTCCAACTTTAGGCTATGTTTGTTTTGCGAAAAATGTTATGTTTCTGGAAAATATTTTCCAAGAAGCCATTTTCCGGTATTCTGCTGAAATCTAAAAAAATTTCAGAAAATATTTTTTATTGTTTGGTATGGAAAAGATTTTTCTCTTTGTAATACTTTTAATCATTTTTTTATTTTTTTATTTTTCTTTTTTCTGTCCTTCTTCTTGCTTGGGCGAGCTTGGCCATGCCAAATCAAGCGAGGTGGAGCCTTGCCACATGCCGACGGCGGCCAAGGAAGAAGAAGGAAAAAAAAAGAAAAAGAAAAAAAAAAAAAATATTATTGAAAATAATAAAAATTAGAATTTTACTCAACAAACACACGAACAAAATAATGGAGAGACAATTTAAACAAATCAACAAGCCATTTTATAAACTTAACAACACTTACAAAAACAACATATACAAGCTTTCCTAAAGGCCACAACCCAGACTACGTACTAAAAAGGGATCAGGTGGTCGATCTACTTCACTACTATACTAAAAAGAGGAGTCCCTAAAAGACAGGATTTCTCACGCTATCAAAAACCCCCACAGTTTCCTGGCGGTGACCCCGGCGAGGTTGGGTCAGACATCTCACTAAAAGAACTTGATAACAAAGGCTTTGGTTCATGATCTATCTCCATGGACACTGTCTCAGGTTCCGAAACCTCTAATTCAGAATCTAGATTAGCGACAGCTCCATCGGGGGAGCAATCTCTATGAGATCCCACTCTCCTTATCCATCGTCAGGGGGATGTCAAACTCACGGAGAGGACCAAAGGTCTGATCTCCATCTCTCAAGAATCATGCCATATAGGTATAGGTTTCCAAAACTTATCATTCTTGTTGACCCAAACTGTACTAACATGCCTAATATACTCCTTACCATCACCTGCCGAGTACTTCCGTCAACCAATGTTCCCTATCCATAGGTATCCCAAAACATTGCGGAGGATCACTCATAGTCAAGGTTGAGGGTCTGAAAGGTTTAATTGCAATAATGAGAATAAATCTCAATAAGTAAATTATCTAAACCCCGACTAGGGTAACACGTACCTCTGGAACACCCTAATCATGCAATCCTAACTAACATGGCAAATCAATAACAATAACCTTCATTGGCACAACCAGCGTCCAACTCATAACAAACATTCCAACAGATACCCAACGATAACACCATATCACACGATCTCAAAATGCATAACAATCATGGCATGATATCAACATACATAACAACAATAATAATCTAGACATGTTCCAATCATCCACACAAGTCTTGATTATAAGGTGAGACCGCTTTGGCCCATCCTATACCGTGTCTTACGATTTCATCCCATAATCAAGCGCAATGCACCACACATGTCCTTCTGAACACAAAGTATTCCATAATGCACATAACATTCGAAGTTGTCCAATTATTAACGACCCCCCGGGCCACACTGAACCCCCGCCGGTCTTCCGGTCTGGCCGGGCATCGCCCCACTACTTCGGGCATGGCAACATTCGGGATCGAACTCCCTCGGCAAGCCGGGTACCCGATGGCATTCCAATAATGAGCATCGATCCGGCCTCCACTGCGATTGACAACGTCTAGAACCCCCGCCTAGACGACATCCGAACTCCCGCCGGGCATCATCTAGAACTTGTCTTAGACGGAACTTATCATAGCTATGCATGCAAACAATCACTCATTGCTAATTTTCATCTTTATTAATTAGTCAATTCAGAGTGTTTATGACGTGCATTTTCCTATGAACGAACATGTCATGAATTGCATTCATTTTCATAACAAATATCAATATATGATCGCGATTTGCCATGCTAAGTCAATAATAACCATAATTAACCACACAATCAACATTCAGACCACACGATCATTCATCCAATGTAAGATTAACCATGAAACATCAATTTCAGCGCACATGATCATCATTCAAGCCATACGATCAAGCCAAAGTCAACTAATCAGCCAAGATTAAACAAATCAACCACACGATTAAACTAATTAACCATATGATTGGCATTAAACAATAAATCGGCCACACGATCGTCATTAGACACTTAATAGGCCACATGATTTTCTAATTAACCATGCGATTATCAATCAAAGCCACACGATCAACTTCAAATCTCTAATCTGCCATATAATCAAACTTTATCACATACTCATTTAATTTAAACCACACGATCGAAATTAGTACATAATCAAGCCTTTTAAGCCGTAAGATTAACATTAACACCTCAAAACCAATGTGAGCCACATAATCAATGTCTAACTCATTTAAATCAATCATTACCACATGATTATTACTACCACAAGATTAACCCACGAATTTAATTAAATCAATCACTAATCAACACAATTAATCAAATTAAGTACAACTAGCAACATTAAACTCATGATCAAGTTCAAGCCACATGGTCAACCAATCTTGACATCAAAATCAGTCACACGATCATCAAATTCAGCCATCAACAAAGTTTTCAAATCAACACACTCAATAACCCCCAAATTAACCCCTAAATCTACTAAACAACCCCTAAACCCTATCCATTAGTAACCTATCAACCTAATTAAGGTTTAGGGAGTTACTTACTACTAATCTAAACTAGAAACCAAGCCCAAATAGCAGCAGCAAGTCACGGCCAGATCCAGAACTTTCGGCGAACGGCGGCAGCCAAACGGTGATCCGGCGAATGGCGGCTTGGGGGTGGTTCACGACGGTCCACGGTGGCTCGAGGGTGGTGGCGTGAGGGTGGCGGTGGGTGGTGGTGTGTTTCGACCAAGGTGAGAGAGAATGAGAGAGAAAGAGAGTGTTCTTGGTTCAGAGAGAGAGAGCAAGAGAGAAAGTGAGGAGAAAGAGAAAGAGGGCTAAAACTTCAATCAAGATCAAGGGTTGAGATATGTTCTTGATGCCCAAGCAAAGATCTAAAGGCTAGGATCAAGTCTTGCTATCCAAGTTCCATCCAAAGGCCAAGATTAAATCTTGCAAAAAGGTTTTTAGAAGGGCATTAAGTAAATAACCAATAAAACAAGGGTAATTCGGTCCAAAGAGGGAATTTCCGTCATAAGGGGTACAAAGACCATTATGCCTTTCCACTCAACAAAGAAATTCTAAAACACTTAGGGTAAAATCGTCTTTTCTAATTTTCAAGCCAAATTTCACTTTTTCGAGAATTTCTAAGTAAACTGATAATCCAGTGAGCTTAACGCAACGACGTCCAATATAATAGTTTTGATATCTTTGAAAGTTCAATACCCAAGTTCGGATTCCATTACATGGTCAAAAGCGATCAAACGCCACTTTCATGTATCTCAAACTAACGGGTGGCTTTTAGGGGTTAGCGCATTCGACCCGTGCTTGATTCAATATCAAGCCACGTTTTTAAATTTACTCAAGCCATGGTGACCTCGGTTGTCATGTAATTGCAAGAGTCAATCATTAGCTCTAAAGGACATGATCGTTAGAAATTGATTTAGGAATGTTCGCAATTCATATAATGGCCAAACGGAATCACCCGTGACCCCATTGTATAACACTGGCAAAGCATTCCATAACCATTCTTGGATCGGTCTATAATGGCCCAAAATATCCCCTCGTCAATCCTTATAGTTGAAGTGTCAATCTAGGATCAAGTTCTTAGGTCGTGTGTACTAAATTCCTAACTAGCCATTCCCTAAAGGTTAGTCATCTCATGAGTGATCAATTTAGAGTGAGATTTAACTGAAAGTGTATCGATGAGATAATCATTTCATAAATCCCAAAAATGGGTCGAATTTCAGAATGCCACAGTTCTAGCCTCAAGTTTTGGCAATGTTATGTAGAAAGTATTTTGCATTTTTTTTCCTCAATTTTGCTTGATAATAACATTGTATCATCTAAATTTTCCTCATTTGAAGAATAAAATGCTTAAATAAATATTGGATATGAGGCATGGACGAAGACTTGCGTCTTTGGATGTTTGACCATGAGAACTGCTGGGGGTGGATTTGGTCTTCTAGGCAATGCCTGATTTATAAGAGGTTTCTCAATTCAATCAAGTGATATTTTTGGGAAGAAAGCAAGAGGGTTCTTTCCCATTATTTTGCCAAAAATGATTCCTGCAATATTTTCTCCTTGTCAGTTTCAATAAGTCTGCTGTTTCAATGGTGATTTCTGGCCAGTGTAGGCGTTCAAATCCTATGGTTGGACGCTTCCTATCATCCTCATCTCGTGGCCGGTAGCTACGGGTCCGAAAGCTTTTCTCATTACTCTGGCTCTTCGTTTTGGACAATCAGCACTTGCTTTAGTGATGAGGAAGTTGTGGCCTGGAAAAAAGAACAAATCAAAAGGTAAAGCCGGGAGAAGGAGAAGGAAAAGATATCCTCACCGCGCGAACAATATCAGAACAAAGGAAGACCGGGATTGGAGGAGATGGAACAGGAAGGATAAGTTAGAGTATGAATCGTGGCAGGGTGAGGGAGGTTTTTCGGCCCCCGAGTATAAGGGAGATGCAAATGGTTTTGGTGGATGGGATGAGCTGGAGGGGAAGCAGTTCACAGGGAAGTCGCCCCCGGTTTTGAGGGAGACCGCGAAGACCGCATGTGGATGTTGGCAAGTATAGTAGAAAAGCAAGAAGAGACGATGTTCCGTTGCTGATGAGACTTTTGATTGCGACGTTCCCATTCCTGGCCTCCTGGACTAAAACGTTCTGGTGATTTGCTAAAGCGAAAGCTTGACTTTACGAGCAGTTTTGTTTGATCTTGTTCGGTTGGGAACTCGGAACAAGTCGCTGCCTGAGGTCGGGGAAGTATTTGCTTGTTGGTAAATCAGATACTTTGATTGTTGATGATTTTTCATGATGAGGATCATTTGTTTAAGCTGTGACAAAGAAGAAAGAACTGCCAATTTCGGTATACCAAATATGCATCTTATTGGTTAGACTTAGAGCTCGAAATAGAAGCTAAGTCCCTTTGTCTTTGTCTTTTCTATTCTTTAGCCTCCAAATGGCATCTTCAGTTTCATTCTCTCCTGGAACTTGTCTTCTATGTTCTACATGTAGTCGGAAGTGTCTTTTGGTCACTTGTATCGCAACTGCTATAGGTTTGATGAATAATGTGCGAATGAGTATGCAAATGATTTACAATGTTATCGTGTTTCAGAACATCCTACTTTTGAAGGGAATTTTGTTCCATTTCCTCTTGTGCATACTCTGCACTGTAAACGGCCTTAAGCTTTGCCAGGCGTTCCATCTCGAAGAATCATGTACATGAGTGAAACAATGAGCAGTTCTGAGCCCAAATTCCTTCTTGAGCCTGCATAGATATGTAGCATCATTCTTAGCCCATATAACCTTGTGAAGTTACATTCATTAACTATTTTCCCAAACTATAGCAACCAGGAAAGCGTAGCCAAGAAACGCAGCTCATCCACTATAGCAGCCTCCCACTACAATTCAGACTATCAAGGAGTGATGAAATGCCATAATTTCTCAAACATAGTGTAATGAGCATAATGTTTCTCCTCGATCCATTGCGAAGAAAACTGCCAATGACAAGTAACTTGAGGAGTACTGTGCTGCCCCAGCAGCGTCTAAAAGAATGTTAGACCAATCAAAGAATGTTGCCTGGAGATGGCTTGATTTGTTAAGCTTTGGAAGCACCTGTCATCTTGTAAACAGTTGGTTTCTGTTCACATAGCAAGTTGATGCTGGATCTTGGAGGCAGCTACAAAATCCCTCCTCATCTTTGGGAAATGCCTTTGGAAGAGGATGATCAGGAATTACACCCACCTAAATAAGAGCAATGGGACTAAGCAAAGACCAGACATCAGAGAGAGAGAGAGAGAGAGAGAGAGAGAGAGAGAGAGAGAGAGAGAGAGAGACCTTGTCAATATCATTGTGCGCGGGAGTCTCATAACGAGCAACTGTAACTGCTAGCCCAGAGCCATCAGATAGCTGGAAGACCGACTGGATTTTGCTGTAGAGTAGGTAAGATAAATTGATGTCAGAACTATGCGATGGAGTGCATGGAATAGGGATAAAAGCTATCACCCTTTGCCAAATGTGGGTTCCCCAAATAGTACTGCTCGTTTGTTGTCTTTCAATGCTCCTGCTAATATTTCACTTGCACTTGCTGTGCCCTTGTTCACCTGAGAGAAGCCCCACGGACATGAGTAATTTACTATGGAAGATGATGAGTACTATACTTCTGTTCACTTTAGCAAATGTATGCATGCAGAGCTGCCCTGCCTCCACCAAGACACACTTATATTGAGAGAGAGAGAGAGAGCAAAATTTTTACTTTTGAAAGTCACTGACTGCAGCCTAATGGAAAAGAAGCCTATGGCGCGTAGCTAAAAGAAAAATCTTTCAGGCATTATGTAATCTACAGTCAAAAGAAAGGGAAACCGCAGCTTTAATGCAGCTACATTCCTTATACATGATATACATCAACTGTAGCAAACCACAGTAATAGAAATATTCAAAAATTCAACAAACCCCTACCAGGACAGCCAGGGGTTCTGATGCTGCCATAGCACTGCCTCCATCTGTGTCATATATATCTCGAACCCCACGACTATCACAAATATAGACAATGACCCCTTTATCCAGCCTGGGATACAAAATGAAGTTAACAATAATGCCACATTTGGATGAATAACCTGCTTCAACTTAAGTGGCTGAAAACAGAACAAAAATAAGATAATGATGGGGAAAGTGAAGCCCCCCAGAATCTGGATAATGAAACTGTGGGCAAGCTTGTCAAATAATACCAGCAAGATATTATGGCAGATACCATGCTCTTTGTCATCGGGGCATGTGCAATCAACCAAATAATCATCAGCAACAAATGCAAGTTCAGGTGATTTGGCAAATGAATTGGCATGGAAAACAAGTTCATTACCGCATATTGGCAAAGAGGCAGGATCCTTACAAAATTTAATTTAGTTATATGATGCATTGTTATATGATATGTGTCACAATTAAGAAGGTGGCATTTA
This sequence comes from Syzygium grande, assembly GCA_024733475.1. Lineage (NCBI taxonomy): Eukaryota > Viridiplantae > Streptophyta > Magnoliopsida > Myrtales > Myrtaceae > Syzygium > Syzygium grande. The sequence goes on along the minus strand of JAMXDD010000005.1, from coordinate 20,315,877 downwards.
CTCTGGACGGCCATGTGCTATCTACTTGAGGTTCATGCCTTGCATTGCTGAACACAAATCATACAGATTCCACTTTATCAGCTAGAATAGAGAAGAAGAGCTTACCAGAGTTTAGCAATTTCAACACCCTCAGGAAAAAGGCCACCGCTGTAGCAAGATAAAACCTTCAGAAGCCTGATAAGCCCATCAGTGACAGAGCAAGTAAGCTAATCACCTATTATCTCGAAGGTCCAATATGAAGGCATTGACATCATTGCTCCTTAGTGTCTCAATAGCTTCTTTTACAGCACCTACAGCATAAAAACTATGTGAGATGAGATATCCCCCACACACATGCTTACACAGAGAGAGAGAGAGAGAGAGAGAGAGAGAGAGAGAGAGAGAGAGAGAGCTCATCACAAAAATTTATGAACTCCAGCAGCACACATGGGAATCATAAGAAAGTTAAAATATAATCGTATTTTTCTGTTTATTGTATAACATATACGCAGAAACAGTTAGAACACAAGTTATACTTTCCGCAGAAGTGCAATGATGCATGGAATACTAAGCTTATCCAGGTCCCGAAGAAGGTTTTTAGGCATTCATTGTTATAAAACTCTTGATATAATCCTTACCAGAAAAAAAAAAACTCTTGATATAAATCAAGATTATTACATCCATTTCTGAAAGTTCAATTACATCAATGTGAAATTCAAAGAGGTCAACAGCAAAATACTTTCAATGAGCCAAGATTTCATTTAATTATCCATCAGATAAATCATAACAATCAGTTATCAGGCCACCATCTCAATATCCTTCCCTTGATATCTCTGATAACTTGAAAGTTAATCACTTGTTCTAAAGGCTAGTAGTAGACGAAGGACTTGCGTGTGAGAACTTAATATGAGTATGTGAAAGAATTGATGAGACCCCAAGGGCGCACAAATAAGAGAAACTCATAAATAGTTGAAAGGGGAATATGATGAACTAAATGCGAGACATCTTGCACTGATATAATATTAGAGTTTCACATAACCATTTATCAAAAAGCTTAAGTTGTGAGATAATACAATATATTTTAAATCTCAACACCTCTCCCTCCCAAAGTGTCCATGAATTGGCAATACAAACAGCCTCCCACTTAAAGACAACATGCATATAAACTCATGAGTAGAAAGATTTTGACAATTAAAGCATAAACATTACGAAACAAACATGATAGCTTTCAGTGCATGTTTTTCTTTTTTGGCATCAGTAGCTTTTCATGCATGCTTTGGCATTGTAGAGACGGAACTAAGGGTGCTTACCAGAAGCATTTTGGTTAAATGACGTTAGCTTGATATACCCAATTCGTGGAGAATCTTTTCCGGAGCCAGGTACCTCACAAAGTCTTGATTTAACTGGGTTTAGTGATACCTTCTCTCTCCTGGAAAAAGGCAGTTTATTATAGAGACCCACTGCTCTAAATTTATGTTACCAATGAAAAAGAGCCTATAGCCAAAATAAATGTAAAACTGAAACTCATTTTAGTGTGATTATTTAAAGCTCACATGGGGTACCTAAAAGATTTTACTTGCCCATGTAGTTCTAAAAGTTCCAGCTCTACTAGAGACAAACTTTTTCTCAGTTCTCATTAAGCAGCACTGAAATTGAACTTACGTCAAGGCTAGATGCTTTATATCATTTCCACTTCGAAGAGTTAATTCCACTGTACTTCCTTCAGGACCCCTGCAATTCATGGTGAAAGTTTATGGAGATCCTTGGGCAAGTGATAATCAATTCTTACAACAGCACATTATTTTTGAAGTTAAACTCAATATTATAAGCACTCAAAGAAGGAAGATGATAATCTGTGTTCAAGTCACATGATATAATAAATTCAACCATGGTATGAATATGCTATAGCATGTAACTGGTTATTATAAGAATAGACAGAGACTACATAGATGAACCACCAGGTATCGGTCTGATGGCCTTGGGGGGTTGTGTTTCGGGGTAGGAGTGTGCTAGGATCAAATCCCAGCAGGGAAAAAAAAAAAAAACTGACCGATGGAAAAACTAAAACTACTCACTGCAATTTCTCTGCAGCATCATATATTCCCATAGTTTCTGTACTTGAATTATTGATCGCAAGTAGAACATCTCCAGATAAAATTCCAGCTCTATTTGCGGGACCTCCTGGAGCTGCAGAAATTACTACCAGCCCAGCAGGTGAATTATCAATTCCAGCTGGATACCCAATTGAGAGTCCTACACCCGTTAGAGCACCTTGATTTCCAGACTGCCTTCACAAAATTCAGAAAAATGACTAAATATTTCACTAATCTAGACAAAGTAGAGCAATAATGTATTCCCTTTTTAACAGAAGAAAGAATCTAGAATGTCAGTCAGAAGAAGGTATGTACTCTCAAACTCCTGAACTTTTCAGGTTCCAGGAAACGGGTGAAAGGATCATCCAGTGTGGCGATCATCTTTTTTATTGCAGTATCTGATATGCCAACGGAAAATGATGATCAGACTGGTTATAAACAAGAAAAACCAGTTTCATAATCTTGTTCTTCGATTACTTCATATTCCGCTATTTCAGTTTACCCCTGTTCCCACCACCTGGTATTCTGTTCAGTAATTATGCTACATGTTCACACCCTTAGTCAGAACATAATCCTTTCTCATCTAATTCTGGAATCAAATTTATGTCTCACCCGTAAGAGATAAAAATACACTTTGGGCTGCAACTTCTGTACAAAACCTGCTCTCTCTATCTATGCATCTAAACTGGGTACAACTTCTGTACTCCTCTCTAAATCATAGCAGCACCAGCAAACACAACAAAGAAGTGAAGGCCAATATACATACACGTCTCTTCCCTCGTATTCATCGGCTCATTGCGCAGCGCATTCTCTCTATACCTAAACCAACTCTGCCCGTTGAAATTTTTGTCAATGTAGGCACGGTCGAGAGTCCTCCACGCCTCCAAGAAGAGCAAATTCTCTTCACTGAGAGCCCCTGCACCGCATCAGCATCACCAAAATAATCAAAAAACAAAAGAAGATTCCTCATTTCCACCGCCAGAACCGAAAATCGAAACAGCAAAATAAGTGACACGACAGACTCACACGAAGGAGCACTGCTGCTAACGGCTAAAGAGAACGACACGACCAGCACCACGCCGACGAGCAGCTTCAGGAACGCCCGGGAGACGCGCCGCCTAAGCCCGTCCAGCGGTAGGCTCCCCTCGATCCTCCACACCCGCGTCCTCCAAGATCCGCCACCGCCGGCGCCGCCGCTCTTGCCGAAGCTCGCGCGCACTATCCAAGATCCTAGGTTCGTCGCGAACCGAGGCTGCCGTGGGCGGGACGCGACGGCAGATTAGCTCGATCAGAATCACCTTTTTCCACGGACGAAACGGCGAGAACGGAGATCGGGGAGGAGAGGTTTTACCTGAGGAGGAGGAGAAGGAGGAGTGAGCTTGAGAGCAATGGCGAGGGCAGGGACGGCGCGGGGTCCGGTGCCGGAGGGGGGAGAAGCGGAGGCGGCGGAGAGTGGATAGAGAAGAAGCGGAGGTGGCCAGGACTTCCATGGCGAAGGCCTCCGATTTCGAGCGCTCTCTTTCGCAGTCGTTCGTCGGTTTTGGGTTGCTCCCTTATCGGTTGCTTCACGGCTCGGTGGAGTGCGGATCATGTGGACACGGTCGGGTCGGGTCGTGACGATAACGGTCGTCAGTCTCTATGGTTGCTAATTTTTTTTTGGGTTAATGTCACTAAAAATTACAAACTGATATATATGCGATAAATTTACGCCAGATTAATTTTTTTATCATAAAAAATCCCAAATTAGTGAACTTGTGACAAATTTACTCCAGAATAATTTTTTAACCACTATACATTTATGATAAATTTACCTTCCGTTAAATTGGATTAATACAAAAAAAAATCACAAATTAGTACAATTATGAAAAATGAAGGGTAAAACCCAAAAATGATACATCTGTCAACTGCTACGTATCATTTAACTCAGCAATCTGACAGTAAAATATAACAGAAACTAACGGAGAATAAAATTATCACAAGTATACCAGTTTGAGGTTTTTTGTGGTATTAATCCTTTCTTTTTCCTGAAAATATTTGTAAATTTGCTTTTACTTTTTATCTTTTTATCTTTTTATTTAATCTAGATCTTCCAATTCGTACAATTTAATTTTTTAATTAAATATTACGTTTGTTTCACGGAAAATATGACGCTTTTCGAAAGATGTTTTCCAAAAAGCCACTTTCCACGAAAATGGCAATTTTTTGCCAGTATTCGACAAAACATGAAAATGAACTAGAAAATATTTACCGCTATTTGGTATCTCATTTGATTTTCAAGGGAAGATTACAAAACAATTTCGAAAATTTTAAATTATTTTTCTTTTTCTTTTCTTTTATTTCTTCCTCTGTCGGCCGTGGGCGAGCTCAAGCTTGAGACTCGCTGGATCTAGGGAGGCCCTAGCTCGCCCGAGGCCGATTAGACAAGCTCGAGCATGGCGAAACCTGGCAAGCTAAGCGAGGCACCCGATCTGGTGAGGCTTGAGCTCGCCGACCTGAAGCCGAGACTGACCTTGTTGAATCAAGTGATGTGGAGCCTTGTCACAATTTGGTGAGGTTAGACCTTGTCGACCTATGACGAGGCTCGAGCTTGTTTGTGGCCATCACTAGTTGCCAGGGTGACTAGCGACCGATCAAGGAAGAAGAAAACGAAAAATAAAGAAAAGGAAAAAAAAAAATTAAAAAATCAATTTTTTTAACAAAAATAAAAAGAAAAAGTAAATATGTTTGGTGAAAGAAATTGCTTGGTCTAGAGGTGAAAGAAAGAGGATGGGAAATGTTTTTGGCTCTCTGAAAAGCAGAAAACACTTTCCTCGCTTATAAATGTGTTTTTTCCATTGGTAGAAAATATTTTCCTTAGCTAGTTAATTTTCCGTGAACTAAAATCCGGAAAATCTTGTTTTCGGTGAAATAAACGGAGCCTAAACCTCTTGAAATTTTGACAACACTGATTTGTTTGTACAATAATATATTGTATTTATTGTAATTTTTTTAATGGACAATAAGTTGATCAAAAGGATATGTAAACTAATGCAAAAGAGATTGTCTTGGAACTGGGCAATGAATATGCACAGCATACAATGTCGCTTCTACACGGTTGCAAAATCGTCTATTTGCTGCGTCATTTAAGTTCTCTTCTTTTGGGAGATAATTGCTCAAAACCCCTTTGTATTTTGGCGACATTGTACAGTGGCCCCCAAATTTTGAAAGATTATAGATTACGCCCCCCCCCCAAAAAAAAAAAAAAAAAAAAAACATTTGATTTCGTTGCGGTCACTAATTTTTCTGGTCTATGCATAACTAACCTCTTTCTTTTTTTTAAAACCAAAATAACCTCTATTACATATTTAATGAGGTCAAAACAATAGTGGTTGCATAGCTGATGAATTTAAGAAATTTTAGTGGACTTTATTTTGGTCAAGAAAAATGAGCTAGTCCTACCACTTAATGGTAATGCGGACAAAAAACTAGCGACGGCAAAAAAAAAATCAAAACTTAGGGGACATTATGTAAATTTTTCGAAGCTTGAACTCAATGGAGCAACGGTATCAGAGTTCGGGAGTGTAATTTATAACTTTTCAAAATTCGAAAATTATTATTATGTAACGATGTCAAAGTTTAGGAGGATTTTCAGCAGTTAACCCTTATTTTTTTTACTTAAAGGGCTTTGTTTCGATTTATTTTCATTGTTTTGTTTAGACGACAGCTGGAATGAAGAAAGAAAAAAGCTATTTCAACCAAAAGATGGAAATTGCCATGAGAATTAGGTTTCGTTTATTTAATGAAAAATAAATGATTTGAAATATATCTTCTTAAATATGATCACTCGTTTCGTTTACAAAAATAAAAGAATGAAAAACATTTTCATCGTCCACGAAAATATTTAGACCTAAATCGTTTTCGATAGTAAAAACATTTTCAATTGATTAATGATGTCAATCGATTTAAGCAATCATTTTCTTTGAAAATATTATAAAAATAATTATTTCTCACCAAATAAATGAAGCACTCATTTACAAACCATGTAGTAAAGCATAGGTGTAATGTCTTAGGCTTGCCCCTTACGAATACTAATCACATCACTTACTAAATTCATTTTGTTAATATCCCAACAGAAGTTATTATCCTTTTTAGGAAACTCGTCTCTCTTTATTTATAACGTTGGGTGATGTACAGGGCGAGGACCGACTTGGGATTCTATCCCTAAACTATGTCCTAACGGATCACTTACTCATCTTGCCTATAACATAAGTCAAAAGGTGTCACCCAACTAGCATGACTCCATACCCCACAAAAACCAACTAGTCATGCCTCAAAATGGTTCCCTCCGACAACTCCCGCCAACCAGCTCAGCCACGCCTGCCCCCCTCCATTAGCTCCGTTGCTACCACCATCTCCATTCATTGGATATCTGAGCGGTCCCACTAAATTGCCGCCGACGTCAATGAAAATCGAAACCAGCCTGATGGGCACCCTATGGTTGGGTAGTCCCACATCCACCCATAAGGTAGCCTCTTATAGGACCGGTCAGACTATTGAGAGCTCCAGGTCGGTGAATGGGATGAGTTAGCCCTTGAATTCAATCGAAGAGCCAAAAAGGGTGACAGGAACAGCAAGCGGGGGAAAGCTCATATTTACTAATATGAAAAATGTAATATCCACAAGAGTGAGCGATAGCTCAGCAATGAAATATCTATCATGCTATACTATACGAATAACTCACCAAGCAATACAAATCAGGTCATGCATATATAAACCATGTTTAACATTTCAACCAGACTATTAACCACTAGAATAACTGACCACAATCATGAGTATCACGATATAATTCAATATCAAATGCAATCTTTCAAGACATACGAACACACACAATTCATCTTTTCACTGATACTTTAATTCTCAACTCCAAGTCACATGCCCGATGCGCTTGCCGATCACGCAAGGAGGAAAATTCTCATCTGTTAGGATCTGGTGCATCCTCTGGTCTGCCGCAGTATACGCCGAAATTCTCAACGGCTTACGCAGGCTTCGTGATCCACTGACCACAGCATCCCGATCATACTTCCGAGACATCCGGGGTAGAATCCTCCCAGACATCGTGGTTCCACGGACCACGGCATCCCACATTCCTTACAGCTCCTTAGGGCATCATCGATCCACAGTTTGACGGCATTTCAATTATTTCAATCAAGCAATTACCAGCACAAGTACTCTTTCATTCACTATCCAGATTACGAACACATCAAACAACGTCACTTAACGTCACTTAATTTCTCATTCCGATTCAAGCTCATGGTACCATGATTATAATTCTAACAACCTATTACACAATGCCACAATAAGAACCAACACGAAACCGACATACTGAACATACCGTTTAGGTCTCATGGTTACAACTCGCATTAATAAACATTCATTTTGCAAAGTCTAACTCCCTACCTCCCTGAATCATCCATGAACCGTCCATGACCCAAATGCTAATGCCTAACTACTTGCTCATCCCTACCATCACTACAACCTTCCTCGGTTACTCAAAGAATTACATAACCATGTTCCTTATTTCGCTCACATTCAGAATCATTCACCGCCACCTCAGTCCTTGCTCTGTTCACGGCTCCTTGAATCACCTCATCAACACTTGCACCGAGTTACTTCACCATCCCGGACTCACCAACCGACTTGCCATCTTCCAAATTTTTAGTAGTAGCTCACTCTCAACAAATTCCGGCACTTATCTACAACTCAAACGACACTAATAGCATTCACTACACTCACCTATCGATGGCTCCGCAAATCACACTCTGACTGATTATCCAACAATCACTCACCCACAAGTCAAGTTTGCATTTTATTCCTATCGCGACTTCTTTCACCGCCCGCCACCAGCACCCCCCACCAACCAATCCAGCAAACAACAACAATGACAAGCCTATTCATGACCCAATTCTTGTGTATGCGACTATCGGATAGTGTAGAATGACAGAAGTTCACTTGCCTCTCGTGACTGGTTCGGTACTGTGCTGTGTCGGAACGAGGGAGAGGTTTCAGAGCTTCCCGGGGCTCCTTGTCGCGCTTCTCAAGCTCACAGGTGCTAAGGAGTCACCGGCCTTCAGTCTTGTCCAGGCGGTGCAGTGTCGGACGGAGCAAAGTGAGCGGAGCTAACGAGGCGGAAGAACCGAAGAAAATCGAAGAAAAGTGAAGAAGATGGAGTCGGCGGAAGAAATAAGGAGAGAGAAAAAGATAGGAGGTTTTTCCCTTTTTTGCATGCAGCAAGAGAAGAAATGATGTTGTGGCGTGAGAAGCAAGAGGTTGGGTAGCAGAGAACATAAACTAACGTGGCAAGGAGAGGGGAATGAGGAGATGGCTGTAGATGGCGTGGCATGAGGAGGGTGATGGTAGGACAGAATGGAAGAGGAATAGATTTCTTTCGGATCGGCAATTTCAAGGAAATTTCTCCTCCCCACTTGCATGTAAGATTTTAGTGGAAAATGGTGGCGTGGACAGGTGAACGTGGTAATAACTTCCATCGTGGCATGCAAGGAGAAAGATGATGGACTGGTGGTGTATTGTTGGCGGGAAGGATGACGGTGTGGAAACTAGGAAGAAGAAATTACAACATGAATTCGTACAGACGAAAATAACGTGAACGGTTAGTTCATAAAATGACGATAACGAATGAAAAGACAGGAAATCGCAGGATGTTGTGCGGTGGTTGACGTGGCAGTGTCTGAAGTTTCGAAGTTCCGAAGTTGACACTTTTCAACTTCTATAGATAAGCAGGACTAGCCACTACCTTGCATTCGTTTACTTTGTTCGTTAAACAAGCTGATGAAATTCGAAATATCACAACTCTTCCTACATTATAAAATTTCATCCTCAAAATTTGGGTCTTCACTAGTCTCTTCAAATAATTGTGGATATTGTCCTCTCATAGCTTCTTCCCTTCCCCATTATTATGATGTTGCCTTAACACCTAAATGAGAGGAATGGTTTCATTTCTGAGTGTCCGTTCGCCATGGTCGAATATTCGTTCCGACTTCTCAATGTACTGTGCTTTGGGGTTGACATCTATAGTCTCGAATTCTAGTACATGCTATGGTAAGGTTCGTACTTTCTTAACATCGATATGTGAAAAACATCATGTACACCTGAGAATTTTGGTGGTAATATGCCACTTCTCCAATTTTCTCAAGTACCTCGAAAGGTCCTACAAATCATGGACTCAATTTTCCTTTCTTTCCAAACCTCGATATACCTCTCATTGGTGATACCTTCAGAAATACGTGGTCACCCACTTTGAATTCTAAGGGTCTCCGACGTCATTCGACATAACTATTTTGTCGACTTTGGGCGGTTCTAAGTCTATCTCGTATTACTTTCACTATCTCAACTGTGACTTGTACTAATTGCAGCCCTGTTAAATTCCGTTCTCTTACCTCATTCCAACAAACTGGAGTTCTATATGCTCTTCCATATAATGCCTCAAATGGAGCCATACCGATACTTTTATGAAAACTATTATTATATGCAAACTTCACTAGTTGTAATTTCTCATCCCAATTGCCCTTAAAATCAATAATACAAGCCCGTAACATATCATCTAACACTTGGATCACTCGTTCTAAGTGTCCATCCGTTTGTGGATGAAATATGGTACTAAATTGAAGTTTTGTCCCTAAAGCGATTTGGCGACTCCGCCAAAAATTTGATGTGAACCTTGGGTCTCGATCTGATGTAATAGTCACAGGTACCCCATGTAATTGCACTATTTACTTAACGTATAAGTCCACATACCTCTCAAGCACATAATCAATTCGTATAGCCAGAAAATATGCAGATTTAGTCAAGCGATCCACAATTACTCAGATGGAATCATGACCACTTGATATCCTTGGTAACCCTCGCACAAAATCCATGGTTATATGGTCACATTTCCATTTGGGAATTTCTAGAAGGTTCAACATTTTGCAATATGCTTAGTGATATCTAACTTCATCCCATCCCACCAATAATATTGACGAAGATTATGGTACATCTTCGTATTTCTTGAGTGAATACTATAATTAGTTCGATGAGCCTCTGACAAGATTTCTCCTCTCAACTCATCATCTTTAGGTACATAGAGACGTCCGCGAAATTTCACGATCCCTTCACCCGTCACTTGATAATCCATTTTCTTTCCTTTTGTTATTTCTTCTCATACTTTCGAGATTTCAGGGCCAGTCTGTTGTACGTAGTATCTTAATTCTTTGTATGATTTATGGCTCAATTCTAAGTGTAGCCAATACACTAGAAAGATTATCTACCTCAAGTTTAAAATCAGATTCTGACACTTCCTCAAGTAAACACCATTCCTTGACTATCAAACTTGCCACCATCATATTAGACTTTCGACTAAGAGCATCTGCTATTTTATTTGCTTTTCCTGGATGGTACAGGATTTTGCAATCATAATCCTTAAATAATTCCATCCATCGCCATTGTCTCATGTTTAACTCCTTTTGAGAAAACAAATACTTTAAACTCTTATGGTCGGTATAAATTTCAAACTTTCTTCCATATAAATAGCATCTCCAAATCTTCGATACAAAGACAATTGTCGCCAATTTTAAATCATGCGTTGGATAATTCAACTCATGAGGTTTTTAACTGTCTTGATGCATAAGCAATAACCTTCCCATGTTGCATCAGAACACATCCATGACCTTTGTGGGAAGCATCGCTATACACAACAAATCCTTCTGATTCATATGGTATCGTTAGAATTGGGGCTGTAGTCAGCTTCCTCTTGAGGTCTTGAAAACTTCGTTCGCATTCCTTATTCCATTCAAATTTCGTGTCCTTCCTTGTCAATTGAGTCAATGGACTAGCTAGTCATGAAAATCCTTCTACAAATCTCCAATAATAACCAGCAAGTCCTAAGAAACTCTGAATTTCGATTACTGTTGTTGGTTTGGGCCAATTGACTACTGCTTCAACTTTATTCAGGTCTATTGCTATACCATCTCTGGTTGCTACGTGACCCAGAAATACTACTCGATCCAACCAAAACTCACACTTATTAAACTTCGCATACAACTTATGCTCTTTAAGATTTTGAAGAGTCTTCCAGTCCTTTGGAGTATTATTAACACTTGATTTTTAACTCATTTTTTTTCATATTTTCAAAAATCTTTAAATTAGGATTAGGAATCTTGGCCAAGCCTAAAAACCTATTTCTAAACCAAAAATAACTTTTTTAGCATTTTCCTGCATTTTTCTTTAATTTCTTTTGGTCAAAATGAGTGAGAAAATCAAGAAAAATAGCAATGGAATCAGAAAATTCCATAAAAATAGTCATTAGTCTTATTTTAAATCCAATTTCATTAATACATCATTAATTTTGAAAAATCTCAAACTGGTATGTGTTTTTCCCAAAATTGGGCAAAATCAAACCTAAATTAAACCAAAAATGCAATTAAATCTTTTCTAGTCATTTTGAAGTCATAGTGTCTTCACAACAAATGATTCTAGGACCTTGAATTACATGATGGTTAATCCAATTGCACAATTTGTTAAATAAATCAGAAAATCCCAAAATTCAATTGAAATTAGGAATTTTGAGCCCAAATTGGGAATCGTGTCCAATTCGAAATTGTCGAACCATGAGACCATTATTTCTAGGGTTAATCTGATGTGGGTAATTAAATTTTGACACCAATTTTTCCTAATCAGGTCATTAAGGGTGCGAATGGTAACCATTCTGCTCCAGAAATCAAATTCTTGCTAGAAATTGATTTCTGGAATTCTTGCCAGAAATTGATTTCTGAAGGAGAAATCTGTTTGGTAAAATATGATTAATTCTACTCCAGAAATTGATTTCTAGAAGAGAAATCTGTTTGGTAAAATAAGAGGAAATTTCTATTTCTGGATGAGAAACACATTTGATAATGTCACGTTAGTTCTATTCAACAACAAAGATAGTTCAAACTCAATTGCAAAATATTATTTATCTTAACCTACAATGCATAATATTCGAAGCAAAATCTGGTACATTTTTTTTAAATCCTCAAATAAAAAGAACAGAAATTCCAAAATAACATGTCATTACAAGAAGACCTGGTACCAAAACCTCAATTACACATAATACGAATCCTACAATATAGCATTACATTACAAAAGGCAAAAAAAGCAAATTATCCTCGAATAATAATGATAGAAGTATAATATAATAGTGGAAAACTGTCAGATTTCGGGAAAATAGGAAATTTATTGAATTTTGACGAAAAAGAATCAACAAATCAAAAAATAAAAAATTTTAAAACTTTACAGAATGGTTTAGAATATCTATGATCACCCACGTTTAGTGAAATTTAATTTTTTTAATATGCCCAAAAAAATCAAAAATTCAAAAAATTCAAAACTTCACTGAATGGTTTAGAATATATGTGGCCACCCATTTTTAGTGAAATTTAAATTTTTTAAGGTGCCAAAAAAAATTCAAAAATAAAAAATTTTAAAACTTCACAAAATGGCTTAGAATACCTGTGGCCACCAACTTTGAGTAAAATTTAAATTTGTGGGTCCAACAAATTTAAATTTCACTCAAAGTAAGCCAAAAAATACATTTGATAACGGCATGCCAATTCTATTTCCGCAACAAAGCTAGTCTGAACTCAATTGCAAAATATTATTTATCTTAACCTACAATGCATGCTATTTGAGGTAAAATCTAGTACATTTTTTTAAATCCTCAAATAAAAGAACATAAATTCCAAAATAACATGTCATTACAAGAAGACCCGGTACCAAATCCTCAATTACACATAATACGAATCCTACAATACAACATTACATTACAAAAGCCAAAAAAGCAAATAATCCTTGAATACTACTAATGGAAGTACAATACAATAGTGGAAAACCGAATTTCATGGAATCTCCGGCATATGATTATCCCTAGTCATTTTATTGGCAATACGTTTCCTAATAATGTTCATCTTGGTTCTCTCTTCGGTCGTTACTATATCGTCTCATACCCTGCTTTAGTAGGTTCACACATATAATCCGGATCTCCATATATGGACAAACACTTATCCATCCTATCTTGCTCAATGATGTTGTTATGGATCGCACAGCATGTAATTACAATCTGTGTTTGTTTTTCAAATTTAAATGGAGGCATTTGTCTCAAAACAAAAAAAACGATTCTTTAAAGCCGCAAATGATCTCTCAATGATATTCCTTAATGAAGAATGCCTGTGGTTGAACAATTCCTTTGCTGTTGTTGGTCCCCCATTTCATCGAAATTCTGGTATATGATACCGTTCGCCTTTAAATGGTGTTAAAAATCCCGGACTTGAAGCATAACTAGAATCGACGACGTAGTGCTTGCCTACAACAAAGTATTCATGGATTGATCATGAAATGCAATCCTAGCAAAATCATAAACACAAATACTCATCATATATCAAAATAGAACCTGCGGGTGGTCGAGGAAACTGTAGGTGAGGTGTGTCAAGTGCGGCCGATAACACCCGACAATTGTTGGCCGATCCTTCCCAACCAGCATACACAAAAGTAAATCGCATATCAAAGGAACACACACAGCACATTCTGAGTGGTTGTGCCTTTTCTACCTCTAAATCATGGCTGCATATGTTCAGGTACGGTAGAATGAATATGGGTGCCATCAATAGCACCTACACACCCCTGTCATTTAATTAAATACATACATTAGACAAGATTGTGAGCAAAACTAATCAAATGGTGCAAGGAAATGTACGAAAAACGTATCTCGAAGTAACGATTAAACTTTGGCTCAATCCGAATTTCTTCTGGGACAACATCAAATGAAGGAGGTACGATAATCTCCTTCGCCAATTCCAAAACAGCTTTCAATACCGCTGTAAAATACTTGCTAATAGTCTCTCTTGAACGTTGGAATCTCTCACATAAAGCTCTATTGGAGTCCTTGTGACAAATCATTAATAAAAACATGGCAACTTGTTCATCTACTCTAACATATCGACTGCCTGCCAACCAACCTTTTGACTTGAGCAAACCACAAAGGTTAAGAAAAACATGTCTCTCCATTCTAAATGCTTCATATACTCTATCTGAATGTCCATGAAGAAGCTCGCTAACCTATTGGGGTCCTATCAATACGCTGTCCCTAATACGTTCTTTCCTGTGCATGGACCTATGCAACCAAGCAGTACACAACCATGCCAATAATATTTTCAACTCATCCTCGTCAAAGTCTTGTTCACCTGATACAATTGTTTCACTTGATGCTACTTCATCATTAGACCAGCTACTTTGACCCCCTTCCATATTACCTAGGCCATCATGCGAAAGAAGAAGACAAACTCAACATGTCAGTTGCGAAGCCAATACATTTGAACTGATATATTGGGAATTTAATACCACTCAATAGATAATTATAGAATTCACTCATATTAAAGCAAAGTCTCAACATCATCACAAACGCATAGTCATAAAGACAAGTCAATGTCTGAAATACATAAGTGAAAAGTCGAAATGAACTCAAACATAAAACGGCATGCTATAGTCCAACAACTACTCAATAGCCCCCAACTACTCATCCATAGCCTCAATAAAGGCAACTCTCATTTCGGGAAGACATGTCAGGAAGCCTTCTCTCCAAGAGGCATTAATGACAGCATGTTTCATAGCTTTGATGTAAAGAACCTTGTCCAAGTCATGCATGGCATTTAGGACAGCACCCACGGTTGCTATAGAGTAAGGGTCCACAGGTAATAAGGACTGTGAGGTGATGGAGGCACTTGATGTTTGAACCGTCTTAGCTTTGATCATCTCTTGAATGGCTTTGCAGGTCGTGTCAAACGAATGCGAACTGCTCTTTCTCCTCCTCTTGGCATTTAGAGTCCTATCCAACGTGTGACTTTTTGGAGGTGGGCTCGCCGACACGTTAAATTATTCCACATTAGCTTGGGTTTCGAAAAACAGTTCAGGTTCGCTTAGGTTGACATGAATATCATTGTCACCACCACCACCACTGTCACCTGTACCCTCCGACGGTGCCGCGCCTTACGCATTTCCTATTGCAAACTCCCTAGTGGCGTATGTATCTCCAAACACAACACAAAGCTGTGAACACAAAGGAAATCCGTCCTTCCTGAACTTGGCCCATTCAGTATTAGCCTACGCCATTTTCAAAATAATGTCAGGCAGTACTCAACATTTTATAAATCTGAAATTTGAGATTACAATAATAAGATGACCTAAGTAAGTAACATCACCTTAATGTGATTTGCCCAAATAGTTTCATCGTCCACAACAACCCTCTTGCTATCATCGTCCCATCCAAATCCCGTTGTTAAAAGCAACTTCTTAAAACTACCATATTGTCCCAAAAAAAAAGCGTGGCGCGACAGGCTTGGCGACTCCGTTGGGGAGTTACCTTTTCTAAGTGGATTTAGGCCTAGATAGAACGATACGCTTGTGTTTTGTGCTTGCAAGGATCCCAAGTACATCCCGCTAATGATAGTGTTAAATGGTTTTATAGGCGGGTGGTATAAGGGGTGCAGTCTTTGCTAACCTTTGTTTTGCAGGATGGTGTTAGGATTGAATGTGGTTTGAATGAATTTTAGAAATGTTGTTTGATCATTAATTGCTATGCATGTCTTTAAATTACTTTAGCACTACATCATTAGCACACACTACCCATGACCCAACCCC
The DNA here is from genome assembly GCA_024733475.1 of Syzygium grande. NCBI lineage: Eukaryota > Viridiplantae > Streptophyta > Magnoliopsida > Myrtales > Myrtaceae > Syzygium > Syzygium grande. The sequence continues at coordinate 20,300,104 of JAMXDD010000005.1, read as the reverse complement.
GGCTACATTTAGGATTACCCTTAGGAGGTATGTGTTTAGGCGAAACTATGAGCCAATTGCTCGTGGGATCATATAAATGCAATACCGATCACCGAGGTGGAATAATATTCCATTACTTTGGGCCAATTGCCTATTAGAATGGAATCCCTTGTCCATTAAGGTAGTAACCTCGAACCTTTAGCATATTCTACCCTTTTAGGCGTCAAAACTTCACTGGTTGCATTCACTTGTCTTTGTGATTGGTATACCTAAAATCAAACAAAAACTTTCTGGTAAGCAAGTATTGTTCAATTCCATTCTTTTACAATTATGCAAGTTTTTTTTTTTTGGTAAGATAAGAATTGTATATATACTTTTCAACACAAAACGTACACGATATAGGACTGATACACAAAAACCTCGTACCTGAGGTGACAGACAGAGTGTCCCAACAGGTGCAAAGGTGTAACGGTAATAAAGCTAAAAGCAGCAAAGCAAAATACAGGAGGGCCTACAAGGAGACCACAAACAAAAGACCAACACAACCTCAAGGGGTTTGATCAAATATGGTAGCCGAAATGCCCCAGCTAGCTTGAACTCTTCGATTGCGAGGATTGTCTTGTACAGGTTTGAAAGACAAACCTCTATCCCTAATGATTTTCGCAAGATGATGCCGGAGGGCCGGCACAAAGAGGGGTTGGTTCCTGAAAAGTATATTATTCTGAGTGGTCCAAATATTATGGCACAAAGCAGCTAATGAGAATCGAGCAATTCTCTGATCGAAGCTGTGGCCTCCTATATGGCTGGTGGCCCATTGAAGATTTTCTTGCCAAGACTGATTCCTCCATGAAAGGCAGCAATTTCTAGCCCAGAACACGGCAAGAGAGCGCGTGACAGGACAAGCAAAGAACAGATGGTCCACTGAATCAGGTCTGCATTTGCAAAAAGCACAAACACCTACTGCAATATGGTGGTAATTGAGCAACACAACCTGTGTTGGAAGCCTATTCAGGGATATCAACCATAATAAGAACCCATACCTAGGCGCAATGCTGTGGTCCCAAACAAAGGAAGCCCAAGGAACAACAGGTTTAGAAATTCTGATCTGCTCCCAAGCCGAAGCCACAGTAAAAATACCCGATTGGTTGCCTTTCCATACCAAGCGATCAGGCCTATGCAACACCAGAACAGGGACATTTTCCGACCAGGAATGAAAGGATTGAAGCATATTTGAGGCCTGCTAGGAACCAGAAACGAAGTCCTGCACCGTAGCCTCCCTAGGTATACCCGAACAATAGATGTCCCTATTCGAATAGAACTCCGAAAGAGGGCCTTTAGGATGTCAAGGGTCAAACCAAAAAGAAACAGATGAGCCATCACCAATTTGCCACTTGAAGAACATATGAAAATCCCGCCGAATATGGAGGACTTTTTTCTAGGCCCAGGAACAAAAAGTCGGCTGGGGCACAATCCAAAAATTCTTATTCTTCAGAAACGTGGAATGAATCCACTTACACCAAAGTGATTCCTTATCAGTAAAGATAATCCAAATATGTTTGAGCATAGCAGCAATATTTCAGTCAAGAAGGCTACGAATGCCCAATCCGCCCTCCTTTTTAGGGAGACAAACATCATTCCAAGGGACCCTAGCTCCCCCAACGCCAAGATCTGGACCCTTCCATAAAAATTGTCTAAGGATCATTTCGATTCTAGACAGAACCGAACGTGGAAGCATGAACACACTAGCCCAAAAAACTTGAATAGCATGAAGGATAGAATTTATAAGCTGAAGTCTACCAGCAAAGGATAGAAATCTGTGGGACCATGAACGAGCACGTGCAGTAATTGCATTTACTAATGAGGTACAATCCGCTTTGCTTAACTTGGATGAGATAACCGGAACTCCAAGATAACGAAAGGGGAGCGTACCTTCATTGAAACCGAACAAATTTCGGATCTGTTCTCTGCCTTGTGAAGTGCCACCAGAGAAGAAGATCTCGCTTTTGTTTACATTTGGCTTCAACCCCGACCATTTAGAGAAAAGGTCCAGGCCTTCCTTGAAAAAGGAGGCTGATTCTATATTTCCGTCTAGGAATAAAAGAACATCATCAGCAAAGAACAAGTGGGTTAAGCCAACAGCCTTGCATCTCCAGAAGAACCTGAACTCTGGACGCCTAGCTTGAGTGTTTAGAATCCCAGAGAGAACTTCCATCACCAGAGTAAATAAGTAGGGAGACAACGGGTCCCCTTGTCTTATGCCTCGTTCACTTGGAAAAAACCCATGTAACTCTCCATTAATAGCAATAGAGAATTTTGGGGATGTAACACATTCCATGATTAATTTGATAAACAACTTCGGGAATCCAAAAGTTTGAAGAACCGTTTCCAAGAAAGCCCAATCTACAGAATCATAAGCCTTCTGGAAGTCAACCTTGATTACGCACTTAGGCCGATAGGGAACATTGTAAAAGCCTGCGAATAGCTCTTGCGCAAGGAGAATATTATCACTTATTCTCCTTCCCTTGACAAATGCATTCTGAGAATTGGAAATAATAGACGGCAGAACAGAGGCTATTCTATTAGCCAAAATCTTAGTAATGCATTTGTATACCGTGTTCCAGACCTAAAATCATGCATAGATAAGGCATTGGGGATCTTAGGCACAAGGGTAAGAATCGTAGCATTAATCTCCTTTAGAAGCGATCCAGATCTAAAGAAGTCCTTAATGGCCAAAAAATGATTCAAACCCCACAACTTCCCAAGAAGAAGTAAAGAAATCAACATTAAAACCATCGGGGCCTGGGGCCTTACCTTTGGCAAGGGAGAACATGGCATTCCGAATTTCAATCTATCGATCCAAGGAGGAATAAACAAACTTTGGGCAGAAGGTTGCGATCAACCAAAATAAGAATATCACGATCGATGGACTATGGAAGAGCTCGCCTTTAAGAAGAGTCTCAAAGTATGAGACAATGTGGTTATGAACCATATTTGGATTAGTAAAACAGACCATTTTCATCCGAAACCGAGAGGATACTGAGAGATGGAGTTGTCTCTTATTGACAAAGTGGTGGAAATATTTAGAATTCATATCCCCGACATCAACCACCTAATCGTGATTTTTGTTTAACAAGTTAGCATTTTCTAACCTTGTTTGATGATTTGGAACTTATTTTGATCGATATAGACGGCTAAAGGCGACTAGAATTAGGATTTGTATTCGAAACGCTTGTTAAAAATAGCTTGAAAGTTAGGTTTTTGGATTGGTTTTTTTTTCGCCCATGATGGAGGTATGTTGATGAATCGGATAGGTTAGATCGATAGATGGTGATGAGAGGGAAACACGTAATCGAAAATTAGTCAAAAGGTCACCGGAGGCTCGTCGGTGACAACCTCAAACCGCGACCTCGAAAATGTTCAATATAAAGTCATGCTCACCAACCGCTTGACCAAATGCCTCAGAGAACAAAGGGCAAAAATGTCGCAATTTTTTTCGTCGTGCCCGCCAAAGGAGGTGATGCGCCACCGGCATCGGTGAAGCTCGGTTCGCCAAACCCGAACCGAGTTGAACTGGGCCGGTCCGATTCACCATCCTAGCGGGAAAATTCAAATAAAAAATAAAAAATAAAATTAAAAAATTCAATAAAAATATATAAAAAGAAGGAAATTTTAAATAAAAAATCCAATAAAAAATCTAAAAAATAGAAAAAATAAATAAAAAATTCAAAAAATTTTGAAAAACATAAAGAATTCAAAAAAAAAAAAAAAGTTCAGCAAATTGATAAAAATTTAGAAAATTTAGAAAATACTAATAAAAAAATGTAAAAAAAAAATTCAAAAATCTAAGAAAATTAGAAAATTAAGAAAAATCAAATATTGGTTAATGAAATTCTCAGAAATTAAATTTTCGAAAAAAAAAAAAAAAATTTTAAAATTTCACAGAATAGTTCTAAAACATTGTGGCCAATCTTGGCAAATGAGATTTGAATTTTTGAAGTGACCAAGTGACATTTTTAGAAAAATCCCAAATTTAAGGGTTATAACCCTAAAAACCCTAAAACTCTAAAAAACACAAAATCATGAAATGAATAAGCTTTTTAGGGCTTCATTAGGATTTTGATTTTTTGGATACATTTTCATTTTTAGAGACAATTTAGGATTGATTAATTTGATTGACATTGATTGCGCATTTAATTCTTGATTAATTTTGCCCACAATTACAATAGATAGAATTAGTGAGTAAATATTGGAAACTTGCATGACATGTTAAACGTCGAATAGTTCTTAGGTACTTGAAGGGCGTTAGGGATTTTAATTTGAGATCATTAATGTAACTAAGTCCCCGTGACTCATAATCTCGATTAGTGTGAGAATCGTGGTATTTCTCCCATACCTCGATTAAGTTTCTAGTCAACCTACCAATAATGACTAGTGGCAACTCCAAAATCAAAAAGAAAAACCTAGATCAAATAGGAAAATTACCATCCACTGTCACGTGAGGTATGGTCCAGGAGAGACCTTTGCACGGAAATACCTCCTTAGTGCGCAATCCCTCCCCGAAAATTCCCCAAAAAAAAAAAAAAAAAATGACCGGATCTTAACAGGCTTTGCGACTCCGTTGGGGAGTTACTTTTTCTAAGTGGATTTAGGCCTAGATAGAATGATATGCTTGTGTTTTGTGCTTGCAAGGATCCTGTGCGTCCCGCTAATGATAGTGTTAAATGGTTTCATAGGCGGGTGGTATAAGGGGTGTAGTCTTTGCTAACCTTTGTTTTGCAGGATGGTGTTAGGATTGAATGTGGTTTGAATGAATTTTAGAAATGTTGCTTGATCATTAATTGCTATGCATGTTTTTAAATTACTTTAGCACTACATCATTAGCACACACTACCCATGACCCAACCCGGCTACATTTAGGATTACCCTTAGGAGGTATGTGTTTAGGCGAAACTATGAGCCAATTGCTCGTGGGATCATATAAATGCAATACCGATCACCGAGGTGGAATAATATTCCATTACTTTGGGCGATTACCTATTAGAATGAAATCCCTTGTCCATTAAGGTAGTAACCTCGAACCTTTAGCATATTCTACCCTTCTAGGCGTCAAAACTTCACTTTGGTTGCACTCACTTGTCTTTGTGATTGATATACCTAAAATCAAACAAAAACTTTCTGGTAAGCAAGTATTGTTCAATTCCATTCTTTTACAATTATGCAAGTTAATTGGCACATTTTCAAAAAAATACCTAAATGACATTCAATGTTTGGTCTAAATGCCCTTTCATATTAGAATGCATGATTAGGGCGTCATACTCTATTTGACCATTCTTTCATTTTTAGATGAAATGTATAGGTCCATTGCAAATTTTCCATGTAATTTAAGTACTTATTTGTTCATTTCGATGTATTCAAGTTGTAAACCATAGTTTAGGACTTTATGGTCTAAATGAAGTATGACAGAATGGGCATTTACATCACACATTGAATTTGTCCATGATTTCAAGTATATGCTCTTTTAAGGTCTAAACGAACTTTAAAGTGACATTTTCATTACTTTCTAGACATGCAAGTGTATTTTACCTCCGTCTTACCTCAAAAGGACATATGATTAAAATGGAGGCATTAAAATTGATTCGTAATCCATGGTGATTAATAACAAATCTTTTTGCATGATTAGGCTCAATAGGAAAACTAGACATCCAAGTAATTCTCATTCCTAGGAAGGAGCTCATTGCTTGGTGGAAAGGCATGTCCCAAGGATAGCCAAACTTATGTCCAAGAAAGGCTTGGATACCTTCTTGAGCTTATGCATGTAGAACATCAAGTCAGTTTAGTCCAAGCTTTGGCACATTTTTGGGAGATTTTCACCGCAACATTCCAACTTGGAGAATATGAATTGGTACCAACATTAGAAGAATATCAAGCCGCCATTGGAATTAATTTTAAGCCTAGGATCGTAGAGTCACTCGTTGGATTTAATCCTGTGAGCCTTCTAGTTGAATTCCTTAACTTCAAAACTTTAAAAATTGAAAAGCTAATCAAATCAAACACGGGTATATTTTCATTATCTTTCCGAGTAACCAACATTTCAAAACTTCCTAAGAAAATAAGAAACACTTTAGCCCGGGTATTCATTCTAGCTTTCTTCGGCTTTATTCTATTCCCCATGTCTAAAACGGGATTAGACCCTTTAGTCACTGTGATCGCGAGATAAGCATATCTTAAGTGAGACTTTTCTAATATGCTTTTTGCCTAAACTATCATTTCTTTAAACACATACCAAAATCGTAGGAGGGGTATCTTTCAAGCTTCTACTGGTCTTTTGTTATTATGGTTCATCTCACACATTCGACCATGGTGTCGTTTCATGAACATTCGCAAAATTTGTTCAGCGATAAATCCAATTGAACGATATATTCGTCTCCAAAGCAAATTACCCAAACAATCTTTCTTAGATTGGGCCAATTTCATTAGAGCTCTAACTCCTGATCAAATCTAATGACAGAATTAATTGGCCAAAGATTAACAAGGCGAAGATTGCAAGCCAAGAGAGGAATGCAATACCATTGCTTGGTTTGAGTGGAAGAGCAGCTTATTGCCCTCTAAAGGTTATTAGACAATTCGGGATATTTCAGCAAGTTCCACAGGCATGGAATCTCGAAGAATTCACCTTTGACATCCCAAATGGAACTATACCTGAAGAGGAGAAGAATAGCCTTCAAGCCAAAATTCACAATATCATCCTATCTTTGAATAACCTACTCGAACAAATAATTGAGTGGCCAAAAATCTTGGAAGAAGATATGAAGATTTGCATGGTTTCCAAAGAATACATCAAATGGATAGAAAATAAGCGTCCAATTGATGTCGAGCCATATGTCCCATTGAGTGTTGTACCGGATCCTGTAGATGAATATGTCCCAGAATATATTGTTCCAAGCATACCTGGAGTGGAACCCTACGTCCCTGAAGAGATTGTGATCGATGTCGAAGAATGAGAATCTCAAGCCAAGGAATGGGAGGAATACCAAAAGGTGGAAGCTACCTTAGCTAACAAGAAGCCTAGGATTGGATGATTTAGATTCCTATTTGAATTTAAAATCATGATGTTAAACAATTTCAAATTTTATATGTAATGATGGATTGATCACTTTTTAAACATGCATAGATAGTTTCAGAATATGATTTCAAAATATAAAGGAATCACTATGGATTATAATTCTTTGAATTGTATAATTGTTTGAGAAAGACATTGATGAAGAATTTTATATAAGGTTAAGGCTTGTATGAAAATTCTTATCCATGGCAATCTCATGAAACCATACAATTAAAAGAATGTAGAGTTTCATGATCATTTTATTATGCTAATATCGGGTCTTTTTATGAAACAGATTTTCTAGCAACAGAAGGCAAAAAAGCTCGAACACACTTACAAATTAGAATGGTGGAAGAAGAAACTCGTGCTCGACTAGCTGAAGTCGAGAATCAAATGACCCAATATTGACACCTAAATTTTGCCTAGTCATTTAGGGCTTAATTGCATAAAAAATTATGGATTAATTTTTAACCCCTAAATCAAAAGTATTTTCATGGCATATAGGCATTAGGTGCATTTACATTAATAGGGCATGCTACAACATATTTTCCTCATTTATTTTCAAAAACAAATTTAAATTAATTAAAAAAAAAAGAGAGGAAGAAAGCACGTGAAGGACCTTTCCTCTTTGACCGTTCAACCCATTCACCAAAAGGGGCTCTGCCTCCTTCACTTACGAAAAAGAAGGAAAAGCCAAGGGAAAAAATAAATAAATAAAAGAAGAAGAAAAAGAAGAAGAAGAAGAAGAAGCAGCTTTTCTTTTGGTTCGGGGGACCATGCAGTCCATTCACCAAAAGGGGCGACATTCTGCGCATCCAAAAAGAGGCTAGAGGAAGCACACAAGAGGGGGCATAGGAGATTGAGAAGGAAAAGGAACAATAGTGGAAGTTACCGAGAAGAAAAAATAGAGACAGGAAGGAGAGAAAAGAGAAAGAGCTCGGCTTGATAGAGGGGTCTTTCTTAGAAGAGAGCATTCGGGTCCCTTCCCGGTGATCAGCAAATCCCATCCCCCTCTTGATCGCTCACCCGTCACCTTGAATCATCCACTTAAACGAACGCCTCTCTTCGAGAGCATCGGTTTCGGTATCAAATCATCGAAGAAATCGTGCTTAGTTGCCGCAAACGAGCAGAGTCAGCTGCGCATCTCGTCACCATCGTTGATTCCGTGCCGTTCACGACCAAGTGAGACTCGCGCCTCCCTGGTTTTTCCCTTGCCTCTCGGATGCCGAGCACATCGAGCCTATTTCGATGGTCACCCGCCCCCATTGATGGATACTCGTGCTCGTTTGATACTCAAAGAAGCTGTTTTAAATGTTTCACACCGAGAACATGCCATGAGTTTTGCTAAAATCGGATCTGTAACCCCATTCCTCGGTTGTACCGCACATGTTTGATGAAGTGTCTCAGTGAAACAGTTTAAGCTTGGAGTGCCAAATCTGGTTGTGGTGATTTTTAAAAGTCTTTTTGTAAAATGAAATAGCTCCTTGGTGTAATATGGTTGTTTAGAACTTTACATATCACATTTGAGCCAAAAACCACGTTCACGACCAGTTTTAAGCCTTTATCCGAACTCGCCTACCACTTGTTTGATAAAATGTCTGAACGAAGGCCGAGATCAGTATCACCAAGATCCGTCTATGTAATCTTCATTTCATGCTTCGTTCGAGCTTGGATTGATATTTCGTGCCTGATCTGGTATTTTTCCTGTGTTTTTATGCCACTGTTCGTGCATCGTTCGAGTCGGTCTCACATACGCATCCTCCCACCGGAGAGATTTTCCCGCATCGACAAAGCCCATGGCTCGAGTCCGCCTTAGCTAGCGTGTTCCTCCTCATCTTTAGCATGCATGTGTTGGTTTTTGGCTGTTTATTTTGCTAGAGCGGTGTTTGAGTTGGTATGTCTCTTTGGTGATAACGGTGTCGCCGGAATCGCTTCGGTGATAGTCAAGTAGTGGCCGTTGGCGGTTGTGCGATGACCGACGAGGGGTGGCCATCGATTTTGGAGGTCGACAAGCGGTGGTGTTCGGTGGCTGGAGGTGAAACTCTGGGGGTAAAAGGGATGCTCTCGGGAAAAGGGGGTTCTAGGAAAGAAAAGAACGTGCATGGCAGAAGTGCACGGTAGAAGAGAAGAGGGGGAGGAAAAAGTAATAAACAAATAGAAAAAGTAAAGAAACAAAAGAAAAGGAAAAAAAGAAAAAAGGAAAATCAAAAGAAAAGAATAAAAAATAGAAAAGGAGTGGTAATGCGGATCCCGGGTCAGGTGTCAGGTGAATCGGGTCAGGGGACCCGGTCTGGAATTATTATATTCTTAAAACATTAAAAATATTCAAAAATTCAAAAAAATTTAAAAATTAAAAAAATTAAAAATTCCAAAAAAATTCGAAAATGTTTAAAAACCCAAAAATCTAAAAAAAAAAATTTTTTTGTGACTAAAAAATATTTTAAAAATTTCTTTTTAGAAAATACCTTTCCGAGGGTTGCCCCGCCGGCCGCCAGGCTCACGGGCGGGTCGGGGCCGAAAACATTAAAAATGTCTAAAAAATTCAAAAAATTCCAAAAAATTCAGAAAATTAGGAAATGTTCAAAAATCACTTTTTGGGCTTGATTTCACTAGATATTAGTTTTAATTTGATTCTAGGCTTAGTTTAAAATTCGTAAAAATTGAAAAAATCCTTTAAAAAATTCACAAAAATCGGACAAGCCATTAGGGCTTTACCTTGGGGCTTTTGATTGCCTTTTAATTTCTAGAGACGATGATAGGTCGCTGGTTGTTTATTTTGGTTGTGCACTTTAAATATATTGATTGTTAATTTCCATTTTTAGCATGGTTAGGACGAGCTTTAGGCTTTTTGATAGGTTGCCCGGTACGTTAGTTTGAAAACGTTCAAGTTTAGGTACCGAAAGAGCACTAGTTAGATCTCTAGTGTAATCAAGTCCTAGAATTTTGGAATCTCTGATTTTCACACTCATCGAGACGATGCTCCCGCGTCTCAATTATGGTTTCTAGTCGACCCTTGATCATGGCTAGTGGCGACTCCATTCAAATGCGTAAATTAGAAAATTCTCGTCGCACGAGGTATGAGGCTTGGGAGTACCTTAGTCTTTTGATTAATGAACCCTTTGGTTTGTCTTTTGAACGAATCAATCGTTGGTCACATCCATCGACAAATACCTATTGGCCTAACCTTTCGGGACGGGGAGGTCACGATAGCTTGGCGACTCCGCCGGGGAATTGAGGACTTATGCCTAGAATAGCTCGATTGCTTGTTAACTAACATGGTCTTGTGGCAGGGTATCGTGAAGGCTAAGGTAGGTCCGCTAATGTTGTGTAAAATGTTCTTGCAGTTGGGAGTTATAAGGTGATGAGTGATTGTTAACCCATTGTTTTGCAGGTTTGGGGTTTGGGAATGAATATATATTTTTTCGAATTCTTAAAGCATTGTTTGCATATAAATCGTTGTGCTTGCTTTAAATGGTTTAGCACCACACTGTGGCACGCACAACCATACGGCCGGACCTGGGCCACGATAGGATACTTTAGGATGGCGTTAAGAAAGATACAATCTCGAACACGAGACTGCGATGTAAAGATTGCCTTTCTTCTCCTCGAAAAATTCTTTCTTGGTGTCATAAGTATTTATCCTTGTCCGCGAGACCGCGTGACCATAGGATATCTCTTTCGACTGAGCCGAAGTTAAGAGGGCCTGACACCAACGCGACACTGCGATGGTCAGATCACCCTCTTAGCTTCACCTTGTTAAACTGTCTAAATAGAAAACGAACCTCACAAGTGCATATGAATGTCTTTGTGATTTTTTTTAAAAGAAAGAAAAAGAAAAAAATGATCATCACTCGCTGTAAGTATGATTCCTCTCGTTATTAGCTCACTTTGAATTGAAATTTTCATTTTTGAAATTCGTGGAAATCAATCAAGTGTCCTAGGTGATCTAAGCTTATAATTGAAAATTTCAGGCAATCACTCTTGACAGTGAACCTTGAGCATAAATCTCAAACACCTTTGATTTGGCCCTACCAAAACAGATGGTTTTGTCTAAACTTTTAGTTATAGGCTTAAAATCATATTTTTTTGTACAGAAATTCTTTCAAGTCAAGATTGCATCTTGGGGCATAAAATTGAAATCACATTTTCAATAAAATTCTTTTTTGTTCACATTTCGGAATCAAAATTCAAATCACTTTTTGTGTATTAATTTTTTAAAATAGGAATCACCTCATTTTTGCAAAAATGAAATCGCAAATCAGTCTTTCAAATTTGATAGGCCGCATTTTGCGATGAAACTTTTAGAATAAAAGGGGCGTTCAATTGATAGCCGCAATTTAATCTTTTAATGATGTCTCCTCTTATGATGAAATCTTGGTAAAATACCAAATGCCCACAAATAGGAACCATAGGGGCATTTATTATTGCCTCACTTTCGTCATAAGAGGCGGCATCAATGAAAGACCACTTTTTCATTCACATACTAACATTGTCTTTTTTTTGCAGGTTATGCATAACAGTCGTTCCTTAGAATTCTCTTGCTTAGTCATGCAAGGAAGCAGAGTTTAGAGTTAGAACGTGAATTGTTTGTTTTCACTCATCTATTCAAAAGTTTCTCGAGTTTCATCCTTCTATTATCATTGGAACTGCATTTTCCATTTTGGGTTTAATGTGAACCCAATCGATGATTTTGAAAATTATGCGATTCACGTCTTTGAGTAGTGAGATTCTAATTTGTAGCATTGTTCTTTGAAAGTACTTGGAATATTTCAAACTAAGCCCCTGGGTAAGGCTTTTATGCCTTACTTTCAAAAGTTTTTGAAAACTAGTTAAAAAAAATGGACTCGCTTAAGGTTTTATATTTCTTTGCTTGGTAGTTTCTCAGTTGGGACCGTAAGATAATACTTTGAGATGGTAAGATTGTAATCGTTTCAATAGGAATTTCTCGTCCATTCATTTTTGTCAAATAGGTAAAATGAATGACTTGTCCGACATTCACCTCCTCTAAAGACAAAAGTATAAGCACTTAGAACCCGAGTCAAATGCAACATGGCCTAATCATCAATTGAGTGCATCACAGGGCAACATTTCCTGCCAACAAATCACAACAAGACAAAGGCGCACATTCCCCCTTTCCTTCGCGAAGATATGATAGGATGCCAAATCGCTTGACTTTGAAAAAAGATAGACTCCAAACAAGAACCCATAGGCAAGCATGGCAGAAGCAACATGTGTTGAGGAAACTTGATTCGGTATAAGGGCAGCACCTCTTACCAAGAGAACATGATCGAAGCGTTCACTTCAGCACAAAAGGAGTTTGGAGAGCAATTGAAGACCCGCTGACCAAATAGGATGAAACTGCATATGGCCAAGTCATTTGACTCAATATGGAGCACCTAATTGCTGGGACAAATCTCTCTCTCTTCTCCACCAAGCAGGCATAATGGGGGCATCATATGTAGAACGTCTCCCGCCAACAAATCACAACAAGACATCCAATTTAGCGCGAAAGGATGTATCATTTCTAAATTAAGTCCAATTGAGTATGGAGTTAACACATCCCACTTTCTTTTCTCGTAGAGGGATGATTGGAGCAAATCACTCAAGGGGCAACAACTACCATTCATGAAGTATGATGAAATGGAATAAAAAAATGTGTTTGATCATGGTGATGACGTTTCCAGCTAGGAAAACGTGAGGAGGTAGAATCATCCACATCGGCATAAAAGGAATTGTATCGTTCCTAAATTAGCTCGACCGAAAATAGAAATGACTTGGGTCATCTCTCATTTTGCAGATAGAGGAATGTATGGGGGAAAGCATCCATGAAGTAATGCCCTCAAATGTCGAAGCAGGGAGTAGCCCTCTCCTTTAGTCTCTGACATTCACTTAGACTTAGTGAATTCGATAGCATTGGAAAGGCCAATGTGGGAACAAGATTTTCAAGATAACTTGGAAATAATGATCCTCATTTAAATTTTTCAAACTTCATATGAAAGTAACAGGAATTGAATTTTGTGAATTATCCCGTGAATGAAATAAGGGCCGCAAAGCCAATTTTCATGTAATTTGAGTCACTTTAGGTGATTTGTATTATGAATATATTGCATACATCCTTTATGTGTGTATTTCTTTTTAACAATGCCGAAAAGTCAAGGTGGAAGAAAGCGGATGAAGAGAGTTGCCAAACATACAAGGAAGAAAATTCAAATGAAGGGAGTTGTCAAATACCCAGGAAGGCGAATTCAAGTGAGAGTAAATTGTGTCGTTTCCAATCGTCCATTTTGATTCCATTCTTGACATGATTCTTTCTTCCTTTGAGAGGAAGCATCAAAGACCCGAAGGATAAATGCAAGTGAAGGTTAATGATGTGTCGTTTCCAATCTTTTGATATATAAAGATTCATGCACTAACACATTCTTTCTAATTCTTTACAGGGTTGCCAAGTTGCCATGCTGCAGGTAAGTACCCTTCTTCCAAAATTCAAATAAAAATCAAATGAAAATTTTCTTCATGAAAAAATGGGGGGAGTTTATGATGTATTTGAGAAATAGCACAAAAATAGAATTGTGAAAGCAAACTTTTCACAAAAATTTTGAATATTGTCTTTATCCAAAAATTGCCTTGGTGTTTGATAGATCATTCATTTTGAATCAAAATTCCCTGTGGAGATTAATCAATCTGTGATGTTCTTGACAAAATGAAAGGGAGATGTTCATTATACCAAGTGAGAAATACTTAGAATGAGGAAAGGCAAGCTATTCCTAAACACGTCCCATAAACACTTTGAGAGCTGAGCGGAAAAGAAAACATATGTTGTTTAAGGACAAGAGATTCATTCGCGAGTAGTACATAGATCAAAGTGAAAAGAGGCATTTCTTTTGTCTATCCTATATACTAGTGATGATCATAGTTAAACCCATTTGAGCCTTTAAATGTAAAGAATTCACAAAATACCCCTGTCAAGAACCACTCCACAATGGGCCAGATTTGGAGATTTTGGTTGACACTATTTGGTAAAAAAGATGAAAAGGATTTCTTTGCTCTCATTTGTATCAATCTTTTGGTGGTAAGTTCAGGTGAATCTTTATGGAAGCTCGAAGCATCCCAAAGTGAAGAAGAGCATTCATTTCTTTACCCAAATACTCATATCTTTTGTTCACTCAAGTTGAGCCTGAATATTCATTTCTAAAGTCCGAGTGGTGATTATCTCCCTATACTGGGGCGAAACACGTGATTTACCAAGGCAATTGGTGCTTATGTGATAGAGTATAAAAAAAATCTTGAAAGTCATAGGAGCTCAAAATGTTCAAATGAGCAAAAATCACATGAAAGTTAGGGGGCATGAAAAAGCAGGCTTGGTAAAAGTAAGGCCAATGCTCGTAAAATATATATATATATATATATATATATATATAGTCACATCTAGAGAAAAGTTCACTTGTAAAAAAAAAGTGTCAAAAGCAAAATGCTTACAAAACAAAGAAAGAAAGAAAGATCATGGCAAGTGCAAACGCCATTAGAGAAAAGAGCAAAGCTCTTATGTTGAAATGATTAGCCGATGGACTTTCAAGACAAGTTGGATTTCAAAAATCAATTGCCTTTGAAAAAAATCAGATGATATGGTAATGATGCCATGATAATCACCAACTCTTAAATCTCTTTTGAAAAACTCGAGCCTTTCAAGCCTTTCATCAAACCAACATTACAACCCTTTCCAAAGTCTCTTCTTATTAAGATGGTTCAAGCAAAAATTTGGACTTCCAAAGAAGTTACTACTTGAAGAAGTGGGGGCAAGGTTATCTTATCTCATCCTAAAGTTTTTTGACTTGTAAACCTGGTGAAAATGATGATCAAAGATTATTTCATTTCTTAGTCGTCAATGCTTATCCGTTGTTGAAACCATGACCAAGCCTGCATTATAGTCCTTACAAAAGACCTCTTGGATTGGTTAATGTATGCTTATTGCGAATGATTCTCGAAGCCACCAACACTAATAATGTGAGGTATACAGAGAGATTAGATTTACTTCCCACGTTAATGGATGGGATCGAGCTGCCTTTTAGAAGAGTATGTAAGAAGTCCTTTTAATAAAATAAGGAGTTCTCATTTCATTTGAGCATACTTAATGATCCCTTTCCCAAATGGCTAACTAGAGCCAATGTCTTTTTGATGAAATATTTGAACCAAAGGTGAGGGGCTCCTAAAAAGGGAATTTGATGATTAATGGATCGCGTCTTTCAAGCCTAAAATCCCCGAATTTTGCAAATATTAACCCCGGATGTTGAATGCTTTCCAAACAATTGAACCTATCCCTAATTGCTCATGCCTAAAACAAAATTTGTTAGTAATAAATTTTTCATTGAACCCAGATTTCGATAATCGGATTTCGATACCCGACGGACTAATTTTAGGATTTTGATAAATGTTGGCCACATACATATGGGACGATGGGTGCAAAATGAATTTCGGTTTGAATGGAAAAAGGACGGAATTACCCTTGGATTAAGTAATCATAATTCCGAATTTTGGGGAATTAATTTGGTTTAACCAAGGTTGGTTAGTAACTAGAGTGGTTAGGGGTTGGTTAAGGACTAATGACAAGATTGCCCTCAATAATTGAATGGAGTGAATCTAAGCCATTGGATGAAGGGGTAAAATGGTCAAGTGAGCTTAAATGTTGACACTTGTCTTCCACTAAAGGTTGAAGTGACTACCTTTGACCAATTTTGGTCTTGTTTTCCTCTCTCTCTCTCTTCCATTTTCGCAGCTCACTCCTCCCCCTCACGTTCGGCCATCCCTCTCCACCGTCTCCTCCCCTTCGTTCCCTCTCCATCTCCGCCGGAACCAGCCACCGTCGCCGCCCATCCTCGGCAGTCACAGCAAGGGGCCACCGTGGAGAGCCGGACCAAAACCATTCTTACCAAGCCCGCCGGGGCCGTGGGCCGAGCCACCACCGTGAGCCGCCGTTGTCGAGCCGTGAGGGGGGATGTACTTGTTCCTTCCAGCGTCGACCCCGGCGTGAGTTTTATACCTAAACTTAGTTTAGGCTTTTGTGTTTAGTTGGGTTCATTAGATGGATTTGTGGAGTTTAAGCTAGTTTAGTGTTTTGTTGTGGTTGTGTAGTTATGGCTGAATTAAGGATGTGGTTGAGGGTTGATTTGAGGTGGACTTATGACTGATTAGTGAGGATTGGATTGTTGTCCATGGTGAGCCAAATTCAGGAGCCCTCGGGTGGTTGTGCTAGAAATGGTGATTTGAGGGCTAAATAGGCTTGATTTGCAAGATTAAACTAAGTATATGTCTATTATATTTGAGTGGGGTCTTGGCTGAATTGTTGGAGGCTAAATGGAGTGTTTTGAGTGTGTTTTGGCTATGTTTAAAGTTGGGGTTTAGTCATGGCCGTTGCTTCCTTAAATGCTAGAATATGTCCATTGTTTGTAAATGTTGGTAATTGTTGTGGCCTTTGTGTTCATTGATATGAAAATGCATGTCACGATGGTATGTCGAGATTGAGATTTGAGATGACATTATGTGATTGTCTTGACATTGCATTGTGTGATCAACCCTTAAATGAGTTTGGGCTAAGATAAAATTGATATGTGTGATCACTTAAAGCCTTTTACGGGTCGAGTTCCGTCCTCATGCACTTGTAGCGGGGACGATGCCCGTTAGACCGGAAAACCATCCTCATGCACTTTGTAGCAGGCTCTGGTTCGTGGGTGGAGCTTCCTCGGGCACTTTGCCAACCGGCGGGGGCGAGTTTATATGCTGGCCAAAGGTTTTTCGGTCGGGCCCTATTGTGGGTCGTGAGATTAAGAATTTTGCATTATGTGAATTGTGAATCATGCATTATTGTGAAGAGATTGTGAGAATTGTTAGCATGTGACGCATGAGGCATTCGTTGCGGTGATTGAGTGATTTGAACCATTTAAAGAATAAGCATGCGTGTGTGAAGAACCCGCCCGTTTACAAAGGTTATATATATGTTGAATCACTTTCCTTGAATCACGTTGAAACATATTGAGTTTTATGTTTTGTTGGCTTGAATGCTTGATTTTGATTCGTTAAGAGACACACTTTAGCCTTAGGTTTAGGTATTTGATTCAATGAGCTAGTCTCACGGTTGTGGTAAAACCGAACATTTCCCCGGAGCCGACTTTTTGGGATTCCTAGGTTTCGAGGAGCATTTCCCAGCTGGAAATGGCGAGATGATTTGAAAGTTTAGGGCTTTTCTCTACGTCAACGTGGGTGAGGATGAGCATTTCAAATCGCATGGTTCGTGGGGCAAATATATTTAAACCATTCGTTTTTGACATTCCGGGTACATAAAGTCCACACGTCCGCCAAACCTTAGTTTGGTATGATGACCTAGAGCCGGAGCCTATGGATGAGGATGAGGGGCGACCCATCTTGGTGGCATTGTAAAATGCAGTACCTTGAGGACGATTTTTGAAAAACATTAGGGACCCCGACATTTCAAAATCTTAAGGAGTCACCGAGTCTTCTGATGAGCCCGATGATTCCGCAAATGACCCGCACTATGACCTATAGGGATCCCTACCTTTTGTTATAGATCCTAATTTGCCATTCATGTAGACCTATATATATGTATTGAGAATGAGGTTTTAGGTTTTACCTGATGAGATTTTGATTGTTTGGCTTCCTTACTCATCTTTATTTGTCGGGTTTGTAATCCTGTGTTTTTATACTCGATTGTTATTGGGTCGGCGATCTCACAGGGACGCCGCACTATAATCGACCGGAGTGGTAAAGGGATGCTCGCCCGATGGGTAAGTTGGGTTGGGCGTGACATCCTTTCCTAAGGAGTTCTCATTTGGCATACTTAATGAGCCCTTTCCAAGAGCCAATGTCTTTTTGATGAAAATTTGCCTCCTAAGGGAATTTGATGATTAATGACGTCTTTCAAGCCTAAAGGCAATTTTGCAATATTAAAGGATGTTGAATGCTTTCCAAACAATTGAACCTATCCTGAATTGCTCATACGACTAATATTTTCTCATTGATGATACTCTTTTGATATTGTCTCTCATGACATGTAATCAAATGACATTGATCTCACCTAGTATGCCTTCATTACCAGAGCATTTGGTATAACACAATCCATTAAATGTGCAGTATCCATTTCGGAAACTTCTGATCGACATGTGTGGCAAGCTCTAACAGCCCAAAACCATTCTTACATCAGAAGTCTTCCCCACGTGAGATCGTAATTTCTAAAGGTTTGTGCGTTTGTCCTTAAAACCATACAATGTAAAGGTTTTATGCATTTATTGCATAACATACGGATTTCAAAAGGTTTCGGGTCTTATCTTAAACCCCGATTTCAAAAAGTTCTGGGTCTTTCCTGAAACCATGATTTCACAAGGTTTTGGGTCTTCCTTAAACCCCGATTTCAAAAGGTTCCAGATCTTTTCTTAAACTTCGATTTCAAAAGGTTTTGGGTCTTTTCTTAAACCCGATTTCAAAAGATTTCGGGTCTTTTCTGAAACGCTGATTCCAAAAGATTCCGAGGCTTCCCTTAAACCCCGATTTCAAAAGGTTTTGGGTCTTTCCTAAAACCATGATTTCACAAGGTTCTGGATCTTCCTTAAACCCCGATTTCAAAAGGTTTCGGATCTTTCCTTAAATCCTGATTTCAAAAGATTCTGGGTCTTTTCCTGAAACCCTGATTTCAAAAGGTTTCGGGTCTTTCCTTAAACCCCGATTTCAAAAGGTTCTGGGTCTTTTCCGAAACCTTGATTTCAAAAGGTTCACAGGTCTATATTTAAACCATGTTTTTTACAACATAAAGTCCTGAGTGAAAAACCTTAGGCACATAAAGTCCTAAGTCAAAATCTTAGGCATTAAAATCTGAGTGAAAAACATTAGGTATTTCAAAATCTTAAGTGTAATTTGCCATTCATAGGGTTTTAGTCCCTAGGTGTACTTTCACGGTTTTAGTCCCTAGTTGTTCCTTCGAGCTATTGTTCCTACTGCCGTTTATAGGGTTTTAGCCCCTAGGTAGGATCTTAGCTATTCACAAGACTTTAGTCCCTAAGCTAAATCTTCGACGTTCATGGGGTTATAGCCCTTAGGCGTTCTTTCATGCTGTTATTCCTATTGCCGTTCATAGGGTTTTAGTCCATAGGCGGGCTCATAGTTGTTCATAGAGTTTTAGTCCCTAAACAGAATTTTCGACATTTATAGGGTTTTAATCCCTAGGCATTCTTTCTGGATTTTATTCCCTTTGCCGTTCAATAATGTTTTAGCCTCTAAGCGGAATCTTAGACGTTTATAGGGTTTTAGTCCCTAGGTGTTCCTTCAAAGTGTTGTTCCTATTGACGTTCATAGGGCTTTAGTTCCTAGGTGGGATCTTAGCTGCTCATAGAGTTTTAATCCTTATGTAGAATTTCCGACATTTACAAGGTTTTAGTCTCTAAATGTCAATACAGAGTCTTATTTCTTACACGGTGTGCTTTTGTAACCCGGAGCACCTCTTCGACTTGGCGAGCTTTTCGTAGCCCAGAGTCTTTTTCTTTGCATGGTAAGCTTTTACAGCTCGGAGCACCCCTTCGACCGGCGAGGCGAGCTTTTGCAGCCAGTTTTTTTTTTTGCAGTGAGCTTGCGCAACCCGGCAGCACCTCGTCCACTGGCAAGCTTTGCAACCCAGAGTCCTTTTCTTTGCACGGTGAGCTCTTGCAGCCGGGAGCACCCCTTCGACCTGGCGAGCTTTTGCAGCCTAGAGTCTTTTTCTTTGTACGGTGAGCTTTACGCTTTCTGCCGACTGACAATCTTTTGCAGTGAGCTTTTTTTCCTTGCCTAGTGAGCTTCGCAACCCGTAACGCTTTTTTTGCTTGCAAGCTTTAACCCAGTCTGTTTTTCCTTTTTCGGTGAGCTTTCGCAATCAGTTTGTCTTTTTCCTTGCATGAGTTTCGTTTTAACACGCCTAGACCATTTTGTCCAGTCTTTTTCCTTGCATGGTGAGCTTCTACAGCCCGGAACACGCCTTCGACCTGGCGAGCTTTCGCAGTCTAGAGTTTGTCTTTTTCCTTACCCGATGAGCTTTGGCAGCCCGAAAAACCCCATCGACCTTTAGAGCTTTCAGAGCCCAGAGTCTATCTTTTTCCTTGTCCGATGAGCTTTCGCAGCCTGGAAAATCCCATCGACCTGGCGAGCTTTCACAGCATAGAGTCTGTCTTTTTTCTTGCTCGGTGAGCTTTCGCAACCCGGAAAACCCCATCAACCTAGCGAGCTTTTGCAGCCTAGAGTTTGTCTTTATGCTTACTCGGTGAGCTTTTGCAACCCGAAACACCCCATCAACCTAACGAGCTTTAGCAGCCCAAAGTCTGCCTTTTTCCTTGCCTAGTGAGCTTTCACAGCCCGGAAACACCCCATCGACCTAGCGAGCTTTTGCAGCCCAGAGTCTTTCTCTTTCCTTGTCTGGTGAACTTTCGCAGCTTGGAGTACCTTATCAACCTAGCAAGCTTTCGCAGCCCAGAGTTTCCTTCTTTACATAGCAAAACTTCATGTAATCGAAAGCCCATTCTTACACGATATGGCTTTCTTCTTGGTCGAAACCATTCTTACATGGTAAGACCTTGTCAAATAAAAGGATTCCCCTTTTGGATGCTATCCGTGAAAAAAAAAAATCAATCACCCCCATGCCTCAAGCATTGTGCCATTCCATGTCTTCCCCCAATAAAATTTAGGTGTCTTTTGTCTTTGAACGGAATTTCTTCGAACTCCCCTTCAAAGAGGGACAGCTGTTAACATCTAAATTTTGCCTAGTCATTTAGGATTTACTTGCATAAAAGATTATGGATTAATTTTTAACCCCTAAATCAAAAATATTTTCATGGCATATAGGCATTAGGTGCTTTTACATTAATAGGGCATGCTATAACATATTTTCCTCGTTTATTTTCAAAAAAAAATTAATTTAATTTAAAAAAAAAAGAGGAAGAAAGCACGTGAAGGGCCTTTCCTCTTTGACCGTTCAACCCATTCACCAAAAGGGGCTTTGCCTCCTTCACTTACGAAAAAGAAGGAAAAGCCAAGAAGAAAAAAAAATAAAAGAAGAAGCAACTTTTCTTCTAGCTCGAGGGACCGTGCAGTCCATTCACCAAAAGGGAGGACGTTCGGCGCATCCAAAAAGAGGCCAGAAGAAGCACACAAGAGGGGGCATATGAGATTGAGAAGGAAAAGGAACAACAGTGGAAGTTACCGAGAACAAAAAACAGAGATAGGGAGGAGAGAAAAGAGAGAAAGAGCTCGGCTTGATAGATGGGTCTTTCTTCGACGAGAGCATTTGGGTCCCTTTCCAGTGACCGACAAATCTCTTCCCCCTCTCGGTCGCTCACCCGTAACCTTGAATCATCCACTTAAATGAACGCCTCTCTTCGAGAGCGTCCGTTTCGGTATCAAATCATCAAAGAAATCATGCTTAGTTGCCGCAAATGAGCAGAGTTAGCTGTGCATCTCGTCACCATCGTTGATTCCATGCCGTTCACAACTAGGTGAGACTCGCGCCTCCCTTGTTTTTCCCTTGCCTCTCGGATGCCGAGCACATCGAGCCTATTTCGATGGTCGCCCAGCCCCCATTGATGGATACTCGTGCTCGTTTGATACTCAAAGAAGTTGTTTTAAATGTTTCACACCGAGAACACGCCATGAGTTTTGCTAAAATCGGATCTGTAACCCCATTCCTCGGTTGTACCGCACATGTTTGATAAAGTGTCTCAATGAAACAATTTAAGCTTGGAGTGTCAAATCTGGTTGTGGTGATTTTTTAAAGTCTTTTTGTAAAATGAAATAGCTTTTTGGTGTAATATGATTGTTTAGAACTTTACATATCACATTTGAGCCAAAAACCACGTTCAGGACCAGTTTTAAGCCTTTATCTGAACTTGCCTACCACTTGTTTGATAAAATGTCTGAACGAAGGCTGAGACCAATATCATCGAGATCCGTCTATGTAATCTTCATTTTATGCTTCGTTCGAGCCTGGATTGATATTTTGTGCTTGATCTGGTATTTTTCCTGTGTTTTTATGCCTCTGTTCGTGCATTGTCCGAGTCGGTCTCACATACGCATCCTCCCACTGGAGAGATTTTCCCGCATCGACAAAGCCCACGACTCGAGGCCGCCTTAGCTAGCGTGTTCCTCCTCATCTTTAGCATGCATGTGTTGGTTTTTGGCTGTTTATTTTGCTAGAGCGGTGTTTGAGTTGGTATGTCTCTTCGGTGATAACTGTGTCACCGGAATCGCTTCAGTGATAGTCGAGTAGTGGCCATCGGCGGTGGCGTGACAACCGACGAGGGGTGGCCGTCGACGTTGGAGGTCGACGGCTAGCGGTGGTGTTCGGTGGTCGGAGGTGAAACTCCGGGTGTAAGAGGGAAGCTCTCGAGGAAAGGGGGTTCTGGGAAAGAAAAGAACGTGCATGGCAGAAATGCACGGTAGAAGAGAAGAGGGGGAGGAAAATGTAATAAACAAATAGAAAAAGTAAAGAAACAAAAGAAAAAGAAAAAAGGAAAATCAAAAGAAAAGAATAAAAAATAGAAAAGGAGTGGGAATGTGGATCCCGGGTCAGGTGTTGGGCGGATCGGGTCAGGGGACCCGGTCCAGAATTATTATATTCTTAAAAATATTAAAACATTAAAAATATTTAAATATTCAAAAAAATATTAAAAAATAAAAAATATTAAAAATTCCAAAAAATTTTGAAATTTTTAAAAAAAATCAAAAAAAATCAAAAAATTAAAAAAAAAATTAAAAATTTAAAAATTTAAAAAATTCGAAAAATTCCAAAAAATTTAGAAAATTAGGAAATGTTCAAAAATCACTTTTTGGGCTTGATTTCACTAGATATTAGTTTTAATTTGATTATGGGCTTAGTTTAAAATTCGTAAAAATTGAGAAAAACCTTTAAAAAATTCTCAAAAATCGGACAAGCCATTAGGGCTTTACCTTGGGGCTTTTGATTGCCTTTTCCTTTCTAGAGATGATGATAGATTGCTGGTTGTTTATTTTGGTTATGCACTTTAAATACATTGGTTGTTAGTTTCCAATTTTAGCATAGTTAGGATGAGTTTTAGGTTTTTCGATAGGCTGCCTGGTACTTTAGTTTGAAAATGTTCAAGTTTAGGTACCGAAAGGGCACTAGTTAGATCGATAGTGTAATTAAGTCCCCGAATTTTGGAATCTCTGATTTTCACACGCATCGAGACGACGCTCCCGCGTCTCGATTAGGGTTTCTAGCCGACCCTTGATCATGGCTAGTGGCGACTCCATTCGTAAATTAGAAAATTCTCGTCACACGAGGTATGAGACTTGGGAGTGCCTTAGTCTTTGGATTAATGAACCCTTTGATTTGTCTTTCGAACGAATCAATCGTTGTTCACATCCATCGACAAATACCTATTGGCCTAACCTTCCAGGACGGGGAGGTCGCGACACCCAAATGGCCGCAATGATGGTAGAAATGAAGGCTCTTATTCTCACATCCAGAGAACAGTATCCTACTACTCCAAATGCGTGAACTTCGAACACAACTAAAACACCAATTGAAGAACCAGTTAAAAACAAAGAACCGGTTCAAGAAAATACTCCAAAAACTACACCTAAGATAGTAAATTTTGAAGAAAACGATCCAACCAAGAAGGCATCCAAAACAAAGGATGAAGAAGAGGCTAAGAGATTAGCCAAAATTGAAGAGTGCTTAGCAAGTCAAGGATATGAACTTCAAAAGTTCGACAAGTTCTCGCCGTATGCGAATGTGGTTATTCCAGAAAATTATAAACAACTAGGGTTCGTGAGCAAGCATGATAGCACTGATTGTCCCAAAAGTCATTTAAAGTATTATCTCCATAAGATGGTGAGATATTCAGATAACATGCCACTTTTTATTAGCACATTTCAAGATAGTTTGAGAGGAACGGCCCTCGCATGGTACACAGCCATCGACATAGAAGATTTCACTAAATGGGACCATTTGATGGAAGAAATTCTTTGCCAGTATAAATTTAATATTGAAGTACTCCCAACTAGAGAATATCTCGTGAGAATAAAGAAACAAAAGAAGAAAGGGTTTAGAGCCTATGCTCAGAGATGAAAAACTGTTGCCTCACAAGTAAAGCTCATCATAAGTAAAGATGAGCTCATTGAGCTCCTTCTAAAATCATTGCCAATTGAGTATTATGATAAGCTTCATATATCAGGTTGTCAAACATTCACCACGTTGGTAAAGGTTGACGAGAGAATTGAATGGGGATTGAAAGAGAAAAAGACTTAAGAAACAGCGGCACGAAGGCCTTACCTCGGGAAAAAAGACAAAAAGCCCATCCGAGAAGTGGCTATGGTGTCTAGTCCAAATACTCATCAAGTATCATTTCCAAAGGAATCAAATGTCGCTTGGAAAAATCCAAGGCAGTACGACCCAAATAAAAGGCCCATAAGGCAATACACACCGTTGCCCCAACCTCTATCAAAGCTATTACCAATGCTTCTAGAAAGGCATTTAGTGGCCAAAAAGGTACTGAGGCACAATCCCGCGAGATTTTCTTAGTACTATGAATCAAAAACCTGCACCTATCACATGGGAGAAAGGGGACATGATGTAAATAATTGTCCCACTCTAAAGTATAAGGTTCAACAGCTTATTGACAAGAACATATTGAACTTCCAAGAGCCTGAGCTAAATGTACATCAGAATCCTCTTCCTAAGCATAATACAATAAACATGATCAAAGATGAAGAAGCAATGATCAAGTCTGACAATGAAGATAAATATGAAGTCAAGATTAAAGTTTCTCGATTAGAAGATATCCGCTTTCGTCAAAAAGCACTCCTAAAAAATGAGATCATAGACAACTTGGGAGAAGACTTCGAAAGATATAACTTCCAAGTGAAATATACCCCACCGCCATGGGCTTTCAAAAATAAACTAATTATGCCTGATGGCTAGAGTGATAATGGATGACGAAATTGGTCCTGAGGAGAAGTTCCCGTCTAAGAAGGAAATGTTCCAAGATAAAATAGATGAGGATGAAAAGGAGAAAGAAAAAGTCCGACAGGATGAAAGGCGTTTCACCCGAAATTCATCCAGGGAAGGCGAAATCGTAGATTTACTCGGTCAAGATAGCGGTAAATATAATTACCGTGTCAAATATACTCCACTACCATGGGCGTTTTAAAATGAAGACATTGTACCTGATGGATGGGGTGACATGGACGAAGTCCCGATTAGCCAACTAAATCTCGAAGAGAATGAAGATCGAGAAGAGAAAAAGAAGAAAAAGACTCACCAATGTGATAAGAGATTTGCTCGCAAAGCACGAAAACAAGGTGAAGTTGTTGATTTTTTGGGTCAAGATAGTGGTCGGTACAATTACTATGTCAAATATACACCTCCTCCATGGGCATTCAAGAATGAAATGATCGCACCTGTGGTTGGGGTGGAATGGACACCGATGAAGCCAATAGAAGTATGGTATCTATGATTACACCATTTCTAACTAAGCTTGATGAGGTAGATAAAAATAAGGAGAAAGAAGGTCCTATTGAATCAATCGCTGTCCAACTTCCTATTGATCAATTAAAGATTGAAGGAGAAGAAATACAGCCTGTGATCATCACTCTCCCTCCAAAAGAAGAGTTTTATACTAGATGTGCACCTTGGGATTACTCTCCTAAAGAAGTTGATCTCATAACCCAATCAGGGAGATGCTATGTCCCGAAAGAGGGTGAGCACAAAAAGAAAGGAGTAACCGAAGAAGATGTCAAACAATTGTTTTCAGTCATGAAGACGAGCAAATTTGAGGTGATTGAACAGCTAAGAAAGATGCCAACATAGATTTATCTGTTGGATCTCTTCAAGACTTCAGAAAGCCATAAAATGGTGCTTATGGAGCTTTTTAATAAAGTACACATCCCGTAGATAATTAATGAAGTACAATTAGAAGACTTTGCTGGCATTATTCTTCTGAAAGATCAAATTACCTTCTCCGATGAAGATTTCTCAATCAACGGGTGTTCCCATAATAAGGCTCTATATATTGCCATCAAATGCTGGGACAAAGAGGTATCACGTGTGCTTATTGATAATGGTTTCGCACTTAATTTGTGTCAACTAAGCACACTACATTGCTTGAGGATTGGCGAAGAGCTCATCAAACCTTCTAAGGTAACTGTGCGCTCGTTTGACGGAATGAAGAAGAACGTTATTAGTGATATTGAGCTCGAGGTGAACATAGGCCCTGTGCCTTTCCTAATTGACTTCTAAGTAGTGGATATTCCAAGGACTTTCAACTTGTCACTCGGAAGACCTTGAATTCATATGGGTAATGCTATTTCTTCAAGTCTCCATCAGAAGGTCAGGTTTGTCATTGATGGCAAGATGATCACCATACACGGGGAGACGGAATTTCACTACTTACAAAGAGAGTGCAATACCGTATATCGAACCTGAAGTGAAAGAAGAACCAAGTTATCATTCCTTTGAAATAATCTTAATAGTGCAAATCCTTACCGGTTGCATCATAAAATCCCCAGAATTCTCAACATCATCCATTATGTCTAGAAGGGTGTTATACTAGTATGGATTTACTCCCAGTAATAGTATTGGATTGAAATCCCAAAGAATCAAGGAACCTATCACTCCGCTTGCCATAAGAATGAAACATGCAGTAGGTTATATTCCAGATAGCTCTAAAGATCACCATGAAAGCCAAGGCCGAGGTTGAAAGAACCATGGAAGTTATGGAAGCCGAGGTGATCGCATCATTAATCCATCCATATGGAAAGGTAAAGCTAAAGAGCTTCCCTATCATCAGATTCACATCAAAGAAACTTTTCCTAGACCTTCCAAGCTACTTCAAGAAGAAGATTTACATGCAGAGGAAGGATCTATTCTATCTTATTTATTCAAAGAGAATACCATCAACATCATCATAACCGAAGTAGAAGATACCTACGCACTAGAGTAGGAAGATTCTCTTGAACTTTTGCTACTAGCCTTTTCCATTACATTTTGTTAATTATAGTTTCAAATTTCTTGTGATTTCATTTGCAATTTTAGTTCAGTTGCAATTTACATTCCTGTTGATATAGATGTAATCACATCTTTCAGTTCAATAAAAGTGAGCAAATGTTTGTTAAGGACAAGTAGAAACAAAACCAAACCTATGATGAACATTATCCTCATTCGTGAGGCTTGAGGCTTTAGGTTTCTATATTACTCTTCATTGCGAAAATGATTTTTAAGAGTAAGGAAATATGATAATATGAGGACTAGCTCTGTATTTATATTTTTCCAAAATAAATTTCAAAATGAATTTTCAAAAGGTTTTTCATAGGACTACATGCATTACTTACTTCGTATGCGATTACTAATCATGTTTGTTATATGTCAGGCATGAGTATTCACATATCCATAATAGGTTCTTATGTGGCCCAAATCTTCCTGAGGAGATCGCTTGTGATTTTGAAGAAGATAACGAAGATGGGGAATGGGTTAGAAAAGAATGGATTCGTCATGAAGAATCAAAGCCACTCATATTAGAGAAGATGATCACTATTAATTTGGGTGATAAAGAGAATCCTAAGGAATTTAAGATTGAAGAAAGTTTTCCCTCTGCAGAAACAGAAAGAATCATAGATTTGCTCAGAGAATATCAATATATATTTGCATGGTCTTTTGCTGACATGCCAGGCCTTGATTTGAGAATAGTTAAACATGCATTACCAATCGACCCAAGTATTCTGCTAAAGAAGTAAAAACTTAGGCGAACGAAGCCGGATTTGGCAAAGAAGATAGAAGAAGAAATTATGAAATTGCTTAAAGTCGACTTTATTGAAGGGTACCATATTCAAAATGGGTTGCCAACATAGTACCCGTAATGAAGAAAAATGGTCGAGTACGGGTGTACGTTGATTATCAAGACCTAAATAAAGCAAGCTTTAAGGATGATTTCCCACTTCCACATATCGATATATTAGTGGATAGCACCGTTGGGTTCACAACATTTTCATTCATAGATGGTTTCTCAGGATATAATCAAATCCTCATGAAGAAAGAAGATAAGGTGAAGACATCCTTCATAACACCATAGGGCACATTTTGTTACAAGGTAATGCTTTTCGGTTGAAAAATGCTAGTACCACATATTAAAGGGTAATGGTAACTTTGTTTCCTGATATGATGCATAAAGAAATCGAAATATATGAAGATGACATGATCGCAAAATCCAAACAAGGAGAAGATCATGTTGAAGTGCTTCGCAAGTTGTTCGAAAGACTTAGAAAATATAAGTTGCGACTGAACCCCAGCAAGTGCGTATTTGGGGCAAAATCTAGCAAATTGCTAGGATTTATGGTCAGTAGTAGGGGCATTGAAATAGATCTCTCCAACATCAAGGTAATATACAACTTAAAGACTCTTTCTGCGGAAAAGAAGTGAGAAGCCTATTGGGGCGACTAAATTACATTGCTCGTTTCATCTATTAGCTTTTTAAGACTGCTAAACCATTCTTCAAATTGTTGAAGAAAAATGCCAAAGTAAAGTGGGATGCGGAATGTCAATAAGCCTTTGACAAGATCAAAGAATATCTGGTATGTCCACCAGTGTTGGTACCACCAATCCCTAGGGTTCCGCTGATCTTATATTTAACGATTCACTATGAGTCGTTAGGAGCGATGCTTGTACAAAGAAAACCAAATGATGGTAAAGAATAAGCCATTTATTACTTGAGCAAGAAGTTCATAACATCATATATGAATTACCCAACAATCAAAAAGACATGCATTGCGTTGATTTGGGTGTTACATAGATTAAGGCAATACACCCTCCATCATCAAATTTTGCTAGTGACTGAGAATGATCCGATCAAGTACCTTCTTGAAAAATCCTCTTTGGTTGGGAAATTAGCAAAATGGCAAGTCTTGTTATCTGAATTTGACATCAGGAAGTTCATCCTAAAAGTCGGTCAAAGGACGAGTAATAGCAAACATGTTGGCGGAAAGTTCGCAGAATATCACCAATCCTAAAGAACAAATTGATGATCATATATTAACATTGGTCGACGATAAATGGATAATGTATTTTGATGGTGCAACTAATTTATCTGGATTAGGAACTGGGACAGTACTGATCTCCCCAAGAAGGCCAACACTATCCAATATCTACAAAACTGGTATTTCCATGCACTAATAACGTTGCTGCTTCGCATTCTCAGCTTACAATTAGCCCTTTCAATGAAAGTAAAAAGGTTGCAAGTATATAAAGATTCTATAATCATCATATTGCAAACAACTGGCGAATGGCAAATTCGAGATGCCAAACTAATTCTTTATCACAGATACTTAGAAGAGATGATAGAAAACTTTGAAGAAGCAACATTCAATTATCTCCCAAGAGCTTAGAATCATTTGGCAGATACTCTTGCAACTTTGTCATCCTTACTACAAGCTAAAGATAATATAAATATAAAACCATTAAGGATTAATATTCTTGAACAAGCAGCTCATTGCATGATGGTTTAGGAAGAATTTGACAATGAACCATGGTTTCATGACATTAAAAGGTATCTTCAATCGGGAGAATTTCCTGAAGAAAGTCAACCAAGTGACAGAAAATTTATAAGGAAGATAACCAACAAATTCTTCCTCAGTGGTCAAACCCTTTATAAGAAATCATTTGATTCAACCCTACTAAGATGTGTGGATGCTACAGAAGCTGAACAGATCATGAAAGAAATTCATGAGGGTGAATGTGGACCGCACATGAATGGACATCTTCTAGCCCGAAAAATTATGAGGTTGGGATATTATTGGATGACAATGGAAATAAAATGCATCCAACATGTGAAATGTTATCATCAATGTTAAGTTTATAGAGATAAAATTAATGTACCGCCAAATGAGCTACATCAAATGTTCAAGCCATGGCCAATTTTAATATAGGGCATCGATATGATTGGTTCAATCAACCTTAAGGCCTCAACTGGGCAACGGTTTATCCTGGTGGGTATTGACTATTTCACCAAATAGATTGAAGCAAACTCCTACAAGAATGTTACTACCAAGAATGTTGCAAGATTCATTATGTGAGACATCATTGTTAGGTATAAGGTTCCAGAAACAATAATTACAAAAAACGGCTAAAATATAAACAATAAGATTGTGGATGATTTGCTTGAATACTTCCATATCTGACATTTGACCTCATCTCCATATTATCCACAAACGAATGGAGCAGTTGAAGTCGCAAATAAGAATATCAAGAAGATATTGGCCATGACAGCTGAAAATTATCGTGATTGGCACAAAAGGTTACCGTATGCTCTGATGGCATACGGAACTTCAATTCGAATATCAATTGGAGCAACCCCGTTTTCCTTGGTTTATGGAATGAAAACAGTTCTACCTGTTGAAGCAGAAATTCCTTCATTAAGCATACTATCTCAATTGAAGCTTTCAAAAGCTAAGTGGATTCAACAAAGATATAAATAACTCAACATGATCGATGAAAAGAGATTAAGAGCTATATGCCATGGGCAAGCTTATCAGAGAAGAGTGGCCAAATCCTTTAATCAAAAAGTGAAACCAAGGTATTTCAAAACAAAAGATTTAGTAGTGAAGAAAGTCATCTTCAATGATTCAAATCCTCGAGGCAAATTCACTCCGAATTATAAAGGTCCATAAATTGTCAAAAAAGCCTTTCATGGAGGAGCATTGATTCTTGTAAATATGGCTGGAACAGAATTGGCCTATCTTGTAAATGCAGATGCTGTCAAGATTTTTTACCCATAAAATGAAGACGAACATTCAAGAAGAGATTTGGGTTACTTTAGAACATGTGCAATATCATGCATACCATACATTTCATGAATATGTTTATCTGTTTTGCGGAAGAAAGCAAAAGGAGTCTGAACCAATCAATAGTTTCAAAATTCCCAATGAAGTTATCAAATAATAGAGGGAAGTATCACTTACAATTCAATTTTCCGTTGATATTCCCCAATGTGCTTTTCTTTTTATCATCCCAAGGGAGATAAAGAAAAGGGAGAAACAAGAGAAGAATCCCTAGTGAAATCAAAGCAAAAATATGCAAACAAGAGAGATCTTGATAAGTTGATCAGACAGGTTTTCCTAAATCATGAGTGCATACATAAAAGAAGTTGCCTTTCTAAGAGAAAATCGAACTTCTTCTTCCCCAAGCGGAATGACACTAAGACTGAGCAAAACAAAATAGATTGTTTTGAAAAGAAAATACCTCAGAAATGTTTCAAATCAAAAGTTTTGAAATACGCTTTCTTTGAAAATGCATTCAGTGTCAAAATTCCCTAAAAGGGATAATTTGAGAAAGGGCTTTGAAAAATTTCAAAGAAAAGGTTTGGATCAAATCGAATGGAAAGACCTTCAAATGATGAAAAGTAAGTCGTATTCAAACACAGCCCCTATATACTCAAAATCAAAGTGAAGAAGTGAGTGAGAAAAAAACTCATTCAAATGAAGTAAAGGATGTTCGCAATGATTACATGGATTGAAATGATGAAAGGCGGTCATTTCACTATCCCAAATACATGTTATCCTTTGGAAATCAAATTTGAGTCTAAACAGTAAAAAAGATTTCCAAAACAACCTTGTTAAAAACCACCCTCATATTGGGGCAAACCAAGAGGTTTATGGGTGACAACTATGGAGGATAAAATCAAGAAAGATTCTATTGCATACACTTGTATCAATCTTTCTGTGATAACTTCAGATGAAATCATATAGAAGCTCAAGACATCCCAAGAGGAAGAAGAGCACTTCATTTCTAATACCCAAACACATTACCTTTGGCAAAGCCCAATTGAGCTTGAATATTCATTTCAGAACCTTAAATTGGTGATCATCTCTTCACATTAGAGCATGAGCATATGATCTATTTTATTTAATAGATAAGAATAATAAACTTTGGGCGGGAAATTAATCAATAAAAACAAGAGAAAAAATTGATCATTGAAGGAAACATGCTCGAGAAAATGCCAGAGAGAGAAGAGAGAGAAACTGAGGAGAAAGAGAGTTTTCTAGAGAGAGAGGGAGTTAAGGCTTCCCGGACCGAGCAATTGGCGCTTTTCCGGTTAGAAAAGCGCCGGCAAATTGGCCCAGGTGGTGAGCCTCCTCACCTAGAACAGTCGGCCCGAAGCTAGTCGAATGAAACTGAAAATCTTGCTTGGCCGGCGTGTCCAAACGTTTCCTGACGAAGTTGAAGTCATCAGATTGAAGTCCAAGTACCAAGGAAGAGTTCCACGATCGTCATTTGCTTCGAAAATTTCATTTGATCCTTTGCCAAAGAAGGTAAAGTTTGCTCATGCTCATAGTTTCATAAAATCCAGATTTCATGTTTCAGTTTTGTTATGTTTGATTGTGCCATTTTCTTCATGATTCTGAGTTCATTGAGGACTGTAACATGTTTCTGAATATATTTCTTGTTGTTTGATCACATTTTGGGTCATTAAATGGTATAAAACCGAGTCGGCCGCCATTGATAAAGCATATCGGAGCTCGGAGACCATCGCCGGAGTGTCGCCGTGGACATTGGTCACCCAAGTTAGCATTTTTTTGACCTTGTTTGATGATTTGGAGCTTATTTTGATCGACATAGATGGCTAAGGTGACTAGAATTAGAATCTGTATTCTAGAAAAGCTTGTTAAAAAATAGCTTGCAAGTTAGGTTTTTTGGGTTGGTTTTTTCACCAGCTAGCGGAGGTATGGTGATGAATCGGATAGGTCAAATCGATAGATGGTGATGAGAGGGAAACATAGAATCAGAAACTCAATCAAACGGTTGCCAGAGGCTTGTCGGCGACAAGCTCAAACCGGCAGCCTCGAAAATGTTCAATATAAAATCATGCCCACTAACCGCTCGACCAAATGCCTCAGAGAACAAAGGACAAAACGGCGTCGTTTTTGGCGTCGTACCCGCCACAGAGTTGATTAATCATCCCAAACTCTAGAAAATTCAAATAAAAAAGCCAATAAAATTCAATTAGGAAAAAAAGAAGGAAATTTTTAAATTGAAATCCAACTAAAAATAATACAAATAGATAGAATTAAAAAAATTCAAAATTTTTTGGTTGAACTAGGCCAGTCCAATTCATCATCCCAACGAGAAAATTCAAATAAAAAAATAAAAAAATTCAATAAAAAAAATCTAAAAAAAAGAAGGAAATTTTAAATAAAAAATCCAATAAAAATCTAAAAATAATAAAAATCAATAAAAAAAATTCAAAATTTTTTTGGAAAACATAAAGAATTTAAAAAAAAAAAAAAAATCAGAAAATACAAATAAAAAATGTAAAAAAATTCAGAAAATCTTAAAAAATTGGAAAATTCATAAAAATCAATTCTCGGTTAATGAAATTCTCAGAAATTCAATTTTCGAAAAAATAATCAAAAATTTCAAAAATTCACAGATTAGTTCAAAAACACTGTGGCCAACCTTGGAAGTGAGATTTGAATTTTTGGAAGTGCCCAAGGGAAATTTTTAAAAAAATCCCAAACTCGGGGGTTATAACCCCTAAAAAACCCTAAAACTCTACAAAGACACAAATCATGAAATGAATAAGCTTTTAGGGCTTCATTAGGATTTTGATTTTTTTGGATACATTGTCATTTTTAGAGATAATTTAGGATTGATTGACTTGATTGATATTGATTGCGCATTTAATTCTTGATTAATTTTCCCTGCAATTACAATAGATAGAATTATGAGTAAGCATCGGAAACTTATATGACACGTTAAACGTCGTACGTTCTTAGGTACCGAAAGAGCATTAGAGATTTCAATTTGAGATCATTAGTGTAATCAAGTCCCCGTACTCATAATCTCTGATTCGTAGAATCGTGGTATTTCTCCCATACCACGATTAGGTTTATAGTTAACCTACTAATAATGACTAGTGGTGACTCCAAAATCAAAAAGAAAAACCTAGATCAAATAGGAAAATTACCATCCATTGTCACGTAAGGTATGGTCTAGGAGAGACCCTTACACGGAAATACCTTCTTAGCGTGCAAACCTCGAAATTCCCCCAAAAAAAAACACGACGCGTCAAGTATATCATAATATCATCAATAAAAACTATCACGAACTGATCCAAATAGGGTTTAAACACTCTATTCATTAAATCCATGAATGCAGCTAGCGCGTTAGTCAATCCGAATGGCATGACTAAGAACTCGTAGTGTCCATAACAAGTCCAGAAAGTTGTCTAGGGATGTCCTCCTTCTTCATTCTTAGCTAATAATACCCTGATCTTAAGTCAATCTTTGAGAATACATATGCTCCCTGCAATTGGTCAATAGATCATCAATCCTAGCTAATAGGTATTTATACTTGATTGTGGCCCGATTCAATTGTCTGTAGTTGATGCAGAGACGCATCGATCCATCCTTCTTCTTTACAAATAGGACAGGTGCACCCCAAGGTAATGCACTTGGTCGAATAAATCCCCTATCGAGTAGTTCTTGCAACTGTACCTTTAACTCTTTTAGCTCTGTTAAGGCCATCCTATATGGTGCTTTTGAAATGGGCTCTACTCCTGGGGTCAATTCAACGACAAACTCAACTTCTCAATCCGATGGTAATCCTAGTAATTCCTCCGGAAATACATCCGAAAATTCTTGAACCACTGAAATTTCCTCAAGTTTGGACTCCTTTTGATTTGGTCCTTAATTATTGCCAAATATCCTTGACAACCATAACTGAGGAGTCGATCTGCCTCAAGTGCCGAAATAAGTGGCATGGAATGATTTATCCCATTCCCTAAGAATTTGAAACTAGGATGATATGGCGGATTAAACTGAATCCTCTTTGCATAACAATTCACGTTGGCTCGTTGTTTACTAAGCCAATCCATCCCTATGACGATGTCAAAGTCATACATGACTAATGTTATCAAGTCTATCGTCTGCTCCGATTCACCTATTGAAATCTTACAGTCTCTACATATCAATGTCGATACTTTCATATCCTTTAGAGGTGTAGAGACGCTAAGAGGCACTTCAAGCAATTCAGACTTCAATCCAACTAATCGCATAAACCTTGTGGATACAAAGGAACGCGTGGCACTCGTATCAAATAATGTGTATGCCGTTTCGTCACATAAATAGAGCGTACCTGAAATAACAGTCTTGGAAGCTTCCGCTTCCTCTTGAGTGATCGCATACACTTTTCCTTGCATCGGGGGCCTTTGCAAATTTCTTGGTGGTGGTGCTCCGCCTTGAGTTGGTTGTTGCGGTGGTCGCATTGGCGGTGCATGTGATTGTGGTCCCCCTTAAGGGCAATCCTTAAAAACATGGCTGAGCTGTCCACATCCGAAACACCTTTTCAGTGATGAACATGGTGTATTCCCATGTTGTTTCCCACACATACGGCAGTTTCCATTTGGAAATGATCTTCATTCCATTGAATGGTTATTCCTTGATCTTATGTTATTGCGTCTCTTATCGGGGACAAAAGAAGATTTTCCAAATTGGAGGGGCCTTTTGCCAAATCTGACGTTATCCTGTATGGCTTGATGACTTGTCTTACCTTGTCTTATGGCCTCCAATTCTCCTTTTACTAACTCCTGTTTGATAAGTTGGGCACGTTCGTAAAGTACATTATAGTCCCTAATGTCAAAGGGTACTAATTGTTTCCTGATATCAATCTTTAGCCCATTCAGAAATCTTTTGGCTTTATTCTCCCTATTTTCCACCATGTGAGGTGCAAACCTAGAGAGCTCGGAAAACTTAGCCTCGTACTGGTCCACCGTCATATTATTCTGACATAGCTGTATAAATTTTGCTATTTTTTTTATCCTTAGCATAGTCAGAAAAATATTTCTCATAAAATGCCTCCACAAGCTTCTCCCAAGCTATTTCCGTACCCTCGGGAAACACTACTTCTTTCAATGCTCTCCACCAGTGTTCTGCATTTCCTTCCAGTTGATACTCAGCCAAGAGTATCTTATCAGCATCGGTATATGTCAACAAATTGAATATTTTCTCCAAGCTACGTATCCACCTTTCGGCCTCATTTGGGTCTCCCAACCCTGCAAACTGAGTTGGTTTCAATTTCAGGAATTGTTCAATAAGTCCTTGCACAGGGCGATCACCATTCCCTGCTACTGCTTTCTATTGGGCTTGTTGTTCAAACAATGCCCCTACATTAGCCAAAGCCTCGAGAATTCCATCCACTCAAGGATCCCTTCCCTGTGCAGAGCCAGAAGATGATACACCATTCCTCCTCATCTTGTTTTACTAGTTTTTTCTACACATTGATCACCAATTACTTCGTATGATCAATCGTCACACTATCTAATAAGTAACAAATGTTACTAAGATCATATGAGTACCCATAGTTACTTGAATCTCCCTAGCATAAAACTAACAATCACAAGCATTAGAAGTTGTAGAGCGAAACACACCCTAGCCTACTCGCTATTCGTACACCTCATTGCTCCAATATAACCAACCTTATCACTCCAATGTAAATCAAACTGCTTTGATACCATTTAATCACAAGGCTGTAACATCCTAGGCTTGCCCCTTACTAATACCAATCACATCACTTACTAAATTCATTTTGTTAATATCCCAGCGGAAGTTATTATCGTTTTTAAGAAACTCGTCTCTCTTTATTTATAATGTTGGGTGATGTACAGGGCGAGGACCGACTTGGGATTCTATCCTAAACTGTGTCCTAACGGATCACTTAGTCATCTCGCCTATAAAATAAGTCAAAAGGTGTCACTCAACTAACCGTTCACGTTATTTTCGTTTGTACAAATTCATGTTGTAATTTCTTCTTCCTAGTTTCCACATCATCATCCTTCCCGCCAACAATACACCACCGGTCCGTCATCTTTCTCCTTGCATGCCACGATGGAAGTTATTACCACGTTCACCTGTCCACGCCACCATTTTCCACTAAAATCTTACATGCAAGAGGGGGGGGGCGGTGAGAGGCCGATCCAAAAGAAATCTGTCCTGCCATCACCCTCCTCATGCCACGCCATCGACAGCTATCTCCTCATTCCCCTTTCCTTGACCACGTTAGTTATTTTCTCTGCCACCTTCTTCTTTTGCTGCATGCAAAAAGGAGAAAAACCTGGAATCTTTTTCTCTCTCCTTATTTCTTCCCCCGACTCCATCTTCTTCACTTTTCTTCGATTTTCTGGTTCTTCCGCCTCGTTAGCTCCGCTCACTTTGCTCCGTCCGACACTGCACCACCTGGACAAGACTGAAGGCCGGCGACTCCCTTAGCGCTTGTGAGCTTGAGAAGCGCAACAAGGAGCCCCGGGAAGCTCTGAAACTTCTCCCTCATTCCGACACAGCACAGTACCAAACCAGTCACGAGAGGCAAGTGAACTTCTGTCATTCTATACTATCCGATAGTCAAACGGACGAGAATTGGGTCATGAATAGGCTTGTCGTTGTTGTTGTTGTTTGCTGGATTGGTTGGTGGGGGGTGCTGGTGGCGCGCGGTGAAAGAAGCCGCGATAGGAATAAAGTGCGAACTCGACTTGCGGGTCAGTGATTGTTGGATAATCAGTCAGTGTGTTTGCAGAGCCATTGATAGGTGAGTGTAGCGAATGCTATTAGTGTCGTTTGAGTTGTAGATAAGCGCCGGGGTCTGTTGAGAGTGAGCTATGACTAAAAATTTGGAAAGGAAGATGGCAAGTTGGTTGGTGAGTTCGGTATGGTGAAGTAACTCGGTGCAAGTGTAGACGAGGTGATTCAAGGAGCTGTGAATAGAGCAAGGACTGAGGTGGCAGTGAATGATTCTGAATATGAGTGAAATACGGAACATGGTTGTGTAATTCTTTGAGTAACCGAGGAAGGTTGTAATCATGCTAGGGATGAGCAAGTAGTTAGGCATTAGAATTTGGGTCATGGAGGGTTCATGGACGATTCAGGGAGGTAGGGAGTTAGACTTTGCAAAATGAATGTTTATTAATGCAAGTTGTAACTATGAGACCTAAACGGTATGTTCAGTATATCGGTTTCGTGTTAGTTCTTATTGTGGCATTGTACAATAGGTTGTTAGAATTATAATCATGGTACTGTGAGCTTGAATCGGAATGAGAAATTAAGCGACGTTAAGTGACGTTGTTTGATGTGTTCGTAATCTGGATAGTGAATGAAAAAGTACTTGTGCTGGTAATTGCTTGATTGAAATAATTGAAATGCCATCGGACTGTGATTCGATGATGCCCCAAGGAGCCGTAGGGAATGCAGGATGCCGTGGTCGGTGGAACCACGATGCTTGGGAGGATTCTACCCTGGATGCCTCGGAAGTATGAACAGGATGCCGTGGTCAGTGGATCACGAAGGCTGTGCGGGCTATTGAGAGTTTCGGCATACATCGCGGTAGACCGGAGGGGGCATCGGATCCTGCCATACGGGAGTTTTCCTCATTGCATGACCGGCAAGCGCACCAGGCATGTGACTTGGAGTTGAGAATTAAAATATAAGTGAAAAGATGAATTGTGTGTGTTCGTATGTCATGAAAGATTGCATTTGATATTGAATTATATCGTGATGCTCATGACTGGGGTCAGTTATTCTAGTGGTTAATAGTCTGGTTGAAATGTTAAACGCGGTTTATTCTATTGGTTAATAGTCTGGTTGAAATGTTAAACGCGGTTTATATATGCATGACCTGATTCGTATTGCTTGATGAGTTATTCATATAGTATAGCATCATAGATATTTCATTGCTGAGCTATCACTCACTCTTGTGGATATTACATTTTTCAGATTAATAAATATGAGCTTTCCCTCGCCTGCTGTTCCTATCACCCTTTTTGGCTCTCCGATTGATTTCAAGGGCCGACTCATCCCATTCGCCGACCCAGAGCTCCCAATAGTCTGACTGGTCTGATATGAGGCTACCTTATGGGTGGATGTGGGACTACCCAACCACAAGGTGCCCATCAGGCTGGTTTCGATTTTCATTGACGTCGGTGGCAATTTAGTGGGATCGCTCAGATATCTAGTGAACGGAGATGGTGGCAGCAACGGAGCTAACAGAGGGGGTAGGCGTGGCTGAGCTGGTCGACGGAAGTTGTCGGAGGGAACCATTTTGAGGCATGACTAGTCGGTTTTTGTGGGGTATGGAGTCATGCTAGTTGGGTGACACCTTTTGACTTATGTTATAGGTGAGACGAGTAAGTGATCCATTAGGACACAATTTAGGGATAGAATCCCAAGTTGGTCGTCGCCCTGTACATCACCCAACGTTATAAATAAAGAGAGACGAGTTTCCTAAAAATGATAATAACTTTCGCTGGGATATTAACAAAATGAATTTAGTAAGTGATGTGAGTAGTATTGGCAAGGGGCAAGCCTACGATGTCACAGCCTAGTACAGATACCTTCTTATTACCGTAATCCTGACAAGACCTTCTTTCCTTATTACTCATCCAGATCATTTGCGTGGTACAGATACCTATTAATTCAACTTTTAGCCATTCGTACCTTGTCTAATGCCCCATTCAATCCAAGCTATTTGATTGATTAGTATAGAAATAATAAACATAGGAATGACAACGCTTTTTAGGAAACTCATCTCTCTTTATTTATAACATTGGGTGATGTACAGGGCGAGGACCCACTTGGGATTCTATCCCTAAACTGTGTCCTAACGGATCACTTACTCATCTCTCCTATAACATAAGTCAAAAGGTGTCACCCAACTAGCATGACTCCTGATACCATTTAATTACTAGGCTGTAGCATCCTAGGCTTGCCCCTTACTAATACTAATCACTTCACTTACTAAATTCATTTTGTTAATATCCCAGCGAAAGTTATTATCATTTTTAGGAAACTCGTCTCTCTTTATTTATAACGTTGGGTGATGTACAGGGCGAGGATCGACTTGGGATTCTATCCCTAAACCGTGTCCTAACGGATCACTTACTCGTCTCGCCTATAACATAAGTCAAAAGGTGTCACCCAACTAGCATGACTCCATACCCCACAAAAACCGATTAGTCATGCCTCAAAATGGTTCCCTCTGACAACTCCCGCCGACCAGCTCAGCCACA
The DNA here is from genome assembly GCA_024733475.1 of Syzygium grande. Lineage (NCBI taxonomy): Eukaryota > Viridiplantae > Streptophyta > Magnoliopsida > Myrtales > Myrtaceae > Syzygium > Syzygium grande. Next base: position 20,259,943 of record JAMXDD010000005.1, on the reverse strand, counting down.
CCTGCCCCCTCCGTTAGCTCCGTTGCTGCCACCATCTCCATTCACTGGATATCTGAGTGGTCCCACTAAATTGCCACCGACGTCAATGAAAATCGAAACCAGCCTGATGGGCACCCTGTGGTTTGATAGTTCCACATTCACCTATAAGGTAGCCTCATATTGGACCAGTTGGACTATTGGGAGGTCCGAGTCAGTGAATGGGATGAGTTGGCCCTCAAATTCAATCGGAGAGCCAAAAAGGGTGACAGGAACAGTAGGCGAGGGAAAACTCATATTTACTAATCTAAAAAATGTAATATCCACAAGAGTGAGCGATAGCTCAACAATGAAATATCTATCATGCTATACTATACGAATAACTCACCAAGCAATATGAATCAGGTCATGCATATATAAACCACGTTCAATATTTCAACCAGACTATGAACCACTAGAATAACTGACCGCAATCAAGAGTATCATGATATAATCTTATATCAAATGCAATCTTTCAAGACATACGAACACACACAATTCATCTTTTCACTTATACTTTAATTCTCAACTCCAAGTCACATGCCCGGTGCGCTTGCCGGTCACACAAGGAGGAAAACTCCTATCTGGCAGGATCCGGTGTGGCCTCCGGTTTGCCGCAGTATACGCCGAAATTCTCAACAGCCCACGCAGGCTTCGTGATCCACTGACCACAGCATCCCGATCATACTTCTGAGGCATCCGAGGTAGAATCCTCCCAGGCATCGTGGTTTCACGGACCACGGCATCCCGCATTCCCTACGGCTCGTCAGGGCATCATCGAATCACAGTCCGACGGCATTTCAATTATTTCAATCAGGCAATTACCAGCACAAGTACTTTTTTCATTCACTATCCAGATTACAAACACATCAAAGAACATCACTTAACGTCACTTAATTTCTCATTCCGATTCAAGCTCACAATACCGTGATTATCATTCTAACAACCTATTACACAATGCCACAATCAGAACCAACACGGAACCAACATACCGTTTAGGTCTCATGGTTACAACTCACATTAATAAACATTCATTTTGCAAAGTCTAACTCCCTACCTCCCTGAATCATCCATGAACCGTCCATGACCCAAATTCTAATGCCTAACTACTTGCTCATCCCCACCATGACTACAACCTTCCTCGGTTACTCAAAGAATTACACAACCATGTTCTGTATTTCGCTCACATTCAGAATCATTCACCGCCACTTCAGTCCTTGCTCAATTCACAGCTCCTTGAATCACCTCGTCTACACTTGCACCGAGTTACTTCACCATCCCAGACTCACCAACCGACTTGCCATCTTCCAAATTTTTAGTCGTAGCTCACTCTCAACAAACCCCGGCACTTATCTACAACTCAAACGACACTAATAGCATTCGCTACACTCACCTATCGATGACTCCACAAATCACACTCTGACTGATTATCCAACAATCACTGTCCCGCAAGTCGAGTTCGCACTTTATTCCTATCGCAGCTTCTTTCACCGCACGCCACCAGCACCCCTCCACCAACCAATCCAGCAAACAACAACAACGACAAGCCTATTCATGACCCAATTCTTGTGCATGCGACTATCGGATAGTATAGAATGACAGAAGTTCACTTGCCTCTCATGACTGGTTCGGTACTGTGCTGTGGCGGAACGAGGGAGAGGTTTCAGAGCTTCCCGGGGCTCCTTGTCGCGCTTCTCAAGCTCACAGGCGCTAAGGGAGTCGCCAGCCTTCAGTCTTGTCCAGGCGGTGCAGTGTCGGACGGAGCAAAGTGAGCGGAGCTAACTAGGCAGAGGAACCGAAGAAAAGTGAAGAAGATGGAGTCGGGGGAAGAAATAAGGAGAGAGAAAAAGATTGGAGGTTTTTCCCTTTTTTGCATGCAGCAAGAGAAGAAATGATGATGTGGCGTGAGAAGCAAGAGGTTAGGTGGCAGAGCACATAAACTAACGTGGCAAGGAGAGGGGAATGAGGAGACGGCCGTGGCTGCAATGGCATGAGGAGGGTGATGGCAGGACAGAATGGAAGAGGAATAGATTTCTTTTGGATCGGCAATTTCAAGGAAATTCCCCCCCCCCCCCCCCACTTGCATGTAAGATTTTAGTGGAAAATGGTGGCGTGGACAGGTGAACGTGGTAATAACTTCCATCGTGGCATGCAAGGAGAAACATGACGGACTGGTGGTGTATTGTTGGCGGGAAGGATGATGGTGTGGAAACTAGGAAGAAGAAATTACAACGCGAATTCGTACAAACGAAAATAACGTGAACGGTTAGTTCATAAAATGACGATAACGAATGAAACGATAGGAAATCACAGGATGTCATGCGGTGGTTGACGTGGCAGTGTCCAAAGTTTCGAAGTTCCGAAGTTGACACTTTTCAACTTCTATAGATAAGCAGGACTAGCCACTACCTAGCTTGCATTTGTTTACTTTGTCTGTTAAATGAACCGATGAAATTCAGGATGTCACAATAGGGGTGAGCATGGTTCCAAGTTCTAGCCTAGAACCTAAGAACCTGACTAGCGAGAACCTGTAGGTTTCAGGTTTCAAGTTATGCATGGTAAGTTCCAGGTTCCAAAAATTGACGAACCTATTATGACAGGTAGGTTTCAGGTTCTAGGTACGTAGAATTTGAAACCTGAAACCTAAACGAGGTTTTTGTATTTTTTTCTTGGTTTATGTCTTCACGTGATCCTGCAGTATTTTATGGCGTTAGGTGATGGGTGTATAATCTGAAATCACTAATTGAGCTTTCATTTTATGAATTTTTAATGTTTCATATTTTTCGTGTGTCTAAATGTAAGCTGTGGTCAATGAATTATAGCAGCAAGTGATAGTCATTCAAGGTGATGATTCACTACAATTATTCAATTAATAATACAGATAGAACCTAGGTAAAACTTGAAACCGACCTTTGAACCTATAATAGGATAGGTTCCAAGTTTCAAAAAATGAGGAACTTATTCTCATGGACAAGTTCCACCAAGTGGAATCTGTACAGAGCATGGTACCGCTCACTTCTAGTATCAATTCAAGCAATGACTTCTCAGTTTAATTATATTTATTTGAACCGTAATACCAGAAAAACTAGTCTTTTGTATTCTCTTTGGTGAATGATAAGCTTGTTCAGTATTGTTGCGTTTATTTTCATTTTGTTTAGCTAAAAATGAAATTAAAAAAAAGAACCTGTTAGACCCTGGAATCTACCCTAGAACCTGTGATAGGGTAGATTCTAGATTTCAAGTTCTTACGGGTAGGTTCCAAAAAATAAAGAACCTGTACCTGAAGGTAGATTCCAGGTTTTAGGTGAAACCTGTAAAGAAACTGGAGCCACCTACCTCTAGTAAAACAACAAGTTCCATCTTGAAAGTGGAGGTAACTGCCGGTTTTATGATTATTTCAAGGGTGAAGACCAATTTCAAGAGTTGGACTTCACAAGGTAGTGTAGATATAGTGATAATCCAGGACTCTTAAGAAAATGGGAACGAAATTCAAACGACCATGATGCATTCCTTCTTCTAGTGAAGTGAGCCTCAAGATGATGACCGTGGATTTCCACTGCCATTCCAGGATCACTCGAAGACATTTTGTCTTGATCATTACCTGATCCATTAACTTGTCCGTCGAAGAGCTGGGTCCATACTCTCATTTGTCGTCTTTCATGACCGAGTCGGTATCGCACATGCGGGTTCTCTTCCTCGAAGCAGCTATCATTCTTTTCACAAAACTAGCACCAGACTAATCTCCTGACAGCAGAAGAATCGAACCAGGAGGTGGCCTATCTAGAAGTGTAGAACCGTTTCAGCAATCTAGTTTGTAATTAGTTTGCAGATTGAATGTATTGTGGGACTTAGTTTAGCACTGAAGAATAGATAGTGGGTTCAACTGCAAAAAATCAAAAGGTTGGGGACTCAATTGATTTGTGGAAGTTTCCCACGATATTTTAGTCATTTTTTACCATATCTGCAACACATGTCATCCCTCGAGCAAAGGCTAAACCAGTCTCGGGCAAGGCTATTGGTCCGGACTGTTTTCATCACCATCGAGTACAGGGCCCGAGATGACAATGCGCCTCAATTTAAGTCAAATTTTTGTACCTTGGAATCGGATAGTCCATAGGTTTTTGCTTGTAATAACTATTACATCACCCCCTTGTGTAATTGATATTACAATCTGTCTATAATAGTTATTTCTAGTTCAAGCTTTAAACGGGCCTAAAAAGATTTGAACTCGGAACTTTCTATTCTGATAGCATTTTTGAGATTTTATAGGATGACTGCCAACTGTTTTAAAAATTTAATTTGCGGAATAAATGCGTGGTTTAAATAATTAAATATTCAAATAGACAAAAATCACATATTATATGATTGATAAAAAAAATTTAAAAAAATAAGTAACTAAAGAAATGTAACAACAAGGAAATTGCATGAGTCTATGGTGATCACAACTTTACAAAAGAAAAAATTCACGAAAAGAAGGTACAGTTATCTAAGTTATCATGACCAAATCATTATATTATTTATAATATAATTATTATCTTAATCACTAATCATATTATAGTTGATGCCCAAATTTTTATTTAATTATTGTTTCAATCATACCACTAATTATGTAAAAATAATATTACTAATGTACATGTGGTATTAAACTCAGGGATTTTAATTGACTATTGAAATCATAGTTACTATATTCTCTATAATTCTATTTAGGAATATTTTGAGAATTCTCATACTATTCCACGTTCATTACGCAAGTCATTTATGAAACCAAATAGTGTAATAGGTATAACATTATTTAGACCAAATGGCGCAATAGTTACTACATCCATATTACATGGTAACGCAATAACTATTTCATCATCACCGTATTCCATTACTATACCCAAACAGGCTATAAATATGAATACGATACCATTGTTACAAAGCTAGAGCTTAATAGTTCGATTTTCTAAGAGCTCCAAATTTTTTATTTCCACCACATAATCATAGACCCCCCATTATTTCGATGCTTTATCAATGGTATATCCATCTATTACGAATTTATGGGAAAAGTATCAGAAAAGTTCTAAATTTTTTAATTGTGTTAATTTAGCTAAATTGACAATAGGTTAAAAGGTTTGAGACTAAATTTTTTTTTTTACCAAAAAAAAATTTAGTATCAAACCTTCTAACCTAGTGTCAGTTTGGCTTTTCTGATTAATTTTGATCAGATATTACTAACGTGAACACCATTTGGGCTATGTGGCACCACCGACACTAACGTGAACAGTTTCTAATAATATTTTAATGTTTTTTCAATTTTTCCTTTTCCTTTTTTCCTTTCTTCTTCCTTTTGCCGGTGACTGACTATCGACCATAGGCGATGGCTGGCCACCATCCATGGCCGGGCGAGCTGGCTTGTCCTAGCGACACTCGACGAGGCAATGTTGGCCTAGGCGAGGGGGCCCCTCGCCTGTGGCAAGCAACGGCAACTCTCATCCAGGCAAGGCTAGCCTGCCCAACCATGGCTGGTAGCCGATGGCCGATCATCGGTAAAAGGAAGAAGAAAGGAGAAAAAGAAAATAAAAGAAAGAATAAAACAAAAAATATAAATATACATAAAAATATTAAAATGTTATTAAAAATTGTCAGGTCAGCACTAGCAGTGTCACGTAAGCCGGCCGATACCCACGTCAATAATATCCACCCAAAATTAGCTGTAATGACTAAATTGGCATGAGCCCAAAAGTTTGGGATAATTAAAATTAAATTTGCACAATTAAAAAGTTTAGAAGAACTAAATTGACACAAATGTAATAAATTTAGAATTTTTCTAATATTTTTTCCATGATTTTATAGCGATAAGAATGAGAAATTAATTTTAAAGAAGAAGAAGAAGACGACGACGACGACGACTAAAACAATGAGAATATTGGGGAGCTGCAAAAATTAAAATGCGGCAGAAGAGAATCGGAGCAAGCATGAGTCGTCGACCCAACTTAAATTAATATTCCAAGTCAACTATCCATTGTAGGTGTGGGTGTGAACATTGACTCTGACCACGAGAAATTTAATTTCCAATTGAATGCACACAGATGGGGCCGTACTCATTAAAGTGGAATCCCACAATCGATAGACGTCATCGTCTTGTTCTCTCCAGTCAACAAACAAAACCTCAACAAGTCAAATGAAGATTAATATGACGCTGACGCGCACTAAATCTGCTCCCCACGATTACATAGAGAGAGATTGCTTTTCCTGCTTTCGTGCTCTATTTATTTAGTAAAAAATAAATAATTTAAAAATAATATATTTATAAAATTAATATTTTATATTATTTATAAAAATAAATTAATAAAAATATTTTTATTATTCACGAATATATCTAAACATAAGTTATTGGCTAACTATTTCAAAGGGTTAATTTCCAAAAAAAAAAGCATCAATTTTATCTTGAGTGATAATTTTGGCTCAAACTTTTTTTTGTCTCAATAAAATTATCAACTTTTACTTTAATCCCATATCTGGCTCCAGTGATTTGAAATTTTCAAATTGTGCTAATTAGATTTGACATTTAAGTGAAAGTTAGTAATTTTTTTAGGAGACAAAAGAAGTTCAGATCAAAATTATCACTCAAAATAAAGTTTGTGCCTTTTTTTTTGTAATTAGGCCCTATTTCAAACAATACAAACAATCGTTTTTTTAAAAACATAAAAAATATAATCTTTTGAATCATTATATGTATGTTGCTATGTTGTTAAAGGGATGAGGGGTATGGATTCTAATATCACAGGTGTGGGGTTCGATTTTCGCGTTTTTCAAGAGGTAGAGCGTGAGAAAGTTAGAGATAGAACATACAAAAAAATAAAAAAAGAATTATTTATTTTTTACTAAATAAATGAAATGTTGAAACTTTCTTTGTCGTTTTTTTCTCCTGACATGTTAGCCTTGCTTTTTGCAGCTACGTGAAAAGGCCAACTTCCTTTCCCTCTAAGACTGCGTTTGGTTGTCCGGATTTCTAAATATGATAGGACTAGATAAGATAGAATAAGAAATCCTGGGATTTCTTCATATCCTGTCCACTGTTTGGTGGACTACGGATTTAAAGTCGGATAGGATAATTTTTATTTTTTATTTTTTGCTATTCACGGGTCTGGAGGAGTCAGTGAAGGAAAAAAAGCCAAGAAATTTTTTTGGTAAAAGCGCACAAGGTGTGGGGATGAAGATGATGCCGAGTAGAGTGTAGGGTTTCCGGAAAAATAGGCATTAGAAATCCTATCCAGGTCTATCCCACTCTCCCCCTCCCCCCGAATTTTTTTATCCAGGCTATATCCAGTCTATATCCGACCTTATCCTATTCTAGACCACCACCAAACACAGGATAGAATAAAACATATTCTATCCTGACTTTTATTCGATCGACCAAACATAGCCTAGAAGGCTAGAAAAAGAAGATTGGAAAGTAAAGGTAGACGTGAATACACAAAGCTAAAGCCAAAAGCAGAGGTGTGAAGTAAGATGCTTATGCCTGATTGAGCCCATATCCTACTCTCCACAACATCGGAATACAGTGAAAGAGAGAGGACTCTTAGAAAACCTTAGCTCCACACTTTAAAGGAAAAAATGACCTAAATAATTCATGCATTTTGGCACGATTTACAATAAGGTCTCTAACCTTTTAATTTATTCGATGTGGTCATTGAACTTTTGGTACATGTTCAATTCAGTTACTAAATTATATGAAAATATTCAATGTTTTCCCTTAACTTGAACTAATGCAAGGATAATATTGGACATTTCATATGGTCTAGTTTTAAGGACAATATTGAATAAATTAAAAATTCATGGACCATATTGCACATTAGGTTAAAGTTTAAGGACTACATCGAATAAATTAAAAGTTTATGGACGATATTGCACATTGAGCCAAAAGTTCAGGAATCATTTATGTAATCATCCCAACTCCAAAAGAGTATACCAATCAGTCAAACTGACCCACATTGCATAGGGCAGACTCCTCGCACCCTTTGGGTTGATTGGCTTAAGAAAAAATAAAATAAAATTACGATTAACAAAAAGATTGATGCAATACTAGCTAGCAATTTTCATATTTATCGGCTCAAGAGTAAAGTCGTGAAATAACTAAGCACAACGACTAAGATTGGGTGAATTGGTTGATCTTGAAAACTATAAAAACTTATTCCTAAAGGACATGTACAATGTGTTGCTAGAATGGAAAGCAGTATCACTTATTAAATAAATATTTGAGGAGTTAAGAAGATTGAAGAGATGCAAAACAAATTTACGACAATTCGACCTACTCCATTCTCTCAGCTCCAACAGCCTCATTCTGTTTGAGTGTTACTTGCATTAGTTGTGGCACAAGATCTCACATTAGAGTAGGTAGATGTGAAAACTAGCATTTCGTCATGGTGCATTAAAGGAGAATACTCATATGAGACAGTTAGAGGGATTTGCTATTCATACCTTATTTGATTATCAAAGAAATATCTTTTATGACTAGTCAGGACCATTCAAAAAGTCAATTGAACAGAAATTTACATAGAAAATTGGAGGATGCGTTTTTTTATTCATCTCTTTTTATAAGGAAAACTACTCAAAAATCCTAAACTTATAATTTAATTATAAATCTTTCAATTTGACTAATTTTGTATGATTACAAAATTTGCCAATTGAGTTCTTACTATATCTGATGCAGACATTAATCATCTTACGTGGCACGATTGGAACTAACGTAGACAATTTTTATAATTTTTTAAAAATTGCATTTATTATTATTTTTTTCTTTTATTTGGCCAAGTGAGGGTCATTGATTGGGTGAGGGCCAGCAAGCCCATGTCGGCTGCAAGCAAGGGCGCGAAGGCCCTACCCCAGGGCCATCGTGGCCCTTGGCGAGGCCTTTGCGACCAACAAGGGCCCTCGCCCAGTGTTGCTAGCCATAATGAAAATTAAATTAAAATAAATTAAAAAAATAAAATAAATTCAAAAAAAGTTTTACAAACTATAAAAATTCTCCACATTAGTACCGATCGTGCCATGTAAGACAATCGACATTTATATCCACAATTTCTGGCCAAAATTGGTCAAAATGACTCAATTGACAAGTTGTCAAAAGTTTATAACTAAATTAATAAAATTTAAAAGGTTTAAAAATGCAATATATATGATTTTTTCATTTTATATGTTATTCAAACTTTAGCTGCAATTCTCTGACCAAAAAAAAAAGCCTTTAGCTGCAATTCCATCTTGACAAGAAACAGCTCTTTCGTGACAAAACAAAAAGGCGTCCGTTCACACTGCAACTCGATCTGTAAAGCACACCAAATCAAAGTGATTTGGTCACGTCCAAGAAGATTCTCACTAAGGTCCGTACGTTGAATGCACTCGACTTTCCGTTATGGAGTACATCCGTTAGCTGTGAAATGTCCTTATTAGCTTGGCAATATAATTGGAGTACAAAATGAAGGAAATTGCAGTTACATCCGCCCCCATTTTGCATGATTAATATATGGAATGCGAGTAACATGGGAAAAGTTCTTTAAATTTACAAGTTTTCCTTTTTTTTTTAATCAAGTCCATTCGATAGTTTTAGCAACTTGAAGGGGAAGTTAGATGCATTAGTGTTAATAAAAATTTGATGTTTGAAAAAAGCCAGTGCTGCTATAGCACAAAAAGCTATTGAAATTTTGTTTAATTGTATCTTGAATTATCAAATTGGGAGATCGAGATCGAGAGAGGTGTTTACAAATACGACATAGTATTGTATCATCAATCCGCAATCATTGAAAACAAAAAAGAAAAGGTTGACTAATTGATAAATCTCAATCAGTGGAAGATGCAACATAACGATATATTGTGGACACTTGCACAATAAATCATCACACCATACAATATCAAGTGTCAGCTATTTGATGGCACATATCGACAAACAAAATAATCAATTGCTTGATAATTTTTTCGAGGTTAAATGACACAAATCCATATATTATTAGGGTTAATACCACAAAAACTACAAACTAGTACACCTGTAACAAATTTATCCCAAAAAAATTTTTTGATCATAAAAAATCTCAAATTGATACACTTGTGATAAATTTACCCTCATTTAGCTTCCATTAAATTTCACCTTTAAATTTGCTGACGTTGATGGCACATGGTGATGTGGCGTGAAATCCATAGTGTAAATATTATGAAAAACTCCAAATTTGTTCGTTAACGGAGGGTAAATTTGTCATAGGATTACTAGTTTGAGGTTTTTAATGGTCATAAAATTAGTTTAGGGTAAATTGTCACATGTATACTAGTTTTAAATTTTTACTGATCAAAATTTTAATTTGGAGTAAAATTGTCACAGGTTTACTAATTTTGAATTTTTAGTGATTAAAAAAATTAGTTTAGGATAAATTTTTAGTTTGAAATTTTTTGTGGTATTAAGCCTATACAATAACATTCATCCTTACCACCGCCCGCAGCAGCTACGTTGACTTGCGCTCTTATCTCCCCACGAAGGGATCGGAGTTTGAACCCCAGCCTAGTCGTTAGGGATTCTTAAGTGTGGCGCTGTGGTGGTGGGTCCTGCGTTAGCGTCACTCCAGATTTATCTCTCCGGCTGTCGATCGTGCAGGGGGTTCCTGGGTTATCAAAAATAAATAAATAAATAACATTCGTCCTTGCGCATTAAATTTCTTCTTCCACGATGGGGTTCCGACCAGCAGCATCCACGCCAAGCACAAGGAACTCACCTTGTGACCCACAAGAATTCCGGCGAACCGAACCGTTACCACCACTAAAAGGAAGCTCATAATGCATATGTACTGCAAAAATGAGGAGCCAATGGGATGATCACTCTGCTTTTGTCCATTTGTGACCAAGACCAGCTGGTCAAATGTGTCGTCTCCACAGAAAATGAAAGTCCATCAGGCAAGAAAGCATGGCCACATCTCATTCTTACGTATTCCGCACCTCTCGCCCATTATCTTTTGGCAAAAGCAATTTCACTCGTCTGGATGAGAACATTACCCCGAATTATTGTGTACCGAATTTTGCTTTATTTTTGTCGTTTTGGGATTATGTATTGGGTCGGTCTGTTTCCGGAAACATTCATGCTGCTGAATATGATTAATCAAGAGTATCATTTTTGCGTAAAATGACGTCATTTTTGCGTATTTGGACTGGCTTTTAAAATGGAGTTTAGAGACATTTACCAATGTTTATTCCGTGGACTCAAGTAGCGATAAGCATGGTTTCAAAGTAAAACCCGAAACCAAAGAACCGGACCAGTGGAACCTATTCGGTTCTAGGTTCCATCAAACTTGAAACTTGAAACTGCTCACCCCTAAACTAAAATTCTAACCACAAAAATCTTAGGTTTGGGTTGGACCGAGTGGTTGGGGTCCTTGGTCCTATTGCTAGAATATAACAACTTGACTTGGTCCTAATAGGTCAAGCCCTCCAAAAACGGTAACTTATCAAGATGTGTAAATTTGACTTGATTGTTCAAGTGCTTACTCGCAATTATTGGATCACTTTATAAAAATAATTCTATGCATCAATCTTAGTATCATTAGTTTTGGTATCAATTTAGGGGGCACCAAATGATGGTTAGCATAATTACCTTCTGAAGACGCACTTTCGCCGCAGTATTATTGACCTTGTTCGTACTTTATACTACTTGGTAAGAGTGTAGACTAAAATTTCCTTCAGCTGGTGGCCTCTCACCATCTAGGATGGCGGCAATCTGTACTTCACCTAACAATACCAAGCTTGTATTGAAAACTAATGTCTATCTTAGTTATTTTAGTGATGAAAAGAAGACCTAGAAATATTTTTTGAGCAGACATTCGGGGAAAAATTAAGAAAAAAGGTTTTGCTAGAAGCATAAAAAATTCAAAAGAAGCGATTGTGACCTAATTCTTCCTCGAAAGCATTATATGGAGAGGTTACTTTATATAGTGGATTTTCCGCTGTGACAAAATGATACAACCTTGCTAATTGGATCTCAGATTCTAATGAAACAAAATCCATGGTGGAGGTGCTGTAACTTGGAAATCAACCAAACAAATTTACAAGGGAAATGAAAATCTTGCTAGACCAAAAGTCAACTTGGTTGCAGCAGATGATTCTGATGGTGTAAATGTTGCAGTTATTTCTCATGCCAATATCGTGACTAATGTGAAAGAGGTGTTAGTAAACATGTACTTAAAAAAAATGCTTTATCCTCCTACACTCTAATAGGGGAAGGATAAGAGATTATTTATTTTAGTGATTTGAGAACTGCTCGTGTTTTCGGCAAATTTCTTAGCATATGTAATGTGGTAAGGCAATTACTTAAAGATGGAATTTTGTCCATTTATATTTGGCCAATCCTCTAACTATTCATCGAGGAGAATGGGACTTCAGCGAGTTGAGAAAAATCAATGGCAACAATAACCCAACCTATTTGATTGGCAATCCCATGAAAATCAACTGTGACGGTAACAAGTCGCTTGTTGACCTAATGATACACTATTAAAAATTATTGTCCCTCCCATGGTGAGAATAGTGCAAGACTACAATGAAAGAGGGGTTGGGTTAAGCTCTAAATGATTTGTATTAAATTGTAGTATATACTTGATAAGATCACCTATATATAAGTATGGAGCAGGGCCACTCATATGAGAATTTTGGAAAAATCTCCTGAGCACTTACGAATAAACTAGGCATGCACATGGCCTAGTAGTGCAAAACCATGCCAAACAACAAAGCAATATTAAAAAATTAAGCTGAAGTATATATTAGGTACTTTCAAAAAAATAAAAGGGTTAATACCATAAAAATTCTCAAACTGGTATATCTATGGCAAATTTACCCCAAATTAATTTTTTGACTATCAAAAATCCCAAACCGATACGTCTGTGATAAATTTACCTTCTGTTAATTTTCGTTAAATTTTACTATCAAATTACTAAGTTAGATGATACGTGAGAGATGACGAGTGTACTAGTTACCCTTAGTTTATCACAGGTATACAAGTTGTGATTTTTCGTGACATTAATTTAATTTAATGAAAACTAATGAAAAATAAATTTGTCACGAGTGTACGATTTGAGATTTTTGATGATCAAAAAAATTAATTTGGAGTAAATTACTCACAAATATATCAATTTGATATTTTTCATGATATTATCCCAAAATAAAAATATGCAAAATGTCATTAGGTGAAAGGTTTGATATTTTCGTAATTTTTTGGGTGTTCGGGGGTTCTCTATCTGTTGTAGAAACCATAGAATTTTGTCACCCTCGGATTCGCAACGGTTCCAAAACTCAAGCGTCACGAGATTCTCTCCACCTCGTGATCCGGGCCACTCTGCACACGTTCCCAAAGGCCCGCAGTCATTGCAGCTCTCTTACCAAGGCAACAAACAAACAAAACAAGAAGAAAACAACCCGCGATCTCTGGGGCGACCATGCCATTCCTCACATGTTGCTCACTTCAAGAAAGGCTCCCAATTTACATAAACAAGAAATAACAAAAAAAGAAGAAGAAGAAGAAGAAGCAGCTCCAAAAATGGACCCAAATTTAATAATCTACACCGACGTAAACCAAAGAAAAATCGCCACCTCCCTCTCCAATCTCAATCTGGACAAAGAGAAAAATGAAAAGAAAAAAATAAATGTTCATCTCTCAACGTCATGTGAATTATGAAAGAGAAGACGAGCAGCAACACTGGTAGTCATCTCCAACACGCAAAACCACCAACCAACTCATCAAATTATTTCACACATCACCACCTCCAAGACCTTACTAAAAATTAACCTAATCACATCTTCCTTTCTTTTTTTTTTTTCAACCTAACAATAGTAGAGCACACCACAACAAAAAAGAAGAAGAAGATGGCAATTGACATATAGTAATTTTGAGAAGAAAAAAAATTGCACATCTAAATGCTTAGCGTTGCGGAAGCGGGTTCCACTTTCCTCAATTGGATCCCGTTCTTCTGCGATTCGTCCTCTTCGTAGTACACGTAGGCGAAGCCGCCGTGGCGGGTCAGATCCATGCCCGCCATCTCGTCCTCCGCCGAGATCCGCAGCAGCTTCAGCTTGTGGAGCACGAAGAACAGCGGCCCCATGGTGGCGCTGACCCACCCGGTTATCACCAGGATTTGGATCACGTGCGCGGCCAGGAGCCTCCCGCCGCCGCCCATGAGGAGTCCGTAAGGGCGGCCCGCCCCGTAGACCTGGGCCACGTAGTCCTCCGAGGCGAAGAGCGCCGTGAAGAGCACGCCCCACGCGCCGCACCCGCCGTGGAGCTGCGCGGCCTCGAGCGGGTCATCGAACCTCAACTTCTCTGCCAGCTTGTTGCAGCCGATCAGCACCCCAGCGGCGACGAACCCGCATATGATCGCGGCCCAGGGCTCGACCACCGAGCAGCCGGCGGTGATGGCGGCGAACCCGCCGAGGAGGCCGTTGCACACGTCGGTCACGTTCCAGTGCCCGGAGAGGAGGCGCTTCCCGAACAGCGTGGTGAGCGCGGCGGTGCAGCCGGCGAGGGTGGTGGTGACGGCGGTCCGGCCGACAGCGCTCCACTGGCCGTAGTAGCTGCCGCTGGCGTACGGGACGAGGATCTTGTTGAACGAGCCGGGGTTGAAACCGTACCACCCGAACCAGAGGAGGAAGGTGCCGAGGACGACGAGGGAGGCGGAGTGGCCGCGGAGGGAGACGGAGCGGCCCGAGTGGTCGAAGCGGCCGATGCGGGGGCCCTCGATGAGGGCGCCCCAGAGGCCGGCGATGCCGCCAACCATGTGGACGACGCCCGACCCGGCGAAGTCGATGACGCCCGACCCGAACAGCAAATCGCCCGAGTTGAAGGCGCTGGCCCACCCGTCGGAAGACCAGAACCAGTGGGAGACGACCGGGTAAACGAACCCGGTCAAGAAGGCGGAGTAGATCAGGTAGGCGACGAACTGGGTCCGCTCGGCGATGGAGCCGCTGGTGATCCCGGCGGCGGCTATGGCGAAGGCCCACTGGTAGAGGAAGTTGCTGTAGTCGATGGTGGGGGAGGGGACCTTCTTGAGGCCGAAGAAGTGTTGGCCGATGAAGCCGTTGGAGGGGGAGCCGAAGGCGAAGGCGAAGCCGAAGAGGTAGTAGAAGAGGCCGCCGGCGGCGGCGTCGAGGACGTTGGTGAGCATGATGTTCATGGTGTTCTTGGCGCGGACGGAGCCGGCGCAGAGCATGGCGAAGCCCAGCTGCATGGAGAAGACGAGGTAGGCGGAGAAGAGGAGGTAGGTGGTGTCGACGGCGTAGGAGACGAAGGAGAGCTGGCCGCAGATGTAGGAGGCGGCGGCCGTGGCGTTGGTGGCGTTGGGGCCGAAGAGGGGGGCGAGCTGGTCGGCCGAGCAGGAGGCGGCGGAAGCCATGGTTGATCGAGAGCGAGAGAGTTGGGGTGTGGGTGTTGTTGAGAGGAAATCAGGGGATGGACATTGGTTAGGTGTTTGAAAGGAGGGCGACGGAGTCTGAACGAGGAGAGAGAGACAGAAAGAGAGATGACGACTTTTACTCCGCACGAAAGGAGACGAAGAGAAAAAGAAATAAGAGAAGACGAAGCTGCGCAGAAAGCGAGATATACTAAAATTACGTATGAGCCGCGCCATTTCCACATCTTGTGTAACTAAATCCATCCAATTTTCACAAGAAAAATACAAAATTACCCGCAGTCACTCCATTTCAATTTAAGTGATCGCCCCAAATTTATTAATTTTCCTTTATTGCAAGTTTTCCAATATATCGAAGGCACTGCATTTTTTTCATTATTAAATTTTACTTCCATTAAAATTAGTTTTGTCGGAAAAAAGAAATTCCCAAGAAGCCCGTTCTTGTGTACGTTGTCGAGTGAATTTAAGGATAAATTGTCAAGTAGAATCTAAATTTTTTTTTTATATAGACAATTCTTTAACACGATCACTCGTTAACAAATTTGCACTTTTATTTTTATATATAGGGTGATGAGATGAAGCAAAACAAAAACCTTTTTTGAATATTTTCTAAAACAAAATGACAATGAAGTTCTCCAACTGAAAACTTTAAAAGATGGAATTTAATTAAATGAAAAATTCATAAAATAATAAAATTTTTTAAAAATGCCAGTGAAATCTCATTATGTTGAATTGACTGAAATTAATATCATCGACAAAGTGTTTAAGAAAAAAATGTCAAGATGCCTCATTGTGCGTAATATTTTTAGTAAATTCCTAGACATTCCATGATGCCCTACATTTATGTAAAAGCATCTCACCAATAGTAAGGGAAAAAGGCAAGTTCTTTAATATATAAAATAAAGAGTCGTGATATATATATTAGACTAATGAAATGAAAAATTAAAAAAAATCACCAAGAAAGTGAGCTTTTGAGATAAGAGGGAGAAATGATAGATAAGTTTTTATTAGAGCAATAATGAAGAAGAGACTTTCAACATTTTTCACTATGTCCAAGAAATTGTCTTTTCTCCTTACTAGTGGCTTTTCATAAAGCTTGTGAAGCATTATAGTGATATCTGAGAATACACGAAAAAAAATTCTTTGATACACTAAAAAAATTAAAACATGTGAAATGCATAATTATTGCAACTAGATCCTTAATTGAAATAGAAAACTCTAGAAAAAATGAAGGAATGTGGCATTAACTTTAATTCGCAATAGAATGATTGAGAGCAATTTAGTCTTTATAGCATAAATAGGATGGATTTAGTCATATAAGGGGTGGAAATGCGCCGCCCTATATACAATTAATAAAATTTTGTTTTGTTTTTTTTACACAAATGGCATCATTCTTTTTTATTTAAAAATTATAAGTACCCTCTCTTTCAAATCAATAGTATATGATATCATTTATGTAAACATTGATGTATTTCAATATGTGCATAGCGAGAAGTTATTCAAGAAACCTTAATTTTGTTTTTTAAAAATGAGAGTTTCCTACTTTCTTATTTCCTTTTCTCCAAGCCGATTTAATTTATAAAATTACCCATATCAATGGCGATGGTTGTGATTTATGCACCACAAAATTACACAGGTTATGTACTTAATTTTAATTTTTTTTTTTGAAGTTTCAATTTTCTTTTACCAATTTCAAAACCCACCCTTGGCTAGGAACCATCAAGTGCGTGTGTGTGTGTGTCTCTCTCTATATATATTGGGGTTGATTTCTTAGGGAAAAATATGGCCACAAAAAATTCTGAAAATAGAGATAAATATATGATCATCTTTGCGAACAATACCTTTTTTCGGTGTGAATGAAGACTTTTGAAATTTGATACCGTTCGGGGTGTTCCGAGGGTGGGTTTTGGCCTAATATAGTCTGAGACTGAAATCAATCAGCCTGGTGCACGTACTTTGTTTTGTTGAGAAAAAAAAAAGTTAAATATTCTATACCCCGATAAATTCTTTCTTGAAAATATTATATTTCTATCTGCCAAATTTAAAGGTCCGAACACGTAAATTAACAAGGGAGGACCCTCTAATTTCATATAAAGAAATAAAGTCCAAATATTTCAACTCACGAGACCCTTAAGTACAGCAACCAAGGAAGCTTCTATATTTTAGAGCTAATGGTCATAAGAATCGAGGCCATTTTAACCCTAAAAAATCAACCGTTTCAGCATGTTTCCTATCACTATTTTTTATCTGACCCGTACCACCATATTATTTTTGATCCGTTTGATAATTTGATGGTTAATCTAAGTCTTTTTACTCCCTCACTAAGGTTTTGGGCGAATAAATAATTTGTTTATTATTTTAATATTCTTTGATTTTTTTTAAAATTTAAGTTCGCTATTTTTCGATTCAGTCCCGACCTTTCGGCTTTCTATCTAATGCCTAAGGTGAACTTAAAAATAAAAAATGAATACAGAAATTTAAAAAAAAAACTTTCTATTATTCTGCCAAAATCCAAAACATTAATCAACTTTTTAAAAGTTACAAAAATAGTATACAAGAACTTATGTTAACATTTGTATCTTGTTGGGATTCATGTTTTTCGGATTAATGGATGAGATTGAACATTTAGGTAAAATTTAGGAATCATATTGAATAAATTAAAAGTCACGTTACATATTGAGCCAAATTTTAATGATGGTTTTTCTCCTTATCCCAAAAACCTATCAATTGTAAGATTGTGATTATGAGGAAGCTTCTCTTCTGTCTTCCTAACTTTTTATTGGTGGGGATGGAAACTTGGACCATGTTCCCATGAAATCCCATAGGAGACTCATCGCTGACCAGTCTCACTGAACTCAAGTTGTCAGGCCACATGATATTACTTTATATTAACCACCGTAAATACTACTCCTACATTTCAGCGAAAAGAAAATGCCGCTCCAATATTCTCGATTGTCAAAATATTAGTATATTTCGAAAGACGAGGCAAAGAGATATTAGTGAAATGAAAATTACAATATTTTTTTTTATATTGATTGTTTCACAAGTATCCTAACTATTGAGCGAACGAATTACGAGTGCTTCGTATGCACCGCGCTTGTTGTGATCTGCCCCCTCCTCCTTTGGTTAGTCGATCCTATTTGACCTTTTCGGTCGCCACCTATGAACCATCTTAACTTGGTAGATCATCTTGTTTCTCAGAGGAAGAAACACATGGTTTATATCGATCGATCTAGGATGCTATTATTTGTACGGAACGGCAAACACATGACAGAAAGCAAAGAAATGACACAAGAAATGTAAGAGATTCGGTTGATGTGACCTGTGTCCATGAATGACATAAAGGGCAAAAACTTATCGGTCAAAACTTGGAATACGACGCAAGGGAAACCTATAAATATTCTCTAACCTCTAAAATACCCCAATATTTGTCACACACTATTTTTGAGATATTACAAAATTAATGCTCATATATGTGTATATTTATTGATACCCTGAGAGGAAATGCTGGAAACCAATATATTAGTACCCTCCGCTTCTGCCACAAATCTTATGATCAATCGGGTCATCACAATTCTATTAAATTGAGTCAAAAATAAGAATGGCGCATTCTACTTAATAGAAGTGATTGGTTCCTAATCCGGTTCTATCCAATTGAACATCACTTATTTAACATGAAGATGAAATTAAAAAAGAAAACAGGTGAGAGATTTTGGCTTTTATCCGACAAAAAGAAAGAGGTCCAACCAATCAATAAGAGAAATCTTCCATGCTTTTCTCCGACAAATTTCGGCCAGATTATTAAAGGAATTAATTCCTCTAGACTACGTAAAAAAGGGCAACAAATGTGGCGGTGATAGAAGAGGGAAGCAAAAGAGATTGTCTCCATTTTATTTTGGCAACAAATTGGCAAGTGAATCTGGTCGTGAGGGAAAGAGAATACAGAGATGGATATTCTCTTTGGAAGATGATGGAAAAGGTTGGTCAACAGGGAAGGAATAAAAGGAAAATATGAATACAAAGAAAGAGGGCGAGAGATTTAAGCACTAATTGGAACGAAGTAAATTAGCGGGACCATTCATGGTGCTGTCTTCCCTTAATTTTTGAAGATATATATATATATATATATATATATATATATATATATATATATATATATATAGTCACTTCGGTTTGGTCCGGTTTCCACTTGGAATAGGGAACAGGCCGAACATTGGTTTCACTTTTAAGAATTGGGAATTGGACCGACACTCTTAAGAACCAGCTAGTTCGGTCCGGTTCGGGTGATTTTTGGTCCTCTCGCTTCGTCTTGCTCACCCCTCCTACATAAGGGTACTTTTGTTTCGCGGACAATAAATAAATGATTTGGAAAATATTTTCTTTAAAATAATCACTTGCATTTAAAGGAACGAAAAAAAAATTTCATCGTGCATGAAAATATTTAGATATATATTATCGTTGATGATGAAAGATTTTTTATTAACTAATTATTTCAAATAATACAAATAATTATTTTTAAAAAATTACTTTTCAAATTATCCATTTTTCATTTAACAAACGGAGCCTAAGCCGCATAAAAGGGATTCTAGCTACAATCGTTACTCTGGACATTCCTATAGGAGCACGAACATTCCATTAGTTGCAAATTAAATTAATAAAATTGCATATGAAGCAGAACAAAACAATTACAGAATGGCAGAAGCCAGCCCTTATTCTGTTCTCTGAAGCGGTCGGCTGTCAATTTTGACCCAAATGTTTGAGATCCAAACAACCGAGAAACATTCCAATTAGGTACAACGTTAGATTTCATAAGACAAGTACATTATATCATAGGTCTAAATATATTTCTCGAGTATTTTAAGGCTGCTTAAAATTTCTATTCCTAGACTATGATGTCTCTGCCTTGGATTTTAATAATATTTTGAATTGTTTAATTTTTTTTTTTTTTTTTTTTTTGTTTTTCTGCCCACCCAACAAAACCAAAAAAAAAATCAGAAAACAAAAAAAAAAAAAAAAAAAGTGATTCTCAAATTTGTCTTTGAAACAAGAAGAAACATTTGTTCTCTTCCAAAACCGCCGCACAAATTTTTGCAAAATGTGCCCGCACAAGTCTGCCCCCAAACTATTTCCTTAACAAAAGAACAGAAATTTTTACTATTTTAAGACGCCCCAAACGCTCCCTCCGATATGGCTGCTTAAAGCATGATGTCTCTCCTTGGAAATGACCCACATGCCCTTGGATTACTTTTGCCCGCCGCCCCTCCCTCACCGCCGCCCTCATCCGACGGTCTCAAAATGCCCTTGATTACTTTTTTTTTTCAACTTGATAACTTTTTTTTTATATTATGTGTGAATTTTTTTTCCTACATTTATCATGACTTTAGTGGTCTATTTATTTACTAGTTACAACAAGGAAACCGTCGAGAAAAAGAATTGTACCGAAACAAATGCCAAGTCTTCCTGATGTGCCAATAATTCATGACGATCACCTTTCAATTTATTGTTTATTTTTATTGATTAACGGGCTAGGATATAGGGGTGACAATAGGTTGGTTATGCTATTGGAAAGGTTCGAACCTAAGTAAAAACTCTAGGCATGTTCGTTTTGATTTGAATCCAAACATGAACTGTCATTACTCGAGTTAGGTTTCGACTTTGCGGTCTAGCAACTTCTTCTAAGCATAGGCGCATTCGTTTTGATCCGACTCGAAACTTGAATTGTTACTACCCAACCTAAAAAGATCAGGTGGGTTTGAGTTAGGTTTCGACTATGGGGTCTAGCAACTTCTTCAAAACGTTATCACAAGGGTCCGACACTTATCAGCGGACGTATATTCCAAATTTTTGTACCAAAAGGATTGGTGGTTTCAAAAGGCCACAGAGTTTGTGGCAATGAGAGCTCTCCAACTTACGGGGAGATCATCCAAATTAGAATTGTTTCCTTCTGCCAAAAGTCAAGATCACGTGCTTTACCTAATCACTATCATGGAAAAAAAACAGAAGAAGACAATGAGTGTGATAAAAGATCATCAAGTAAAAATGTCTTTTTCAGATGGACTATAGGCATGAAGTTCGGAGAATCAGTGACACAAAACTCCCAACTGATGAGTAGAGATGAAGAAGTATATGATGTCGAGAACGCCGGTTAGAAAGAATGCTTGGCTCTTAGAAAATCGGATAAAAAGTAGGATTAACATCATAAAAAACTCCAAATTAGTATATCTGTAATAAATTTACTTTAAATTAATTTTTTGATCACAAAAAACCTTAAATTGGTACAGCAATGACTAATTTACTCAAACTAATTTTATGACCATAAAAATTTCAAACTAATACACTTGTGACAAATTTATTCTATATTAAATTGAATTAATACCACGAAAAATCATAAACTGATATATCTATGATAAACATAGGGTAAAACCCAAAACTGATATATTTGTCAATTGCCGCGTGTTATTTAATAAATCAATTTGATAGTAAAATTTAACGGATACTAATAGAGGGTAAAATTGTCATGGATGTACTAGTTTATGATTTTTGGTGGTCAAAAAATTAGTTTGGGGTAAATTTATCAATTTGGGGTTTTTCGTGGTTTTAATCCTAAAAAGTAATGCAGAGAATTTAGGGAAAATTACCAAAAAAACCTGTTCACATCAGCGTTGATCAATCAAAATTGGTAAGATGAACTGAATTGACATAAATGCAAAAAGATTTATGACTGAATTGGTCAAAAAAAGGTTTAGGATTGTATTAACACAAATGCAATAAGTTTAGGACATTTTTTATAATTTTCCCGAGAATTTATTATGGATTCTAGTTTGCTTTTGGCATTGCAATAGGTCTGTCAAGAAGTTATCTTACAACTTTTAAAAACAAACAGTCGTGTATTGTGCACTCTAGCATGTTTTGAGGCACGAGGGATCCATATTGATGCGATATGACCACATGTACAAAATGGAAACCTCATTGTCGATTCTTCAAGTATTCTTATGAAAGCATTATACTAAGAAAAAAACGACCAAATGAAGCAAAAGTTAGAAATATAAAGCAAGATATTAACACACAGTAATCTGCATGGCTCGGCTAAATTCACTAAATCAAGCTTATTAAATAATTTGGCGTCACCAAAAAAGTTTAAGTAACAATTAATCGAGATTAATTTGTCAAAGAACTTCTTTTCGGGGAAGCATCTCGATTTGAACCCTAAACTTTAACCAAAATGAATATAAAGTAAACTTGCGAAAATTGTCATTAAAACATGGGTTGATATCACGAAAAACCCAAAACTGGTATACCCGTGATAAATTTACACTAAATTAATCTTTTGACCAACAAAAATTTCAAACTGGTACACTTATGACAAATTTACTCTCCGTTAAATTGGATTTATATCACGAAAAATCATAAATTGATAAATTTGTGACAAACAGAGGGGTAAAACCCTAAATTGGTACATCCGTCAAGTGTCACGTGTTATTTAACTCAGCAATTCGACAGTAAAATTTAACAGAAACTGACGGAGAGTAAATTTATCACAAGTATACTAGTTTGAGATTTTTTATAGTCAAAAATTTAGTTTGGAGTAAATTTGTCACATGTGTACTAATTTATGATTTTTCGTGATATTAATTTTTAAAACATCAACCGTCCCGACTCCCGCGACATTGAAATATGGAATTTTAGTGATGTTCATACATACATGTGTCCCTTTCGACTCGGATTGTGACCATTTAATATGTCATACACATATATGTATATATATATGTATATGTATATATATACGTTCATTTCGATCAATCAAATATTTACAAGGCTCCAAACAGGAAAGGCTCCAGCCAACTTGTCGCAATTCTCGAAACATGAGAGTAGAGAAGTACCCACCACCTCTACAGAGGGAATGGCAAGGAGACAAGACAAATTCGATTCCTTCCTCCATGGGTTTCTCTTGATCGATTGGGGTAATGTTTTCCAACCTCTTGAAGCTCTTGTGGTGGTGAGTTCGAGAAACCCAGTATCATCTGCACCGTGTAGCTAGACACGTTTCTTGAAAAGCCACGCACACTTGTCGTCTCCTCAAAGAATTATCTTAACTTTTCTTGAAAAGAGTGATCCACATTTAATCTATTTTGAGCATTACATGAGAATTTTGCTCTTACAACTTAATATTTAATTTGAGTTATAATTATTCTGCACCATCCATGACTTGGAGGTTTAAAGTTGGTGATCCCGTCACCGGAGCCTCACTAACATGAGGCATGCTATAGTTAGGTACTACGGTGGAAGCTGTTAAGAATTTCACTAACACTATGAGTTGAACTAGTAGCTTGGTAAAAAAGCATGTGACATCTTTCATCAGCAGGCCAATAATTTTGATGGTAAGGATAATTGAATAAGATTAAATAAAATTTTTGACCATACAGGTCCGTACATTGACCGAAACCGAAGGACACGTTTGCCGTAATAAGGAAAGCATAATTGAATAAGATTAAATAAAATTTTGTGTTAGTTAATGTATGGCTCAAATTACTCAAGGCGACCGTCACCGCATACGTTTGACCTGCAGGCATGACGTTGGGATATGGTCCTTGACCTTAATTATGGCTGGAAAATTCTAGAGGTATTACCACGAAAAATTTTAAAATTCATATACATATAATAAATTTACTAAAAATTAATTTTTTAATCATGAAAAATTTTAAATTAATATATTCATAATAAATTTATCTCAAACTAATTTTTTGACTATAAAAAGTCTCACACTGGCATATTTATGATAAATTTACCCTTTGTTAGTTTTCGTTAAATTGAATTAATACAACGAAAAATCACAAACTGGTACACTTATGATAAATGGAGGGTAAAACTCCAAATTGGTACACCCATTAACAGTTACGTGTCATCAAACTCAATAATTTGATAATAAAATTTAATAGAAACTAACGGAGGATAAATTTGTCACAATGTATAAGTTTAGGATTTTTGTTGATCAATAAATTAATTTTAAATAAATTTATCACAAATATATCGATTTAGAATGTTTCGTGATATTAACCAAAAATTCTAACATAAGAGAAAAATCATGGGTTAGATTGGGATTTTAAGGTCAGAATTAATAGTTGGATTTGGTGGGATTTTTCTGCTTCTCCATTTTAGATTCTGACTTTTAGGAGTGAGGGTTTTCAGGCTGAGAAGTAGAAAATTAGACGTTGCGAACTTTTCCTCAGTCAATGCTTAAAATCAAAGTCAAACTCAAATTCTAAACTCGGAAGATTGCTACAAAATCAAAACCACACACACACACACACACACGAGAAAGCTGCGAATCCAGCCTAGATTGTATTAACGTTGACCAAGATTCCATCAGTTCATACGTATCATGGATCGGCTACGAAACCCTAACGTTAGTGGGCTCCCAAAAGATGCTTGAGGATTGAGAAATTCGATCCAGGGAAAAAAGGTTTTTTTGTATTACTTGTGATGCGTACACAATCATACGTGAATGAAACCATACTATGATCAAAATGATATGTCAGTCTAATTGATGAAACAATGGCACAAAGACAAGAAGCTGAATCTGGGTAATTAACCAGGACACAGAGCCTTACAAAGATGTGGGTTTGTGAAGCCGGGGCCTGGGATTCGAGTGTTGACATCACTGCTCGGGACTAATTTTGAAAGTTTAAGGTATCAGAAAATTGGATTGATATCATATTTCTTGGCCATCGAAACTACCCAAGTATTTGTTTCCGTGTAAGAGATCGAGATATGATTTTGGAAATAACTAGTCATGCCTCTATATGCCTATCAAACTTAAGCTTCTTAGATGGATCAATTGGAAATTATGCATTATTTTTCGTGATACAAGAAAATAAGATCTGCAAATATATATCATTTGTCTCCCTCTTTGAAATAAAATTTCATGCCAAAGCTTAAGGCCAGATGCCCGCTTACAAGTCAAATCGTTAATAGGTTGTTCCACAAATTTTTGAATTTCTCCACTATATACACGAGGAAAAAGGAAAGAAAATACATAAATGAAGATAAATCTAACACGTCTCATATGTGAGATTATTATAACACAGCTTTATAATCAATTAGTCAAAACTCCTTGTGCGTCTCGCAAGAAGCATTTTCTTTGAAAATCCGAATGGATTATATGATTTGAATAT
Source organism: Syzygium grande (assembly GCA_024733475.1). Classification (NCBI taxonomy): domain Eukaryota; kingdom Viridiplantae; phylum Streptophyta; class Magnoliopsida; order Myrtales; family Myrtaceae; genus Syzygium; species Syzygium grande. The sequence goes on along the minus strand of JAMXDD010000005.1, from coordinate 20,234,349 downwards.
GTCATATGACACGCACATATCAGCACGTTCTTTGACAATTACTCGAAGCTTGATCAAGCTGATTTCACACTTAATTAAGATAATTCAGAGATAGGATTTCCCTTGGACTAATAAAGTCTTTCTTCCTTATGTTTATCGGTCTTAATCAATCTTTCATTTACTAGAAAGTGAGTTCACACGCTTCAGAACTTCATCATCTCACCAAATCTCGTGCCGGAAGAAACAAAGATCAGATTTGCTCTATTGTTGGTGCGACCACCATCGATCACTCGACCGCCATCTTCGTCGCTCGACTGAAAGCGACGATTGAGGTTGCTCACCTAAGGTGACCCGGCCAGCAACCTCGTTTTGGAGGTTGTAAGCAATCTTTGATTGATCCCAAATACCGTGGAGAAAGAGAGGCTTGGTCGATTATGCACACAAACTTTTGCAAGGAACTAAGGAAAAAAGAAAAAAAAAAGGGAATACATCTCAGTTGATAAAAAAGAAAAATGAAATAAATGGTTAACTCAATGTGTAATGTGATTCTTGAACTTTTGATTTATTCAATGTGGTCTTTTCAAACTAGTCTTTGAACTATATGAAAATATTCAATGTGGTTCCTGAATATTTAATTCGTTCAATATAATCCTCGAACTTTTGGTACATGTTTAAATTAGTCTGTATACTATATAAAAATACTCAATATTGTCATTCATGATACATTTTCATATAGTCTATAGACTAGTTTGAATATGTACAAAAAATTCAGGGATCACATTACACATTAGGCCAAAGTTGAGGGACTATTTATATCATTATCCCTTAATAAAATCAAGCATCCTGGTGTGTTAATTGTTAAGGGTGTAAACCAAATCTAAAAAAATTAGCCATTTCAAGATTTTAAGGATCTTAATCACCAAAATAGTACTCCGCTGATTTTTTTTTGGGTCGAAAGTACTCCGCTGATTAAGGAGAGAAAAAAAAAGGGAATCATGAGTTGATCATAGTCATGTGACGATAATAATGTTTGCTGGTGTTACCGAGAAAATGATTCCTTTCTTACCGCTGTAATGAAGTCATTAGTGGAACTAATCACTGACCTGACAGCTTCCGGACACAATCCTAGGATCAAGACTATCTTCACTATGTCGCTTCCTGTAGTTCCGAAATCTCCAGGTGCATCGATCTGATGACACTTAAGATTTTTTTTATGGCTTACCAGGAACTACACACCGATTCGCGGTACCTAATTATGACGTTTGTCCTAAACCACAGCTTGCCAATGCCGACATTTTGGATCTAGAGAGACTGAATATCAAAAGGGTATTTTTAAATCATTGAATTGAGTACTTTTTTTTTTGTTCAAAGGTAATATTCATTTCATTAGCTAGGATAGAATATGTGACATGTCTAAACAAAGCAAATCTAACAGAAACTTTAGGGAATTAGACAACCAGTCCGAAGGAAGAGTCATTTTACGATGGGCTTTAACAATCCAATCTACTAAATGATTTGCCTCTCTTGGACAATGGGCTATGCTGACGGACTAAAACTAGTCCAACAAAATCTTGCAATCTTCTACCCAGGCCTGTATGTGCCATGGGCTTTGAACAGCTCCCTCAATGAACTGAACAAGTGCTACGCTATCACTTTCCAGTTGAAAGTGCAGATTAGTTGCCCCCTATAGATCACGAAGACTTTTCACGTAAGATAGAGCTTCGGCCAGAGCAACGGTTTCCACTCCGATCGCGGATGAAGCTCGACAAGATTTCACGAAGCCGTCGATAATTACGCCCCTGAAGTCCCGACACACTCCAGCAATTGATCCTTCCGTCGATCCCTTTGTCCATTTGAATTTCAATACCCCTCTCGGTGGCTTAATCCACATTGTAGGTAGAGTTTGTGGATCATCATTCTCACGGTTCGCCACTTGATTCCACCTCATGAAACTTTCTTGCAAAGTAAAGCCTTCATTCACCACCGAGGTAGGATCCAGTTTTCAAGATCGGAATATGAAGGCGTTTCTTGCTTTCCAAAGCGACCATAATACTCTAGCTAGTAATTCTCTCCTCTGTGAGTTTTCGTTTACTTCGAAATGTTGGTGAACCCACGAATCCATTCTCGTAATCCTGTTCTCCAGAATTTTCATTTTTAGTTTGGGATCCTCCCAAATTGCTTTAGTCCAAGGGCATAATAGAAACAAATGTTCTACTATTTCTAGCATTCGGTGACACAATTGCCATATAGGGTCAGGTAAAGCCTTCCTTTTGTAAAGATTTTCTTTTGTTGGGATTGCGTTCTAGCATGCACTCCATAAAAACAGTCGAATTTTGGGATAGGAGTTCAATTTCCATATATTGGTCCATAGTGTTCGGGGGAATTGGTATGAAGAGGATGCTTGAGTTGTGTTTTGCTGTTGTGCTTCAGATTGTAGCTTGTTGTATGCACTCTTAACAGTAAAGGTCCCATTTTTACTTCCTTTCCACACCGGTTTATCCTTTCCTGCATTTATGCTCAATGGTATAGACATAATTTCATCCACTATGTTCTCTTGAAAAAGATCATTTAGTTTTTGTTCATTCCAAACCATATCTTCTTGATTTTTCAGCTCCCTCACCATTCGGGGGTACCCCTAATTTTCCGGTCCTCCTATCACCCCAACTGATAGCCACTTGTCTTCTCGAATGCATATTGTTTTTCCATCACCCATTGACCACTGTACGTCATTTACAATAGAGTCTCTACCCAACAATAAGCTTTGCCATCCCCATGAAGGCTTGGATCCCTTACCTGCATTCCACAAATGCCCTCTTGGGTAGTAGATACACTTCAAAAGATGACTCCATAGGGCTGAAGGCGATTGCGAAAGCCTCCAAGCTTGTTTGCCCAGCATCGCCTTGTTGAAGGTTATTAAATCTAGAAATCCCAACCCTCCATTATCTTTCCTTACTTTGAGGTGTTCCCATTTCTTTCAATGAAGTCCAGTTCAAGTATCATTCTGTTTCCACCAAAATGATGCGATATTTTTCTCAATGGCTTTACATTCACTAATTGGGATTTTAAATATGGATATTGCATATTGGGGAAGAGCTTGCATGATCATTTTTATTAGGATTTCCTTTTCGACCTTCGACTTTAACTTTTCTTTCTAGCCCTCCAATTTCATGTTCACTCGCGCCAAAATCCAATCAAACATTTGCTTTTTTTATTGACCCCAACATGAGAGAATGCCTAGATATTTCCCCGTCTTTTCAATAACTGGTACTCTCAATTCATAGGCCATATTCCTTCCGAGATCCTATGAGCAGCCGGTGTTGAAATAAATTCCGAACTTGTTCAAGTTAATTGCTTGCCTTGAAGTGAAGCAATATTGGTTCAAAATCGCAGCCAAATTCTGACATTCTAAGATTTTTCCATCAAGGAAGAAGATAGCATCATCAACAAACAACAAATGAGTTAGTGTTGGATAAAATATATTGAGCCGAATTCCTTTTATACTTTCATTCTCTACTGAACTATTCAAAAGATGAGATAGGACATTGGCTAGAATTATGAATAGGTAAGGAGATAGAGGATCTCCCTGCCTAATCCCATGAGTTGGCTGAAAGTACTCGAGAGGTTCCTTGTTTAATTTCACACTTAAAGTGATCGAGGAGATGCACTTCATGACCATTAATACCCACTTATCACAGAACCCATTTTAGACATCCACACTCCTAGAAAATCTCATTCCACCTGATCATATGCATTTTGCATATCTAGCTTTAAAACCGCCTGAAATTTCTTCACTCTTTTCCTGATCCTTAACTGATGGAGAACTTCCAAGACTATCGGTATGTTGTCCTGGATTTGTCTACCGCTAACAAAAGCACTTTGTTCCCTATCAATAAGATCAGGGAGGTACGGTTTTAGACGATTGGCCATCACCTTTGAGATGATCTTATAATCAAAATTACATATACTTATGGGTCTAAACTGGTTTAAACTCTCAGGATTAGGCACTTTAGGAATCAATGAAATATGAGTCATATTAAACCTAAGATCACATGTACCTGACTCGAAGAAATTTTCCACTAGTTTGAGTACATCCTGTTGGATAATATCCTAATTATGTTGATAGAATTGGCCATTCAATTCATCAGGATTGGAGCTTTCGTGGCTCCCAACTGAAATACTGTTGCTTTCACCTCCTTCATGGTCACATTCTTTGTTAATTCTTTATTCATTCCTTCTTGAACCACCCGAGGACATTGGTCTAGTATTGGTTGAAATTCTCTATCTCCCACTGTGCTGTATAGGGTCTGAAAAAACTCAACCGCATGTTGTTTTAACAAGTTGGGATCACTGCACCACTTATCTCCTCCAATCTTAAGCATAGAAATCCTGTTTATTTGTCTTCACTGAACAGTCGAGGCATGAAAGTACTTGGTGTTTTTATCTCCCTATTTCAGCCAATTAATTCTAGATCGCATGCTCCAGTACATCTCCACCTATCTCCATAGTTGTTCAATTTTCTGTGTGATCACCTGAATTTTCTCTTTGCTGGATCCCTCAATTTTGTTATTAGTAATCTCAGTTAGTTGCTGTTTAAGAGTCTCAATTTGGCAATAGGCATTTGAATTTTTTTTTTTTTTACTCCAACTTGCCAATTCATCCGAGACCTTTTTAAGCTTACTTACGAGGCTTTCCTGGCACAAAGTTGCGTCATCCCATACTGTTGATGCTATTTCTTTACATTCCTCATCCTCTAACTAGTAAGCTTCAAACTTAAATTCTTTTCTCCTTTTCACTGGATTGGAGTAAAGTGAAAGAAGAATAGGACTGCAATCTGATCCAATAGCTAGCAATGCAAAGGCTTCTGCTTCAGGAAACATGACTCTCCTCTCTATATTGCTAAGGACTCTATCGAGTTTCTTTTTAACTAATGCATCCCATCCCTATTGTTCGCCCAAGTAAAGGCGCATCCCTTGCTTTCAACATCTATTAGAGAATAATCGTTCAGGAATTCTTGAAATGCAACTAACCTGTAATGGTCCGCCGGTCTTTTTCCATTCTTCTCCCAATAGTAAAGTATCACATTGAAGTCCCCCATACACACCCAAGGAAGAAGATTTCTAGAATGGATACTCTTTAAATGATCCCAAAGTAAGATTATATCTCGTAAGTTTGTAGGTGCATGTAGAAATGTCATTCTCATGGTCATTCCCAATTCCTGTTTCCTTGCAAATCATATCGATATACTCCCCGGAACTAGATTCCAACTCCAAAGACACTTCTTCATTCCACATGACCACTAACCCCCTTGCAATTCCATTTGGATTCAGTACCACAGAGCTTTGGAACTTGAGATTTCTCCTTAGCCGCTTTACAACTATTTCTTTATTTTTTGTCTCAATGAGAAACACCACGACGGGCCTTTCATGAGCCACTAAGGCTCGCAAGCCTGGATTGTCAGGGATGTGCCCTAACCTTGACAATCCTAACACAAAAGTTTCATATGTCACCCGGTGGCTTATTAGGGTTAGCCACCAAAGCACATTCAAACAACCCTCCTGCAAACTGAATAGGAGCAGCATGTAACTTAGTATCGTCAAAGGAGTGAGAGCTGGCTCCTAGACCATCATATGGATTAAACCTTTTCAGTTTCTTTGCCCTTGGGGTTTTTGGCCCTTTTCTACCTTTCTTTGCAAACTTGCTGTCATCCTTCATGATTATGTTTTTGTTTTTTTTGGTAAGGATCCTTCATGATTATGTTTGGTCTTGAATAATCCAATAGCATAAGCTGAGTATCCTGATTACCTGCTGGTACAATTTCTAAGCATGTTACTGAGTCATCTTGCTTCCTTTTAAGTGTCGAGTCAGCTTGTTGAAAGCCACTTTGCTGTGGTGCCAGAACTTCCACATTGTCCTGCTGCATTACCACTTCATTATGAATAGAGTGTTCCGGTGTTTCAGGGATCGTCTCATTCTCCTCAAATGAGGGGACTTCTTTACCATAGAACACTTTCCAAGAGGGGTTATATTCTCAAGCTTCCATTTTCAGCCATTGGCCAAAACGTCCCCCAATTTTTTCCTCTAATCTTGATTCCTTGTATGGTATATCTTTGCAGCAAGTTGCATAGTGGTCAGTCCTTCCACACAAATAGCAATAATGTGGAAGTCTTTCATATTTGAAGTCCATCCACCATTTTTTTCCCTGAAAAATTCATCACCCTACTTGGCTTTAACGTGGCTACCAAATTCGTATGCACTCCAGCTCTTCCTACTTTGCAAGAACTAGCACCTCTTGCATCCAGCTTAACCTCTAGCACTATCACCTACTTTGCAAGAACTAGCACCTCTTGCATCCAGCTTAACCTCTAGCACTCTCACCAGGTTAGAGGTCGCATTACATATTGTTTTTTCGTTCAATCTCTCTAGGGGAAGCCTGTGGATATGTACTCAGAATGCACAACGTGAGAATTCGTAGCAATGAATTGATATGTTATACTCCCATTCTTTCAAAATCAACAAGTTGCTAGAAAAGGACCAGGCCCAGTACTTGATACTTTTCTTTTTTCCTCCACTGAGCTGAAAACAAGGGAAAACAATCCTTCTTCTAAGGGTTCACAAATGACATTTTCAGTCTTCTAGGCCTTTTTCATAGTGGATTGAAAGGCTTGGAAGTTAACGTTTGGTCTGGAATGGAGCTTCCCAATGAGCATCAATTTACATTCTTTCAATTTTTCCTCAGGGACTTCATCATCAATATTTGCTTTATAATCCTCAGACCACAAGTCACCTAGTTGTCTACATAATGCAGCCAATCTGAGTTCATGATTAAACTCACCTTCTATTGATGTGGTGAAAATGTAGGAATACAAAGTGCAGTAATAAGGTTTTACCAACCCAGCTCTCAGTAAGCACTAAAATCAACTGATTCTCCCTTCATATATGTTAGTAATCTCAAATGGGAGTCTGTGAAGTTGCTGGTTGTCGAGGTTGGTCAAGACCCATCTTTGAAGCAGGAGACCAGTGCCAATGACCGACTCTGGAGGATGATTTTGGGTGGGTTGTGTATAAACTGGGTGGAAGAGGCTCGGGCGAAATGGGTTTAGGGCAGATAAATATGGGATGGTTTACGACCGGTGAGGGTAAGTGTATATAGCTTGTACTGAGAAATGCCGCCACCCTGTTCCACTGATTAAGGTTTGAAACAGGGCCAGCTCTAGAGGATGCATTTTGGTTAGGGCAAATGAGATTGAAGGGCGTATGGGATTTAGGCGAGGAGGAAATTAAAAAGGGATGGGATGAGAGTTAGGGTTTAGGGCTTTGAATGATCTTGGGGCAACTATCACCATGGCGGTAAGGAGAAGCTCCACCAACGGGAGAGAAATGCAGGGAGAAGCTCCACCAATGGGAGAGATTGAATTGAGTACTTTGAGTTGGAGAAAAATTGAGGAAAAGGAATTGCATGTCATTTGAACGAAGGGTACTTAAAACCTGAATAATATGTAGAGGAAGAGAAGTAATTTAACAAAGAAACTCGCTAATCTAGAAGATAACTGAAAATTGCCTAGTCATTACAATCTTGAACAACCTAACGAAAACTTATAATATTCTGAACACCCCTCAAAAGTTAATCGGAAACTGGTTGGAGTTTGGACAGGAAACTCAAGATTATGCAAGAGGAGGAGCCTTTGTAGACCGTCTGGGGTTTGAATTGCATAAGAGACATGGACAAGATTGATAGTTCCTCGACGAGGATGCTGTAAAGTAAAGTGCCCGTCATGGTTGATATGTTTACTGCACTCATTAAATACTGCATCTCGGGCGATCTGTATGGCGACTTTGTAGTTGCGCCTACTAATAGTGGGTGAATTTTGAGGAATGCCTATGTCTTCCAAAAGCCAACGCAGCGAACGAGCTCAACGCTAGTTTCAGCCTAAGCATGATATTCGGTGTTGGAATGAGAGTTAATATGGTTTGCTTCATACGATGCCAAGAAATTAAAGAGCCGCCAAGAAAGACACAAAAATCTTGTTGTAGAAATGTGATCATTTTTGTCCCCAGCAAAGTTTGCATTTGAGTAGGCATGTAACTTTACCGTGGAGTTAGAAGGATGGTGAAGACCATATCATAAGGTCCCCTTGATATAATGCAGAATATGTTATATCGGCATAGTGAATGCAGCACGGAGTAGACATAATCTGATTCACTGGAAGAACCGTGAAGGCTATGTGACGACGAATAACAATGAGATATACTAAACTGCCAACCTACTGTTGATAGAATATAGCGTCCTGTAGAAAGGTGCCATTAAGAAGTTACTGCTTGGCATTGGGCTCAGGTGGGGTAAAAGTTACTTTGAAATTAGGCATATAGCAAAAAAGAAGAACGTGCTTGTTCATTTCTTATCACGGCCAGTCAAACTTGTTCGAAAGATTTCATTGGAGACATGTTTGGTTTGTGTGAGATATTAGCAACTTTTATGCCTAAGAAATAACGAAGCAAAAAAATCTGTCGTCTCAAAATGAGGACTAAGATATTGCTTCAGATGTGTAACTCCCCAGTGTTATCTCATATAATGATCACATCATCCGCATAAAACAAAATCAACGGAATGTCTTCATTGCTCTTATGAACAAATAATGCTTTGTCATGATAGCTAGAGTGGGATCGACATAGTGCTGAAATTGGCAAACCATGCGTGTCGTGCCTGTTTCAATCCACAAAAAGGGTCTTACAGAGACGACAAACCTTACTAGGAGGTTGCATATACACTTCCTTGGTGAGATACCATTCGAGAATCCATTCTTGGCGTATTTCTAATATAAATTCCATCAACAGAACCGCAAAGAGGCATCGCATTGAAGTAAGTCCTGCAATGGGGGCAAAGGTCTCATCCTAGATTCCTAGTCCATTTTGTATTCCTGTCAAAAGCCTTTAACTTTGGGTCATGCTTTGTAGTGGTGTAAATGGTTTGGTTGGGTTCGGTTTTCTTGAAAAACCGAATTGAACTAAACCGTTAGGGGTGCACCTTTGAACCGAACTGAATCTCGATCGAACCGAATATGAACCGAATTGAAAAACCAGTTTAGTTTGGTTTGGTTCGGCTCGGTTTGCGGTTTCTTCTACTTTCTTCTTTTTTCTTTTGTTATTCGTAAAAACTAAATTCTCTCAAGCACAACAATCGCAAAATTAAGTCCCGAAAGGCCAATAATCTTTGGCGTCGAACCCACAAACCCGCTAATCTACATCTTTCTTCCACAAATTAAGCATAATCATATCAACGAACAGTCTTAGAAATTCCTAGGAATCATGACAACAGGAGAGATTCTTCATGAGAAAGCAGCCAAAGCTCAAAACTTGACAGCCCAAAAATCGACCAAAACTCGAAACTTGACAGCACAAATGGTTCATAAACTTTGGTTCAACGTGCAACGTCATCTTTTTTTTTTTTTTTGGGTCAAAATAAGATTTCATTACTAACTTGCACTATACAACAAAGAAATAGAAGGCTCGAACATAATAAATTCCAAAGTGGAGCAGGGGGATTGGCAAGCCAATCTTGGGTGAAGAACTGATTGTGTTGGGCCTCTGCCAACCAGTCTGCGGCCCAATCTGCCCCTTGGCAGTAATGGGCCGAGGAAATATTTCCTTGAACTTTAAATTTGTGCAATACAATTTTCTCAATTTTGGCCAAATGTGTAGTTTTGTCCCTAGATTTTTAATTTATTTAATGTGTTTCCTGCATATTTAATGTGGTCTCTAGATTATATGAAAATGTTTTAAAAGTTCAAGGACCACGTCCAATTGTTCAATGTAGTTCCTAAATTATTAGTAAATGTTCCATGTGGTCCCTAGATTATATGAAAATTGTTTAAAAATTTTAAAAACCACGTTGAACATTTGACAAAAATTTAAGGACCACGTGAAGCAAATTAATAATTTTAGGATGACATTACATATTGAACCAAAGTTCAGAAATCATATTAAACAAATTAAAAGTTCATGAATGGCATTGCATATTTAACCAAAATTTAGAGACCTTTTGTGAGTTATTTTCCCTTTTTTCTTTCAAGAAAGCTATATTGGTTTTGGCCATCCATTGCCCAAACTATGTTGAATCTTCTTGTATCGATACTTGTTTAATCCCTAATCTATGTTTCCGGCCAAACGATAAACAAAAGAGAGAAATCTCTAAAAGGAAGATGTAACGCCACATATAGATGAGGCTCTAATTCAGTTTCCCATCTAGTGCTCCTATTCTCATAAGTCAAGCTTCTATGCATGATCCCAAAGTCAGTTTCGATGCTAAGTTTAGTAGTGAGACGGTTGGTCATTCCTTTTCCCTATGTGAAGATCGAGAAGCCTAAAGTCCAGTGTAAGTAATTAGAAAACTTCTATCTTGTTGGAGTCTTTGAGAGTTTTGGAAGCGAGAATTTGCAGAGTTTGCTTTTGCTCCTTCTCTTCGTATTCATTTGCTTACACCATGCTATCTGCTGGAGCAAGCGAAGCCGGCATGTGCCTTGCTCATAGAGAGAGAGAGAGAGAGAGAGAGAGAGAGAGAGAGAGATTGTGAGCTGAATAATCTCATGAATAAAGATTGGACATGTACATTTCTTCGAATGCCAATGCGAAATCGATCCAGCTCACGTTGATTCTGGTGTTCTTAACCCAAAAAAATTATTAACAACAATTTCTCTGTGACTCAATAAGCAAAAGTAAGTAACTAAAGAACCTTACCAAAAAAAAAAAAAAAAAAGTAAGTAACTAAAGAAGACCCGATTAGCCCGTACAAGAGGAGAATTGGAATAAAATCAGAATAAATGATATGCTGAAAGGCAGGGTTAAGGGACACTCATCTGGTGAGACACTTACATCTTTACCCTTCCTATACATATAATTTCATTTGATCCAGTAATCAGGCATCTAATGCTTGTTCCTTAAAGGGGGACGAATAGAGTAATAGAAGGCAAAAGTGCAGACAAGTATCACAGACCAATATGACCAATTGACACTTCACCTGCATGATTGGTTTGTGTACGCTGTAAAAAACATTCATCCAACAAATAGCCTCCCTTGCAGTCGCGAATGCTGCAAAAAACAGACAGAAACAACAGCACATGCAGAGTCGTTTTGTCACTGAGCTCCTGCGGTTATGATATGCTCAAAGCCAATGGATGACAATGAGTTGACAAAGAAAAGTTGGTTGCATACTGCTGTAATGCACACTTATGATGGTGCGGTCATCCTTTCGTTGAGAATTTGCCCAAGCTTTATGAACAGGGCTTGCTGCTTCTCGAGAGTAAGGTCCATTAGGATCTGCAAGATATCAATGACAAGCAGAGACATTCTCAATGGGAAATTGAGTTCCAACAGAATACCTTAGATTCTAGATAGGTTCAAAATTTATGTATATATATTATGTCGCTGTACCTGCTCCAAGATCGTTTCAACCATCAAGCTCTGGCCCGCTACAAATGATTGATGGTAGATATATGCAAACACAGCCATCACCATCTAAAGTAGAGAAGCTTGACTTAGTAAAGCAGCAGATGTATGTAACCGAAACCTATTTCTCAGACAACATACACACTAGCCAACTGAATTGGCAAATCTAAGACGGAAATGCAACAGATCACACGTAAAACACTGATCCTATGCAAATTCAAGTGATAGAAGAGAGTTCTGAGTTAATTGTTACATCACCTGACAATCCATTCTATCTGTTATACCACCATGTCCTGGAATACTGTCACCAAAATCCTGAGGCACAAAGAGCAAAATGGAGTGTCAAGACCTAAGTATCACATGAGTCAGACCAATTAGGAATGTTCTAAATTACAAACCTTAATCTTAAAAGCACGTTTAAAACCACTTGCGAAGAATCCTCCAAAAGGTGCTATAATTGATGCAAATAGACCAAGACAGAAAGCATGCCATTGAACTGGCATTACTGCCATCTCTTTCCAAGGAAACTGCATCATTAACAAGCAACAGAGTCACTGAATCTTAACATTTTTAAATTTAGTGCCAAGTCTCTTAGATTCTGAATATTCTCACAAGTTTCTTTTTTGCAAATCAATTGCTCAAACCGCTTAAACATGCAAGAGAGGACTACTCAGGCCGGGTGTTTACAGGACACCAAGGATAGTTACAAACCGACTGAATGAATGGACTTTAGAATAGACCTCATTCATTCCAAAAATCAACTCACAAAGGACATCTCCACTTCAAGTATCAACATAGTACAGAAAGCAATAAAAGTATATAACCAAATCATTGGAAAGCCATGTAGTGCTATAATTGAGAGCAATTCACTCACCCATTCAGGAAACCATTTGGGTATAGTGTAATACTCTGGCCTGAATAATGGACCAGGATCACACTGAAGCCAACTGGTAGATAAATCCTGCATCAATCCAGAAACAAAATTAAAGGCCTGGGATCATTCTGAAGCAGAACAGGGTTCAAATAAAAGTGTATCGTAGTAATTACCTTCCTTGGACATGTCAACCACTGGAAACGGCCCATAATATTTGCAAGCTATGTATACATGGGAACATACCATGATTATTACCACAAAACTGAATTTGGTCAAGGTCACCAGCAAGAAAATTATATAGAAACCAATATGTGACCAGTTACCCCCAAAGCATGAGAAAGTTAAAAAGGAGAAGTCACAGGACCAGTCCAGACAGGATCAAATGCATAAAAATCTTAACAGAAAGCAATTTGCCTTAATAAAGCATGAATATGGCAAACAGTTCATTCCAGGAAGCAACATTTAACCCCTGTCGGAAAGCTAAGTTATAAATTGCATAAATACCAACAAGGAACTGAAACCTCTCCATCCTTAGAAACTCACTGGAATGGAGTCAGCACAATCCAAATATATTATCATTACACAAGCCACAAGGACACGCGCATGTATTTTGGTGGGGAACTTGAGATTTGTGAGACAATTAATGTCCTTTATTGATTTTATGATATATGTAAAACACAAAAACAACAGAAACGGATTTTTAGAGGCAGAAATACCGGTCTCACAACAAACCAATATAGACCTCAAATCCTATCATGACACAAACAGCATTGTGGAGAGCATGAGTCCAACAAAGGTTTCCATCACCCCAAAGCAAAAAAACAGGTAAGCACTTAGGTTATTATGCACACGCATGCAGCCAAAATGCTGCAACACAAGACATCCCTCCCATTCTTTTGGCATGGTAAAATATCTTGACAACTCACCACAAATGCAGAGATCATAGTAGTAAAAGATGCTCCTATAAATCCCTCCCAAGTTTTCTTTGGAGACAACTTGATCAATGGGGTTCTTCCAAAAAAAAAGCCAAAGAAATATGCGGCAATATCATTGATTATTATAAGCGTTGCAGGAAGAAGAAACCTGCAGGACCAGTAACAAAATTATGTATGAGTGAGATATTACAACGAACATGCAGCACTCCTCGATGTAAAATAATTCATGTCATCAATTTCCAAATAGGCAACTAGGAACTGAAGTTTTGTTCACAAAAGCAACTCTTTAAAAGATACAATTGAATGCTCATTATGACAGATGACTCCACATAGCAAGGGTACTTAACGAATATATCAAAACCTTGAGAAGACTCCACCAATCTTAACCACATAAAAAATGTGAATAAGACATCAAATTCTCAAACTTCGGATGCCACAGAAAAAAAAAACTCTACAAGAATAGAATATATAGTGTATCCTTATTTGGAAAACAAATCAAGGGTGAACCCAAGCTAGCGATTTTTAAAAGTGATTATTGCAGTTTCTTCAAGATACCTATCAAACCCCTTCATGATGCAGTGATAGGATAATCCATGCTTACTGAAAAAGTCCATGTCCAGTCTCTCCAAACTAAATGGAAGATGTTCTTGAAGAATTTTTCATAGCTGTGATTAAATAGAAGGGATGCAAACAAGAGATGGGGACACAAACATAGAGACGGACATAGAGACACTCATAAGAAATCCTGAAGGGCAATATCTTAAATATTATCTTCAATCTCAAAAAACCATAACGCGAAAAAGAGCTTGCTTTTGTTTTCATTGAAAATCAATGATGTAAAGTGAATTTCAACAAAGGAGGAGCTATCAAGAGGAGGATTTGCATCATTTCATTTTTATGATAATTCTTTTGACCATACGTAAGTTCCACACTGCAACGCAAGAACCCATGATGAAGAAACAAGGACATAATAATTCTCTTGACCATGCACCTTGCAGAACTTAGAGAACAAACTTAAAGCAGGTACTTCAATCTTTTCTTTTGAATATAAAACGGACAGTTCAATCATGAAGGATTAATAATAAAACAAATTACATGAAGGTTCCAGGCCCCCAAGAATATAATTATAATGTCAAACCTAGGACTGGAAGTGGACGTAACAAGTATAGATGGGTTACAAGACATGTAAATTTACAAATCGTAGTGCAGGGCTTAAAATTACATATCAGTCAGCATACACATTAGTTTGACATACATCTTTACATACTTTCAAATAGATGAAAGGATAGGAAAGAATTTTCTTTCCCTTTCCAGAGGTAGTGACTCACCAGAATATTCCCTCAAAGATGTTGGCAACAATTAAAGCTGACTGAGTAAACACCACAATGAGAATCATGTGTGTCCAAGCATACTGGCCAAATTGATACTTGTACATCCCCTTTTTTAAAGTAAGGATGAACCACACAAAGCCTGATTCAAGTTAACAAGGATTACCCATAACAGCCATTTTCCAAAGTCAAAAGCTGCAGATGAAAAACACCAGCCATTGTCCATCCATATTATCCATAGACATGCTAGCAAGTCCAATGCGTGTGCACAATATGAAATACCATCTTGGGGCAACACTGATAAATGAAGTATTCTATTCACGTCTCATTAATTGAAGTCCATGTAAGAGGATTTATTAGGATTTCTTCATAAATTAAAAAATCAAGTAAGCCTGATTAGTATGCTTGTTATGTTTGCACATGCCTAACTTTTGTTGATCGGAGGGTGGCATTGACAGAATCATCATGGTTAAGGAAGTGTACTTGTCATGAAAATTGCCCTCATACTAATAATCAGTACTTTTAATTGCCTTCTGTTCTTCCCTAGCAAAGTACTTTCTATGGACAAATTATGGCATTTTAAGAAAGAACTAAGTCTGACCAAAAAAAAAAGAAAAGAGCTAAGTCCACAATGACCGCTCTCAATTTCCTTAATTAACAGCAAAGTATACACTGACATCATACAGAACACGAGAGTCAGACAGGTTACTCCAGATCATCCACACACAGACTAATAGAAAGAAAAGTAGAGCCATCACAATTGCTCAAGTTATATCTGAACATTTGATACGCACTTGCAATGTACAAGGAATAACAGGCAATCATATGATACTTGATAAATTTGCTGACAAGCTGATATAAAACCTTATCCGATGTCACAGTGTTGACAAGTCGTTGACTGAGAATGCGTCCATACACAAATAGCATTGCTGTGAAGAAAAAGTGCCTGACCAAAGACATCTAAATAAGAAATGGTTATCATAATCAACCTCACTAATGCCGGTCAGTTGCTGCGCATTAACCCTAAACATGAATCAGCACTTGTAGATATAAAGCTACGCAGTACCAGTTCAACATCCTAAATCCTGGGAGACGTCTGTCTTCATGGGCTCTCCTCAGTAGATTGAAGAGTTCTCTTGCCATAAAGATTTGTATAACAACAATCATGGCAGTGATGTAAAGGTGACCCATGTCAATAATTGACACAAATCCCCCAATCATCCAAACAGATGAGTAAGCCTGGACCAACATCGACCGGTACTTACTTTGATCATTAACAAGCAAATGGGTTTCATTTGCTTTACTAGCTTCTTGAACAACCTGACAACACAAAATATAATGATCAACCTATTAGACAGTGGTAACATTCAAATGCAGCAAAAGCTGATCTGGAAAACTTCTATTCATAAACCTCATTGGAATGCCGACGATGCCAAACCCAAGGTGTTTGAGAACTGCCGTTCTGCATAGCTCTACTTTCCAATTATCACTCAACAGCAACAGCTTATACTCTTGAAGCAGTTGTGACTAATTGCGAATAATGAGCTGCTACACGATAATACAAGTTACCGAATGCAAATTACTTGAGACAATTTATTCCACTAGCACAATCAGATAGTATAGTCGGCAATGGGAATGATATGTCAACAAGAACAATGGAAAAGAACAAATGCACAAACTGAAATATAAACCAAGAAAAATATATTCCAAGTCAGATTAACTTGTCTCCAACATCTAAAATCTACCTTGCTCTTCTTGAAAGCAACACAGCTAAGCAATGGGAACAATATGCCAACAGGAAGAATGGAAAAAAAATACCTCTAGTATAAACCAACAAAAACATATTCCAAGTCATATTAACTCGTCTCCGACAACTAAAATCTACCTTACTCCTCCTGAAAGCAACATAGCTAAGCAATTTAGTAATAGCGTCCTGAAGGCCTACTTTCCCAAAAAAGCACAAAGTTTTGGGTTTTGCCAAATTCTGGCATGAATTTTCATTTGTTTAAGAAAAAGTGCAAACTTCTTATCAGAGTCCAGACCTAGCATAGGCTCCTGTCTAAATCCAACATTAAAAAATTTGACGTGCTGTTGGATTTGCATTGTGTGCCCCATGCTGTTATTGATGTGGTGTCCACATCGAAGAAACGATGCCATTTCTTCAAGCCTTCATTTTTAACGGCTTCTTCTCTCTCTATGGCCAAAATTGGGGAAAAAAAATGAGGGTTCAAGAACACTCTCCCTACAAAATTTCCCACAATTGATAGAGCTTGCACCTTGAATTATTTGGAAGAATTGACACCATGAACAACGATAAAACCTCCTAGCCAGTTTTGTTTCAGTCCATGACGTGTAGAGTCATGAGCAATGCTCTGGTGAAGCTGTCCAATGCCCTGCCATGTCTGTTGCTACTTCCAATCAATGACATTATCGCTGATGTCCTCTTCAAAGAGCCAAACCCTTAGTTTTTCTCCCCCGAAACCCGATTATGCCCCCAAAATCAACAACCCTTGCTGCAAGTGATGAACCCTAATTTTTCCCCCAATTTCGGCCGCAGAGAGAGAGAGAGAGAGAGAGAGAGAGAGAGAAGCCACTAGTTTTAATGAAGGCTTGAAGAAATGGTGTTGTTTCTTTGATTTGGACATTAAATTAGCAACGACGGGACGCGCACAGTCCACGTCCATCGTCACGTCACTTTTTTGACGTTGGATCTGGACGGCAACTCAAAGGGTGCCAGATTTGGACCCCAATTAGAAGTGTGCGCTTTTCTTTTAGACAAATGAAAGTTCGTGCCAGAATTGCTCTAAAACCATAAGTTTGCGCTTTTTCATGGAATCGGGCTGGTGTCTTCAGTCACGGATAATAATTCATCTGCTTATGATTTCTCCCCATCTCCAGCAAGCACAAATTCTAACACAAAGCAACATTAGCTAAAAAACACACGAATATAACATCTAATATAAATTCCATCTAAACCATCCTCTAATGCAAGAGAATCTTAGAAAACGAAACATCATAGTTCACTAACAAACTGAACCGAACAAAAAGTATAAAGAAAAAGAAAAAGAATAAAAAAGGCTCGGCTTGCATCTAGATCATAAGCTTTTACTTATACCTAAGAACCAATATGGAAAAAAGGCCAAATTTCTGTGCGCGCATGATATAACATGTGATTGAAAGTAAAAAAGAGTGATTAATACCTAGTTTTGGGTCAGGCTAGGAATTAGAATCAGAGACGCTCCACTAGCAGACATAGGAGTTGAGGTAGTCGTAGGCGTCGCTTTCCCATTTTCACTTTCAACTTTAGGGCCTCCATAATCGGCGAGTGAAGACATCTAAACATAAAAAAAGGAGAAAACAAGCACGGAACACAAAATCCAGCATTATTCAATCAAACACAACACCAAAATCAGCAATGCAGCAATTAAAGTAAGCATCAACCCAACCCAACCTGGCCACAGCCACCATCTCATCCAATCCAACACCAAAATCAACAACGCAGCAAACAAAACAAGCATCAACCAACTCATCCGACTCCAAAACCGCTCTCCTTCAAAAGTCCATTCATCAAATTACCTTGAAATATAAGATTACGTGATCATTAACTCAATAAGACGTTCATCTCGAAAAAATTCCCCGCACAAACAATACCCACGACAATCCGACCTGTTACGACACAAGAAAACAAGGCTTAACAAGGCTTTTGCCCAGGATTGGTCGAACAGGAATAAAGAAGAGGAATTCTTGTAAAGGCAAACACCAACCTCGGTCGTCGGTCGGGTAGCCTGGAGGCCGGAGCGTCGCTCGTGGTGGTCGGAGTGGCGGTCGTGCGTGGAGGTCTGAGTGGTGGTCGTGCGAGGAGGACGAGAGTTTCGAGAGTTGAGACGGGAGGTAGAAAGCCGACTGGAGATGAACTCGTAGAATATTGGATTGGGGAAAAGCCTCTGTTTATGTTTATGATTAGTGTGACACATTTTATCTTAATATTTTTATATAAAAAATCTTAAATTTATATTCATGTCAATATTCCGTTAATAATTGTGGTTAGATTTGAAAAAAAATGATATTATTTTTACTGAAAAATCATTTAATTGAATCTTGGAGGGTAAATATATCACGCAAATATAAATTTAAATAAATATATCATGCAAATACAAATGTGAAAAAAAATATAAAGTGAGTGTGTTACATTGTGTTATGTCACAAAAAAAAAGAGAATAAATTTGTCGTGCGTAATTTGAAGTTTATAATGATTTTTTGCATAGGTAGGCGCCCCGCGCCACGCTGACAACCATTCTGTCTTGAAATAAATTCTAGTTAAAATGATTTTTTTTATTTATAATTTAAACCCGATTCTAAAGCGTTTGAAGATTTTTAGTAATTACTAAAAATTTCTATTCTTTAAATAGTAAAAGAACATAAAATGATTTAATAACAAAGATAAAATTTCTTTTTTTATTAATAATATTTTAATATTTCATTCTTTTCTTTTTCTTCTCCTACTTCTTGGCCATGGCCGATAAAATTTTTTTTTAATTAATAATATTTTTATTAAAAATAATTTTTTATTTTTTTTTGCAATGGCTGATAAAAATTTCTTTATTAATAATAATTTTATTAAAAATAATTTTTTTATTATTTTTGGCCATGGTTTGGTAAAATTCTTTTTATTAATAATATTTTTTTTCTTTTTTTTGGCCATGGCTGGTAAAATTCTTTTTATTAATAATATTTTTTTTCTTTTTTTTTGGCCATGGCTGCTAAAATATTTTTTTATCAATAATATTTTTATTAAAATATTTTACTAAAAATGGCCTGATTCTTTGGGCATGGCGGTAAAATATTTTTTTTATTAACATTTTTATTAATAATATTTTTATTAAAATATTTTTTTTTTTTTTTTTTTTATGGCCATTGGTAAAAAATATTTTTTTATTAACATTTTTTATTAAAATATTTTTTTTCTTTTTTTTGGTTATGGCCTGATTACAGACCATGGCCGATAAAATATTTTTTTATTGATAATATTTTTTTTTCATGGCCTAGTTGCTGGCCATGGCTGGTAAAATAATTTTTTTTTTTGCTCATGGCCAAGAAAATATTTTATTATTAATAACATTTTTATTAAAATATTTTAATCTCGCTGACATCTGATGAGGGTGGCCCTCATTTATTATTAGAAGCTACATTAAAAACCAAGAAAAAGAAAAAGAAAAAAAATTGATTCTCATTTTTGTTCCAAGAATCAAGAAGCTACTTTTTTTTTTTCTTGATTTTGCTTCAAAACTGATTTCAGAATTTGTGCCCAGAATAAAAAAAA
Source organism: Syzygium grande (assembly GCA_024733475.1). Taxonomy (NCBI): domain Eukaryota; kingdom Viridiplantae; phylum Streptophyta; class Magnoliopsida; order Myrtales; family Myrtaceae; genus Syzygium; species Syzygium grande. The sequence goes on along the minus strand of JAMXDD010000005.1, from coordinate 20,214,474 downwards.
TTTAACAAACGGATTTCTGTTCTAAAACTGATTCTGGAAATAAAAGAAAAAATTTTCACTATTTGGCTAGTTGCCAAACAAGCTCTTAATGAACTACTGGGTCCCTGCAAAAAAAAAAAAAAACTACTCGATCCCACTTCTTGTCTCTCTTCATTCAAACTTATGAGCAATGGAAGTTGTTTTTATTTTTTCGAGCAGATGGAAGTTCACTTCAGGCGATGTTTGATTTTTTATGTAGGAGTCACAGCTGATAAGCCAATCCAAGATTTGCCGTTTGATGTTTTGATTTTTATGTTTCATTGAGTTTGATTCGTGATGTGAATCCGCAAAATCAGTTACTTGTTTCTCGGTTTTAGATGAGCAACTATTATGCTAACCGTAAAGATACGCAGGCTCCCTATTCAAACAAGATAGAGGAAGAAAATTCTAGAATCCCATCTTCCCGGCTCTCGCTCTTGGCCGATTCAAGGGTTGCTGGCATTCACGGCCGATTCGAGCCACCGGGGCGGCATCGTATCTTCCTCTTGCTTTCAGACGCCGATCTCCGGCTTCTTCCATGGTCATCTTTCTCTCTCTGCTGTAACATTCCGGTGACCGATCGGCTCGTGAATTCCAGTAGACGTTAGGCCACCGTGCTCCCTGATCTATCGCTACCAATTCTTTTCGCCGGAGAAGAATTCGAGCGAAGCATTAGAGGCTAGGCACTGGATCTTCGATCGCGACGCTTTCGGGACTTCCAATCCCTTGGCTTGACCATCATTCGCTGCCAATGATTGCACCGTCGAGGTATTTTGTCTTCGCGCTTTTGTGTCGGTGAAACTAAATCCGAGAATTCTAGTCGTGGATCGTGAGGAAAACCATCTCCAATGGAGGATCCGTTTGGAGTTTAAGGGTGCGCATGGAATACATTTCGGAGCAAAATTTCTGTTCCAGAATGTGTTCTGGAATAATTTTTGCTTTCTGGACAAAAAATTCGTTTGGTAAAAACACATTCTTTTTTTAGTTCTAGAATGCATTCTTGCATTCAGAATGCATTTTTCACCGAAAAAAAGAAGCTACAAAAAGTAGCTTCTCTGCTTCCGGGATGTATTATGGCTTCTCCTTCAACTCTTCAGTTTCGTTCTACTCTTCATGCCCTCCTTCCCTCCTTGCGACTGCACTGGAACCGTTGCCGCATCCTTCCCCGGAACCGCCGTTGCGTCCTTCCCTCCTTGCGACTGCATCGGAACTGCCGCCGCGCCCTTCCCTCCTCGCGACAGCAACGAAACCGCCACCACACGGGGCGGTGATCAATTTGGCCCTCCATCTCTGCCGTCTCCCTTTTTTCAAAGGGGCTCGTGAGTCTTCGATTCCTTCTCTCATTAGCTTTTTCCTTCGATGCAATCGCGGTGCGCAATGCGGCTGTCCGTTTAGGGCATGCAACCTGTGCGAATCTCGCTCAATCAAGTCAGAATCGAAGGAACAAGACGCCGCGGAGTGGTCCGGCGAGAACTCTCCATTCCTAACGTAGCGCTCCCCTTTGACTTGCAGCAGATCTTCCCACCCAAGTGTCACTCTGCCTTAACATGAACACAGAGCATAAAGAACGATAGAAGCTCAAAATCATGTCCATCTCTGACTTCGCTACTCTTCGGTCTTATGCAAATGGTAATTCGTATGAAGCACTCTCTCTCTCTAGGGAATGAGAATTTTTGGTGTTGAGTATGGTTGACCTTATGCTCTTGAGGCTAGAATTAAGATCCCCATGTTGAAAACTCTCGGTCTTAGGCCTGGGTCTCACGATCATCTCCATTGCTTTTGCATTTCTTCACATTTCGGTCATTCTTAGGGAAGTTCTTCTTCTATGGATTGGTTAAATTAGTTTGTTTTGATTATGTATCGTCTGTTTATTATAGATTGCTTGTTATGGCAATGGGGAAAGCGTTATTTTGTTCTTTTTGTTTGTGGCCAATAGACTAAGTTTAGTATTTTTAGGTTAACTCATTTAGATGTTCTGGTTCGAGTCATCTCACTTTTGGGATGGGGATTCATTATAGTGTCACTATCTCTTTTATGGGTGACTATCTAAGAGCAGTGTGGCTCTATTATGAAGAGATCACTCTGAGTTGCTTTTTATGTTTGATTCTTCTTTTTAATTGAAATTTTATGTATATGTTTGCATTATTTACTACGACAATACAAAAGAATTTCCTTTTTATTGTTTTTTGACTAACTAAGGGTGATTCATCTTTCATGTTCCAGCTTTTCTGATTTAATAAATGGAAGAACAGAAATCTAGTCAATGATGCTATAGCTTATTGGTTTGTCTAATTGAACTGACTTCTTAGGAGCGATACATTCTTGCCAGGGACTACACTCTTCTAAGAAGCTGTCTTCCTCTGCTTCCTTGCTTGTCTGATTCTATGGTATTTGTCTACTAGCTTAGTCCCTTACAAAATTGATCCCCGGTCTATTTACATTTGTACTTTTCATGTAATTTATGTCTTGAAAGAGGCATAGTTCTTCCCTTCTATATCTTTACCTAAGCATCAGCTATTCATATGTTAAATTCTTTGAATTTACATGATATTATTCCATGTCCTACGTTACAACAGATCTATACAAGTGTCTTTCATTGTATTCTACTTTTCCCTAGTCTATGGCTGCGTTTGGTTCAGCATTTTGAAGGAACTTTTGGGAAAATGCAAAGCAGTTTAGCCTAAAGGGCTTTGAGGGAATGCAAAAACTGTTTGGTAAACTCTGCTTTGAAAAGCAACTTTGAGAAAAAAGCTGTTTGGTGAAAACACATTTGGAAAGTCCATTTGGGTGATTAATTTAAAGTTTTAATTTTTAAGTGGGTTAAAATTGAAAAAAAAAGGTCTGCAACTTTTTTAATTCAAATATTGACAATAATGTTAAAAGATATCGTGTAAATAATTTTATTTAAAAAATAAAATTTGTTCTTTTTGCTAAAAAAATTCAAATGGAAAATTCACATCAAAGTGGTCTCTTTCTTAATTTAAAAAGTATTACAATAATCATGATAACATATGCCCCGACGAAAGAAATTCATTATCCTTAAAAATTACAAATATCGTTAAATATTTCCTAAACTTATAGCTATTTGATCACATAAATGTGCTATGTCAGAAGCTAAGTCATCACTTGAGGCACTACTCTCCTCATTTACATCATCGGTATGTAAATTGGGATCCAAATCCACTTCTGCAAAATGTGCATCATTCATGGCATTTTTTCGTATATAATTATGCAAAGTCATTGCTGCTATCACAATTTTCACTTGCTTTTTGTATGGATAACTTGGCATACTCTTTAGAATCTTCCACTTCTTCTTCAATATGCCTTCCACTTCTTCTTCAATATGCCAAAGGCACGCTCAATCTCTAATCGCAGTGAAGAGTGGGCACGGTTAAACACTTCTTTATAGCCAGTAGGTGCTGGACCTCGTTGAAACTCCGGCAAATGATACCTAACTTCTTTGTATGGACCCAAGTAACCCGTGGGATTTGGATATCCAGAATCTACTAAATAGTATTTACCTACACAAAAAATTGTAAATTTAATCAACATATACCACATGCATATATTAAAGTATAAAAACCACTAATTAACGAACCTTTTGGAGGATGAGGAAATTGTAAATCACATCTCCTAATGGCTTCATAGAAGATACGAGTATCATGAGCTGTTCCCTCCCAACCGGCCCAAACATAAGTAAATTCCATGTTGAAATTGCATACGGCCAATACATTTTGCGTCGGTGTTCCTTTTCGACCAATAAAACGAAGTTGGTTGCCCGTAAGTACCACGGCTGGGATATGTGTACCATCTATAGCTCCAATGCAATCCTAAAACAAATATACAAATATTACTTGATTTATTTTTAGTTTATCTTTTCTATTATATAATCGTAACTTACCTTAAAATATGGATAAAATCTTTGATTGTTCTGTATCTTCATTGGAACTTCCCTGAATTGTCGATCGGATGGTTGGATCAAATCTGTTCCCATTTCACATACTTTATCCAAAACTAAGCTAAATAGCCTATAGATGGTTTCCCCCGAGTGCTGAAAGTGCTCTTATGCTAGCCTGTTACCTATACCGTGTCTTAAAATATGAAGAAACATTTCTAGCATTTCTACAACATCAATATTCCTAGATCCTTGGAGACCATATCGTGTCACTAAATCATGCCTTAAATTATTAAATATAGTCCTATCCATTCTAAACATTTGAAAACACCTTATCGGATTAGCATCAATGCCCATCAAATCTCTTAACCATGCATTTCCTGTGTATGATGATGTCATGCACAGTGTTTTGTGAAGGTACGTTGCCTGATAAACACCTCCTATATGTGCGGTTGCACAAAGAAGCCAATAATCCTCTTCATCTTTTTCATGATTTTCCCTTTCAGAAGAATTATCCATAACTGGTTAAAATAGTAAAATAGAATTAGAATAATGACGTAACAAATTATCTGAATCATCCATCAATAGAACACTATTCAACAATCATATATATGAAACTCCACTTAATAAAGGAAACATCAATTAGAAATAGGTCTCATTATAAAACATAAACACGTCTCACCAACTAATATAAATAGGTCTCACATTACAATAACGAAGCATATAAAATAATTCGAATAAGTAGCTAACATCCTAGTGATGACTACGTTGTGCAAACTTATACTTGATCCATTTGACTTTTTCTTGATCGCCATCCATGTTCATGAAGATTTGTCTATTGTCTTTCTTTTCCGCAAAATGATCTAATGCCAAAAAGTATAACTCTTCGTCTTGCTTAATCTCAGGTATAGCTTTCAACGTCTCTATGATTTCCTTGTAAGGATCAAACTCCCTCGCATGGCTCCTACTTTCAATAGCTGAACAAATTCTATCCATTTGCGTTGCTAGCTTAGCAGCCGTGGTCATTTTCTTTTGTTTCTTTCCTTGAGATTGCCTTACTGAACTCTGCGACGTTCTTTTATGGCTTTGAGCCTGATCAACACTCTTTTCACCTACATTACATTCCATATCATTATCAGTAGATCCTGCACAATCATCAATATCAAGTTGTGTGGCCACAATATCCTCATCAACACATAAGCCTTGTGCAGGATTCCATGTGACACTTCCGGTAGCAACTGTATCTCCAAACATTCTATCCAACAAAACTTGAAGATCTGAATGTATGCCTTTCGTTCTAAAACCTCTAAACTTAGGATTTTCCTGTTATGATAAATATTTTCGTGAGTTGTATCGTAAAAGATTAACTTTAAAAAAAGAAACAAAAGAAGGGGAAAAAACCTGAATTTTTCTCTCCCACCATTCGTCACTTGCGTCAATGGTATTCTTTTTTGGATCCCATCCTAATCCAATTTCCTTCAGAATCAATGCCCTCCATCTTTTCCATTCTTCCTTAAGATTATCCCACTTACTCTTCATTTGACTTTTATCATACTTTTTGCCCCTTAAGTCCTCAAACCTCTTAATTATGACTATCCATCCATCCCTTTTATTGTTTGCAGGACAATTTCCATTATCAATTTGTTCAACGCCACAACTTACAAAAAGTTTCTACATCTTCCAGGCTCCAAAATGCCTTTTCCTTTGATGAACTTGCCATCTATTAGTAAAGTGACAAAACAAATTTGAATGATGAGAATAAGCTAATAGAAACTAAGAATTTTACGCCATAATCCTTCAACCAAATTCACAACTAGAATCAATATCAATATGAGTAAACATATCATCCAATTCAAGGACTTAAAACAACCCATCAAGCAATACTAGCCCCTTAAAACAACCCATCAAGCAATAGCTATTATCAGAAACCACATGCACTTAAAACAACCCATCAAGCAATACTAGCTCCTTGGCATTATAACGACGGTTCTACAATCTCTCGGCCAAACAAACCAGAATATTTCCTTCTCAATTTTTACAAACTCGCTTCAATATTAGTTCTACAATTCAATAAAATATTGACCAAATAGAGACAGCAAAAGAGGTTAAAGAACAGATTGACGGGTCTGCAATACAATAAACTCGCTTGAGTGTTAACTAAACCATCCAAAAGATTCAGAGAACTTGATAACAAGGTAGCCACAAAGTTCATCTCAGGACATTATTCTGCTTTCTTTACCATCAGCTCTGGTAATCTTTATGGTTTTGGAATAGGCACTTTTGAAGAAGTGTTAACCTTCGAATCAATAATCTCACTAGCACACTTATCAGCCTTTCCAAAGGAGTCTAGCACAAGGATTGCGGACATCTTTTATCTTTCTATCATCTTTCTACTTTGATTAGTAGTGTAGATTAAGAGCAGCTAATCAAGCTTAGAATTTACGTTTGGCTCAATCAATTTTCACTAATCTTTCCATGAAACAACTCGTTGAGTACTTTTGCTCTGCCTCCAATTTTAGACTTAATGAGTGGTGCAGAACTAAAGTTCCTCCCTTGTGTAACAAATATCGTTCCTCCGATCACTTTCCATTTACCAATAAAGAAGAAACAAACAGAGGAAATAAAAATAGGTTTCACAAATAATCACTCGAAAACCTCTCTTTTTGTGCCTTCATAGCCCTAATAAAAAAGAAGGTGAAAAATAACACAAAAACGAGATGAATGAGAGATTGAACCTGCAGAGGAGCATGGTTGAGCGAGGGAGTGTCGTTGAGCAGGCGTGCTGTCGAGCGAGAGAGAAAATGTAAAGTAGAGGGAGCGCGGTTGATCAAGCGTGGAAGCAGGAGGAGCGACAAGCGCCGAGTGAGCGCAAGCCTATAAGATAACACGTGGGAGCAGGAAGGGCACTGTCGAGCGAGCGCATTCGATCAAGCACCGATTGAGCGCCGTCGAGCGAGAGAGAAAACGCAAAAGGAGAGGGAGCAGAGATGTGAGAAAGCGTTGGGTCTGAAGCAACAAAGGGAAGAGATGGGGTTGCAGATCTAGGGTTTTGTTTTTAAAAAGGGGTAAACTTGGATTTTTAGTAAATTTTTGAGGACAAAAAAGGAACTCAGCAAAACTTCATTAAACAAAAGTTTCAGCATTCCTAAGGTCAACTTTCACCTCAAAGCTCTTTGGAAAATGGTTGCCAAACACCTCAAATTTTCTCCAAAGGGCTTTCAGGCCTCAAAGGGCCTTTCAAAATGCCGAACCAAACGCACCCTATATCTGAGCCACACTTGTTCCAAGTAGAATTTGAATTTGAAAGCCCAAGTGCCTTGCCTCTCCATGCATTGCCTTTTGGATTTAATACATTGGAATTCTGATCTCTTTGCTGCACTGAGAATAGTTAAAATAGCTATCACACCACAAGAAGATTTTGGTTCTTATCACAGTTTAACTGCTCCATTCATTCAGTCATTGCTTATTTATGGTTTTGTAGAGTCCAAAATTGTTCCTTGAGGCACTTTCTTATCTTTGCTTCTAATATGTTTCTAACATTCTTATGCACACGAGCTTAGATACTAGAGATTGTACGGCAGCTCATGATAGGATGTTTGAGTACCAAGTTTCTTCTCCTGTTAGCTGCCAAGATTTGTTGTGCTTTTGACACACATCACCTATAGTTTCCTCAACCACCCGCAGGTGCTACTTTGATATATAATGAGTATTTGTGTTTATAAGTTTGCTAGGATTGCATTTCATGATTAATCCATGAATACTTTGTTGAAGGCAAATACTACGTTGTCGATTTGGTTATGCTTCAAGTCTAGGATTTTTAACATCATTTAAAGGTGAACGGTATCATATACCAGAATTTTGATGAAGTGGGGGACCAACAACAGCAAAGGAATTATTCAACCACAGGCATTTATCATTAAGGAATATCATTGAAAGATTTTTTTTTTTTGCAGCTTTGAAGAATCAGTTTTTTGTTTTGAGACATATGTCTCCATTTAAATTTGAAAAACAAACACAGATTGTAATTGCATGCTGTGCGATTCATAACTACATCATTGAGCAAGACACGATAGATAAGCATTTGTCCATATATGAAGATCCAGATTATGTGTGTGAAGCTACCTGAAGACGGTACAGATGATATAGTGACGATCGAAGAGGGAAACGAGATGAATATTATCAGGAAACGTATTGCCAATAAAATGGCTAGGGATAATCATATGCCGGAGATTCCATGAAATTCGGTTTTCCACTATTGTATTGTACTTCCATTATTATTATTCGAGGATTATTTGCTTTTTTTGCCTTTTGTAATATAATGTTATATTGTAGGATTCGTATTATGTGTAATTGAGGTTTTGGTACCAAGTCTTCTTGTAATGACATGTTATTTTGGAATTTCTGTTCTTTCTATTTGAGGATATAAAAAAATGTACTAGATTTTGCCTCGAATATCATGCATTATAGATTAAGATAAATAACATTTTGCAATTGAGCTCGGGCTATCTTTGTTGCGGAAATAGAATTGGCGCGCCATTATCGAATGCATTTTTTGGCTTAAAATACTTGTGGCCACCCAGTTTGAATGAAATTTCAATTTTTTTAGTTGTCAAAAAATTTTTGAAAAATAAATAAATCAAAAATTTTAAAACTTCAAAAATAGCTTAGAATACATGTGGCTACCCTAGTTTGAGTGAAATTTAAATTTTTTTAGGTGCCCACAAAAAATCAAAAATTTCAAAACTTCATATAATGGCTTAGAATACTTGTGGGCACCTCCAAAATTTTAAATTTTTACTCAAAGTGGGTGGCCATAGGTATTCTAAGCCATTTTGAGAAGTTTGAAATTTTTAAATTTTTAAATTTTTTTGGGCACCTAAAAAAATTAAATTTCACTCAAAGTGGCATAGGTATTTTAAGCCATTTTGTGAAGTTTTTTATTTTTTTATTTTTTTGGGCACCTATTACAAATTAAATTTCACTCAAATTGGGTGGCCACAAGTATTCTAAGCCATTTTGTGAAGTTTTGAAAATTTTCAAATTTTTATTTTTTGGGCAATTAAAAAAATTTAAATTTCACTCAAAGTGGGTGGCCACAATTATTCTAAACCATTATGATCAGTTTTGAAATTTTTGAATTTTTGAATTTTTTTGGGCACCTAAAAAAATTTAAATTTCACTCAAAATGTGTGATCACAGGTATTCTAAGTCATTCTGTGAAGTTTTGAAATTTTTTATTTCTTGGTTTTTTTGAATTTTTTGGGCACCTAAAAAAATTTAAATTTCACTAAAAGTGGGTAGCCATAGCTATTCTAAGTCATTCTGATAAGTTTTGAAATTTTTAATTTTTTTCATTTTTTTGGGTACATAAAAAATGTGACATTCCGAAATTCCACCAATTGGAATTTATTGAATAAGTGAGTTTTATGAGATGTGCTTACAATAAATTCTTGCCCGAACTGATCATTCCTGAAAATGCTAACCATTAGGGAAAGGCTAATAAGGGAATTAAATTCGTGCGACTAAAGGAAATTCGATTGTGAATGGATTTCGATCATTAAATCGAGGAAATGATATTTTGAGCCATCAAGGTCGATCCAAGGATAGTTAGGGGTCATTCACCACCGTCCCTAGTAGTGGATCGCGGGTGATTCCGCTTACCACCAAAATGACTTGACGAATGATTATGAAATTATACCGAACGATCGTACCCCTCGGATCAAGTGATTGATTTTCGCAATTTTAATGACAACTGAGGTCGTCATGCATCGAACGAACTTGCACGTGACTCGATTTAGTATCAGTCATGAGTCGATTCTGCGAATTTCCCAAAGAAGTCGCCTGCTCGCCGAGAAACGCTCGAGTTGCGTTTAATAGAATTTAATTATGGAATTTTTGCCCAAATTGGACACCGGAAAATTAGGAAGTCACGCTGGGACGTTAGGACGACATTGCACGTGACACGTGTCAATTTTTGGTGCGCTTAATTCCTTCGGAAAAATTTGATTTAGACAAGAAACGGAGAAAGTGACCAAAATACCCCTAGAATTTATTAAAGGACAAGCTTTAAGGGTAAAGGGTATTTTGGTAATTTTGTCCTAAAATTTTGATTGGACAATTTTACCCTTGGATATTTTGGAAATTACAAGTATACTCTTGGATATTTTTGTGCAAGAATCGATCTCGGCCGTCGAATCAAGATAAGATCGAATCGGGACTATCGAATTAGAAATATGAGTAAAGGGCGTTTTTGTCATTTCCGCAATTGGTCAAAATATATTGTTTGAGTCAAGAATGTGGTCTTCCTCCCCCCTTCTCTCCTTCATCTTCACAATTAGCCCCTCCCCCCCTTTTTTTTTCTTTACCGTGAACTTCTTCCTCTTCCACCGTGAAGCCACGCCGGTGCCGCCGCATGCCGGACCGCCCTCTAGCCACCGCTTAGCCGCCGTACCAGCCCTAAACCATCACCACCAGCCACCGTTTCTCTCTCTTTTCTCTCTTTCCCCCAAGTGGCCGTGAGCCCAAACCAAGAGCCAGACCGTCGCCGCAAGCCGATCGCCGTTGCCGAGCTTTGCCACCGTCCCCCGCCATGTCCGTTTAAGTGCCGCCACTTCTAGTTCTAGCCAATTTAGCCTAGAACTTGGCAAGTCATACTCTAGTCTCGATTTAGGATATTGGGTATTGACGGATAATTTGATTTGGGGTGAAATTGACAATATGCGGGTGCGAAATATTAGGGTTTAAGATTGGAATGTTGTAGCGGGCCTTGAGGATTATTTTTGAAATTTTTGGAGGACAATTTGAGGTGAATTACAAGCTGCGAATTATTGTTCACAAGCTGCGAATTACTGTTTATGGGGTTGTGATAATTTGTTCAGGACGCAAGTTGAATTTTTAGAACCGTTATTGAATGGCGAGAAAGTATCATGAAGGATCGGAATTAATCCGATGCCATTTGGTTGGAGAAAATTGGCAATTTACGTATTTTAAGCATGTTTGAATTATTCTGGATGGGGTTGATTTTATTGAGGGCTTATTTGTGTGTTTATATAGTGGACATATGTCTGTTTGGTGTACGTGTGGGCCAGATCAAATTAATTGTTGATATTAGCCATGTGAATTGTTGAGTGAGCTCTGTCTGCGTGTGACTCGATGCGTGCACGGATCGCGTGTGATGGGCCAGTTACGTGTGGTAAATGCATATCGAGTATGTGCATGAGTAAGGAGAAGTTGTGGTGTGACAAGTGTTTGTGGGAAAGCATGCGAAGGTGTGATAGTACGAGAATGGGATCGGGCCGGGTATCGTAAACTCGGGTAGCGATCACGTAGTTCTGTTGCATTTGGCACAGGCTGAGGCTTGAAAAAGCAAGTATGAGAATCGGTCCGAGGCATGATCAGCTTGAGTGAGATCGGGATTGGACCGAGGCATCATAAGCTTAGGTTCCAATCATGTAGGTCTGTCGCATTTGGCGCGGGCTAAGTTGGGTTCGGGCCTGGGGCGTGTGATGTTCAGGTCGCGATTGGGGCCTGAGGTGTGAACGGGTACGCGGGCCGGATGTGGTGAATGATCGCAGTGTGCCTGAGGCGTGTACTTCAATGCGGGTTGCTAGCGAGGAATATGAAAGAGGAATGAGGATGGAAGGAACAGTGTAATGAGAATGGTACATGCGTGTGTTTGCATCTGATGTAATTGTGATTGAGTGCGGGTGTGCGCATGATTGAACCTGACCATATTAATTGATGTGCTTGCTTTGTGATTACTTGATGTACGTGAATGTGTGTGATTGCGTAATTGTCTAGAGGTACGTAATAGCCTAGGTTGGGTTTAGGGGGTGTACTTGCTAAGATGTAATCTCATGGTTGTGTAAATCAATAATTTTTAGAACCTCGACTTGAGCGATGAACCCTCCACCACCGTCACTAGTATGTTTTGGAGTACCAGTGCATACGGTGTGAGGTAGCTGAGTTTTCGATGGGTGACGGGATGACCTGGATAAGACACACGACGACTGTGTTTGTAGAAGTGGGAAAGCTTGCCTTGGATGAGAACTATTTTTTAGGTTGAACGTCAGGTCATCGACTCCTTTTTTTTTGGTAGTTTCAATAAAGTGTGCACTGGTAGACAGAGGTTTATTTTATTGTATATATGGTGGAACAAGTTGAACAAGAAATGGAAATGTATATTCTCCCAATTCTCCCCAGTTTAATTTGTCAGAGTGTTTATGGTTTCCGTTTGTGCGATTAAATCTCTAATGTTTAGTTGAGATCGGTGACAACCTGGGACGTCGCAACCGTTCGACCTGAAGCGAGATGTTGCGGGCTCGACGGGGGTTTCGGGGCGTGACAAAAAAATTTAAATTTCACTCAATGTGTATGGCCACAAGTATTCTAGGGCAAAAGTACACTATAAGTGCCATAACTTGTGTACGGCGCTCACTTTGGTGCCATAACTTTTTTTCGGATCACTTTGGTGTCAAGTCGGAGAAAAAACGATCACTTAAGTGTCATAACTTTTTTTTGGATCACTTTAGTGCTAAAATTTTTGAAAAATGATCACTTAAGTGCTAAAATTTTTTAAAAACGATCATTTAAGTGCTAAAATTTTTGAAAAATGATCACTTAAGTGCCAATCTCCGGCCCAGCCACGTCAGCGAAATTAAATAAAAAAAATGCGTCGGATTTTCGGTGAAAAATTGTGTACGGCACGGAAATTGGCACTAAGTGATCGTTTTTCAAAAATTTTAGCACTTAAGTGATCGTTTTCAAAAATTTTAGCACTAAAGTGATCCAAAAAAAAGTTATGGCACTAAAGTGAGCGCCGTACACAAGTTATGGCACTTGTAGTGTACTTTTGCCAGTATTCTAGCAATTTTGTGAAGTTTTGAAATTTTTGATTTTTTGATTTTTTGAATTTTTTTTTCAAAAATTGAGTTTGGACTATCTTTGTTACGGAAATAAAATTGACACGCCGTTATCAAATGTATTTCTCATCCATAAGCAAAAATTTTCTTATGTTTTACCGACAGATTTCTCTTTTAGAAATCAATTTCTAGAGCAGAATTAGTCATGTTTTACCAAACAGATTTCTCCTCCAGAAATCAATTTCTGGCAATAATTCCAGAAAATCAATTTCTTGCCGAAATCAATTTCTGGCAAGAATTTGATTTTTAGAGCAGAATGATTACCATTCGCACCCTAAACATGCCCTTACGATTTCGTGGCTGTATGGATCTAAAATCTTTGCATCGTCGTTGCATCTGGATCTTGCGCCTAAGACGCCTGCCACGTGTTTGATCATATGCCTGAGTGAAATTAGTGTAAGAATCTGGGAAATGTTCTAACACATTGATGTCTGGTTGATTGTTGTGTGTTCAAACTAAGATCCATGTGGTCGATCTTCTCGTCATGGCTTCGAATTGCGACGCTATAATCCACGACCGAAACCTCCCCACGCCATTTACCAGATCAGGGTCATTGTACCTGATGTAGGGTCGCCTATTGAATGTTTAATCAAGATTCGTTGTGCTAGAAGCTTATCTGTTGATCGATTGTGTTTGATGTCAAGTTTCATATGTTTCGATCATGTATGTATCGAGTTATTTGTTAATGCTTTGAATCGGGATTACTATTCGCTTATAACCAGCTTGGATTTAGTTGGTGGATCATGTTTGTCTCGGTGTATGTCCATTTCGAACGCATTGAATTGCTGATGTAGTCAATGTGTTGAGTTTGTACCGTGTTGAGTTACAAATAATGTCTATTCTGGGCACGCTTGCTGTTCATTTGTCCTGGTATGTACCATCGTGTAATTGTGCAAGTGATGCACTGATGATTGTGGTTACTGGTTTATGGTCCGTGATTATAAATTCCTAAAAATTGCACCGTGATTGAACTTTTAGTATGCTGGAATTGAATTCATAGTTGCTGCACTTGCTCATGTTTTCTGATTTGGTACAATTTTGAACTCTATAGCTTCAGGAAGTCCATTCGAGATGTTGTTTGTTTCGGTTTGTGTCTTTGCCTTTTCTTTTAGACATGGATTGGTGTTCTAGAGATGAGACCTTACACTAGTGAGACTATGATAGTAACTGAGATTCAACATGCTTCATGGTAAATTAAAACTGAAACTTTTATATACAGAGGAACTAATATAGGGAAAAACAAAACTTGATGTTGCCGCTGCGTGAATGTTAATACCTTCATGCACGAAGGCTATTGCTTGACAAATGCTATTTTTTATTGCCTTCCGGGCTTAGATTTTGCTGTCTATAAAGAGCATGGACGGCCTTCATACATAGCTCATCGTCTCGATTCGAATCTAAAGCACCCAAATCTAAAGCATCTCTTCCACATTCTTCCATTCTCTACCATGCAAATAATTGCCATTGTCCGGTTTAACGGTATTTGAGCCTACCTTATTTTCGTGGGCAATATAGTTAAACACATTTAACTTGTTTTTGGAGACTTGGATATCCTTCTGTTCATGGTGTTTGACAAAAGTCTCCCGAACAGATTTGGTAAAAAATATGTTGAATCCATCAAAAACGGGAGCTGATGAGCAAATCTCAATGGAAATATTGTGATCCATTCTCCTTTCTTAAGCTGAATCCACTACTAGTAACAAGCAAGCATCTATGCCTAAATCTAGCTTCCTCCTCGCATTGTGCACGAAGGAGACAGTTCCGTCATTCGTTGAATCATTTCTATGCCAAGTAAAGCCATCATAGCCACATGCATCCACATTGTCATCAGGCTCTTGCAGAACCACTAGTTCCCATCTTTACTATTCAAAACACATTCCTCATTTTTTGGCATTGAAGAGTCTTTCTGATTGCAAAATCTTATGATCCAAATTCTTGTATTTCTTCTCCCAAACTCGAAGCCGACTCTCCAATTTCCACTTCTTACCTTCCAATTCATCATTCCACCTTCTCAACTTATCCAATACCTTCTCCTCTCCCCACTTTCTCCATAACAACATCATATACATCCTCAGCAATTCTAGGTTTCTCAACCACCACACATTCATATCTACTCGTCTTACATTTACATAACTTGTCCTTGAGGCGTATTTTCAGCGAATTTAGATGCTCAAACTCATTTTTAATCGACTCACTCTGGCTCCTTAGGTGCTTGACCTCATGGTTCACTTGTCTCTACATTGCTCCTATAACCTTCTAGATTTGCTCGGAGGATACATGTCAAAGACCGATTGTAACAAGCCATGAGCTCCAACACGGAGCGATTATGGATGTCCTCGACGTTGTCGATAGAGGAAGTGAAACCGTGTTCCGATCCACATTAGAAACTTACCACATTCGAATCGTGGGGCCGACCCCTTCAAATGACGATACGTGGTGCCCTAGATCCCATATTTCCTCTCCCCTTCCCTCTCCTTTTTAAAACTCTCCCCACGTTCATACATGGTAAGTTTCATATGTTTTTTGTATCTTAAGTGGCCATGAGGAAGTTGAGAAGGATTTGGGAGCAATATAGTGGAGGTCGGACAATGAGGTTGAGTACCTAAGGAGCTACAATGAGTTGCTTAAAAATAAGTTTGAGCATCTAAATTCAGAGAAAATACTCCTCAAAGACAAGCTATGGAAATGTGGGATGAATAGATACAAATGTGTGGTATCTGAGAGACCGGGAATCACTGAGGATGTATATGATATTGTTATAGAGAAAGTGGGGAGAAGAGGAGATATTGGATGAGCTGAGAAGGAGGAACGATGAATTGGAGGGCAAAAAGAGGAAATTGAAGAGTTGGCTTCGAGTTCGGGGAAAAAATACAAGAATTTGGACCAAAGGATCTTGCAACCGGAAAGACTCTTTAATGCCAGAAAATGAAGAGCAATGTGTTTTGGCTAGTAAAGGAGGGGAGGTGATTTTACGAGAGCCACACATTCATATCTACTCATCCTACATTTTCATAGCTTGTCCTTGAGGCATATTTTTTTTTAATTTAAACACGTGAACTCATTTTTTGGGCCACTTACTCTGGCTCTTTAGGTGCTCGACCTCGTGGATTGACCTTCTCTACATCACTCCTAGAACTTTCTAGACTTCTTTGAAGGATACATATCTAAAGACCGATCGTAAGAAAGCCATGAGCTTTGACACGGAGCGATTATGGATGTGCTCAACATTGCCGATGGAGGAAGTAAAACCGCATTTCGACCCACATTAGAAACTTACCATGTACGGACTATGGAGCCGGCCCGTTAAATGGACAACAAATGGCGCCATGTGTTGTCCTGGATCCCACATTTTCTCTCCCCTTCCCCCATCCTTTTCAAAATGCTATCTGCGTTCATGCATGGTAAGTTTTACATGCTTTTTGTATCATGAGTCGCCATGAGCTATGGTTCAGTACACGGATTTTACTTCCTCTATCAGAAACGTTGAGGACGTCTATAATTGCTCTGTGACGGAGCCCATTGCTTCCTGAAGTTTAGAAGGTTCTAGGAGCGATGTAGAGAAGATCGAGCACATAAGGAGCTAGAGTAAGTGGCCTAAAAATGAGTTTAAGCATATAAATTCGGAGAAAATACGGCTCAAGGATGAGTTACGCAAAATGTAGGAAAAGCATATATGAATGTGTGGTGTCTGAGAGACTGGGAATTGCTGAGGATGGATATGATGTTATGAAGAAAGTGGGGAGAGAAGATATTGGATGAGTTGAGAGGGAAGAACGATGAATTGGAGGGTGAGAAGAGGAAATTGGAGAGCCATCTTTGAGTTTGGGGTGAGAAATGCAAGAATTTGGGCTAGAGGGTTTTACAGCCATAAAGAGTCTTCAATGCGAAAAAACGAGGAGCAATGTGCTTTGGAAGTAAAGAAAGGGGACCATCAGTTCTGTGATAGCCACACATTCATATCTACTTGTCCTATATTTTCATAGCTCATCCTTGAGGCGAATTTTTTTCAAATTTAGATAATCAAACTCATTTCTATGCGAGTCACTCTAGCACTTCAAATGCTTGACCTCGTGGTTCACCCGTCTCTACATTGCTTCTAGAACCTTCTATACTTTCTCGGAGGATCTATGTCTAAAGACCAATCGTCAGGAAGCCATGAGCACATGGAGTGATTATGGATGTCCTCGACATTGCCGATGGAGGAAGTGAAACCGTGTTCCAACCCACATTAAAAACTTACCACATTTGAATTGTGGGGCTGGTTCATTCAACGGACGACACATGGTGTCTTGGATCCCACATTTCCTCTCCCCTCCCCCTCCTTTTCAAAACTCTCCCCATGTTCATTCGTGGTAAGTTTCCTATGCTTTTTGTATCTTGAATCGCCATGAGTTGTGGCCCATTTGCAACGTTGATGACGTCCATAATTGCTCAGTGCCGGAGCTCATTACTTCCTCACAATTAATCTTTATACATCTATACTTTGAGGAAGTCTATAAGGTTTTGGGAGCGATGTAGTGGAGGTTGAACCTTGAGGTCGAGCACTTTAGGAGCCAGAGTGAGTCATCTAAAAATAAGTTTGAACCTTTAAATTCAAAGAAAATAAGCCTCAAAGACGAGCTATGAAAATATAGGATGAGTAGATATGAATGTGTAGCTCTTGTAAAATCACTAGTTCCCTTCTTTACTATCCAAAACACATCACTATTTATTTTCTGGCATTGAAGAGTCTCTTTAAGGTTACAAGATCCTATGGTCCAAATTCTTGTATTTTTTCCCTCGAACTCAAGGCCAACTCTTCAATTTCCTTCTCTCGCCCTCCAATTTATCGTTCTCCCATCTCAGCTCATCTAGTATCTCCTCCTCTTCCCACTTTCTCCATAACAATATCATATACATCCTCAGAGATTCCTGATCTCTTAGACATTACACATTCATATTTACTCTTCCTATATTTCCGTAACTCATCCAAGAGGTGTATTTTCTTTGAATTTAGATGCTCAAAATCATTTTTAGGCCACTCACTCTGGCTCCTCATGTGGTCAACCTCATGGTTCAACCTCCTTTACATCGCTCCTAAAACTTTATAGACTTCCTCGAATGATATATGTCTAAAGATCGATTGTAAGGAAGCCATGAGCTCCAACATTAAGCGATTATGGACATCCTCAATGTTGCTAATGGAGGAAGTGAAATCCTTGTTTCGAGCCACAGCTCATGGCGAATCATGATACAAAAAACATACGAAACTTACCACGAATGAACGTGGGGAGAGTTTTGAAAAGAAGGGGGAGAGAAGAGGAAATCTGGGATCCAGGTTGGCTCATGTCGTCTATCGAATGGGTCGGCCCCACAATTCAGATGTGGTAAGTTTCTAATGTGGGTCAAAACATAGTTTTGCTTCCTTTTTTGGCAACGTCGAGGACATTTATAATCGCTCCGTGTTAGAGCTCATAACTTTCTTATGATTGGTCTTTAGACATGTATCCTCCAAGGAAGTTTAAAAGGTTCTAGGAGCAATGTAGAGGTAAACAAACCACGAGGTCGAGCACTTCAGGAGACAAAGTGAGTCACTTAAAAATGAGTTTGAACGTCTAAATTCGAAAAAATTACGCCTCAAGGACGAGTTATAAAAAAATATAGGATGAGTAGATCTGAATGTATGGCTACCGTAGAATTGCCGATCCCCCTTATTTACTATCCAAAGCACATTGCTCCTCGTTTTTCACATTTAAGTGTCTCTTTTCGGCTGCAAAACCCTGTGGGTCCAAATTCTTGTATTTCTTACCCCAAACTCAAAGCCGGCTCTCCAATTTCCTCTTCTCACACTTCAATTCATCGTTCTTCCTTCTTAGCTCATCCAATATTTATCTCCACTTTCTCCATAACAACATATATATCCTCAGCGATTCCTGATCTCTCAGCCACCACACATTCACATTTGCGTAGCTCGTCCTTGAGGCGTACTATAGCTTCTTATGTGCTCGATTTCATAGTTCAACCTCCTCTATATCGCTACTAGAACCTTTTAGACTTCCTCGACGAATATATGTCTAAAGACCGATCAAAAGGAAGCAATGAGCTCCGACGCGGAGCGATCATGAATGTCCTCGACGTTGCTAATGGTGGAAGTGAAACTGTGTCGCCACATTAGAAACTTACCACATCCGAATCGTGGGGCCGGCCCATTCAACGGACAACACGTAGTGTCCTAGATCCCAGATTTCCTCTCCCCTACCCCCTCCTTTTCAAAACTCTCCCCAACGTTCATACGTGGTAAGGTTCATCTGCTTTTTGTATCTTTAGTCGCCATGAGCTGTGGCTCGGCATGCGGATTTCACTTCCTCCATCAGCAATGTCAATGATGTTCATAATCGCTTAGTGTCGGAGCTCATGGCTTCCTTACGATTGGTCTTTAGACATGTATCCTTCGAGAAAGTCTAGGAGGTTCTAATAGCAATGGGGTGGAGGTGGGACACGAGGTCAAGCACCTTGGGAGCCAAAGTGAGTCGCTTAAAAATAAGTTTGAGCATCTAAATTCAGAGAAAATATGCCTCAAAGATGAGTTATGGAAATATAGGATGAGTAGATACGAATGTGTGGCTCTCATAAAATCACTGTTCCCTTGTTTACTATCCAAAACACATTACTTTTCATTTTCTGGCATTGAAAAGTCTCTTCCTCGAGACGACCCTTGAGAGGTAGGTCAGGACAAAATGGTGTTCCAAGCCACAGCTCATAGCAACTCAAGATACAAAAAACTATGAAACTTACCCCGCATGAACGTGAGGAGAGTTCTGAAAAGCTAGGGGGAGGTGAAAGGAAATGTAGGATCTAGGACGGCTCGTCGCGCCACATGTTGTCCATTGAATTAGCCGGCCCTATAGGTCGTATGTGGTAAGTTTATGATGTGGGTTGGAACACGGTTTCACTTCTTCCATCGGCAACATCGAGGACATCCATAATCGCTTCATGTCGGAGCTCATGGCTTCTTACAATCGGTCTTTAGACATGTATCATTCAAGGACGTCTAGATGGTTCTGTAGAGGAGGTCGAACCATGAGGTCAAGCACCTGATGAGCCAAAGTGAGTCGCCTAAAGATGAGTTTGAGGGTCTGAATTCGGAGAAAATACGCCTCCCAGACGAGCTACGGAAATGTAAGTCGAGTAAATATGATCATGTGGGTCTCGCAGAACTGTCGGTTCCCCTTCTTTACTATCCAAAACACATTACTCCTCGTTTTTTTGGCATTAAAGAGTCTCTTTCCGACTGCAAAACCCTTTGGTCAATTTCTTGTATTTCTTCTCCCAAACTAAAAGCAAACTCTCCAATTTCCTCTTCTCACCCTCCAATTCTAGTTTTTCCTTCTCAGCTCATCTAATAGCTCATCCTCTCCCCACTTTCTCCATAACATCATATATATCTTCAGTGATTCCCAGTTTCTCAGCCACCACACATTCATGTCTACCCATTTCACATTTCCTTAGCTCGTCCTTGATGTGTATTATTTGCGAATTTAGACGCTCAAACTCATTTTTAGTCGACTCACTCTGGCTCCTCAGGTGGTCGACCTCATGGTTTGACCTCTACAATGCTCCTAGAACCTTCTAAACTTTCTCAAAGAATATATATCTGAAGACCAATCATAAGGAAACAATGAGTTCCAACACAGAGTGATTATGGACATCCTCAACGTTGCTAATGGAGGAAGTGAAACCGGTTGACACCTCTTTTAAAAGAACTTAAACATAATTAAAAATACATTAAACGAAAAAAACACAAAAATATAGCACATTAATAATTGTCAATAAATGGGGCCACAAATATAATTGATAATAAAAATTTTCGGGAAAAAAATCCATTTAGGCCTAAATCATTCATTGGCCCTTTCCTTTTTCTTTCCGGCCCAACCTTTTCTTTCTTTCTTTTCTTTCCCCTTCTTCAGGCCATTTTTCTAGTTTACCGCCCAGCCCCGTTTTCTTTTCTCTTTATCTCTCTCTATCTCACGCTCACGTCTATGAGCAAAGTAGTCGAGAATGAAGTCCGTGAGAATCACAAGAGGTGACCGGAGCATATCCAAGTTGGAGGATCTTGTAGAATCTAATGAGTTGGCCGATCGATTAGAGAAGAACAGAAAAGATTCAAGCAAAACGATAGGGATTATCAAAAAAAGAGAATGGACTAAGAAAAAAGAAATAAAGCTCATGCGAAGAATTGAGAAAGGAGAGGGTTTTGAAAGGAAAGTGTTCGGTTCCTCTACTCAGAGGATCACCAGTGAATTTCTTCCCCCCATTTTCTATCACCTGTTCACTATCGCCGGAAAACGATCTTTGTTATTCATTTCGGACATGCAAGCATTCATCACTATTTTGCCATACCAGAAGACGCTCAGATCTACCACACTCTCTTTCGTAAATGCTTGTGACTTTGCAGCTACGAGCTAAGTAAACCCCTCATTCTTTTGCTTTGTTTTTCCCTGTCTATCGAGGTTGAGAATGCAGAATTTGAATGATGAAGTTTTGATGAATTCTTGCAAAACAGAGTTTGATTTGCAGTGGATAATGTCGATTTAGAATCTCATATACTGCATCTTGGTCGAGAACCGCATTGAAATAGAATCCTAAGCTCACATTCTGAGTCGCACGCTACATGTTTGATAATTTGCTTGAGAGATATATTAAAACCAATCTTGAGTAACCGATTGTGTGATATTGCTTAGGTTTAAGTCTGATTCTTATTGGCCCCGTTAATTGTTGGACTAGAGCCAATGACAAGTTTTTCTTTGTTTTTCTGGCATAAAGTCATTGTCTGAGTCGGCTGTCATCTCTCCTTCATCGGAAATTCATCCCCTCGCTAGGGTTGCTTGCGGTTCAAGGCTGCTCTAGCCAGTCTATTAACATTTGTTTACCAAGCATTATGTGATTTCTGTGCTATATTTGTTAGGTTTTTGGTTATATGCATTTTTTAGACCATAAAAATTCTTAGCCATCGACGATGTAGAAATCGCTAGCCAACTAATGACCGGCGGTGGTTTAGTTCCAATCGACATGGATTAGGTTGGCAAGAAAAGATATGCTCTGGTGAAGCTCAAAGTTGGAATCTTGGTGATGAGCTCTCGGGGAAGAAGACAACATGAGGAAGAAGAATATGAAAATGGAAATAAAATAAAAAATAAAAAATAAAAAATAAAAAAGGAGAAATAAAAAATATATAATTTGGATATTAAAAAAGACTGGGTCGGATCCAGTTATTGGAGATTGGTTGGATTGTGCTCTGGTCAAGTCGGATCAACAGAATAGATCAAGTTGGGAAAATGGGCTAAACTAGAATTTGGAGTTGTGCTAGACATGGCTTAATTTGATTAAAAGGGAATTGGGCTTGAGCTATTGCAATAGCTCAAGCCCAAAATATGATTATTCAAATCAAGCATATTGGCCGGTTCGAATTTAGACGCAACCCGAACCCACGGTACAGGTCAAATTGACTAATCGGAACGGGTTTCTTGACCGTGTCCAAAGTCCCATTTTCCCATAAATAAAAAATAAAAAATAAAAAAATTTAGAAAATTTAGAAAAAAAAAAAATGTGGGAAACACTAAAAATTTTGGAATTCATCTAGTTTAGGGCTTTCAATAAACATTTTAGGCTTAAACAAAATTGAACCCAAAATTGAATAAGCTTTTGGTACTTTACAATAGGGTTTTTTTTATTGCTTTTTCTTTTTAAAGACAATGCTAGGTCGTTATTTACGTACTTTTATTTCAATACATTGATTGTTATTTTCCATTTTTAGAGTTGTTAGATTAAAATATTAAGGTTTTAACTAAAACTTTGCATGAATACCTAGCGGATAAAAACCATTGGACTCGTAATTGTTAAAAAGACTGCATGGATACTTTAGTGAACAAATATTCAAGTTTAGGTTCCGAAATGGCATTAGTTGAAAAACTAATGTAATCAAGTCATTGATCCCTAAAAATCTCTGGTTGTGTACGCATCAAGATGATACTCTTGCATCTCGAATAAGGTTTCTAGTTGACTTTTAATCATGACTAGTGATGACTCTTAACGAATATATAGATTTAAATAACCAATTTCACATGAGGTATGGACATAGGGAGGGTCCTTAAAGTAATTCTAAACTTACTTCCCAAGGCTGCCTTCAATGGGTAGGTTGCGACAAAACCGTGTTCCAAGCCATAGATTATGGCAATTTAAGATACAAAAAGTATATGTAACTTACCACGCATAAACTCGGGGAGAGTTCTGAAAGGGAGGGGGGAGGGGAGAGGAAATGTGGGATATTGGACAACACATCGCGCCATGTGTCTTCTATTGAATTAGCCGACCCCACCACAGGCCATATGTGGTAAGTTTTCGATGTGGGTCAGAACACGGTTTCACTTCCTCTGTTAGCAACGTTGAGGACATCCATAATTGCTTTGTGTTGGAGCTTGTGGCTTCCTTACGATAGGTTTTTAGACATATATCATTTGAGGACGTCTAGAAGGTTCTAGAAACGATGTAGAGGAGGTCGAACCACGAAGTTGACCGCCTGATGAGCCAAAGTGAGTGGCCTAAAAATGAGTTTGAGCATATAAATTCGAAGAAAATGCGCCTCAAGGACAAATTACGGAAATGTAGGACGAATAGATATGAATGTGCGGCTATCGCAAAACTGCTAGTTCCCCTTCTTTACTATCCACACCACATTGCTCCTCATTTTTTCGCATTAAAAGGTCTCTTTCCAACTACAAGACTTCTGGTCCAATTTCTTGTATTTCTTCCCCCCAAACTTGAAGTCGACTCTCGGATTTCCTCTTCTCACTCTCCAATTCATCGTTTCTCCTTCTCAGCTCATCCAATATCTCCTCCTCTCCCCACTTTCTCTATCACAACATCATATACATCCTTAGCAATTCCTGATCTCTCAGCCATCCCACATTCATATCTATTCGTACTACATTTCCGTATTTTGTCCTTGAGGCATATTTTCTGCAAATTTAGACACTCAAACTCATTTTTAGCCCACTCACTTTGACTTCTCAGGTGCTTGACCTCATGGTTCGACCCCCTTTACATCTCTCCTAGAACCTTCTAGACTTCATCGAAGGATACATGTGTAAAAACCAATCATAAGGGATCAATGAGCTCTGACATGTAGCGATTATGGACGTCCTCGACGTTGGTGATGGAGGAAGTGAAATCTATGTTCTGAGCCACAGCTCATGGCGACTCAAGATACAAAAAGCATATGAAACTTGCCACGCATGAATGTGGGGAGAGTTCAGAAAAAGAGGGGGGAAGGGCGAGGAGAGAGGAAATGTGGGATTTAGGACGACATGTCATGCCACGTATCGTCCATTGAATTGGTTAGCCCCACAAGTCGTATGTGGTAAGTTTTTGATGTTTGTTGGAATACGGTTTCACTTCTTCCATTGGCAATTTCGAGAACATCTATAATCATTTTGTGTTGGAGCTCATGGCTTTCTTACGATCAGTCTTTAGACATTATCCTTCGAGGAAGTCTAGAAGGTTCTAAGAGCGATGTAGAGGGGGTCAAACCACGAGGTTGAGCACTTAATGAGCCAAAGTGAGTTGCCTAAAAAAAATTTTGAGCATCTAAAATCAAAATAAATACGCCTCAAAGAAGAGCTACTGAAATGTAGGATGAGTAGATTCAAATATGTGGCTATCACAGAGCCGCTCGTCCCATTCTTTCCTAGCCAAAACACATTCCTCCTCATTTTTTTCGGATTGAAGAGTCTCTTTTCTGCTGCAGGACCCTCTGGTCCAATTTTTTGTATTTCTTCCCCCAAACTTGAAGTCAATTCTCTAATTTCCTCTTCTCACCCACCAATTCATCGTTCCTCCTTCTCAGCTCATTCAATATTTCTTCTCCCCACTTTCTCTATAACAGCATAATATACATCCTTAGCTATTTCCGGTCTCCCAGCCACCACACGTTCATATTTACTCGTCCTACACTTCTGTAGCTTGTCCTTGAGGCATATTTTTTCTTATTTTAGATGCTCAAACTCATTTTTAGATGACTCGGTTTGGCTCCCCAGGTGTTCGACCTTGTGGTTAGGTCTCTTCTGCATCGCTCCTAGAATATTCTAGACTTCCTCTAAAGATACATGTCTAAAAACCAATCATAAGGAAGCAATGAGCTCCGACACGGAGCGATTATGGACGACACCTCGACGTATTTTCTCCGAATTTAGATGTTCAAACTTATTTTTAGGCGACTCACTCTAGACACACACGGAGGCTCTTACATATCTGGTAATGTTTTATATTTCGCCACCACTGATTTCTTCTTTTTCCAATAAATAAATTACCTTAATTGCAAAACCAAGACAGATTAAGGTGAGCTACATCCCTTACAATCTCAACCACTGATTTCTCACTTCAATCTATTTATTAAATCACTTTATTTTTCTTGATTGTATCTAGCATTATACCTCCCTTTTTTCTATTACCAACTTGGTGTAATCGCTTACGACAAAAATCAATTGCCTTGACTAGCTTGAAATTGGATACTAACATAAGCTCTTCCTCCTACGTAATGTTCCTCACCCACCCAAAAACCACAACACTAAAAATAATTGCAAACAGGTAAGGCAAGAGGGCAAAAGGAAATTACCATCAGGTCGAGCCCTTGCATCCAATTTCTTAGGCCATTAATCGATGTCGGACCTACAAATCTTTGCGTAAACCCTGTCCCCTCCGAGCGCTGTCACGGGGACACACTCACCATCAATCTAAGAGGTTTACCGCGAAATGGCAACCCCCTCTGGCTCCGAATCTCTTTCACCCAAACCTCTGTGCGATTAGTCTCCGGTGGAGGAGAGTAACGCAGCCAATCCTCCTCTTCGTCGACCTCATGGGCAGCAGCAACTTTGCTCCTTTTCTTCTTAATCGGACTATCGGCTTCCCCTCGGGAAGGGCGTTTGTGGTTTTCGAGCTGCTCGTCAACGGATTGCGAAGATCTAGGAGGCGGTGACGTTCGATTGCCCCAAAAAATTGCACTCTTCTCCTTCGTCCTCCTCGTTGCCTCCGGGAGGGTATGGGTGGGGATCGGGTGGTTGGAGGTCCAGTGGGTCCTCTTTGTGGATCCGAGAGTAAGCTTCGAGCCACTCGAGCTCGTCCGGCAGAGGGATGTCCATGTCCGGTGTCCATCGGTGGTTCCACGGCGGCGATATGCGGCGGTGCTCTACACGACACAGAGAGAGACAGCGGGGCTGAGTGAGGAAGACACAGCACAGCAAATGGAGAAAATATTGGGTGGTCCGGGACATCCATGCAGCGTGCAGAGGAGAGAGGGGCTAGCCATGCAGGGCTATGCTAAAACTCCACCTCAGACGAGTTGGGCCCACGTGGCGCTTCATGAGTGGTCTGGGACCACGCTGATGTGGTGATATCTTCCCTCCCTAGTCTGACTTAACGCTCATACGTACGTAGGAACATGTTAGTAGAAGCTTTGGTTTCGGTTGGTTTCGGGATATTTTCACAAGCGCTCTAATTTCCAAGTTAATCCTGCATCTCTCTCACACGTGATCTCGCATGGTTAGGTTACCAAGCTTTGGTTTCGGTTGCTCCGACTTAACTGTGAATGATCATTACCGGGGTTTGAAGGAAAAGACCACTTGCCATTTAGTTTGGTTAAATGCAGATACATGTATGACGCGCTCACTCCATTCTAAGTCCTTCCACTCATCAACAACGCCATCATAGTGCAAAAGCATCACCACAAAATCATTTGACAGAAACTGCAAAGTGAAAATTGACACAGTTAGCCTGGATAAAAGCTCGAGAAAAAGGGGTTAAGCAACAGCCAGAAAAGTCTCCTCACCTTTGTAACCATTTTATTCACAAGATCCTTTTGCTTGTTTCCAACAGCCATGGCAAACAAGTTAGACGAAGAACTAAGAGAGCCCTGTCCAAAGATCAAGCAAGTTAATGCATGTTCAGAACTATGATATTATATCTTCTACAATGAAAAAACTTTTGTCATTTCAGGCTGTTTTTTAACCTCTGCAGAATCCCATAATGGCCTCATTTCCAAATCAGAAGAATTGGCAACAATGCCTTCTGGTAAGGCCTCACTTTCCACGTGGTCTGCATCAATTCTGAAATGAAAACACAAATAAGCTATTAAGCAACAAGTGAGACATCTGGCATGGCACAAATGAATCGAAAGTGATGAGGTCCAAAAGTGCCATTCTCTAATAACAAGCACTGGATGAAAGGACGACATACTGCACAAGTGCTGGTGTTAGAGCTCTGTGATTTATCAATTATCCTCCAATCCCATCCTGAGAATTTCTGCAAAACATTTTCAGTTTCATTCGTGACATCCAGCAAATAAACTACCGAGACGGAGTTACAGTGAAAAAACATGATAATCTGTAGAACTAAGAAGAGTAGGTATACACCTCTCTGTATTCTGATGCCAACAGCGCACTCCCTATGTATAGTACTAGACAAAACAAAGATGCTGCAGGAAAGAAGTTACAGAAACTAGATTTTCTACACTTTTGATCTGCGAAGAGGGAAGCCTGAAGGTAAAAGAAAAACAGAATAATGTCAGAAGAAATGAAGGTTTCCAGTGTCCTTCTCAACAAGGAAACCAATGTACTCACCCACTGAAGTGAATAAAAGGAACGGATATCATTTGTACATCTCATTAAACATCTTGAATCTATTTTTCGAAATTCATCAAGCTCTCAATCGCACGATAAAACAGTATATGCATCAAATACATTGGAAAAAATGGTCAAGGACACTACTTTTAGAATCTAAAGAAAAACCGCTCCCAGCTACTGTAATTTTTTGGCTTATAAAATATCATTTGCGTAGCTCAAGGTTTGCCCATAAACTAGTAATCCCTAACCTAACAAGTAATTAGCGCAAAAGAAAGCTTATTTAACGCATGAAATTACGAGATGACGGGATTGAAATGACAAAGTCTGAACATGGCATAGAACTCTCCAGCTATGTATATGCAGCATAGCCCAGTATCAGCAGTTCATTGAAATAAGAGACGTATTTCATGGCTGATGTTTGCAATTTACGACTTAGCCACGCTCAGTCCACAACAAAATCAGCTTGACCCTCAACATGAATTTAATTCCACCATCCAAAGACAGAAACAAAACAGGATTCCTCTGAAAGAATAAGCTTCCTCTGAAGTCACGCGATGTAAACTCTAACAAGCCTCACAAGCTATTGGTAAATCCTCCATCTGATACTTTCACAAATTTGCCTTCAGAAGGGGCATGTTCAACAAAACTTAAGCGCATTGAAAAAAGCAGTCACTCATGGAGAAAAACCATGATAGGAAGATGCAAATTCATCAAAACTACAAAAAGCAAGAGCAAGAATCTTGTGTTCCCATTGCACTCATTAAAGTGTGCTTTCGCAGGGAATCAAATGGAAAGCCGTTTAAAACATTGCAAGCTAAGTTAAAGTACGATTAACCCATCAGGGCGCAAGGATCAAATGCTAAAGTCACTTTGTGAAACTTTTAGCTGACCAAGAGAATCTTATTAACTATGAAACACCCTCAGCCGTTAACTTTCTGCACTAAAGTTCTAAAATTTTGATTTGTGTCAGCGTGCCATTACCATGCCCACCGACACGCTCAGTTTAACTTCGAAAAGGAATGATCTTTATCATCGGATTGCATCGAGCAAGAAACAGGGGACAAGCACAACAACAACCATACCCGTAGAAGGGCATAATTGTCGAAAGGGCAAAAGGACACTATTAGAGCCATAACTTGTGTAAGAGATTATTTGGTGCAATAACTTTTTTTCGAATCACTTTGGTGCCAATTTTTTTGAAAAACGATCACTTTAGTGCTAATGCTGACATGGCTTGCCGAAAATCCTATGTGGCGCTGACATGGCTCGCCAAAGAGGTCCATGGCTCGCCGGAGAGGTCCAGTTAGCATTAAAAACAAAAAACGACGCCGTTTAGTCAGCTGACGTGTACTTTTTTAGAAAAATAAAATTTATATTATATTTAAAAAAAAAACATCAAACATTACAACGATGGCGAGGGGTTCCTTTGCCGTTGTTGCTTAATTTCCCCACCACCACCGAGAAGGGATGGCGGTGGTGGGCGTGGTCGACGAGGGTCGTCAGCCCTTGGCCGAGGCCGGAGACCCTCACCGAGAGGAAACAATCGCTTTTGCTAGCGAGGCAAGACCTCACTTTTGTGACCTAGGCGATGGCGAGGTCGGCCTCGCCAGATCTGGTGAAGCTTGCCCCGCCGGCCACCGGTGAGCTTCGCTAGATCTGGCAAGGCCGACCTCGCCGTCACTTGGGTCACGACGGCAAGGTCTCCCTCACTCAACAAAGCGGTGCTGACCTCGTTGTTGGCAGGTCGAGGCGACGGTCGGTCGGCCTCGCCTTTGCCGGGCGAGGGGAGACCTCGCCGTCGCGACCCAGGCGAGGGCGAGGTTGGCCTCGCCTTTGCTAAAAGCCCGCCCGGAGGCCGACGAGGTCGGCCTCGCCGGCCCTCCCTTTGGTGGCGATCAGCGACCAAGAAAAAGTTTGGAAAAAAGATTAAAAAAATCGAAAAAAAACCACATAATTTTCACGTGTACAAGTTAGATCATTTTTTTAAATATAAATGCCACATCAGTTTTTTGGTCGGAGTCACTAAAGTGATCAATTTTTCTCCGATTTAGTATTAAAGTGATCCGAAAAAAAGTTATAACACCAAAGTGATCTCTGTACACAATTTATGGCACTTCTGGTGTCCTTTTGTCTTAACAAAAGGGATGGGGGGAGGGGACTCACAGCATTTGGAGGATTGATGTCCATGGAAGTCACCTAGGATGCATAGAGAGAGAGAGAGAGAGAGAGAGAGAGAGAGAGAGGCAACAAACAACGAGTCTCTGCTATCTTATTTTCCGATTTAAGTGGGGTCGATGAAAAGCTTTCAAAGACAGAGACTGATCTTTTTGCCTTTTGGGTATTCTCAAACTACAGCGACAAGCTTTCAAGACGGAAAAACTTGGCCAAAAACCGAAACTTTTCTTCTGGGTTAAACCAAAACTGACGAATTGAAACGTTCAAGATTGGATTTTCAGGGCGGCTCATGCAAAGTGTTTTCTTTCTGTTCTGGGGAGGAGGAGGAGGGGGGACGTGGAAGACAGCCCAAGCATCACAGTAGATGATGCCGTAGAGATGGTGAGGAAGCGACGTTGCCACGATCTTAAACGTCGTACGGGAATATCATTTAAGAATTGGACCGCGCGATACCCGTGTTTGCTTTCGACTTCCAATAATTAAACAAAGATTTGAACACCCCCACAAACGAGGTTACCTCCTTTCTCTTCTGTCTGGTGTAGGTAAGAGGGAGAAGAACAGTAGAAATGCCAAAACTTGTATACGACGCTCACTTTAGTGCCAAAAGTTTCTTTTAGATCACTTTAGTACCAAAATTTTTTAAAAACGATCACTTAAGTGTCAACTCCAATCAGTTTGACCGGAAATCCGACGTGACATTTTTTTATTAATTTTTGAAGCCGATGTGGCTCGCCGGAGGTTGAGTCAACATGCTTAGTCAGCATGTACACATCAAAACGACGTAATTTAGCATGTCCACTTGGATTTTTTAAATATTTTTTTTGAATTATTTTTTCCTTCTTTTCTTTTTCTTTCTTCTTCTTCTTTTACCTTGGGTCACCGCCGGTGACCAGAGGCCAGCCACCTGCCACGACCGGCCGCCTGACCTTAGCGACGGCAAGGCCGACCTCGCTGTCGTTGGGATTGGCGACGACGAGATCGACCTCGCTCGGTTGTGGCGAGGCCGGCCTCGCCGTCGCTGGGTTTGGCGACGACAAGTCGGCGAGGTCGAGCCTCGCTCGGCTGTGGCGAGGCTGGCCTCGCCACGGCCGGGCAAGGCTTGAACTCGCCCGATCTAGGCAAGGTCGAGCCTCGCCCGGCCGTGGCGAGGCCGATCTCGCCGTCGCTGGGATTGGCGATGGCGAGGCCGACCTGGCCACAGCCGGGTGAGGCTCGACCTCGCCCAGCCATCGCTGGGTTTGGCGACGGCGAGGTCGGCCTCGCCGTAGCTAAGGCAAGGCGGTCGGCCGTGGCCGGTGGCCGGCCTCCAGTCATCAGTGGTGACCCAAGGTAGAAGAAGAAGAAGAAAGAAAAAGAAAAAAGAAAAGAAGGAAAAAATTTCAGAAAAAATATTTAAAAAATCGAATTATACACGTGGAAATGCCACACAGATCAATTTTTTTTTAAAAAATTCCAACTCAGTTTAAAATTTTAATTATAAAAGCCACGTATTAATTTGGCCGGAATTTCTTGCCGTTGGCACTTAAGTGATCGATTTTCTTCCAATTTGGCACTTAAGTGAGCCGGCGAAAACTTTTGACACTAAAGTGAGTGCCGTACACAAGTTTTGGCACTTCTAGTGTTCTTCTCCCGTAGGTAAGAAGCAGAGCAGGTAAATACGTGGGGGACAATCTCCATAGTGGGCAAAGATCCCATGATTTTAGGCCTAAATCCCTAAAAAAACACCAACTTTAGATTTTCTTATCCAAGCTTTTTTTTATTCCATAAAAAAGCACTAACTTTAGGTTGAGGGACAATTCTAGCCCAAACTATTTTTAGTCCCGTAAAAAAGTATCAACTTTAGGTCGAATGATAATTCTGGCCCCAATTTTTTTTTTGTTTCATAAAAAATCACCAACTTTCACCTAATCCCAAATCTGGTCATGTGTTAACTTTCTATTTGAAGTCACCATTGTTTGAGAAAAAAGGTTATGGTGGTGAGCTTGGCGAATCTCGTCCATGACAGCTATCGATAGGCGGTGGTTAGCTTTAGATTACATCTAGCCAGAGAGATTCAATCTAGAGATATTTTTGACTTGTCGGTGAAGTGAAGGAGACGAACAGTTTCACCGTTATTCTTCAAATTGTGGCTCAGAGAATAAGACAATAAATATTACTTTAAATCCAATCAGCAAGTCACGTGGATTTTTTGCTAAGGTGGAATAGTCAAGTTAAATAATCAATGGTTATAAATCAATGGGGGCCAAATTTGGGATTTAAATGAGAGTTGATACTTTTTTACAAGACAAAAAAAGTTGGGGCCAAAATTGTTACTCGACCTAAAGTTAGTACTTTTTTACAAGACAAAAAAAAGTTCTGGCCAAAATTGTTCCTTGACCTAAAATTTGTGCTTTTTTTTGGAATTAACCCCATGATTTTATAATCAATTAAGAACTTCTGCAGATTTAATTCTTTTGGATATTTTGGTAATGGATTTCTCAACAATACGATGGATGTATTTCCACATATTCTCATGCATAGTTGTCTTATATAAATACGCATATTTTAGGTAATAAATATTTGCAAACGATTCTTTACGTATATACATATTCTATTTTTGAAATACGTGCATATCGTATCATTCGAATGACTATTTATGATGAAGTATTGAAAGAGTTTAATAATATTGGATATTTATCTATTATTTTACTCATATTTAACAAATGATATGTTAGATGATCAAGCTCAAATGGGGCTCGTGTTTGACATATCAATTATATTAAAATCGTATTTGAGAAATAATATAAAAGCGGGTAATGCTCGCACCTGGTTGTGTCATTTCCCACCCTCAGACATGCGCTTTATCCATCAATTTACTGTTTATGGTCACTTTAGCAAACCTTAATTTAGCAAATCTCTAATTTTGCATTTCTAGTTCTTATGCATTTTGGGTGATATATTTCTAATTATATAATTGGCGATAAATTTCTAACTTATATAATTCTCCAGTACACCTATGAATACTTTGGTAATAAATGTTTTAAAAGAGTTTAACAATGTAGGGACACCTATCTCAGACTTTACAAACAACATGTGTTGAAAGATTAATCTCACATCGTGCTCATATTTGGCTGATAAGTATATTAAAATACTATTTGAGAAATAATGTTATGAAATGATCAATCTCATTTTGGATCGAAAGACGACTTTAGTCAAAATATGCCCGCAAGTGGCTTTTGATGTGCAAAACGGACGTAGACGCGACAAAACGACTTGGTGTTGAACCGCTTCTCTCTTTCGATCGGAGGGAAGAGTCACTTCAAATGAGCCCCCCTTGGCATGATACCCAACTGTGGGCTTGATGTTGCCTCCGCCAATGTGCTGCAAACCCTCACCTGAAGCAAGGGCTGCAGCACGAGCGCAAACGGTCGCGCCTAAATACTCTTTGAATGTACGTTAAAAGCATGTTTTCCATTTGAATCAGTGAGCGCATCTTTCATTCAGAGGCTTTGTTTGATGAGCCGCTACGTTGGACTGGCCATGGTTGCCAACGCCCTACGTACGTGACGGATTCATGCGCTTGATCTAATTGGGGTTATCTTGGTCTTCAACCCGGCACCCGTTTCCGCGCGCAGTTGCTGCTTTTGAGGTCCCGCTATCCCGCCTTTCGACTTTCAGCAAAGGGAAGGATAGATCCGATCCCCTTTTGATTAAGTTTGAAATTTGACTCTCCCTAAAATTTCTTTTTCTAGTGCGATTTATGTATATGAACTCGGGAATATTTGGGCGTAAAAATCACCACCAAGGAATTCGTGACATTACATAATTCATGAGTGAATAGTCACAAATTTTCTTATTGCTCTTGCATTGATCCTCCATTTCCTCTCTTCAAATTCTTCTGCCCTAATATTTGGATCTGGGCCGGCTTTTATATAACCTCTAAGGCGGCATAATAGGCTATCAGCAGTGGGAGGGATGCCAATGTGCCAAACACCACCCTGCAACATACGAGTCAGATGCCTTCTTTAGACCAATAAAAGTTGCGGTGAACATTGTGCATGGAAATAATTTGAATGAATTCAGAAAACTTACGCGGTGCTGAGAACACTAGCATGTAATCCGTACTCTTTCATGAGATGAAAGCTGTAATCGCCTGTGGCAATGCTGCCTGCAAACGGGGAGAAGGCAAATCACACTTCTGGATCCATAGAAGTAGGATACAAGCGACAGAAGCAGAGCTACAGTTTTGAAAGTTCTATCACTAGGCTTACCTAGGCAATACTATTTTATGTTGGCAGGTTTAAAAGATGAGCTATGGATCGCTTGAGTTTATAAGATGGAATGAATCTAATAGCATTCCGTGGTCAAATCTAGGCAATGGACTTTAGTTTCATTACCTGCATGATAGGGATTTTGAGAACATCGCTGCGCAGTCCCACAACAAGGGAACTCACGGCCATTAGAGCTGGTCCAGCAATAAGCCTCAAGACCATTCCCAAACATGCCATTTTCATGCCACACGCTATCAACTTTCTCTGCATTGCGATGAATATAAAATCCTACTCCTGTAAATGAAAATAACTAGGTGTAGTTCCTCTTCGACATAGGCCGAACCTTTTCATAACATGCCAAAACATTGTTCTAGTTCAAGCTAACTCTTTACTTACCAATGTTGAACAGTTATGTGAGTTGATGGATATTCGGCTTAAACATGCCAAAACATTGCAGTTCCTAACCAGCTCTTGACAGAATCTGTATGGATTCTTTGACAATGGCCGGCATTTTCACTTTGAACCTTACAAAAGAAACAGTTATGTGAGTTGATGGATATTCGGCAACAATCTGACATTGCTCACCAAAGCAAAAGGCATCTCTTGAATTGCAAACTTACGCTAAGGATGCAAGTGTCACGGGTCGGTCGATTCACAATGATCCCACACCTATACAGCCTTAGGATCACTCCAAAGTCAACCTTACACACACTAAATTCACAAGAATGGGGATAAAGCAGCATAGTAATATTTCCTTGCGAATGAGCATGTACAAATGAAGGGAGAGAGTCTCCTAAATATACAAGTGTGGGTCTAATTTGATCCATTGATCCTTGATGATCCAACGTGATCCAACGGTGGTGTTTGAATCTATACAACCATTACATAACTTTACAAGAAGTTCCAGAGACCCTAGGGTGTGGGGAAGCTCAAGGGATGCCTACCAAGGGAAGATGTAGGGTCATGTGTAAGAGGGAACTGAAGGGTCGCAGACAGTGCTCGCGCCGTAGTCACGGATGAGCGACGTCCCATGCACAAATGGGCGATGTCCCATGCACGAAAGGGCCACGTCTCGTTCACGGACGGGCCCTTCACTCCCTTGGGCCGTGTCACAAGCATACATGTTAGGATTAAAAGCCACTTTCAGACCCACAATTTTCATGGCGGTTCACAATCTTGGTCTTGTGTTATTGGTCCTCACAGCCTCGGCCGTTCCCTCCATATTTGTGTCGCTTGGCACCGAATCATCAGTCGTTGCGCTCGTTGGAGAAAAGTCCATCCCCATTTACCAAAACTCGAGAAAACACAACAGAATCGAAAACCACAGAATGGCCTGCACAACCGATAATTGAACCACAAGATCCACACCCACCTGACCATACATTGATCCCACAATTGGTGTCCCCACAACCAAGAGCTTAGTCAAGGTGAGCAAGGAAAACTTGGTGATGCACCAGCTATAGTCCACTTTGCTGCTGCACTTGGCACACAAGGCAAGCATCAGGACAGCGAGGGACTTCGACATGACATCCGCCGCTATGACAGAGTAATTCATCTCGAACAGGTCGGCGTGCGTGGCCGTGAACTCCAACCC
The DNA here is from genome assembly GCA_024733475.1 of Syzygium grande. Taxonomy (NCBI): domain Eukaryota; kingdom Viridiplantae; phylum Streptophyta; class Magnoliopsida; order Myrtales; family Myrtaceae; genus Syzygium; species Syzygium grande. The sequence continues at coordinate 20,178,970 of JAMXDD010000005.1, read as the reverse complement.
GAATGGAGGAATGATGAAGTAGCAGACCATGCGGTTTATGACCTCACTCTGCTCGGACGTGAGCATGCGCCACCACCTCACGGAGCCGTACCCGTGCATCAAGGCAACATAGAGAGGCACCATGGTCACGAACACCTTGTATACATCTTCCAATCCGATCATGGTTCCTCTCTACAGAGAGCTTGGTTGACAATCGTAGTAGCTACTTTGGCCTCACATCTAGAGTGCTCAGTTCAGTTGTCCAAGACTGTTTATGCCGATTGTTCTCTCGACATGGAATTCTACTTGTAAAGACTTCATACAAGTAATTGTTTTGCTCACCTGGTCTAGTGTAGGTAAGAAGCAGAGAAGGTAAGAAACATGGGGCCAATCTCCAAAGTGGGTAAAGATCCCATGTTTTATGATCAATTAAGGAGTAGCATATCTTTTGCTCGCCAGATGTAATTCTTTTGGATATTTTGGTGATAGATTTCTAAACAATACAATCTCTGGATCTTCACGTATTCTCGTACATAAGTTGTCTTGTATAAATTACGCATATTTTAGGTAATAAATATTTGCAAACGATTCTTTATGTATATATGGATTCTAATTCGGGAAAATTACCAAAATAGTCATAAATCTATTGTAATTGTGCCAATTCAGTCTTAAACCTTTTTGTATTTGTGTTAATTCAGTCCATCCGGCCAATTTTGGCCGGTCGGTATTGACTTGGACGCCGGCCATATAGCCGACCCTGATGTGACAATATTTTAATTTTTTGATTTTTTTTTTTTTTTTTTCCATCTTCTTCCTTGGCCAGTCGCTAGTGTCCACATTGTTGGGCTGAGACCTCGCCGTTGCTGGGTTGAGACCTCACCGTCGTTGGGCGAGATCGAGCTCACCAGGCCATGGCGAGGCTCGACCTCGCCTCGCCCACCAACGGCAACTGGCCGGTCGTCGGATTGGCTAAGGAAGAAGATGTAAAAAAAAATAAAGAAAAAGAAAAACAATTAAAAAATAAAATAAAAATAAAAATATATTAAAATATTACCATGTCAACGTCGGTCAGATGCCTGGTACCAGTCAGTGTCCACTTCAGCACCGACCGGCCAAAATTGGCCGGATGGACTGAATTGGCACAAATACAAAAAGGTTTAGGATTGAATTGATAAAAAAAAAGGTTTAGGACTGAATTGGCACGATTGCAATAGGTTTAGGACTATTTTGGTAATTTTCCCATTCTAATTCTGAAATGCACGTATGTCATATAGTTCAAATAGTTGTTTATGACGAAATATCGAAGGTGTTTAACAATATCGGACATATATCTCTTATCTTACCCATATTTAACTAATGATATATTAAATGATTAATCTCAAATTGGGCTCATATTTGACAAATCAATGGCATTAAAATCGTATTTTAGAAATAATAGAAATATGGGTAATGCTCGCACAAGATTGTGCCATTTGGCACACTCAGGCACGAGCTTTACCCATCAATTACTTTTAGGGTCACTTTAGCAAACCTTAATTTAGCAAGCCTCTAATTTTGCATTTCTAGTTCTTATGCATTTTGGGCGATATATTACTAATTATATAATTGATGATAAATTTCTAGCTTATATAATTCTCTAGTACAACTATGAATATTTTGGTAATAATTGTTTTAAAAAGAGTTTAACAATACAGGGACACCTATCTCAGACTTAACAAATAACATATGTTGAAAGATTAATTTCATATCGTGCTGATATTCGAAAAAATAAATAATATTACTAAATGCAGAGAGAGGCCACACAGTGCTCTTTTTAGGGCTATGAATAGGGCTTTCGGGATTTGAAAGGCCACGTGGCAACTTACTCTCCCTCTAAGGGTCCGCTTGGCAAGTTGTCAAATAATGAAAATTTTTGTTCTTTTATTTTCAAAATCAGTTTTGGAACAAAAATCCGTTTGGTAAACTTTTTGTTCCTGGGCATAAATTTGCAAAAAAAAAAATAGCTTCTTGATTCTAGGAATAAGAATTAGAACTGGAAAAGAAATTATTTTTTTCCTTCTTCTTGCCTATTCTTTATTGTTCTTCTTCGGTTCTTCTTGCTTGGCCGGCCACCAACGACTTCGCGGCCCTCGTTGGCCTTTTCCAGCTCTCGCCCGAGCCGATGAGGGCCGCCCTCTAGGCTCGTGAACTGGGCGAGGGCCGCCTTCGCCGGATCTGGCGAGGTCGGCGGAAAAAATCCAACCCTGAGCAAATTCGGTGAGGGCGGCCCTTGCTAGCTCGGGTGAGGGTTGGAAAAGGCCGGCGAGGGCCACCCTTGACACGAGGGTCCAGCCCTCGCCCTCGCCAGCCCTGGCTCATGGCCAGCGACTAGGCCATGGCTAAGAAGGAGGAGAAGAAAAAAAGAAAAAAAAAAAATTATTAAAATATTTTTAATAAAAAGAAATTTTGTGCCGTTACTAAATGCATTTCTGTTCTTTTTCTATTTCAGGAATGTAAATTTTGGACCGTTACCAAACGCCTTCAAATGTTCAGAATCAGTTTCCAGGCACAGAATAAAAAAAATTATTTCTGAGTAGAATCAGTTCCCGGGCATAGAATCATTGCCTTGCGCACCCTAAAATGCTTTTTCTCATATCACACAATGTCAACCAAAGCAATTAGTTGCTATTCACAAGACATATGCCATTTATTTTCAAATGATGATCATTTCAATTCTTAATGACAGATTCAAATTAAATCTGTTGTCACTTTGCTAATAATGGCAGAGTTTTGTCTTCTGTTGATTCTCTAACAGGTCGACATCTAAAAGCAGAGAGTCACGCCACAGTCATTGCCGAACTTTCTTGCTAGGTCTGCCACTCTTAACATGAATCTACTGTCCTAAAGTAAAACAATTGGGAACCTACAATCTAAATTCCGAACCATCAAGACTCGTCGAAGAATCCTAGAAACTGCAAAAACTCAGTGTAACTCAGTTAGATATGCTCAATGACAATGTGAGTTGGGCCAAAAGAAAAAACACAAGGTGAGTGAAATTCTTTCCCAAAAAACCTTTTTGGTTATAATCTATTTAGAGTTCCTCAGGATAGTGGCTCAAAGAACATGATTTTCTTTTCTAATTTTGGAGAATCTTTTCTTTCTTTGAAGTACTCAACTTGGGGTAGTGACTAGTGATGCTGGCTAGTAGGTGTTTCAACATAAAACAGATTGCTTTTCGGATAACCAAGGCCAAGTGTAGAACACTAAAATGGCAGCATACATGTTCTGAAATTAACTAGAGACCACGTTGCATAGACTTATATTCAAGCAACACAAGCATGATTAGAAGGCATTTCAATACACTGAAGTAAATTCTCTCTAAATAGGATCTTGGCATATCTGCGATGTGAAATTCCTGCGATAACGTAAAACCAAAATTCTAAATCTGCATATGTGTCATACTGTTGTCTTCAATCTGATATACTGTACAATCATCAAAGACCCAAAGGAGCAAAAATGACTGAAAGTGTTGCTCTAAAATAGACATGCTGCTGTTAGTCAGTCTAGTGTACAGTGGCATTGATAATCATCCGATGTATCTATCCGAATCAGATACACTCTTACTCTCTGTAGCTAGCCATGTATTGACCATAGGCACCTGCATTCTGTATTTGAGAGATAAATTACAGTTGATTTTTAATTGAAATCCGGGGTTTCAGGAATATGCAATCAACATATCAACATATCGACGAAGCCTTTCCGCAACTCTTTGTTATTCCCCCCACCTTTCCTTCTCTCTCGCGCCATTGGATAAGATGTGAAGGAGGAGATAGCGATCGAGCCCAAACTGTCATGACTTTGAAAATGGTGGATCATAACTAGACCGAGCCTTCATTCATCTACTTTTTTTAAATCTAATTACTTATGCCGTGATCAACGATACAAATTCACGTAGTCTAGATCTTTTGCCCACAGATGCCATGTGGGCATCTACATTTGAGTCCCGACAGTAACTCGAAAAGAATCGTAACCCGAAATGCGAACCTGCCCATACAATGCCAGAGGTAAGCCCAATGCCATACGTGAAATTGTCCAAAGCTTTCGACTTGCACGCCGAAAGAAGATTGGCTTCTTCGAGAGTCATCGTCACCTGAGCAGATAAACGAGAATTCAAAACTGACCCGCCAACATGACTGCAATCATCAGTCACATCATATTGCACTACTCCCTGTTCCTCCACCAGGCACGAGCGAAGTAAACACTCAAAAAACCAAACGAATTCGCCCCCACAACAGCAGACGCTGAACAGCCCAAGAATCCGACATGTACGTAGGTTCAAACATCCGGAAAGCTAAACGCAGCTTCAACCCAAAGCTCAATCGGCGGCGGAAACATCGTGGGTTGCAGGCAGATTGCCGGCGCTAATTGCGAATCAGGCACGAATGAAGCGACGACACGCATCGGAGAGGGAAAGGGAAAGCCCTCGTCGGTACCTTTTTGGACCTGAGAACTTGCTCGAGCTCGATGAGAGCTTCCGCCATGGCTCGTCACGAGCAGAAGTTCGCTTCTGATTTGCGACCGGCGTCTTCTCTGGGTCGCTCCGGTCATGCAGTTCCAGCTTATCTTGTTTGATGTACCCCTGTCCTAGCGGCGACGCACAGGTGATCCATGGGCTGGCCCGGCCCGACCGGATCCTCGGGTCGGGCCAAAATTACAGCTCAAGCCCGTCCATTACTAATATTTGATAGGGATAATAACACAGATGATCCCTAACTTTAATTCAATGTACAATATCATCCTCGAACTTTTAATTTGTTTAATGCGATCCCTGTACTTATCGTATATATTCAATTTTAGTATACGACTGTATGAAAATATCTAATGTTCTCCATGAGCTTGTTAATGTTGTCTTTCCGTAAATTTAAGTTCACGAACAACATTAGACATTTTCATATAAATATGTACCAAAATTTAAGGGATCACATTGAACAAATTAAAAATTCATGAACAAAATTGCATATTAGATCAAAGTTCGGGACCATTTGTGTCATTAACCTTATATAATAAGGGGGCAGTGACTAGTGATTGCTTCTTAATTTGCTAACTTAGCACTCCATCAAAGCAACATGTAAATTTTGTGCCCCGTCAAAGATCTGACTTTGATACATTGGACGGTAACAATATGAATTTTCTGTAATCCCTTGATGGACTGATCGACTGTCTGACCCAAAAATGTCTTTCGGGTCGTAACCTAGTAAATTGTGTTGTATTTCGTGCGCGAAATGCCGTACCTCAAAAATACTTCAGAGATATTTTAACAAACGATAGAGATTGTGATCCGATGGTCACCGATCTCCTAAGAACGGATCCTCAAAGATCTATAGGAGTGCCCCAATTCTACAAATTGAGAAAGTCCAATCTCATGGACTCCATTATGGTGAAAGAATTTTATTTGTCACTTTTGTTTTTCCATTTATTTCCCTTTTTTTTAGTGAAATTCACGTAATAACGATGCAAAATGATTCTTTGTCAATTCATATAAATTTCCAACTAAATAATTTTGTCAAGTTCTTATTCGTAAATGTTGAATATTACATAAACCCAATATTTATTATTCGAACATTTGGATTTGGATGGAGAAAAATATGAGCATGGATACGGTGCGTTTAACATTCACTTGAAGTCCCAAAAACACCATGCGCACTCATCCCATATAGAATTATTCATTTTCGACTGACAATTTTATCTTCATTCAATCAATTTAAACATAGGTTATCAATATCATTTACTCAAACCCACTAAGGAGAACAATGTCAAATATGATTGAAAACTTTACCAATTAAAATTTTGCACCTATCACTAATACGCAATTTTCCTATAACCCCCCGGTGGTACTTCCACGTGAAACATGCCAGACGCGCTCTTGTCCTGAGGTAAGCTAATTAAAAACGGGCATAAAGTGCTTTTTAGTAAAAAGAGTTTGTGCATCCAACCGAACTCCACGTCGATTTCCCATAACATGAGAATACTTCCCCCGCATCTCGCGACACACAACTAAGAAGACACCATCTGGGGAGGGCATCATCAACTTTAGAGCTGCTCATGAAATTATTTAATTTTAACAGTGACTAAGGTGTCATCAACCACTACAAAATATTATACTAATTCTTTCTCTCCTAAACTCAGTCTTGAGATCATTGTGCTATGAAGTAGTGAGACAGAGGAGCAAAAGGGGCTTTCCCAAAAGCACAAGAGGACACCCACACACACAAGTGAGAGAAAAGAATCACTCTAATGTGATCACTGGTCCTATGTGCTTTGGTCCTATCCCCCTTTTGCTTTTGGCAAACATTGGTCCTGTGTGCTTTGGTTTTTTTCTATTATGACTGTAAAAAAGGAGGGAGAGAGAGATAAGCACCCCCATAATGCAAGCTTTTGGTCACACATCATCGTCATGACTATGATGCCCACTTTGCAAGCCAAAGTGCCACTGTTGACACAGCACCAAACAGCAAAAAATTAGCAAATGGCAACTTCCCTAATTTATCATCACTCCATCAAAACTGATTGACAGAAAACCCGAGTCCCGTCAGAAGACTCTGTGCTTGAAAGGTAAAGTACTTGCAAAAGATCTGAACAAGGCAGGCAAAATTTGACAGGGAACAGGGGAGACTGTTCTTCTAAAACTCTTAGACTTTCAAAAAAAAACTAAACGAAGAAAAGGAGGAGGAAAAATCGCAGGTAGCTTTGAAACATGAGAGATCACTAGCCAATAGAGACTTAAGTTTCCGTGCCGTCTTCAAGCAATATTTGCTGCGATCGGCATTCGCCACTGCAGAATGCTTTCTCCCCCCTGAAATTTACCAAAGTTTTAACCTTTCATAGGTCAAAATGGAAAACATGAGGAGCATATAAATTAAGCAACTATGGACTAAAGACCAAGTGATGCAGATCAATTAACAGCGTAATTCTAAAAACGAATTTCTACATATTAGCCAAATCTAAACCTTCAGTTTGCATGGAATTGCAAAGACAAAATGGGCAAAGTGCTCTGCTTCAGAGACGGGGGAATTTTCAGCTGACCTGTAAATGTAAATGTCCTCTCCATCTCCAAGATTTTTCTTGCAAGTATAGCAGAAGCTAAGGAAACTCTCGGAAGGAAACCTCCAATGATCCGCCAAAAACAACCCATTGTCCTTCCTACAATCTGCTTCTGATAACCCTATAGAACCACAGCAGCTTTCCACAATGCAGTCATCGAATATGTGCGTCGTCTTTGGGTTCGGCCCGTGCAAGATCACGCAAGTGTAGTCCTCCAAGAGCTCCATCTCGCTAGCTGAAATCGAACCAGCCAAAACAACCCCACCAGGAGGGGGTCTAATTGCCTCTTGCTTATTTGCTGGAGAGTGACCCAGGCTTGGGGACAAAAAGCTCAATTGGGAATTCCTTGTTTTGGTGCCAAAATCAGTGGGGGTTTTTGGGATTTGAATCCTGAGCTGTGAGCCAAACAGTACAGTCAAGTTCTCAGATTTGCGTGAATCGAGTTTGGAGCAATTATCATCTCTCAGAGCATCCACAATAGCTAGGCCAATGCTTTTGGGTTCCGAGATTTTGGTAGAGCTGGTGTCTGACAAGAACGAGCTCTTCAAGTGGGAAAATGGCTTGGTGTCGAGTATGGAAGTTGGGCTCTTGATGGACTCCGTCTCACACTCGATAGTGATGTTACTAGTGACTAATTTTGGATAGGTGAACAAAGCCGGAGTTGGGCTTCCTCCTCTGTTTTTTCCCGTTGGAGAAGGAAGACAGCCATAGTCAGCCATCAGAGCTTGCTTCTGCTGCTGCTGTTGATGGTGTTGGTGCTGTGCGTCTTGGGGTCTTCCTCAGCATTGACTCCTGAACTCACTGCAAAAGAAGAAATATACCCAAAAGATGAGTTATTACCCCTTTGCTTTAAATCAATTTCAGCCCTTGACTATGTAGAGAGAGAGAGAGAGAGAATAGAGACCTGAAAAGACTTGGTTTTTGGCCACGAACTGCCACAGGCACATATTATTCCAACTGGGAAAGAGTGAAATCATCTTTATGCTCCACTAGAAAGCAAGACAGAAAGTTGTGGGTTTTTTCCTTTCTTTTGAAAGAATTGGGTGCTATAGAAAGGAGGAAACAATGGGTTGTGGTACGGTCAAAATCACCATTTTCTCAAGAACCCAGAGTCCACAAGCAAAAACCCAGATAGGCCTCCATGGAAACTGATGTATTCTCTCTTTCTCCTCTCGGAGAAAATATTCAATGATTTGATATCACTAGGTCATCCGCCTACATGACATGCTTAAACTTACGTGGCTCCACTTAAAACGGGACATTTGTCCTCCTATGTGGAATTAAAAAAGTGAACCGAAAAGTCTCTAGTCTCTCTCCTCTGGCCGAAAGAACTAACACACGCAACAATCAATGCTGAATTTATTGCCTCTTTTCTCTCTCCCCCTCTTTGCACAAGAACTAATTTCATGTCTTCCGTCAACACCTCTCTCTCCTGCAACTTTTCTTCCCCTCCCCAAGCCCTTTCTCTCTCCCTCACGAGAAAATACTTGCTCACTCACCTCAAGCCCTCCCCCTCCTCCTCTCCCTCCTCCTTCGCCTACGTCTTCGTCACCGCCGTTGCCTTTCCGGCTCCGGCATTGGCCTCTCGAACTCTTCTTCGTCTTCTACTTTAGTCCGTTCCTGATTTTCGAGATATTTGTGGCTATAACATATAAAAATTTCAAAACTTTTTAGGGAGATTTGGTTATTGTTTGAAATGCATTTTGAAAGCTGGATGGCCAATCCGAATGAAATGTTTTATGTCCGACTTTAGATGACAAAAAGAGATGGCTCTAGGCAGAACTAGATTTTGTGTTCTTCATGAAAAATGTTCATCAAGACATATCTGAAATTCATAATTTTTAGAGTTGAATTAATATTTATTTTAAAAGGAATCCCTAGAACTGTGCACTAGCCTAGAATTACTCTGAATCTGTGTATTCGATTTTTCCTTGTTTCTTATGGTTGAGTTGTGGTGTTTGGTGGCTGAGTTGAATGTTGTGGTGCTTGGTGGTTAAATTGATTGTTGTGATGTGTGAATTTATGCCATTGGGTGTATAGCTTGAGTTGTGGATTGAAAGGTATTGGAATGATTGAGTGATATAGTTGAACTACATTGCTACCCGTATGAATGGATTGGTTGCGTTGAGTTGTTGATTTGGAATTGAGCATCTTTGTATGTGATCAAGGCATGTGGATGTTACGTGAAGGGAATGAGATATGTATCGCGTATAATCGATAATCTCTGAGGCGTGTTGACATGGGAAAAAGCATGAAATAAAATGAGGATGTGTATTTGGTTTTATAATCCCTGAGGCGTATTGACACGGGAAAAGGCATGAAATTGAATGAGGATGTACGTTCTGTTCTATAATCCCTGAGGCATGTTGACGCGGGGAAAGACATGAAATTAAATGAGGTTTGATCCTATAATCCTTGAGGTGTGTTTACGAGAGGAATTTGATTCGTCTTGAGGTGTGTTACGCAAGACAATGGCTGGACAAACCGGAGGACTGCCGACTTGATGTGTCTTTACGCGAGTCGTGTCGTGGACTTGATGTGTCTTTATGTGAGTCGTGCTGTAGATTTGATGTGTGTTGCATGAGTCGTACGATAAGGTGGCCCTGAGGCGTGTTACGCGGGTCGGTATTGATCGAAGTGGACAGATGTGTGTGTCGGAAGTTGAAAGATGTGAGCATGTGTAGAGTTTGAGATTGGAATAGGTTGGAATGTTATTATGAATGCATGCGTAAGAAATTGATTGTATCTTGGAGCGCATGTGCAATGAGAAGTTAGTTATATTATTGCGATCTAACTAATATACAAGGTTATATATGCATCGAGGTAAGGCTAGAGAGTGCCTTTGAATGTTATTGTATGTGATTGAATGTGTTGGGTGTTATTCTATTTATCTGGAGGTACGCATTAGCCTATGAGGGGTCTAGGGTGTTTGCTTATTAAGATTCGTTCTCATAGTTATTATATAACTATTTCAGACCCCCAACCTCGACCATGAATGGTCTATCGCAGCGTTTTGAGATCCCGAGGAAGAGTCGATTGAGCAAGACCCCGAAGAGGAGTCCATGAAGTTGGTGGACCCTTTTGTATAGCTAGGCTAGCCTACCCGATCACTTGTCCCCTTTTTATGATGGTGATTTTAACCCTATTGGCCTTTTGTGTATAAGGTTTGATTTTGTAAGTACGTGCCATTGAATGAAGTATGTGGTTGATTTGTTCAAGCGTTTTCCTACTACCCTTGGTCTTCAAGACTTGTCTGGGTGTTATAATTGCTTCCGCCTGTGTTTTATGTTTTGATGTTTGTTTGGGTCGGCGATGAGTTCTGAGATGTCGCATTCGAAATACGACCACGGAGGGATGTTGCGGGCTCGGTGGGGTCTGGGACGTGATAGATGTAAAGGTGACCCATGTCAATAATTGACACAAATCCCCCAATCATCCAAACAGATGAGTAAGCTCGGACCAACATCGACCGGTACTTACTTTGATCATTAACAAGCAAATGGGTTTCATTTGCTTTAGTAGCTTCTTGAACAACCTGACAAAACAAAATATAATGATCAACCTATTAGACAGTGGTAGCATTCAAATGCAGCAAAAGCTGATCAAGAAAACTTCTGTTCATAAACCTCATTGGAACGCCGACGATGCCGAACCTGAGGTGTTTGAGAACTGCCATTATGCATAGCTCTACTTTCCAATTATCACTCAACAGCAACAGCTTATACTCTTGAAGTAGTCGTGACTAATTGCGAATAATGAGCTGCTACACGATAATACAAGTTACCGAATGCAAATTACTTGAGACAATTTTTTACACTAGCACAATCAGATGGTATAGTCGGCAATGGGAATGATATGTCAACAAGAACAATGGAAAAGAACAAATGTACAAACTGAAGTATAAAACCAAGAAAAACATATTCCAAGTTGGATTAACTTGTCTCCAACATCTAAAATCTACCTTGCTCTTCTTGAAAGCAACACAGCTAAGCAATGGGAACGATATGTCAACAGGAAGAATGGAAAAAAATGCCTCTAGTATAAACCAACAAAAACATATTCCAAGTCAGATTAACTCGCTCAGACAACTAAAATCTACCTTACTCCTCCTGAAAGCAACATAGCTAAGCAATTTAGTACTAGCATCCTGACGGCCTAATTCTCCAAAAAGACAAATTTTTGGGTTTAGCCCAATTCTAGCATGAATTTTCATTTGTTTAAGAAAAAGCATAAACTTCTTATCAGAGTCCAGACCTGGCATAGGCTCCCATCTGAATCCAACAATAAAAATTTGACGTGTTGTTGGATTTGCATTGTGTGCCCCATGCTGTTATTGATCTGGTGTCCAAATCGAAGAAACGATGCCGTTTCTTCAAGCCTTCATTTTTAACGGCTTCTTCTCTCTCTATGGCTGAAATTGGGGGGAAAAAAATTTGGGTTTAAGAACACTCTCCCTAAAAAATTTCCCACAATTGATAGAGCTTGCACCTTGAATTATTTGGAAGAATTGACACCGTGAACAACGACAAAACCTCCTAGCCAGTTTTGTTTCAGTCCATGACATGTAGAGTTATGAGCAATGCTCTGGTGAAGCTGTTCAGTGCCCTGCCATGTCTGTTGCTACTTCCAATCAATGACATTATCACTAATGTCCTCTTCAAAGAGCCCAAACCTTAGTTTTTGTCCCCCAAAACCCAATTTTGCCTCCAAAATCAACAACCCTTGCAGCAAGTGACGAACCCTAATTTTTCCCCTAATTTTGGCCACAGAGAGAGAGACTAGTCTTAACGAAGGCTTGAAGAAATGGTGTCGTTTCTTTAATTTGGACACTAAATTAGCAACGACAGGATGCGCACGGTCCACGCCCATCTCCACGTCACTTTTTTGACTTTGGATGTGGACAGCAACTCAAAGGGTGCTGGATTTGGACCCCAATTAGAAGTGTGTGCTTTTCTTTTAGACAAAAGAAAGTTTGTGCCAGAATTGCTCTAAAACCATAAGTTTGTGCTTTTTCATGGAATCGGACTGGCGACTTTGGTCACTAATAATAATTTATCTGCTTATGATTTCTCCCCATCTAAAGCAAGCAGAACTTCTAATACAAAGCAACATTAGCTAAAAACACACGAATACAACATCTAACATAAATTCCATTAAAATCAGAATCTTAGAAAACGAAACATCATGGTTCACGAACAAACTGAACCGAACAAAAAATATCAAGAAAAAAAAAGAAGAAAAAAAGGATTGACTTGCATCTAAATCATAAGCTTTTACATATAGCTAAGAACCAATATGGAAAAAAGGCTAAATTTCTGTGCGCGCATGATAAAACATATGACTGAAAGTATAAAAGAGTGATTAATACCTAGCTTTGAGTCAGGCTAGGAATTAGAATCGGAGACACTCCACTAGCAGACATAGGAGTTGAGGTAGCCGTAGGCGTCGCTTTCCCATTTTCACTTTCAACTTGAGGGCACCCGTAATCGGCGAGCGAAGACATCTAAACTTAAAAAGGAGAAAACAATCACGAAACACAAAATCCAGCATTATTCAATCAAACACGACACCAAAATCAACAATGCAGCAACTAAAGCAAGCATCAACCAACTCAGCCCGGCCACAACCACCATCTCATCCAATCCAACACCAAAATCAACAACGCAGCGAACAAAACAAGCATCAACCAACTCGTCCGACTCCAAAACCCCTCCCCGTCAAATGTCCATTCATCAAATTACCTTGAAATCTAAGATTACGTGATCATTAACTCAATAAGACGTTCATCTCAAAAAAAAGTCCTTGCACAAATTATACCCACAACAATCCAACCTGTTACGACACAAGAAAACAATGCTTAACAAGGTTGGTGCCCAGAATTGGTCGTACAGGAATGAAGAAAAGGAATTCTTGTGAAGGCAAAAACCAATCTCTGTCGTCGGCCGGAGTGTCACTTGTGGTGGTCAGAGTGGCGGTTGTGCAAGATGCTGAGAGTGTCAAGACAAAGGAGAGAGAGAGAGAGGGTTGAGCTGGGTTTGTCTCGCTTGCACCTCGCGAAGCCTCGAGACCGAACTAGAGTTGAACTAGAGGTGAGCGGTTCCAGGTTCGATCCGGTTCAGCCCAAGAACTGGGAACCGGACCAGAGGACCGGTTCCCAATTTCTAGGACTAAGGACCGGACCGACTAATCTTGAGACTGTAGACCGGTTCTAATGGGACCAATCACTTATTGGTAAGGGCAAGTGGGAATTGGAAAAAATTATATTAGATTTACTATTTTTTTCAAAAATTTTAAAAAGTAAATATATATATATGAAAAAATTAGAAAAATATATATTTAATAATCTGGTTCGATTGGTATAGTCCAATCCGGTTCCCACCCTAGAATCGGGAATTGGACTGTTCGAAAATCGATTTCACTTTTAGAAACCGAGAACCGAACTGATATTCTCGAGAACTGGACCGTCCGAAAGCTGGTTCTACTTTTAGGAATCGAGAACCGGACTGATATGGCCAAGAACTAGACCAAACCGGTCGGTCCGGTCCGGTTTAGTCCTGATTTGGGCAGTCAATCTTGCTCATCCCTAAGTTGAACTCACATAAGAGAGTGAAAATAAAGAGGAAATATTAGATGGAAAAAAGGCTTCGTTTATGTCAATAAACGGGTTAATACTATTTATTTAAAGGCTCCTTTTTGGAAATAAGATTATGGTGATGCATTTATTTTAATTTTTTTTACAAAAAAATCCCAAATTTATGTCAATAATCCGTTAATGAGCAATATTAAAGGGTTAATAATACAAAAAACCTCAAATTAGTATATATGTGATAAATTTATCCAAAATTAATTTTTTGATCATAAAAAATCCCCAAATCGATGTACCTGTGATAAATTTACCCTAAACTAATTTTTGAACTATTACAAACCGGTACATTTGTGATAATTTTACCATTCATTAAATTAGATTAATATCACGAAAAATCACAAAATAATACACCTGTGATAGACGGAGGGCAAAACTCTAAATTGGTATTTTTATCAACTATCACGTGTCGTCTATTTTAGAAATTTGATGATAACATTTAACGAAAACTAATAGAGAGTGAAATTATTACAAGTGTACCGGTTTAGGATTTTTTGTGGTCAAAAAATTAATTTTGGATAAATTTATTACAAGTGTATCAATTTGGAGTCGTTCGTGGTATTAACCATATTAAAGATCTGCCTTCATGGATGGCCAAGGCAAACTGTGTTGACAATAATGCTTACCTAGCTTAAGTAAAACAAAAATGATGCCGTTTTTGCTAAGAAATCATTTGACTGAACCTTGGAGGGTGAACGTGTCACGTAAATACAAGTTTGAGTAAATATGTTATGTATATACAAGTTTGAGAAAAAAATTAGGGTAAATGTATTACATTATATTATGCCATAAAAAATATAGAATAAATGTGTGACGGACATAATTTGAAATTTACGATGTTGTTTTCCCACATTGCATAGGCCGGCCCAATTGATGAACGACCGAGTCCCACTCCTGCTCTCTCGTCGTTCAAACTCATGAGCAAGATGGAAGTTCAATTCAGGCGATGTCTGATTTTATGTAGGAGTCACAGTTGACAAGCCAAGCCGAGATTACCGTTTGATGTTTTGATTTTTTTTTTGGTTCATCGAGTTTGATTCGTGATGTGAAACCGCAAATCAGATACGCTAACAGTAAAGATACACAGGCTCTCTTTTCGAACAAGAGGGGAAGAAAGTTCTAGAATCCCATCTTCCCGGCTCTTGCTCTTGGTCGATTCAGGGGTCGCCGGCGTCCACGACCGCTTCGAGCCATCGCCGCCGCCGCCGCCGCCGCGTCGTATCTTCCTCTTGCTTTCAGACGCCCATCTCCAGCTTCTTCCACGGTCGTCTTTCTCTCTCTGCTGCAACATTCCGGTGACGGATCGGCTCGTGAATTCCGGTGGATGTACTCAACGCTGGTCCGTTCGCCCTCCACCGGCGCCGGATCTTCGGTCGCGACGCTCTCGGGACTTCCAATCCCTTGGCTTGACCATTATTCGCTGCCGTTGATTGCGCTGTCAGAGGTGTTTCGTCTTCGCGCTTTGTTTCGGAGAAACTGAATCCGAGAATTCTAGTCGCGGTTTGTGAGGAAAATCGTCTCCGACCGAGGATCCGTTGACGATTTCGTGGTTGTATGGATCTGAATCTTTGCTTCGTCGTTGCATCTAGATCTTTTGACTAAGACGCCTGCCGCGTGTTTGATCATATGCCTGAGTGAAATTAGTGTAAGAATCTGGGAAATATTCTTACACATTGATGTCTGGTTGATTGTTGTGTGTTCAAACTAAGATCTATGTGTTCGATCTTGTCATCATGGTTTCGAATTGCGACGCTATAATCCACGACTGAAACCTCCCCACGCCATTTACCAGATTGGGATTATTTTACCTTGATGTAGGGTCGCCTATTGAATGTTTAATCAAAGATTCGTTTGTGGTCGAAGCTTATCCGTTGATTGATTGTGTTGATGTCAAGTTTCATATGTTTCGATTCCCTCATGTACGTATTGAGTTATCAGTTAATGCTTTGAACGCTTATAACCAGCTTGGTTTTAGTTGGTTGATCACGTTTGTCTTGGTGAATGTCCATTTCGAACGCATTCGATTGCTGATGTACTCACTGTGTTGAGTGTGTACCATGTTGAGTTACAAATAATGTCTATTCTGGGTGCGCTTGCTGTTCGTATGTCCTGGTATGTGCCATCGTGTAATTGTGTGAGTGATGCACTGATGATTGTGGTTACTGGTTTATGGTCCGTGATTATAAATTCCTGAAAATTGCACCGTGATTGAACTTCTAGTATGCTGGAATTGAATTCATAGTTGCTGCACATGCTCATGCTTTCTGATTCGGTACAATTTTGAACTCTATAGCTTCAGGAAGTCCATTCGAGATGTTGTTTCTTTCGGTTTGTGTCTTGCCTTTTCTTTTAGACATGGATTGGTGACTCTAGAGATGAGACCTTACACTAGCGAGACCATGATAGTGATTGAGATTCAACATGCTTCATGGTAAATTAAAACTGAAACTTTTACATACAGAGGAACTAATATAGGGAAAAACAAAACTTGATGTTGCCGCTGTGTGAATGTCAATACCTTAATGCACGAAGGCTATTGCTTGACAAATGATTTTTTTTTATCACCTTCCGGGCTTAGATTCTGCTGACTGTAAAGAGCATGGATGGCCTTCATATATAGCACATTGTCTCGATCCAAATCTAAAGCACCTCTTCCACATTCTTCCATTCTTTACCGTGCAAATAATTGCCATTGTCTGGTTTAACGGTACTTGAGCCGACTTTATTTTTGTGCGCAATATAGTTAAACACATTTAACTTGTTTTTTTAGACTTGGATATCCTTCTGTTCATGTTGTTGTGTTTGACAAAAGTCATGTCCCGAACAGATTTGGTAAAAAATATGTTAAATCCATCAGAAACAGGAGCTGATGAGCAAATCTCAATGGAAATATTGCGATTCATTTTCCTTTCATAAGTTGAATCCACTAATAGCAACAAGCAAGCACCTGTGCCAAAATCCAGCTTCTTCCTCGCATTGCGCACGAAGGAGACAATTCCGTCATTCGTTGAATCACTTCTATGCCAAGTAGAGCCACTATCAACACATGCATCCACATTGTCATGAGGCTCTCGCACAACTGCTAGTTCCCATCTTTACTATCCAAAACACATTGTTCCTCATTTTTTGGCATTGAAGAGTCTTTCCGGTTGCAAGATCCTATGGACCAAATTCTCGTATTTCTTCTCCCAAACTTGAAGCTAGCTCTCCAATTTCCTCTTCTCATCTTCCAATTCATCAATCCTCCTACTCAGCTCATCCAATATATCCTCCTCTCCCCACTTTTTCCATAACAACATCATATACATACTCAGCAATTCTAGGTCTCTCAGTCAGTGTACATTCATATCTATTCTTCCTACATTTCCGTAGCTCATCCTTGAGGTGTATTTTCTCCGAATTTAGATGACTCATTTTTAGGCAACTCACTCTGGCTCCTCAGGTGTTCGACCTCGTCGTTCGAACTCCTCTACATCGCTCATAAAATCTTCTAGACTTCTTTGAAGGATACATGTCTAAATATTGATGGTAAGGGAGCAATGTGCTTTGACACATAGCAAATATAGACCTCCTTGACATTGCTAATTGAGGAAGTAAAACTGTGTTCTGAGCATGGCTCATGGTGACTCAGGATACAAAAAACATATGAAACTTACGACGCATGATCGTGGGGAGAGTTTTGAAAAGGAGGGGGGGAGGGGAGAGGAAATGTGGGACCCAAGATGACATGTGGTGCCAGGTGTCGTCCATTGAATGGGCTGACCCTATGGTTTGTATGTGGTAAGTTTTTGATTTGGGTTGGATCGCAATTTTACTTCCTCCATCGGTAACGCCGAGGACATCCATAATCGCTTTGTGTTGGAGCTCATGGTTTCCTTACGATCAGTATATATATATATATATATATATCAAAAAAGTTTAGAATGTTCTAGGAGCGATGTAGAAGAGGTTGGACCATAAGGTTGAGCACCTGAGGAGGCAAAGTGACTCGCCTAAAAATAAGTACGAGCGTCTAAATTCAAAGAAAATACGCCTCGAGGATGAGCTATGGAAATGTAGGATGAGTAGATATGAATGTGCAGAACTATTGGTTCCCCTTCTTTACTATCCAAAACATATTGCTCCTCATTTTTTGGCATTGAAGAGTCTCTTTTCGGCTGCAAGACCCTTTGGTTCAAATTCTTGTATTTTTCCCCCCGAACTTGAAGCCAACTCTTCAATTTCCTCTTCTTGCCTCCAATTCATCGCTCCTCCTTCTCAACTCATCTAAAATCTCCTCCTCTTCCCACTTTTTCCATAACATTATATATATATATATATATATATATATATATATATATATATATATATATATATCTTCAGTGATTCTTGGTTTCTCAGCCACCACCCATTCATAACTACTAGTTTTACATTTTCGTGGCTCGTCATTGAGGCGTATATTCTCTGAATTTAGATGCTCAAATTCATTTTTAGGCGATTTATTTTGGCTCCTTAAGTGCTTGACCTTGTGGTTCGAGCCCCTCTACATATCTCCTAGAACCTTCTAGACTTTTTTGAAGAATACATGTCTAAAGACCGATCATAAGGAAACAATGAACTCTAACACTGAGTGATTATAGACGTCCTTGACGTTGCTGATGGAGGAAGTGAAACCGTGTTTTGAGCCATAGCTCATGGCAACTGAAGATATAAAAAGCATGTGAAACTTACAACGCATGAATGTGGGGAGAGTTTTGAAAAGGAAGAGGACATGTGTGCCACATGTCATCCATTGAATAGGTCGGTTCCACAGTTCGTATGTGGTAAGTTTCTGATGTGGATCGGAACACGGTTTCACTTCCTCCATTGGCAATGTCAAGGACATCCATAATCGCTCCGTGTTGGAGATCATGGCTTCCTTATGATCGGTCTTTAGACATGTTTCATTTGAGAAAGTCTAAGGTTTTAGGAGCGATGTAGAGGAAGTCGAACCACAAGATGGAGCACTTGAGGAGCAAGAGTGAGTTGCCTAAAAAAGAGTTTAAGCATCTAAATTTGAAAAAAATACGCCTTAAGGCCAAGGTACGAAAATGTAGGATGAGTAGATATGAATGTATGGCCTTCACAGAATTGCTGGTTCTACTTCTTTACTATTCAAAACACATTGTTCCTCATTTTTTTTTGGCATTGGAGTGTCCTTTCCAGCTGTAATACCCTCTGTTCCAAATTCTTGTATTTTTCCCTCAAACTCAAAGTCGACTCTCCAATTTCCTCTTCACACCCTCCAATTCATTGTTCTTCCTTCTCAGCTCATTTAATATCTCCTCCTCTACCCATTTTCTCCATAACAACATCATATACATCATCATTAATTCTTGGTCTCTCAGTCACTACACATTCATATATACTCGTCTTACATTTCTGTAGCTTGTCCTTGAGGCGTTTTTTTTTTTTTGAATTTAGATGCTCAAACTCATTTGAAGACCACTCATTCACGCTTCTCAGGTACTCGTTCTCGTGGTTCGATATCCTCTACGTCGCTTCAAGAACCTTCTAGACTTCTTCCAAGGATACATGTCTAAAGACCAATCGTAAGGAAGCACTGTGCTTCAATACAGAGCGATTATGGACGTCCTCAACGTTGTCAATAGAAAAACTAAAATTGTGTTCCAACCCCCATCAGAAATTTATTAAATACAAATCGAAGTTGACTCTCCAATTTCCTCTTCTCACCCTTCAATTCATCGTTCCTCCTCCACAGATCATCCCATATCTCATCCTCTCCCCACTTTCTCCATAACAACATCATATACATCCTCAGCGATTTTCGATCTCTCAGCCACTACATATTCATATCTACTTGTTCTACATTTCCGTATCTCATCCTTAAGGCGTATTTTCTCCGAATTTAGATGCTCAAACTCATTTTTAGGCGACTCACTTTGGCTGCTCAGGTACTTGATCTCATCATTCAACCTCTTCTATATCGCTCCTACAACCTTTAGACTTCCTCGAAGGATACATGTGTAAAGACCGATCAAGTAAGCAATGAGGTTTGACACGGAGGGATTATGGATGTTCTCGACGTTGCTAATGGAGGAAGTGAAATTGTGTTCCGAGCCACTACTCATGATACAGAAAACATACAAAATTTACCACGAATGAACACGGGAAGAGTTTTGAAAAGGATGGGGAAGGGGAAAGAAAATGTGGGATCCAGGATGGCACGTGGCACCACGGGTCGTCCATTGAATGGGCTGGCCCAATAGTTTGTATGTGGTAAGTTTCTGATGTGGGTTAGAATACGGCTTTACTTCCTCCATCGGCAACGTCGAGGATATCCATAATCGCTCCATGTCGGAGCTCATGGCTTCATTACGATTGGTCTTTAGACATGCATCATTCGAGGAAGTCTAGAAGGTTTTAGAAACGACGTAAAGGAGGTTGAAACACGAGATCGAGCACTTGAGGAGCAAGAGTGAGTCACCTAAAAATGAGTTTAAACATCTTTGGTGAAAATACGTCTCAAGGACAAGTTACGGAAACGTAGGACGAGTAGATATGAATGTATGGCCTAGGAATCGATGAGCATATATATGATGTTGTTATGGATTGGGGAGAGGAGGAGATATTAGATGATTCAAAACACATTGTTCCTCATTTTTTTTTGGCATTGGAGTGTCCTTTCCAGCTGTAATACCCTCTGTCCAAATTCTTGTATTTTTCCCTCAAACTCAAAAGTCTCTCTCAATTTCCTCTTCACACCCTCCAATTCATTGTTCTTCCTTCTCAGCTCATTTAATATCTCCTCCTCTACCCATTTTCTCCATAACAACATCATATACATCATCATTAATTCTTGGTCTCT
This sequence comes from Syzygium grande, assembly GCA_024733475.1. Classification (NCBI taxonomy): domain Eukaryota; kingdom Viridiplantae; phylum Streptophyta; class Magnoliopsida; order Myrtales; family Myrtaceae; genus Syzygium; species Syzygium grande. The sequence goes on along the minus strand of JAMXDD010000005.1, from coordinate 20,158,421 downwards.
CAAAGTCACTACACATTCATATATACTGAGATTACATTTCGTTAGCTTGTCCTTGAGGCGTTTTTTTTTTTTTTTGAATTTAGATGCTCAAACTCATTTGAAGACCACTCATTCAAAACTTACTTCTCGTGCACTCGCTTCTAGAAGAGTTTTGATATCCTCTCGCCGCTTCAAGAACCTTCTAGACTTCTTCCAAGGATACATGTCTAAAGACCAATCGTAAGGAAGCACTATGGTTTCAATCTGCACGAGCGATTATGGACGTCCTCAACGTTGTCAATAGAAAAACTAAAACCAAAATTGTGTTCCAACCCCCATCAGAAAAATTAGTTAAATACAAAAAATCGCCTCAAGGACAAGTTGACTCTCAATTTCCTCTTCTCACCCTTCAATTCATATGATTCCTCCTCCAGAAGAAAGATCATCCCATATCTCATCCTCTCCCAGGAATTTCTCCCATAACAACATCATATACATCCTTCAATGTGATTTTTGTTTTGATCTCTAAAAAGGGGAACCAATATTCATATCTACTTGTTCTACATTTCCATAACTCATCCTTAAGTTGTATTTTCTCCGAATTTAGATGCTCAAACTCATTTTTAAGTGACTCACTTTGGCTGCTCAGGTGCTTGATCTCATCATTCAACCTCTTCTATATCGCTCCTACAACCTTTAAACTTCCTCGGAAGGATACATGTGTAAAGACCGATCAAGTAAGCAATGAGGTTTGACACGGAGGGATTATGGATGTTCTCGATGTTGCTGATGGAGGAAGTGAAATTGTGTTCTCAGCCACTACTCATGATACAAAAAACATACAAAATTTACCACGAATGAACACGGGAAGAGTTTTGAAAAGGATGGGGAAGGGGAAAGAAAATGTGGGATCCAGGATGGCACGTGGCACCACGGGTCGTCCATTGAATGGGCTGGCCCAATAGTTTGTATGTGGTAAGTTTCTGATGTGGGTTAGAATACGGCTTTACTTCCTCCATCGGCAACGTCGAGGATATCCATAATCGCTCCATGTCGGAGCTCATGGCTTCATTACGATTGGTCTTTAGACATGCATCATTCGAGGAAGTCTAGAAGGTTTTAGAAACGACGTAAAGGAGGTTGAAACACGAGATCGAGCACTTGAGGAGCAAGAGTGAGTCACCTAAAAATGAGTTTAAACATCTTTGGTGAAAATACGTCTCAAGGACAAGTTACGGAAACGTAGGACGAGTAGATATGAATGTGTGGTGACTAAGAGACTAGGAATCGATGAGCATATATATGATGTTGTTATGGATAAAATGGGGAGAGGAGGAGATATTAGATGAGTTGAGAAGAAAGAACGATGAATTGGAGGGTGGGAAGAGGAAATTGGAGAGTCGGCTTCGAGTGTGGGGAAAGAAATACAAGAATTTGGACCAAAGGGCCTTGCAGCCGGAAATAAACTCTTCAATGCGAAGAAATGAGGAACAATGTGTTTTGGATAATAAAAAGGGGAACCAACGGTTCTGCGATAGCCACACATTCATATCTACTCGTTCTACATTTCCATAGCTTGTCCTTAAGGTGTATTTTTTCCGAATTTAGACACTTAAACTCATTTTTAGGTGACTTACTTTGGCCTCTCAGGTGCTCAATCTCGTCGTTCAACCTCCTTTATATCGCTCCTACAACGTTCAGATTTCCTTGAAGGATACATGTGTAAAGATCGATCAAGTAAGCAATGAGATTGAGATTCGATACGGAGCGATTATGGATGTTCTCGACGTTGCTGATGGAGGAAGTGAAATCGCGTTTCGAGCCACTACTCATGATACAAAAAACATACAAAACTTACCACGCATGAACGCGGGAAGAGTTTTGAAAAGGATGGGGAAGGGGAAAGAAAATGTGGGATCTACGATGACATGTGGCGCCATGGGTCGTCCATTGAATGGGTTGGCCCCATAGTTTGTATGTGGTAAGTTTTTGATGTGGGTCGAAACATGGTTTTACTTCCTCCATCGGCAACGTCAAAGATATCTATAATCGCTCCATGTCAGAGCTCATGGCTTCATTACGATCGGTCTTTAGACATGTATCATTCGAGGAAGAGTAGGTTTTAGGAGCGACGTAGAGGAGGTCAAACCATGAGGTCGAGCACTTGAGGAGCAAGAGTCAGTCGTCAAAAAATGAGTTTAAGCGTCTAAATTCGGTGAAAATACGCCTCAAGGACAAGTTACGGAAATGTAGGATGGGTATATATGAATGTGTGGTGGCTGAGAGACTGGGAATCGCTTAGCATATATATGATGTTATGGATAAAGTGAGGAGAGGAGGAGATATTAGATAAGTTGAGAAGAAAGAACGATGAATTGGAGGGATGAGAAGAGGAAATTGGAGAGTCAACTTCGAGTTTGGGGAAAGAAATACAGGAATTTGGACCAGAGGGCTTTGCAACCGAAAATAGACTCTTCAATGTGATGAAATGAGGAACAATGTGTTTTGGATAGTAAAAAAGGGGAACCAATGGTTCTGCGATAGCCACACATTCATATCTACTCGTCCTACATTTCCATAACTTGTCCTTAAGTTGTATTTTTTCCGAATGTAGACGCTCAAACTCATTTTTAAGTGACTCACTTTGGCTTCTCAGGTGCTCGATCTCGTCGTTCAACCTCCTCTATATCGCTCCTAGAACTTTCAAACTTCCTCGAAGGATACATGTGTAAAGACCGATCATATAAGCAATGAGATTCAATACGGAGCGATTATGGATGTTCTCGATGTTGCTGATGGAGCAAGTGAAACCACATTCCCAAGTTACTAGTCATGGTGACTCATGATACAAAAAGCATTCAAATTTTATCACGCATGAACACGGGGAGAGTTTTGAAAATAATGAGGGAGGGGAGAAAATGTGGGATCCAGGACGACACGTGGCACCACGTGTTGTCCATTGAATGGACCAGCCCCATAGTTTGTATGTGGTAAGTTTCTGACGTGGGTCGGAACACGGTTTCACTTCCTTCATGGGCAACGTCGAGGATATCCATAATCGCTCCGTGTCGGAGCTCATGACTTCATTACGATCGGTCTTTAGATATTTATCATTCGAGGAAATCTAGAAGGTTTTTAGGAACAATGTAAAGGAGGTCGAACCACGAGGTCAAGTACTTAAGGAGCAAGAGTGAGTCACCTAAAAATGAGTTTGAGCATTTAAATTCGGAGAAAATACACCTCAAGGACAAGTTACGAAAACATAGGACGATTAGATATGAATGTGTGGTGGTTGAGAGACCGGGAATTGTTGAGAATGTATATGATGTTGTTATGGATAAAGTGGGGAGAGGAGATATTATATGAGCTGAGAAGGAAGAACGATGAATTGAAAGGTGAGGAGAGGAAATTGGAGAGTCAACTTCGAGTTTGGTGAAAGAAAAACAAGAATTTGGATCAGAGGGCCTGGCAGCCGAAAATAGACTCTTCAATGCGAAGAAATGAGGAACAATGCGTTTTGGATAGTAAAAAAGGGGAACCAACGGTTCTGCGATAGCCACACATTCATATCTACTCGTTCTACATTTCCATAGCTTGTCCTTAAGGTGTATTTTTTCCGAATTTAGACACTTAAACTCATTTTTAGGTGACTTACTTTGGCCTCTCAGGTGCTCAATCTCGTCGTTCAACCTCCTTTATATCGCTCCTACAACGTTCAGATTTCCTTGAAGGATACATGTGTAAAGATCGATCAAGTAAGCAATGAGATTGAGATTCGATACGGAGCGATTATGGATGTTCTCGACGTTGCTGATGGAGGAAGTGAAATCGCGTTTCGAGCCACTACTCATGATACAAAAAACATACAAAACTTACCACGCATGAACGCGGGAAGAGTTTTGAAAAGGATGGGGGAGGGGAAAGAAAATGTGGGATCTACGATGACATGTGGCGCCATGGGTCGTCCATTGAATGGGTTGGCCCCATAGTTTGTATGTGGTAAGTTTTTGATGTGGGTCGAAACATGGTTTTACTTCCTCCATCGGCAACGTCAAAGATATCTATAATCGCTCAATGTCAGAGCTCATGGCTTCATTACGATCGGTCTTTAGACATGTATCATTCGAGGAAGAGTAGGTTTTAGGAGCGACGTAGAGGAGGTCAAACCATGAGGTCGAGCACTTGAGGAGCAAGAGTCAGTCGTCAAAAAATGAGTTTAAGCGTCTAAATTCGGTGAAAATACGCCTCAAGGACAAGTTACGGAAATGTAGGATGGGTATATATGAATGTGTGGTGGCTGAGAGACTGGGAATCGCTTAGCATATATATGATGTTATGGATAAAGTGGGGAGAGGAGGAGATATTAGATAAGTTGAGAAGAAAGAACGATGAATTGGAGGGATGAGAAGAGGAAATTGGAGAGTCAACTTCGAGTTTGGGGAAAGAAATACAGGAATTTGGACCAGAGGGCTTTGCAACCGAAAATAGACTCTTCAATGTGATGAAATGAGGAACAATGTGTTTTGGATAGTAAAAAAGGGGAACCAATGGTTCTGCGATAGCCACACATTCATATCTACTCGTCCTACATTTCCATAACTTGTCCTTAAGTTGTATTTTTTCCGAATGTAGACGCTCAAACTCATTTTTAAGTGACTCACTTTGGCTTCTCAGGTGCTCGATCTCGTCGTTCAACCTCCTCTATATCGCTCCTAGAACTTTCAAACTTCCTCGAAGGATACATGTGTAAAGACCGATCATATAAGCAATGAGATTCAATACGGAGCGATTATGGATGTTCTCGATGTTGCTGATGGAGCAAGTGAAACCACATTCCAAGTTACTACTCATGGTGACTCATGATACAAAAAGCATTCAAATTTTATCACGCATGAACACGGGGAGAGTTTTGAAAATAATGAGGGAGGGGAGAAAATGTGGGATCCAGGACGACACGTGGCACCACGTGTTGTCCATTGAATGGACCAGCCCCATAGTTTGTATGTGGTAAGTTTCTGACGTGGGTCGGAACACGGTTTCACTTCCTTCATGGGCAACGTCGAGGATATCCATAATCGCTCCGTGTCGGAGCTCATGACTTCATTACGATCGGTCTTTAGATATTTATCATTCGAGGAAATCTAGAAGGTTTTTAGGAACAATGTAAAGGAGGTCGAACCACGAGGTCAAGTACTTAAGGAGCAAGAGTGAGTCACCTAAAAATGAGTTTGAGCATTTAAATTCGGAGAAAATACACCTCAAGGACAAGTTACGAAAACATAGGACGATTAGATATGAATGTGTGGTGGTTGAGAGACCGGGAATTGTTGAGAATGTATATGATGTTGTTATGGATAAAGTGGGGAGAGGAGATATTATATGAGTTGAGAAGGAAGAACGATGAATTGAAAGGTGAGGAGAGGAAATTGGAGAGTCAACTTCGAGTTTGGTGAAAGAAAAACAAGAATTTGGATCAGAGGGCCTTGCAGCCGAAAATAGACTCTTCAATGCGAAGAAATGAGGAACAATGCGTTTTGGATAGTAAAAAAGGGGAACCAACGGTTCTGCGATAGCCACACATTCATATCTACTCGTTCTACATTTCCATAGCTTGTCCTTGCGATGTATTTTTTTCGAATTTAGATGCTTATATTCATTTTTAGGCCACTCACTTTGGCTTTTCAGGTGCTCGATCTCGCGGTTTGACCTGCTCTACGTTGCTCTTAGAATCTTTTAGATTTCTTCAAAGGATACATATCAAGGACCAATTGTAAAGAAGCTATGAGCTTCAACACGGAGTAATTATGGACGTCCTCAACGTTACCGATGGAGGAAGTGAAACCTTGTTTCGACCCACACTTACCACATGCAAACTATGGGGCCAACCCATTAATGGACAACAGGTGTCATCCTGGATTCCACGTATCCTCTTCCCTCCCCCATCCTTTTTCAAAACTCTCCCCACGTTCATATGTGGTAAGTTTTGTATGCTTTTTGTATCATGAGTCGCCATGAGTCGTGGCTCGAAACGTGGTTTCACTTCCTCCATATGCAACGTCAAGGACGTTCATAATCACTCCATGTCGAAGCTCATTACTTTCTTATGATCGGTTTTTAGACATGTATCCTTCAAGGTAGTATGAAGGTTCTAGGAGCGATGTAGAGGAGGTCGAACAAAAAGATCGAGTGCCTGAGAAGCCAGAGTGAGTTGCCTAAAAAATGAGTTTGAGCTTATAAATTCGAAGATGTCGTGTCACGCTTTTTTTTTTTTGGATTTTTGAGATTTGCGTGCTAAGGAGGTATTTCCGTACAAAACTCCTAAATCATACCTCACGTGACAGCAAATGATAATTTCCTATATAGTCTAAGTTTTCAATTTGGAGTTGCTACTAGTTATTATTGATAGGTTGACTAGAAATCTAATCGGGGCATGGGAGAAATATCACAATTCTACGACCAGAGATTCTAAGTACGGAGACCTGGTTACGCTAATGATCCCAAATCAAGATCCCTAACGCCCTTTCAGTACATAAGAACGATATGATGTCTAACGTGTCACACAAGTTTCTAAGGCTTACGCACTAATCCTATCCATTCTAATTGCAGGAAAATCAATCAAAAATTAAATGCGCAATTAATTTCAATCAAATCAATCAATTCTAAATTGTCTCTACAAATGAAAATGCACCTAAAAACATCCAAACCCTAATGAAGTCCTGAAGGTTTATTCGTTCCATGATTTGTGTCTTTTTAGGGTTTTGGGATTTTTAAGGGGTTATAACCCTTGAATTTGAGGTTTTCTAAAAATGTCACTTGGGCACTTCCAAAAATTCAAATTTCACTTTTCAAAGTTGGCCACAGTGTTTTTTGGACCATTCTATGAATTTTTGAAATTTTTGATTTTTTTTTTCGAAAATTGAATTTCTAAGAATTTCATTAATCGAGAATTGGTTTTTATGATTTTCTGAAAATTTTTATGAATTTTCCAATTTTCCAATTTTTTTAGATTTTATAGATTTTCACATTTTTTTTTGAATTTTTATGGATTTTCTGAAAATTTTTGAATTTTTATTGAAATTTTCCAACTTTTAAAATTTTTCCTGGAATTTTTTTTGGAATTTTTTTTTGGAATTTCTTTTACTTTTTATGATTTTTTTATTGATTTTTCCAATTTTTTCTAATTTTTATTGAATTTTTTTTAAAATTTTTGCATTTTTTTAGATTTTTAATTATTTAATTTTCCCTCCGAAATGGCGAACCAGACTGGCCCAGTTTAACCTAGTTCGGCTTGGCCGAACCGGGTCTTGCCAGCGCTAGTCGGCGCTCCGGCGGGCACAGCACCAAATCGATGCCGTTTTGCTTTCTCTTCATTATGGCATTTCCTCGAATAGGTAGTGTGCATGATTCTGGTTCAAATGTTCTCGAGGCCGTCAGTTCAAGATCACCTTCAACGACCTTTTGGCGGGATTTTAACCATTCCAATTCGTATAATGATGAGTCCATATCATCCTCCAACTATCTAGCCTCCTTAGTTTGTTGTCGAACCATCGCCGACCGGCGAAAAATTAATCTAAAACACCTAACTCGAAATAGTTCTAACAAATGATTCTAACATTCAGATCAATAAATCTAGTGCCCTAGCCATTTCTATCGCTCAAAACAATCATTAAAGCATGAATCATAGTCAGAAATCACTAACTTGAGCAATGATTAGTCATAGAAACACTCCGGCGAGGTCTTGGAAGCTCCGGCGAAGGTTTTCATGGACGGTCAACTCAGTCAAATGCATAATCCCATCCAAGTTGCAATCAAACAATGTAAAACATGATTAGGAACACGTTTTAGACATCAATAAACTCAAAATCACGAAGAAAATTGTATGATCAAACATGATTGAGCTCAAATACATATTTTGGATTTTTGCCAAAACGTGATTGTAAACGAACTTTACCTTCTTACATGGAGGTCAAATCTAAAATTCTAAGAGGTAAGAAGGCTCTGGAATGATTCCCCATCGTTTTTTCTTCAAGATAGTGTTCTTCGTATCACCGAGAAAGTCCTAGATTGCCTGGCTGAAACTCAGTTTCAGAGCCTCTAAGTCAGCTTTGTCGCAAGTCTTTTGGTGAGGAGATTCACCATCGGGATTGATTTGCCGGCGCTTTTCAGATCGGAAAAGTGCCAATCACTCGATCTCGGGGAGTCTCAACTCACTCTCTTGCTTGATCTCTCTCCTCTTCTCTCTAGTTCTCTCTCTCTCTCTCTCTCTCTCTCTCTCTCTCCGGAATTTCCTCGAGCACCTTCTATGCATTTCATTATGTTTCTTCCATTTTTGTTCATCAATTTTTTCCGCCCAAATTCAGTTAGAACCGACTTTCGATCGATTAGATCGATTCTCTAGCGCCAGTTGGAGATTCTCCAACTAGCCAACTCAATTAAAATGTGTTAAATTGATCAAAAAAAGGTCGGCAAAGTCCCGGGCTTGAAGATATTTTCAAGGTTTTATGGGCATTCTGGGCAAACCGAGTAAGGAAGAGGACTGACCGGGTCAGATCGGGTTGACCCTGTGGACCCGGTAGGCCCGGTTTTACTTAAAAATTCGAATGAAGTCCAATTTTGACCTAATTTTCCAAATTAAACCCCAAATTAAATTTCTCATCATATTCTAAACCCAAACATGTGATTTTCCAGAATTTTAGTCATAATCATGTCTAAGATTTTCAAATTTTTATACTCGGATTAGTAGAGTTTTGTTCAATTCAATGTCTTAAGGACCCGATTAAGCAAAATTGGTGCCAAAATTGAATTACCCACATCTTATTAACCCTAGAAATAATGATCTTATGGTTTGACAATTTCAGATTGGACACGATTCCCAATTTGGGTTTAAAAATTCCTAATTTTCAATTGAATTTTGGGGTTTTTTTTATTTCTTTAACAAATTTTGCAATTAGACCGACCATTATGTAATTTAAGGTCCTAGAATCATTTGTTGTAAAGACAATATGACTTAAAAATGACTAGAAAAGATTTAATTGCATTTTTGGTTCAATTCGGGTTTAATTTTGCCCAAGTTTGAGAAAAACACATGCCCGATTGAGATTTTTCAAAATTGATGATGCATTAATGAAATTGGATTTAAAAGAAGACTAATGACTATTTTTATGGAATTTTCTGATTCCATTTGCTATTTTTCTTGATTTTCTAACTCATTTTGATTAAAAGAAATTATAGAAAAATTCAGGAAAATGCTAAAAAAATAATTTTTGGTTTAGAAATAGGTTGCTTGGTTTCTTGGCTTGGCCAAGATTCCTAATCCTAATTTTGAGACTTTTGAAAATATGAGAAAAAAATAAGCTAAAAATCATGTATCAACAGGAGAAAATACACCTTAAGGACGAGCTATGGAAATGTCGAACAAGTATATATGAATGTGTGGTGGCTGAGGGATCGGAAATCGCTGAGGATGTATATGATGTTACGTAGAGAGTAGGGAAAGGAGGAAATATTGGGTGAGCTGTGAAGGAGGAACAATGAATTGGAGGGTGAGAAGAGGAAATTGGAGAGTCAACTTCGATTTGTATGTAATGAGTTTCTAATGGGGGTCGAAACATGGAATTAGTTCATCCATCGGCAACATTGAGGACGTCCGTAATCACTTCGTGTTGGAGCACATTGCTTCTTTACGATCGGTCTTTAGACATGTATTATTGGAGGAAGTCTAGAAGGTTGTTGGACCGATGTAGAGGATGTCAGACCATGAGATCAAGTGTTGAGGAGTGAGAGTGAGTGGTCTACAAATGAGTTTGACCACCTAAATTCGGAGAAAGTACGCCTCAAGGACGAGTTACGGAAATGTAAGATGAGTAGACATGAATGTGTGGCGGATGAGAGACTAGGATTCGTTGAGCATATATATGATATTGTTATGGATAAAATGGGGAGAGGAGGAGATATTAGATGAGCTGAGAAGAAAGAACAATGAATTGGAGGGTGAGAAGAGGAAATTGGAGAGTCGGCTTCAAGTTTGGGCTAAAAAATACAAGAATTTGAAACCAGAGGGTCTTGTAGCCGAAAAGAGATTCTCCAATGCCAAAAAGTGAGGAGCAATGTGGTTTGGATAGTATAGAAGGGGAACTAACGGTTCTGGCGAGAACCACATATTCATATATACTTGTCCTATATTTATTCCAAAAAAATGATGAATTAATGAGCTTCGAAACGAAGCGATTATAGACGTCCTCAACATTGCTGATGCAGGAAATGAATTCATGTACTGAGCCACAGCTCATGGCGACACATGATACATAAAGCATATGAAACTTACCAAGCATGAATATGGGGAGAGTTTTGAAAAGGATAGGGGAGGGGAGAGGAAATGTGGGATCCAGAATGATACGTGACACCACTTGTATGTGGTAAGTTTCTAATGTGGGTCGGAACATGGTTTCACTTTCTCCATCGGCAATGTCAAGGACATCCATAATCACTCCATGTTGGAGATCATGGCTTCCTTACGATCAGTCTTTAGATAAGTATCATTTGAGAAAGTCTTTAAGGTTTTAGGAGCGATGTAGAGGAGATCGAACCACGAGGTGGAACACTTGAGGAGCAAGAGTGAGTCGCCTAAAAAAGAGTTGAAGCATCTCAATTTGGAAAAAAATACGTCTTAAGGACAAGGTACGGAAATATAGGACGAGTAGATATGAATGTATGGCTCTTGCAAAATCGCTGGGTCCCCTTCTTTGCTAACAAAACACGTTGCTCCTCATTTTTTGGCATTACACTACAAAAAAACATGTTTTTTCCGACGAAATTTCCAACGAAAAATTTTGAAAAATTCTTTGGAAAACGAATTTCCAACAAATTTTCCAACGAAAATAAATTCATGGGTAATTCGTCGTCGGAAAATTTTCCAACAAAAAATTTTAATTTTCGTTGGAAATTTTGTTGGAAATTTCGTGGGTAAATTAGTGGCTAAATTCCTTGGAAAGTTCGTTGGAAAATTCGTCGCTAATTATTCGTTGGAAAACTCGTGGCAAAATTCATCGGTAATTATTCGTGGGTAAATTTGTGGATAAATTCCTTGGAAACTTCGTTACAAATTTCGTTGGTAATTATTCGTTGGAAAAGTCGTGGAAAAATTCATCGATAATTTCACTACAAAAAAACAAGAGTTTTGCCATGAATTTTCCAACGACAAATTTGGCAAAATTCGTTGGAAAATGAATTTCCAACGAAATTAGTGACGAACAAAAATTCATTGGTAGTTCGTCGTCGCAAATTTTTGCGACAAAAAATTTAAATTTTCGTTGGTAATTTGCGACGAAATTTTTTCGTCACAAAATTCGTTGCAAAATTCGTCGCTAATTATTCGTTACAAAAATCGTGGCAAAATTCGTTGGTAATTTTTTGTGGTAAAATTCGTGGCAAAACGAATTTCCGAAAAATTAGCGACGAAAAAAAATTCGTCACTAATTTGGCGTCGGAAATTTTTTGCGACAAAAAATTTTAATTTTTCGTTGGTAATTTGCTACGAAATTGAAATTTTCGGCTTAGGTGGCTTTTTTTAATTTCGTGGCAAAATTCATGGAAAATTTCCCATGAAATTAAAAAACCCGGTATTTTGCCACGAAAAAAATTCGTCTGAAATTTTTTTTTTCGCAAATTTTGGCGACGAAAATTTGAATTTTGGTTGGTAAATTTGAATTTTCGTTGATAAATTTGAATTTTCGCCGAAATTGCGGTCGCGACGCCCCCGTCGGAATCGCTGCCGCAACCCTCCGCCCACCGGAATCACGGCTGCAACCCTGCTCCCCCCCCCACGGCCACGGCCGAAATCGCACCATGGGTGGTCTGGATACGGGCCGACGAGGACAACATGAGGGGGACAATGAGGGCCTTGATTTGCTTCTTCTCAGCGTCAGGGATTGGGGCCGAGGAGGCAGCCTGGGCGGCCTTGGCGTCGGTGCCGGTGGCGTCGTGGAGGGTAGGCGAGGAGGCCCAGCGGGCGCGGAGGTGGTTCTTAAAGTTGACGGCGGCGACCTGGCGGATCTGCTCGTCAACGGAGGGCTTGGCGACGAGGCAGAGGATGGCGAGGGCGTAGCTAGGGCGGTCGGCGGCGTCGGCGAGGGAGGACTCGGCCTGGCGGCAAGGGGCGGGGGAGGGGGAGAGGATGTGGAGGAAGCACTGGGAGAGGAACTGCAGCTCGAGCGAGAAAAAAGAAAAAGGAGACAGACAGAGAGACGGTCGCAAGTAGCCAACCGACACGAATCTCCAAACTACAAACACCCTCATCAAGCAAAACATTCTAAAGATAAAGAAAGGAGGCAGATTCAAAAGAGAAGAGAGCTAATGCCTTTTGACTAGTTGCCCGCACATCGAGCAACCCCAACAAAGCAAGAACCCAGAGAGCGAAAACCAAATCTCCAGGACACGAGCGGCGGGAGCCAAGCAAAGAGCGCACTCAGCAGCAAAATGCAGCTTCGGGAACACAATGCGCTCTCCAGATTCAAAATCCCGCTCGAAGCCAGAACGCTGAAGCACCCAAGCTCGCAAATTCGGCACCGAACGGGGGGAGAAGCGGAGGGAAGGAGCGGGGGATGCACATTACGGGGGGCGGATCGAAGGGAGCGACTGGAGGAGGAGCAGCTCGAACGACGTTTCAGAGAGAGAGAGAGAGAGAGAGAGAGAGAATCTGGGACAGAGGCTACTACATTTGCAAAGGAAGGGGGGGAGGAGGAGGCGACAACGCTGCGTGGTATGGAGGAGGAAGAGGAGGAGGAGGAGGAGGAGGGGAAGGTGCAGGCGCAGCTGCAGGGGCCTGGCCATTGGTGGCTCGCCGGAGCGACACGACAAAGCCTCGAGAGAGAGAGAGAGAGAGAGAGAGAGAGAGAGAGAGAGAGAGAGAGAGAGAGAGAGTTGGGTCGAAGGAAGCTCAGCTATATCATGGGCATGCGGTAATAATCCCATGAGAACGAAACAAAGACCCCCAATAGTGAAGCAATAGAGAGAAATTTCCAACAGAATTTTACCACATATGGCATTTTAAAATTTCATGGCAAAATTTGTTAGAAATTTCCAACGAATTTTGTCACGAATTTAAAAAAGACTCCCACATACGGCATTTTAAAATTTCGTGGCAAAATTTGTCAAAAATTTCCGACGAATTTTGCCACGAAAATAGAACATAGTGCAATAATAGCTCGGAAAATTTAAATTCGTGGCAAAATTTCATTGAAATTTCCAAACGAATTTTGCCACATATTTAAAAAAAAGACTCCCACATACAAAGATTTTAAAATTTCGTGGACAAAATTGTTGGAAATTTCCAACGAATTTTGCCACGAATTTAAAAAACACTCCCATATATGGCATTTTAAAATTTTCTTGGCAAAATTCATCGGAAATTTCCGACGAATTTTGCCACGCAAATAGAACATAGCGCAATAATAGCTCAGAAAATTTAAATTCGTGGCAAAATTCATTGTAAATTTGCCACGAATTTTCCAACGAAAATCCAACATAGTAGAAAAAATGCCTTTTTTGAAATTTATTGGAAAATTTGTGGCAAATTATTTGAACATATTAGGAAAAATGCCTTGTTTTTGAAATTCGTTGGAAAATTCTTGGCAAATTTGCCACGAATTTTCCAACGAATTTCGAATATATTACAAAAATACCTTATTTGAAATTCGTTGCAAAATTTATGGCAAATTTGCCACAAATTTTCCAACGAATTTCGAACATATTAGGAAAAAAGCCTTTTTTCGAAATTGTTGGAAAATTCGTGGCAAATTTACCACGATTTTTCCAATGAATTTCCAACATATTAGAAAAAATACCTTTTTTGAAATTCGTTGCAAAATTCGTGGCAAATTTGCCACGAATTTTGCAACGAAAATCCAACATAGTAGAAAAAAATGCCTTTTTTGGAAATTTGTTGGATGCCACGAATTTTCCAAGGAATTTCCAACATATTAGAAAAAATACCTTTTATGAAATTTGTTGCAAAATTCGTCGCAAATTTGCCACGAATTTTGCAACAAAAATCCAACATAGTAGAAAAAATGCCCTTTTTGGAAATTTGTTGGAAAATTCGTGGTAAATTTGCCACGAATTTTCCAATGAATTTCGAACATATTAGAAAAAATTCCTTTTTTTGAAATTTGTTGGAAAATTCGTGGCAAATTTGCCACGAATTTTCCAACGAATTTCTAAACCATTAGAAAAAATGCCTTTTTTTAAATTCGTTGGAAAATTCGTGGCAAATTTGGCACGAATTTTCCAACGAATTTCGAACATATTAGCAAAAATGCCTTAATTTGCCATGAATTTTCCAACGAATTTAAAAAAAAGGTATTTTTTCTAATATGTTCGAAATTTGTTGGAAAATTCGTGGCAAATTTACCATGAATTTTCCAACGAATTTCCAACGTATTAGAAAAAATACCTTTTATGAAATTCGTTGGAAAATTCGTAGCAAATTTGCCACGAATTTTGCAACGAAAATCCAACATAGTAGAAAAAATGCCTTTTTGGAAATTCGTTTTGCCACGAATTTTCCAACAAATATCGAACATATTACAAAAAATGCCTTTTTTGAAATTCGTGGGAAAATTCTTAGCAAATTTGCCACGAATTTTCCAATGAATTTAGAAAATATTATGGCTTCTTCTCTCTCTATGGCCGAAATTGGGGGAAAAAATGAGGGTTCAAGAACACTCTCCCTACAAAATTTGCCACAATTGATAGAGCTTGCACCTTGAATTATTTGGAAGAATTGACACCATGAACAACGATAAAACCTCCTAGCCAGTTTTGTTTCAGTCCATGACGTGTAGAGTCATGAGCAATGCTCTGGTGAAGCTGTTCAGTGCCCTGCCATGTCTGTTGCTACTTCCAATCAATGACATTATCACTAATGTCCTCTTCAAAGAGCCCAAACCTTAGTTTTGTCCCCCAAAACCCAATTTTGCCTCCAAAATCAACAACCCTTGCAGCAAGTGACGAACCCTAATTTTTCCCCTAATTTTGGCCAGAGAGAGAGAGAGAGAGAGAGAGACTAGTCTTAACGAAGGCTTGAAGAAATGGTGTCGTTTCTTTAATTTGGACACTAAATTAGCAACGACAGGATGCGCACGGTCCACGCCCATCTTCACGTCACTTTTTTGACTTTGGATGTGGACAGCAACTCAAAGGGTGCTGGATTTGGACCCCAATTAGAAGTGTGTGCTTTTCTTTTAGACAAATGAAAGTTCATGCCAGAATTGCTCTAAAACCATAAGTTTGCGCTTGCGCTTTTTCGTGGAATCGGGCTGGTGTCTTCAGTCACGGATAATAATTCATCTGCTTATGATTTCTCCCCATCTCCAGCAAGCACAAATTCTAACACAAAGCAACATTAGCTAAAAAACACACGAATATAACATCTAATATAAATTCCATCTAAACCATCCTCTAATGCAAGAGAATCTTAGAAAACGAAACATCATAGTTCACTAACAAACTGAACCGAACAAAAAGTATAAAGAAAAAGAAGAAAAAAGGCTCGGCTTGCATCTAGATCATAAGCTTTTACTTATACCTAAGAACCAATATGGAAAAAAGGCCAAATTTCTGTGCGCGCATGATATAACATGTGATCGAAAGCAAAAAAAGAGTGATTAATACCTAGTTTTGGGTCAGGCTAGGAATTAGAATCAGAGACGCTCCACTAGCAGACATAGGAGTTGAGGTAGTCGTAGGCGTCGCTTTCCCATTTTCACTTTCAACTTTAGGGCCTCCGTAATCGGCGAGTGAAGACATCTAAACATAAAAAAAGGAGAAAACAAGCACGGAACACAAAATCCAGCATTATTCAATCAAACACAACACCAAAATCAGCAATGCAGCAACTAAAGTAAGCATCAACCCAACCCAACCTGGCCACAGCCACCATCTCATCCAATCCAACACCAAAATCAACAACGCAGCAAACAAAACAAGCATCAACCAACCCATCCGACTCCAAAACCGCTCTCCTTCAAAAGTCCATTCATCAAATTACCTTGAAATATAAGATTACGTGATCATTAACTCAATAAGATGTTCATCTCGAAAAAATTCCCCGCACAAACAATACCCACGACAATCCGACCTGTTACGACACAAGAAAACAATGCTTAACAAGGCTTAACAAGGCTTTTGCCCAGGATTGGTCGAACAGGAATAAAGAAGAGGAATTCTTGTAAAGGCAAACACCAACCTCGGTCGTCGGTCGGGTAGCCTGGAGGCCGGAGCGTCGCTCGTGGTGGTCGGAGTGGCGGTCGTGCGTGGAGGTCTGAGTGGTGGTCGTGCGAGGAGGACGAGAGTTTCGAGAGTTGAGACGGGAGGTAGAAAGCCAACTGGAGATGAAATCGTAGAATATTGGATTGGGGGAAAAGCCTCTGCTTATGTTTATGATTAGTGTGACACATTTTATCTTAATATTTTTATATAAAAAATCTTAAATTTATATTCATGTCAATATTCCGTTAATAATTGTAGTTAGATTTGAAAAAAAATGATATTATTTTTACTGAAAAATCATTTAATTGAATCTTGGAGGGTAAATATATCACGCAAATATAAATTTAAATAAATATATCATGCAAATACAAATGTGAAAAAAAATATAAAGTGAGTGTGTTACATTGTGTTATGTCACAAAAGAAAAAGAGAGAATAAATTTGTCGTGCGTAATTTGAAGTTTATAATGATTTTTTTGCATAGGTTGCCCAAGTCACAAGCAAAGAACCATTCTGTGCCTAGAAATAGATTCTACTTAGAAATGATTCTTTTTTATTCTATACCCGGAAATTGATTCTGAGCATTTGAAGGTTTTAGTAACAAATTAAAAAATTATATTCTTAAAATAGTAAAAGAACAAATAAACGTTTAGTAATTAAGATAAAATTTCTTTTTATTAATAATATTTTAATATTTCATTCTTTTCTTTTTTTCTTCTCCTACTTCTTGGCCATGGCTGATAAAATATTTTTTAATTAATAATATTTTTATTAAAAATAATTTTTTTTATTTTTTTGGCAATGGCTGATAAAAAATTTCTTTATTAATAATAATTTTATTAAAAAATAATTTTTTTATTATTTTTGGCCATGGCCGGTAAAATTCTTTTTATTAATAATATTTTTTTCTTTTTTTTGGCCATGGCTGGTAAAATATTTTTTTATCAATAATATTTTTTATTAAAATATTTTACTAAAAAATGGCCTGATTCTTAGGGCATGGCAGGTAAAATATTTTTTTTTATTAACATTTTTTATTAATAATATTTTTATTAAAATATTTTTTTTTTTTTTTTTGCCATGGCCGGTAAAATATTTTTTTTGCTTTTTTTTTGTTATGGCCTGGTTACCGACCATGGCCGATAAAATATTTTTTTATTAATAATATTTTTTTTCATGGCCTAGTTGTTGGCCATGGCTGGTAAAATAATTTTTTTTTGCTCATGGCCAGTAAAATATTTTATTATTAATAACATTTTTTATTAAAATATTTTAATCTCGCCAGATACGACGAGGGTGGCCCTCGCGCCGGACATTAGAAGCTACATTAAAAACCAAGAAAAAGAAAAAGAAAAAAAAATTGATTTTCATTTTTGTTCTAAGAATCAAGAAGCTACTTTTTTTTTTATTCTTGATTCTGCTTCAAAACTGATTTCAGAATTTGTGCCCAAAATAAAAAAATTTAACAAACGGATTTCTGTTCCAAAACTGATTCTGGAAATAAAAGAACATAAATTTTCACTATTTGACTAGTTGCCAAACAGGCCCTTAATGAACTACTGGGTCCCTCAAAAAAAAAAAAAAAACTACTCGATCCCACTTCCTGTCTCTCTTCGTTTAAACTTATGAGCAATGGAAGTTGTTTTTATTTTTTTCGAGCAGATGGAAGTTCACTTCAGGCGATGTTTGATTTTTTATGTAGGAGTCACAGCTGATAAGCCAATCTAAGATTTGCCGTTTGATGTTTTGATTTTTATGTTTCATCGAGTTTGATTCGTGATGTGAATCCGCAAAATCAGTTACTTGTTTCTCGGTTTTAGATGAGCAACTATTACGCTAACCGTAAAGATACACAGGCTCCCTATTCAAACAAGATAGAGGAAGAAAATTCTAGAATCCAATCTTCCCGACTTTCGCTCTTGGCCGATTCAAGGGTCGCTGGCGTTCACGGCCGATTCGAGCCGCCGGGGCGGCATCGTATCTTCCTCTTGCTTTCAGACGCCGATCTCCGGCTTCTTCCATGGTCGTCTTTCTCTCTCTGCTGTAACATTCCAGTGACCGATCGGCTCGTGAATTCCAGGAGACGTCATGCCACCGTGCTCCCTGATCTATCGCTACCAATTCTTTTCGTCGGAGAAGAATTTGAGCGAAGCATTAGAGGCTAGGCACTGGATCTTCGGTCGCGACACTTTCGGGACTTCCAATCCCTTGGCTTGACCATCATTCGCTGCCGATGATTGCACCGTCGAGGTATTTTGTCTTCGCGCTTTTGTGTCGGCGAAACTGAATCCGAGAATTCTAGTCGTGGATCGTGAGGAAAACCATCTCCAATGGAGGATCCGTTTGCAGTTTAAGGGTGTGCATGGAATGCATTCCGGAGCAAAATTTCTGTTCCGGAATGTATTCTGGAATAATTTTTGCATTCTGGACAAAAAATTCGTTTGGTAAAAACACATTCTTTTTTTAGTTTTGGAATGCATTCTTGCATTCAAGAATCGTTTTCATCGAAAAAAAGAAGCTACAAAAAGTAGCTTCTCTGCTTCCGAGATGTATTCTGGCTTCTCCTTCAACTCTTCAGTTTCGTTCTACTCTTCATGCCCTCCTTCCCTCCTTGCGACTGCTCTGGAACCGTTGCCGCATCCTTCCCTGGAACCGCCGTTGCGTCCTTCCCTCCTTGCGACTGCATCGGAATTGCCGCCGCACCCTTCCCTCCTCGCGACAGCAACGAAACCGCCACCACACGGGGTGGTGATCAATTTGGCCCTCCATCTCTGCCGTCTCCGTTTTTTCAAAGGGGCTCGTGAGTCTTCGATTCCTTCTCTCATTAGCTTTTTCCTTCGATGGAATAGGCGGTGCGCAATGCGGTTGTCCGTTTAGGGCATGCAGCCTGTATGCCTTTTTTTGAAATTCGTCGCAAAAATTCATGGAAATTTCTAACGAAAAATTTTTCATTGGAAATTTCCGACGAATTTTTGACGACATAATAATTTTTCGCAAATATCCAACGAATTTAGTTTTTGTCGCAAAAGTCATCACTAATTTCCGATGAAAAATTTTTCGTCGCAAAATTCTAGTTTTTTTTAGTGCTGGTTTTTGTGAATTCGTCACAAAATTCGTTGGAAATTTCCAACGAAAAATTTTTCATCGCTAATTTCCAACGAATTTTGCGACGAAAAATTTTTCAGTGGAAATTTCCAACGAATTTTGTGATGAATTCAAAAAAACCCGGTATTGTTCGGCATTTTTTTAAATTCGTGGGAAAATTCGTTAGAAATTTCCAACAAATTTTGCGACAAAATTAGTACATGCGGCATCTTTCAAATTCGTTGCAAAATTCGTGGGAAATTTCCAACAAATTTTCCCACGAATTTCAATTTTCCGGGCAATTATTTCAATGTGTACAATTTTCGTTGCAAAATTCGTTGAAAATTTCCAACGAATTTAAAAAATGCCGAACAATACCCGATTTTTTTGAATTCGCCGCAAAATTCGTTGGAAATTTTGAATGAAAAATTTTTTGTCGCTAATTTCCAACGAATTTTGCGACAAAAAATTTTTCATTGGAAATTTCCAACGAATTTTGCGACGAAAATTTTTTCATCGCTAATTTCCAACGAATTTTACAACGAAAAATTTTTCGTCGCTAATTTCCGACGAATTTTACTTTTCGTTGGAAAATTTGTTGTAATTGTAGTGTTAGAGTTTCTCTTTCTGGCTACAAGATCTCTGTTCCAAATTCTTGTATTTCTTCCTCCAAACTCGAAGCCAACTCTCCAATTTCCTCTTCTCACCCTCCAATTCATTGTTCTTCCTTCTCAGCTCATCCAATGTCTCCTACTCTCCCCACTTTCTCCATAACAACATCATATACATCCTAAGCGATTCCCGTTCTCTCAGCCACCACACATTGATATTTACTCTTCCTACATTTTGCATACCTCATCCTTGATGAGTATTTTCTCCAAACTTAGACGCTCAAACTCATTTTTGTATTTCATACCCCTAATTATAAGCTGACTCTCCAATTTCCTCTTCTCACCCTCCAATTCTCGTTCAGCCTTATCAGCTCATCCAATAGCTCCTCCTCTCCACAGTTTCTCCGTAACAACATCATATACATCCTCAGCGATTCCTGGTTTCTCAGCCACTACACATTCATATCTACTTATTTTACATTTTCATAGCTTGTCCTTGAGCTCTATTTTTTTCAAATCTACATGCTAAAACTCATTTTTATGCACCCACCCATCGGTGGCCGCGCTGGTTTGCACTCAGTTCCTTTCATGAGAGATCCTGGGTTCAAACTCGTCCATCGGTGATTTAAGTGGGGGGTCGTGACGGTGGGATGCTGCGCTAACTTCCCTCGATGACTAGTCGGGCATCACCGCTGGTTTGAGCTCTCGTTTGCCGGCCGCGCGGACACCTCAATTATAAAAAAAAAAAAAACTCATTTTTACGCAATTTACTTTGGCTCCTTAGGTGGTTGACCTTGTGGTTTGACCTCTACAATGCTCCTAGAACCTTTTAGACTTTCTCAACGGATACAAGTCTAAAGACCGATCGTTAGGAAACAATGAGCTCCGACACAAAGCGATTATGGACGTTCTCAATGTTGTTAAAACCTGTTGACACATCTTTTGAAAAAAAATAAAAATACAATAAATGGCAAAAACACAAAAATATAGCACATTAATAAAGAGCATGGGCACGTAAATAAATGGGGCCACAAACATAATTGATAATAGAAATTTTCGGAAAAACAAATCCATTTGAGCCTATTTCATTCATTGGCCCATTCCATTTTCTTTGCAGCCCAACCTTTTATTTCTTTATATTCTTTCCCCTTCTTCAGCCCATTTTTTTAGTTTGCCAGCCCAGCCCAGTTTTGTTTTCTCTTTATCTCTCTCTCATGCTCACGTCTATGTGTAGGGTGGCCATGAACGGCGTCCGTAAGAATCACAAGAGGTGACTGAAGCAAATGCAAGCTGGAGGATCTTGTAGAACCTATTGAGCTGGCCGATCAGTTAGAGGAGAACATAAAAGATTCGAGCAAAACGATAGGTTTATCAAAGAACAAGAATGGACCGAGAAAAAAAAAAGTGCTCAAGCGAAGAATTGAGAAAGGAGAGGGTTTTGAGAGGAAAGTGTTCGGTTCCTCTACTCGGAGGATTGTCGGCGAATTTCTTCCCCTGTTTTCTATCACCTGTTCACCATCGTTGGAAAACAATCTCTGTTATTCATTTCAGACATACGAGCATTCATCGTTGTTTTGCCGTACCTAAAGATGCTCAAATCTTCCACACTCTTTCGTAGATGCTTGTGACTTCGCAGCTACGAGCCAGGTAAACCTCTCCTTCTTTTGCTTTGTTTTTCCCTGTCTATCGAGGTTGAGAATGCAAAATTTGAATGATGAAGTTTTGATGAAACCTTGCAAAACAGAGTTTGATTTGCAGTGGATAATGTTGATTTAGAATCTCATATACTACATCTACACCAAAAACCGCATCGAAATCGAATCCTAAACTCATATTTTGAGTCACACGCTACACTATTCAAAACACATTACTCCTCGTTTTTTCACACTGAAGAGTCTCTTGTTGGCTGCAAATCCCTCTAGTCCAAATTCTTGTATTTCTTCCCCAAACTAAAAGTTGACTCTCCAATTTCCTCTTCTCACTCTCCAATTTTTGTTCTTTCTTCTCAGCTCATACAATAGCTCCTCCTTTGCCCACTTTCTCCGTAACATCATATACATCCTTAGCAATTTCCGGTGTCTAAGCCACTATACATTCATATCTACTCGTTTTACATTTTCGTAGCTCGTCGTTGAGACGTATTTTCTCCGAATTTAGACGCTTATACTCATTTTTAGGCGACTCACTCTAGCTCCTTAGGTGATCGACCTCGTGGTTTGATCTCTATAACACTCCTGTAACCTTGTAGACTTTCTCAAAGGTTACATGGTAAAGACTGATCGTAACAAACGATGAGCTCCGACATAGAGCAATTATGGATGTCTTCGACGTTGCTGATGGAGGAAGTGAAACCTGTTGACACCTCTTTTGAAGAAATAAAAAGAATAAAAATTTAAAATTTAAAAAATAAAAATGTAGTAAATAGAAAATATACAAAAAATAGCACACCCACCTATCGGTAGCCGCGTTGGTTTCTTATTTTGAGCCTTTTGCGAGAGGTCCCGGGTTCAAACTATAAAAAAAAAAAAAAAAAAAAATCGGTCATTTTTACGCAATTTAAATTGGCTCCTTAGGTGGTTGACCTTGTGGTTTGACCTCTACAATGCTCCTAGAACCTCCTTTCTCAAGGATACAAGTCTAAAGATCGATCGTTAGGAAACAATGAGCTCTAGCTTATGGACGTTCTCAATGTTGTTGAAACCTGTTGACACATTTTTGAAAAAAAATATATATATAAAAACACAAAATATAGCATATTAATAAAGAGTATGGGTATGTAAATAAATGGGGCCACAAACATAATTGATAATACAAATTTTCGGAAAAAAAAATCCATTTGACCTATTTCATTCATTGGCCCATTTTTTTTTCTTTCTAGCCCAACCTTTTCTTTCTTTATATTCTTTTTTCTTCAATTTTTTAGTTTGGCCCAGCCCAGTTTTGTTTTCTCTTTATCTCTCTCTCTCTCACGCTCACGTCCATTAGCAGGGTGCCGTGAACAACGTCCGTAAGAATCACAAGAGGTGACTGAAGCAAATGCAAGATATAGGATCTTGTAGAACCTAATGAGCTGGCCAATCAGTTAGAGGAGAACATAAAAGATTCGAGCAAAACGATAGGTTTATCAAAAAAACAAGAATGGATCGAGAAAAAAAAAAAAAAGTGCTCAAGCGAAGAATTGAGAAAGGAGAGGGTTTTAAGAGGAAAGTGTTCGGTTCCTCTACTTAGGAGGATTGTCGGCGAATTTCTTCCCCCTGTTTTCTATCACCTGTTCACCATCGTTGGAAAACAATCTCTGTTATTCATTTCAGACATACAAGCATTCATCATTGTTTTGCCTTACCAGAAGATGCTCAAATCTTCCACACTCTTTCGTAGATGCTTGTGACTTCGCAGCTACGAGCCAGGTAAACCTCTTCTTCTTTTGCTTTGTTTTTCCCTGTCTATCGAGGTTGAGAATGCAAAATTTGAATGATGAAGTTTTGATGAAACCTTGCAAAACAGAGTTTGATTTGCAGTGGATAATGTTGATTTAGAATCTCATATACTACATCTACACCAAAAACCGCATCGAAATCGAATCCTAAACTCATATTTTGAGTCACACGCTACACTATTCAAAACACATTACTCCTCGTTTTTTCACACTGAAGAGTCTCTTGTTGGCTGCAAATCCTCTAGTCCAAATTCTTGTATTTCTTCCCCAAACTAAAAGTTGACTCTCCAATTTCCTCTTCTCATCTCCAATTTTTGTTCTTTCTTCTCAGCTCATACAATAGCTCCTCCTTTGCCCACTTTCTCCGTAACATCATCATATACATCCTTAGCGATTTCCGATGTCTTAGTCACCATACATTCATATCAACTTGTTTTACATTTTCGTATATCATCCTTGAAGTGTATTTTCTCCAAATTAAGATGTCCAAATTCATTTTTAGGCAACTCACTCTAGCTCCTCCTTAGGTGATCGATCTCGTGGTTTGATCTCTATAACACTCCTAGAACCTTGTAGACTTTCTCAAAGAATACATGGTAAAAACCAATCGTAACAAAACGATGAGTTCCGACATAGAGCAATTATGGATGTCTTGATGTTGCCTTCTATGGAGGAAGTGAAACCTGTTGACACCTCTTTTGAAAAAAATAATAATAAAAATTTAAAATTTAAAAAATAAAAATACAATAAAAATATACAAAAAACACAATGTATAGCATATTAATAAAGAAACTCTCGCATGGGCATGTAAATAAATGGTCCCTCAAACATAATTGATAATATAAATTTCACTCGCCGAAAAAAAAAAATATATATATAAAAAATAGCATATTAATAAAGAGTATGGGTATGTAAATAAATGGGGCCACAAACATAATTGATAATACAAATTTTCGGGAAAAAAAGTCCATTTGGACCTACTTCATTCATTGGCCCTTTTTTTTTCTTTCTAGCCCAGCCTTTTCTTTCTTTCTTTTCTTTCCCCTTCTTAGGCCCATTTTTTTCAATTTGCTAGCTTGGCTCAGTTTTCTTTTCTCTTTATCTCTCTCTCTCTCACGCTCACGTCCATTAGCAGAGTGCCGTGAACAACGTTGATGAGAATCACAAGAGGTGACCAGAGCAAATCCAAGCTATAGGATCTTGTAGAACCTAATGAGCTGGCCAATCGGTTAGAGGAGAACATAAAAGATTCGAGCAAAACGATGGGTATTATCAAAAAAAGAGATTGGACCGAGAAAAACCAAAAAAAAAAAAGAGCTCAAGCGAAGAATTGAGAAAGAAGAAGGCTTTAAGAGGAAAGTGTTCGGTTCCTCTACTTAGAGGATTGTCGGCGAATTTCTTCCCCCCGTTTTCTATCACGTGTTCACCATTGCCGAAAAACAATCTCCGTTATTCATTTCGGACATACAAGCATTCATTGTTGTTTCACCTTACCAGAAGACGCTCGGATCTTCCACACTCTTTCGTAAATGCTTGTGACTTCGTAGTTATGGGCCAGGTAAACCTCTTCGTCTTTTGCTTTGTTTTACCTGTCTATTGAGGTTGAGAATGAAGAATTTGAATGATGAAGTTTTGATGAAATCTTGCGAAAACGAGTTTGATTTGCAGTGTATAATGTTGATTAGAATCTCATATACTACATCTAGGCCGAAAACTGCATCGAAATTGAATCCTAAACTCACATTTTGAGTCGCACACTACACTATTCAAAACATATTACTCCTTGTTTTTCGCATAGAAGAGTCTCTTTCTGGCTACAAAATCCTTTGGTCCAAATTATTATATTTCTTACCCCAAACCATAAGCCAACTCTCTAATTTCCTTTTCTCATCCTCTAAGTCTCATTCTTCCTTCTCAGCTCGTCCAAGAGCTCCTTCTCTCCCTGCTTTCTCCGTAATAACATCATATACATCCTCAGCGATTCCTGATGTCTTAGTCACCACACATTCATGTCAACTTGTTTTACATTTCTGTATATCATCCTTGAAGTGTATTTTCTCCAAATTAAGATGTCCAAATTCATTTTTAGGCAACTCACTCTAGCTCCTCAGGTGGTCGACCTCGTGGTTTGACCTCTACAACGCTCCTAGAACCTTCTAGACTTTCTCGAAGAATACATGTCTAAAAACCAATCGTAAGGAAACAATGAGTTCTGACACTGAGCAATTATGGATGTCCTTGATGTTGCCTATGGAGGAAGTGAAACCTGTAGACACCTCTTTTGAAAAAAAATAATAATAAATTTTAAAAAATAAAAATACAATAAATAGCAAAAACACAATGTATAGCATATTAATAAAGAGCATGGGCATGTAAATAAATGGTCCCACAAACATAATTGATAATATAAATTTTCGAAAAAAAAAATTTATTTGGGCCTAATCCATTCATTGGCCCATTCCTTTTTCTTTCCGGCCCATTTCTTTTTCTTTCGAGCCCAGCATTTTCTTTCTTTCTTTTCTTTCCCCTTCTTTAGCCCATTTTTTCAATTTGCCAGTCTAGCCCAATTTTGTTTTCTCTTTATCTCTCTCTCTCATGCTCACGTCTATTAGCAAAGTGGCTGTGAATGATGTCCGTGAGAATCACAAGAGGTGACCAGAGCAAATCCAAGCTGTGGGATCTTGTAGAGCCTAATGAGCTAGCCAATCAATTTAAGAAGAACAGAAAAGATTCGAGCAAAATGATAGGGTTATCAAAAAACGAGAATGGACTGAGAAAAAAAAAAGAGCTTAAGCGAAGAATTGAGAATGGAGAGGGTTTTGAGAGGAAAGTGTTCGGCTCCTCTACTCAAAGGATTACCGGCGAATTTCTTCCCCCCGTTTTCTATCACCTATTCACCATCACCGGAAAACGATCTCCATTATTCATTTTCTACATACAAGCATTCATCGTTGTTTCACCGTACCGGAAGACGCTAAGATCTTCCACACTCTTTTTTTCGTTGATGCTTGTGACTTCGCAGCTACGAGCTAGGTAAATCACTCCTCCTTTTGCTTTATTTTTCCCTATCTATCAAGGTTGAGAATGCCTAATTTGAAAGATGAAATTTTGATGAAATCTTGCGAAACCGAATTTGATTTGCAGTGGATAGTGTCGATTTAGAATCTCATATACTACATCTAGGCCGAGAACTGCATCGAAATCGAATCCTAAACTCACATTCTGAGTCGCACGCTACAGGTTTGATGATTATCTTGAGAGATATATTAAAACCGATTTTGAGTAATCGATTGTGTGATAGCGGTTAGGTTTAAGTTTGATTCATATTTGCGCCGTTAATTTTTGGACTGAAGCCAATGCCAAGTTTTTCATTGTTTTTCTGGCATCCGTTGTCTGAGTCGGCCATCATCTCTCCTCCATTAGAAATTCATCCCCTCACCGGAGTTGCCCATAGTTTGAGGCCGCTCCAGTCAGTCTATTATTGTTAGTTTAAGATGCATTATGACTTTTGTGCTGGATTTGTTAGGTTTTTGGTTATATGCATTTTTTAGAACATAAAAATTCTTCTATGGAGTTAATCCGGTGACGTAGAAATCGCTGGCCAATTAATGATCGGCGGTGGTTTAGTTCCGACCGTCATGGATTAGTTTGGCCGGAAAAGATATGCTCTGGTGAAGCTCAAAGTTGAAATCTTGGTGATGAGCTCCGGGGAAGAAGACAACGTGAGGAAGAAGAACATGAAAAAGGCAATAAAATAAAAAATAAAAAAGGAGAAATAAAAAATATATAATTTGGATATTAAAAAGATCGGGTCGGATCCGGTTATTGGAGATGGGTTGGATTGTGATATGGTAAGATCGGATCAAGAGAATAGGTCGGCCCGGTAAAATGAGCTAAACTAGGATTTAGGCTCGTGCTAGACATGGGCTTAATTTGATTAAAACGAAATTGGGCTTGAGCTATTGCAGTCGCTCAAGCCCATTAGAAAATGGATTATTCAGGGTTAGACCGGCTAATCTAACCAGGTTTATTGACCTTGTCTGAAGTCCCATTTTCCCATAATTTAAAAAATAAAAAAATATCGAATATTTAGAAATATAAAAAAGTGGGAAAAGCTAAAAAATTTAGAATTCATCTAGTTTAGGGCTTTTAATAAACATTTTAGGCTTAAACAAAATTGAACCCAAAATTGAACAAGCCTTTATGGCTTTACAATAGAATTCTTTTTATTGCATTTTCTTTTTAGAGACAATGCTAGGTCGTTGATTGCGTTCTTTCATTTTGATTTTATTTCAATACATTAATTGTTATTTTCCTTTTTTTAGAATTATTAGGTTAAACCATTAGGGTTTTAATGAAAACTTTGCATAAATACCTAGCGGATAAAACCATTGGACTCGTAATTTGTAAAAAGACCGCATGGATACTTTAGTGAACAAATATTCAAGTTTAGTTTTCGAAAGGGCATTAGTTGAAAAGCTAATGTAATCAAGTCCCCGATTTTCTGGCAAAAAAAAAAAGTCCCCGATCCCTAAGAATTTCTGGTTGTGTATGCATCAAGATGAGATTCCCGCGTCTCGATTAAGGTTTCTAGTCGATGCTTAATCATGGCTAGTAACAACTCCTAACAAATACGTAGATTTAAATAACCAATGTCACACAAGGTATGGACTTAGGGAGGGTCCTCTAAAGTACCTATAAACCTACTTCCCGAGGCGGCCCTCGAGGGGTAGGTCGCGATAAACCCGTATTTCGAGCCAAAGCTCATGGCTACTCAAGATACAAAAAGCATATGAAACTTACCATGCATGGACGTGGGGATAGTTCTGAAAAGGAGGAGGGAGGGTAGAGCAAATGAGGGATCTAAGATGACACGTCGCGCCACGTATTGTCCATTGAATTGGCCAGCCCCACAGGTCGTATGTGGTAAGTTTTCGATGTGGTTCAGAACACGGTTTCACTTCCTCCATCGGCAACGTCAAGAACATCCATAATCGCTTTGTGTCGAAGCTCATGGCTTCCTTATGATCGATTTTTAGACATGTATCCTTTGAGGACATCTAGAAGGTTCTAGGAGCGATGTAGAGGAGATTGAACCATGAGATCAAGCACTTGATGAGCTAGAAAGAGTTGCCTATACACCTCAAGGACGAGCTACAGAAATGGAGGATGAGTAAATATGAATGTGTGGCTCTTGCAGAACCACTGCTTCCCCTTTTTTACTATCCAAAACACATTGCTCCACGTTTTTTTCGCATTGAAGGGTCTCTTTATGGCTGCAAAACCCTGTGATCCAAATTCTTGTATTTCTTCCCCTAAACTAAAAGCCGAATCTCCAATTTCCTCTTCTCACCCTCCAATTCTTGTTCTTCCTTCTCAGCTCATCCAATAGCTCCTCTCCCCACTTTTTCTGTAACATCGTATACGTCCTGAGCGATTGTTGGTGTTTCAACCACCACACATTCATATCTACTCATTTTATATTTCAGTAGCTCATCCTTGAGGCGTATTTTCTTCAAATTTAGACGCTCAAACTCATTTTTAAGCTACTTACCCTGGCTCTTCAGGTGGTCGACCTCGTGGTTCAACGCTCTAAAACCTTCTAGACTTTCTCGAAGGATACATGTCTAAAGATTGATCATAAGGAAACAATGAGCTCCGACATAGAGCGATTATGGACGCCCTCGACGTTGCTGATGGAGGAAGTGAAACCTAGGGGTGATCGGTTCCAGGGTGGGTCGGTTCCAGACCTAGAACTTGAAACCTAAAACCGACCCTATTATAATCGGTTCTTAGTTTTTGAAACTTGGAACTTATCCTATTTGTCTAGGATCTATTTTGAAAC
Source organism: Syzygium grande (assembly GCA_024733475.1). Lineage (NCBI taxonomy): Eukaryota > Viridiplantae > Streptophyta > Magnoliopsida > Myrtales > Myrtaceae > Syzygium > Syzygium grande. Next base: position 20,129,201 of record JAMXDD010000005.1, on the reverse strand, counting down.
CTATCTTGGTTTTTGGGTCTAGTTTCAGGGTTTACTCGAGAACCTTTATTTTTTTGGGTTCCTTTTTCTGGTTTCATTTTTTTCAGATAGCAAAAGGAAAAATTTATAACTCAAATCAAAGATTATAAGTTTGATTGCGCAACAATCTTAAGTATTCACACAAAAGAAGATTATCTTAGTCCTAATAATTTAATGGATGTGATAAAACCACATATGTTATAGTTAGATATGTAGTTTCTTCGTTATAGAACAAAAATTTTAAGAAAAAGGAAATTGCTCCCTATAATGCTTACAAGCCCTTGAGTTAGCAAATAATGATCATCTCTCTCATTCTTCCTGATATAATGCTTTGAATTCTGGTCATATAAAATTGCAAGTGACCCTCCATATAAAATCGGTTCTAAAATCGATCTGATTCTCGGGGGAGTTTTCACTTGGAATCGAAAACCGGACCGGTTCTAACCGGTTCCCAAAAAATGGAACTTGGTTCCCTGACCTATTTTTTGGGTGGGCCAGTCCGGTTTCTGAGTAAACCCGATCCAATTGCACACCCCTAATCAAATCGTGTTTTGAGCCACAACTCATGGCGATTCAAGATAGAAAAAGCATATGAAACTTACCACACATGAACATGGGGAGACTTCTGAAAAGGAAGGGGAAGGGGGGAGGAAATGTGGGATATAGGATGACTCATTACGCCGCGTGTCGTCCATTAAATTGACCGGCCCCACAGGTCGTATGTGGTAAGTTTTTTACGTGGGTGGGAACACGGTTTCACTTCCTCCATCGGCAACGTCGAGGATATTTATAATCGTTTCGTGTCGAAACTCATGGCTTCGCTACATTCAGTCTTCAGACATGTATCCTCCAAGGAAGTATAGAAAGTTCTAGAAGCAATGTAGAGGAGGTCCAACCATGAGGTGGAACACCTGATGAGCCAAAGTGAGTTGCATAAAAATGAATTTTGAGCGTCTAAATTTGAAATAAATATGCCTCAAAGACGAGCTATAGAAACGTAGGACGAGTAGATATGAATGTGTGGCTATTGCAAAACCGCTAGTTCCCCTTCTTTCCTAGCCAAAGCACATTCCTCCTTATTTTTTGGCATTGAAGAGTCTATTTTCGGCTATAAGACCCTTAGGTCCAAATTCTTGTATTTTTTCCCCCAAATTTGAAGCTGACTCTCCAATTTCCCCTTTTCACCTTCCAATTCATCGTTCTTCCTTCTCAGCTCATCCAATATCTCCTCTCCCTACTTTCTCCACAACAACGTCATATACATCCTCAGCTATTCCCGGTCTCTTAGCTGCCACACATTCATATATACTCTTCCTATATTTTCGTAGCTTGTCCTTGAGGCGTATTTTCTCCGAATTTAGACACTCAAACTTATTTTTAGACGACTCGCTCTAGCTCCTCATGTGTTCGACCTTGTGGTTAGACCTCCTATACATCGCTCCTAGAACCTTCTAGGCTTCCTCAAAGGATAAATGTCTAAAGACCTATCGTAAGGAAGCAATGAGCTCTGACACGAAGTGATTATGGACGTCTTCAACGTTCCTAATAAAGGAAGTGAAATATGTGTTTTGAGCCACAGCTCATGGCAACTTAAGATACAAAGAGCATATGAAACTTACCATGCATGAACATGGTGAGAGTTCAGAAAAAGAGGGGGGAGGGGAGAGGAAATGTGGGATCAAGGACAAGAAGTCGCGCCACGTGTCGTCCATTGAATTGGCCAGCCCCATAGCTCATATGTGGTAAGTTTCTAATGTGGGTCGGAACATGGTTCACTTCCTCCATCGGCAATGTCAAGGACATCCATAATTGCTTTGTGCCGGAGCTCATGGCTTCCTTACGATCGGTTTTTAGACATGTATCATTCAAGGAAGTCTAGAAGGTTCTAGGAGCGATGAAGAGGACGCCGAACCATGAGATGGAGCAACTAATGAGCCAAAGTGAGTTGCCTAAAAATGAGTTTGAGCATCTATATTTGAAATAAATACGCCTCGAGGACGAGCTACGAAAACGTAGGACGAGTAGATATGAAGTGTGTCTATCGCAAAACCACTGGTTCCCTTTCTTTACTATCTAAACTACATTGCTCCTCATTTTTTCCCATTGAAAAGTTTCTTTCCAGCTGCAAGACCCTGTGGTCCAATTTCTTGTATTTCTTTCGCCAAACTCGAAGCCGACTCTTTAATTTCATCTTCTCACCCTCCAATTCATCGTTCCTCCTTCTCGGCTCATCCAATATCCCTTCTCCCCACTTTCTCCATAACAACATCATATACTTCTGCAGTGATTCTCAGTCTCTTAGCCATATACATTCATATATGCTCATCCTATTTGTAGGTCGTCCTTGAGGCGTATTTTCTTCGAATTTAGACGCTCAAACTCATTTTTAGATGACTCACTCTGGCTCCTCAAGTGATCGACCTCGTGGTTCGACCTCTTCATCGCTCCTAGAACCTTTTAGACTTCCTCGATGGATACATGTCTAAAGACCTATTGTAAAGAAGCAATGAGCTCCGACATGGAGCGATTATGGATGTCCTTGACGTTGTTGATGGAGGAAGTGAAACCGTGTTTTGAGCCACAGCTCATGGCAACTCAAGATACAAAAAACATATGAAACTTACCACGCATGAACATGGGGAGAGTTTTGAAAGGAAGGGAGGAGGGGAGAGGAAATGTGGGATCCAGGACGACACGTGGCACCACGTGTCATCCATTGAATGGCCTAGCCTCACAATTCGTATGTGGTAAGTTTCTGATGTGGGTAGGAACACGGTTTCTCTTTCTCCATTGGCAACGTCTAAGACATCCATAATTGCTCCGTGTCGAAGCTCATCGTTTTCTTGCAATCGGTCTTCAAGCATGTATCCTTCTAGGAAGTAGGGGTGAGCAACTTGGACCGCCCAAATCGGGACTGGACCAGACCGGACCAACGGGTTGGGTCCGGTTCTCAGGATTATCGGTCCGGTTCCCGGTTCCTAAAAGCGGAACCGATTTCCGGGCAGTCCGATTCTCTGTTCTAAGGGGGAACCAGACTAACTATTTAATATATATTTTTGTTATTTTTTTCTTTAAAAAAATTAATAAAATGTTAACAAAACTCTAAGTGAACTTTATTATCATAAAATTATTGATAAATATTAGTAAAATATGAATTAAACCCTAAGTGAATTTTATTTGACATAAATTCATTGACAAAAATTAGTAAAATGTGAACTAAACCTTAAATGTTTAACCAAAAAAAAAAATTAAACTCTAAGTGACCGGTTCCATGCATTGGACTGGACCGGCGGTCCGTCCGGTTCCCGATCCTAGAACCAACCGGTCCGATCCGCGGTTCCCAAAATTGGGAACCGGTTCTCTCGGTCCGTTTCTCGGTTCCACCTTAGAACCAGACCGGACCAGGAACCGATCACCCTACTAGGAAGTTTAGAATGTTTTAGGAGGGATGCAGAGTAGGTCGAAACATGAGGTGGAGCACCTAAAGAGCGAGAATGACTCGTTTAAAATGAGTTTGAGCATCTGAATGGACCCAAAGCTTATGGAAGGAAAATGAAACACAAAGTTTCCTTTGAGATTTACTCATCAGCTCCTATTTCTGATGGACTTAACATATCTTTTACCAAATTTGTTCGCAACATGACTATTGTCAAACAGCATGAACAAAAGAATATAGAAGTAAAAGTTTTCAAAAACAGCTCAAGTAAGTTATATGTGTCTAACTATATTGCGCCCGAAAATAAGGTAGCCTCATGTATTTTTAAGGTAATCGATGGCAGTTATTTGGAAGACGTGCTTTCAGATTTGGAAAGAGATGATGAGATATGTATGAAGGCTATCTTGCTCTTGAAAGACAGCAAAATTTAGCCCGGAAGGCAATAGAAAATAGCATTTGTCAGGGCTTTAGTGGCCTTCGTGTACTAAGGTATTAACATTCACGCAGCAGCAATTTCTATTTTTGCTTTAACCTATATCAGTTCCTCTGTTTATAAAAGTTTCATTTCTAATTTTTCAAGAAGCATGTCGAATCTCAGTCTCGTTAGATACTTTGTTTTTTTGAAACTCGATAGAATCCTTCCCTGAACTCGTCATTGTCAACAAAGTTAGTAGCTTCATTATGTGATTCTGTTGGAGTTGGTAACTGGGTAGCTGGCCTATGTTTTTCTTCTAGGTGCATTCATTCGGAAGTTGTGCCTTGGCTGTTGAATAAATAAATTATCGACTGCAAGATATGGCTAATTAATTAAAACATTCATGCGCAACTGGATGATAGAGTTCAGCGTTCTGCTCTTATTTCTTGATTCTAAATAATACATATATTAAGCATACGATGATCACACATAAACGACCCTGCCCAAACTCCTCTAGTTAATTTGTTTTTACACTCATGTGTATACATCGCTTCTTAAATCTAGTTTAGCAATTGCACCCCTGATTTAATGACTCACTGGTTGCAGGGGAAATTTTTTGGGCAAGTTTTTGACGGTTTGAAATATACAGTGTACGCTGAAACGTCTGTCAAGGATATGTAGGATCATTGCTCAAGAGGCCTGAGTGACTGCTGGAATATAACAATGGAACACTCCAACCAGTTGTTTGCAATGTATTTCAAGAAAGAGGATCCCTATTGCCGTGACCCTCCGACACGAGTGACGGGAAAATGATGGGTTTAGAGGTAATGTCGAGTTGAGAGTCAATGGTCCCCAAACGACACGGGCTTTCTCAAACCCTTACCTCGCGCAATGTTGAGATTTTCGTTTTAATTTAATTTAACCCTATGGCTACGTTTGGTCGTATGAATTTCTAGTCATGTGATAGGACTAGATAGGATATGATATGAAATCCAAGGGATTTGCTATATCCTATATATTGTTTGGTGAATCGCAGTAATATGGTAGGAAATTTTCACATCTTACAATGTCTATTATTTGCTATGAACATCATATTAGCGTAAATGAAACTAAAAATTGCACAAATGGAGATAATAAAAATCTCTCACGACACTTTTACCTACTTCATTTTTATTTGCTTATTTTTTATTATTTTTCCACCTCTTTTTAATTAATTTATTTTTTTTTATTTCTTTTTCCCCTTCCATCATTCTCTAATAAAATTTTATTAAATAGTAAACTATACTAATATACCTAAAATAATTAATAAATAGAAATACTAAATGCATTTATTAATGTATATGAAATTTATATCATAAGATAGGAAGAAAATTGAATATATAAATAAAAATAAGAATAAATAAAATCAAAATTATTTTTATGTTTTTGTTATTTTGAATTTTTATATTAAAATTTAAATATTATTTATATTCAAATATTATTTTAATTATATTAATTTAACAAGTTTGTTATTCGATAAAAATAACTTTTATATTATGGACATTAGAAATCCTATCCACCCTTATTCCTCCTACCCCATGGGATAATTTTATCCTGGTTATATCCTACTTTATCCTGTCTTGGACAAGCACCAAACACGAGATGGGATAAAAGATATCCTATCTTGAATTTTTTTCCCGATCACCAAACGTAGCCTATGGGTATTCTATGTGAGGAGGCACCACTAGCCAATTAGAATCGGTTAGAAACCAAGTGGGACATTGGAGTATACATCACTTCCTACGCAACCAAATATCTAGGGTCGAGATTTGATAACACTAGTTATATAACTACTGCCTTATTACATAAACTTTATTATTTGTCAACTAAGGTGTCCATGCAGTGTATTTACCAATTACGTGTCCTGCAACTCTTTTTTACTAAGTGTCAATGCAATATTTTTATGTCTATTATACTAGAATGAAATCTAACCACTCAACTATAAAAATGAATCACAAAATAAAAAAAAAATGATACACATGCAATCACAACAAACGCATCAAAAAAAGTTATGACAAACAAGTAAAAGATACAATGTAGTAAAATAACTTGATACGAATCAGGCAGAATATTATATGGCCTTGTAATCAGGTCCCAAGATAGCAACCCCCACTAGCTTGGTTCATTAATGAAATTAATTTTCTTAAATCTAAACTAGAGAAAACCATGTGTATTCTATTTAAATGAAACTAAACTAGTTCTAATGCTAAAAATCTTTTTTTTTTTTGGTCGGAGAATCTAACAACCTAATCAAGGCCTGTATTTTTAACCAATTTGTTATTATCGGGTTTTTTTTTTTATATCATGTTTTTATTCATTTTTTATAACTATTTTCTCCTATTCGGTCTTTCTCCATAATATTCAAACTCACCTCTGTGAACGTCCCTTTTCAATCTTTCATTCTTTCCTCCTCTTAAAAATTCATTCCTTATATAATCTATTGAAAGGTATCTACTAAACTTCTTTCCCCATGTTTTACCCATGGCTACATTGCTCAAGCCACTGATATACTCCACCGACGACCAACTTCGACCATTACTTTGACCACCTCAAGATCATTGCCCGAGAGGCGTGAGTGAATTCTGGAATATAGCTCTCGAACAGTCGAACTAGTTGTTTGCAATGTATCAGAAGAAAGAGGATTTCTATTTTCCAATAGAATGAAGTTACTTCTTAATTTCTGGTTTGAGGCTAAATGCGGGTTGAGATTTTGGTGAGGATGGTTTCTACAGGTCTGTTTGTTAGTAGCTCTATGCTTGACTCATATGCTCCACGGCATCCTACATTGTCGCTCTTGCACAGACATTTGCACAGTTTATTCTCCCCTCTATTCATGATACGAAAGCTGTCCATTATCACTCTTAACTTGTAAAACTACAGAATCATAAAAATTAGTCGTAGCATTTATGATTCTCACGTCGTGCTTTTTGTTGTTGCAAAGCAGCTCAAGTGTATTTTCCAATATGCATAGTGGCCGGTTCATTGCTGAGGCTTACGTATATAGCTTATGAATACTGCAACGAGTTTCGTGAATGAAGTGGCGAATGCAACAGAGTAATGACTTTCTTTAATCCGTTTTCATCTTTGTTTCCATTTTCGGGTAGTTTACGAAGTGACTAAAAGAGTGCTCCCTCAGTTTCTCTAACCCTATTTTTCGTTAATTTAGTGAATGATTTGCCTGGTACTTTTGTTGCATCGGCAGGGTTTCTGTCTTCATAAATTTTGTGCTTTACATTGATCGACCAAGCTCACCAAATCCCAAAAGATGTGGAATATTTTATTGGCATTTTTTCCAATGTGCCAAGTGCATAAACAGTGTTGAGTATTTGGAAACACCATTTTAATGTCTTTTGCAAACTCATCCAACAAAAATGCACAGCCAAACAAATTATTTTTCCAATTGTGACTAACTCCAACAAAATGTGCACATATCATGTTATACTTGTTAGTACGATATGTGGCATCAAAAACATCTCATCACCGAAAAAGTCATAATCAAATTTGGACAAATTATTTCTTCAAAATAGATTTGTCAATCTACCATCTTGATCTACTTATAGAAAAACATTGGATTTTGCATTTGCATGCAATGAAAATGATCTAGAAGTCTTTGGCGATCTCCCGCACTTATATGAAGTGATCTTTCATTCTACAAAAATTCTTGGCAATTGCACAAGATTCATAGTCTCCCACATGTTAGCTTTAGCCATGTCTATCAAAACACCCTTGCAATTATCAAAAATCATTCTTCCATATTTTATCAACTGCTTTTGATGTTCCGGTAACATATTCTATAACTTCATAAACGTCATTTTAAATCTTAAATATGATAAAAGTAGGACAACCACTTAAAGTCCTTCGTATTTTTTTTCTTGATCAGATGAGTTGACAAAATTGCCCTTACAATTACACATAAAAGTCCATCGATTTATTTCTCCATTGCTTTTTTTTTTTTCTAATCTTAGCCTTCATCACTCCAAACCTTTGCCTATTGCATAAGTCACGTATTTATGATATGCTTTAAGTTCACTTGCAAAAACCATTCCTATGGTAAACTCAAATTCTTTTTCCAAATCACTGGTTACATGTGCTAAATGGGCAGTTTCAAGCTGCAAGCAAAGAACAAAAAGTATCTAACACAGTTGTTTTTACAAGAAAGATAACATCTTATCCATTTCTTGAGAAAGCAAATTTCTTTCACATAGTATGAGTTTAGGATTACCTTTGATTCAGCCATTGGATAACGTTACACGTGCGAATTAACTGACTAATCACAAGCCAACCTTCAGTAGCCTGAGTTTTTGCAAGCGAATCGAGGGTAGACTCCACGAGACGGAGCAATGTAGCGCCAGTGATCACCCGGCCCAATCGAGGACAACCTTCTTGCCCAATATGAGAAGAAAAATGTTGAGAAAGCCAAGGAACACACAATAAGTTAGCCAAAGCTGTCTCCACCCCTACATCGAATATAACCCATCCTCGTTGGAGACACAAGCCTCAAATTTAGGGAAAATTATCAAATCAGTCCTAAACCTATTGTACGGTGGTTAATTCAATCCTAAACCTTTTAATTTTATCAATTCAATCCTAAACCTTTTAAATTCTTGCCAATTGAGTCCTTCATGCCAATTTTGGCCAACCGGGGCTGACGTGGCGCCTCTTGCCAGCACCGAGTGTCCGGTCAACACTGACGTGGTAATTTTTAATTATTTTTTTAATCTTTTCATTTCTTTTTCTTCTTTTTTTTTCTGTTGTCTCCCTAAAGCGGTCCGTGACCGGCCGGAGGGGAGGGTCGGCGAGGCCTTTGGTGAAGCTCACCCCGTCGGCCACCAGCGAGGGCGAGCCTCACGGCCCCGGCTGGGCGGGCGAGGCCGACCTCGCCGTCACTTGGGTCGCGACGGTGAGGTCGAGCCTCACCAGATCTGGGCGAGGCTCGACCTCGCCGTCGTGACCCGAGTGACAGCGAGGCTCGACCTCGCCTCGCCTCACCTCGCGATCCCCTAGGTCGCGACGGGCGAGGCCGACCTTGCCTCGCCCAGCCAGGGACCGGCGAGGCTCGCCCTCGCCGGTGGCCAACAGGGCAAGCTTCACCAAAGGCCTCGCCGGCCCTCCCCTCTGGCCGACCGCCGGAGAAAGCAAAAAAAAAAAAAGAAGAATAGACAAAAAAAGATTAAAAATTTGAAAAAAAAAATGATTAAAAATTGCCACGTCAGCGTTGACCGGACGGCCGACAGCCACGTCAGCGCCGGCCGGCCAAAATTGGTCGGAAGGACTCAATTGGCAAGAATTTAAAAGGTTTAGGATTAAATTGGCAAAATTAAAATGTCTAGAACTGAATTGATCACCGTACAATAGGTTTAAGACTGATTTGACAATTTTCCCATCAAATTTATTAGCATAATACAATCAGCAAAGGCAAATATGTATAACGATAAAACTGTGGTTTCTAACATTGACTTACACATCAATTCATGAGGTAGCGCAACGTCATAATCAAGCCTCCCCCTTCTTATGCAGCATGTTTATACCACCAAATGCAGCATAGAGAACATAACAACACACGATATGACAATTTTACCACTAGTGGACGAGCCGCCATCTTCCCAAAATAGAGGACATGCAGGCAAAGTAGGTTACACCACACAAGCCTTTGTTACCAAGGAGGCTGGAATACGAGCCTCGCATAACAAATTAAGATGTCACGAATAACTTATTACTGTGACAATGGAGTCGAGCTTCACAGCAGAGATTCAAGTTGCTCATCCAACCTAAGAAGACACGCAAGAGGAGCGGGGTTCACCAAGCCGGTCGTTTCCAGCAAGATATGGTCGAGCCTATCCTACCAGAACCGCAACGAAGGCAATTGTCAGCTTCTGCCAGAACGTTCAATTACACAAGACAATACCTACAGTCCTGAACAAATTTCAATCGTAGAGAAATTCAATTCCACAGACCTTTCTTTCCCCTGAACAAGTTGCTTGAGGGCTTGAACCAGACTGTGCTTGACAGTGCAACAGATGCAGCCATTCGCGAGCTCCACCCACTCCTCAAACTTGCACTCAGCTTGCGACGAGGACGGCAACTGCATTAACGGGGAGTTCGACTTCGCCCTCTCTTCTGGGTTGGCCGGATAGAACCACGAATGCACTGACACGAACATTTTGCCATCTGTCTCTCTCTTCAATGACCTCTTCTTCAGGGTGAAGCTCATGCCATCGAGCCCTCCGTCCCCAACTCCACCAAGCCTCCGGCAGAGGATCACGGCTGCGGTCATCGTTCGATTTTGCAACACAGAGAGGAGAGAGGCGTTGGGTGTGTTGGGAGAACTTTGAAAAAAAGAAGAAAGAGAGAATACGCAGAAGAGAGCTGAGAAGAGATTGTGTAATCAATAAGTATCGTCCATTGAATAGGCCAGCCCCATGGTGACGAGGAGAGGTCGGCTTACGCAGTATTTCCTCAAGCATGCCTAGTCTCAAAGGTACATGCAAATTTTTACGTGGTGCTTCTAATTTGAAATTGTTATCTTACATTAACTAGGGACTCGATTCTCATTCCATTCATTGGTAAGTAGAAACTAGTCTTTCTATTGAAATTGTTTTCAAAAGGACCGCTTAAGTGTTAATCATGAACAAGTTCATTTTCAAGATCTAGATTCAAAATTATGGCACCGACCATTTCCAGGAATATGGACCTGCGTACCTTGATAATCAACCGGTATTAATAGGACGCGATATGGATTTGCCGTAAGCTTACCAGAGTTGGGAATATCCGAAATAATTTGTCCAAAACAGAAAAATGTAGATGAATAAAGGTCACCTCGCCTGGCGTAAATCCTTCAATTGCTTTCTACATAACAATATGGCCAAATGATGATACGAGAAAGAACCTGTATCTTCTATAATTATCATGAACAAGGTATCTGGGTCACCATAAAATCTAAAAAGAACAAATAGACATGCTAGGCTACAAAAACACGCGCTCTCTCTCTCTCTCTCTCTCTCTCTCTCTCTCTCTCTACATGTCTTTTCCCAAACAATTCACGTCACAGGGAAAGAAGAAGAAAAGCTATTCTAATCACTGTTTCCTCTCAATTTTTGCCTCTGCTTCCTTCGCTGGTCATGTAAACCTGCAAGAAATAGTGACAGACAAATGAATGTAAATCCGCATCCGATCCTGAATTCCCAACAAAAAGGAATGGAAGGGCTTCATCGAAAAGAATATGTATAGTTTTCGAAGAATACGTTTTTTCTCTGCTTTTCTTTCTCTCTTCCGAATTTCAACGCCTTTTCTTTTGTCCGCAGTCCCCTTCACGTCAACACGTATCTGAGAGAAGCTTAGAACAATCAAATGGCCAGACGATAGGGAAATAAAAGCACAGCATGATTCCCATTAAGACACAAAGTAGGAGAAGAAAATTTTATCAGTAACAGACAATTGCAAACTCGCACTCAAGATACACTCGAGCAATGAAAAAATGCCAACTTGACATCATCAATTTTCTATCAGGATGGAAGGCAAGGAATGCATTACTCTGGGTATTCGCCATGGACTTGTAACACAACTAATGCACATTCGGTTCTCCATTAGACCAAGTGATCACAAAAGTCTAAACGATGACAAAATAAACAGCATTGTCTGCCCAGACATTAAGCTTAGCATAGAACAAGTATATTGCTCACTCATTACCTCATCACCAGCATTACGGAGGGCCTGGAGTGGCTCTACACAATCCTGACCAATGACCACTAGCTTCCCTTTTCCGTTTCCACTGGACTGTGTACTTTCTTCTGATTTTTGCTTTGCTAATTGTTCAAATTGATGTTGGAGGAGAGGTGAAACACCAGCCTAAAAGAAGAAAAAAAAAACATCTAGTCAGTATATCCCAAACTATCGGATTTCCTGCACATAGCCTGAGAACACAAAATATGCACTGCAGCCCCTTGACATATATTTTTATCAGTCACGTATTAAATGAGGAAAATCAAATCCAACATAATGGAACTTCAGTAAATGAATGAGTCACAGAAATTAAGAAAATAATGACGTCGATTTAAGTTGAAATTTATATGACTCGCCACGACAAAAACTAGAGCTGGAACTCATGATCTTCGATGATATAGCACAATGACATACCATCCACAGTAAATCGGGTAACAGAGCACTATAGAAAGAATAAAAATGCCTTCTAGCTGGTGTAAGTCCTCAGTTTTTTGTTTCTATTTAAGAAAACATAACAATAAATAGAAGGCACAGATCTGATCAGAGTTGAAAACAGCTTTAGTAGAAGATCCCATGTACAGCAGCTGTATTTGTCATAAACATTGGTTTATTGCGGAAAGCCCCCTCATAGGATCTGTTGCACTTACTCATACACACCCAATCTCTCAAATTGTTGCAAATGCCCCTCAAAATATCTCAGCCCCAAAACGGGATGAAAATAATTATAAAATGTCAAAAATATCCTTTGTGCACTTCATTTAGAGAAGAAAAGTGCATTTTTTCACTTGAGTTGTTCACCCTCAAAACTATGGTTTTGTAGAATAGCTATTTATCAATTTTTATTACTCCTTTTAAATCTTAGTTTTCTATTACTATCCATTACAGAAGAAGAACAGAGATTTCCAGAAGAAATATTATGGCCAATTAATAATAAGTCAATCTACAAAATGATAACTTGAGATAGATAAGATTCCAAAAAAGAGGGAGCTGTTTGTTTTCTGTCTGAAAAATAAATTTTCATTGAAGGTTTCGCAAATGACAGTATTTACATTTCAAAATTATCTTCAGACATTTTGGAGCATCCTTTTGAAGAAAAGCAGAAGAGAACCCTCTAAATATAAAGAGTGCTGTAATTGCAACAATTTGAAAACTTAAGATTGTATTTGCAAAGATTTTAAGTATATGGTGAATTCATAACAAACCCCCCAGGTTTGGAGGGATTTTGAAATACAAGCCAAAACATTTTTCAGCAACCACAAAGACATTAAGGCATTGTCAATTACACTCTGTGAAAACGCTCTGTTGTTGCAAAAGTGCGTAAAAAACTAAATAAATGAGAGAGTAAATAAGAAATATTAGGCTTACCCCAGCCAAGAAGCGATGTGAGAATGTCTTTGGTTGCAATGGACATGAAAGGAGATTTTTTAGGTCCTGCAATATGAGACATGTCAAATATGATTATAAGATATGAAGCTGAACTGCCGAAATAAAATTAAACGAAACACGAAATTTACCCCTTATTGATTAGAATATATTATCAAAAAGCCCTGCAGACAGCCAACTGTGACTTATTAATAGTAAAGAAAGAGGTCAACCTGTTGCAGCTGCTTTACTTTGTTGGAGCTAGCTTTCCTCTTCTTGTGAGCATTAACTGTCTCTTCCTCACTGTCATATTTCTCCACATCTAACTGCAAGGCCTCTGCATTTCGTTCCAACCAGCTTTTCTGGGCTTTCTCCTTTATTTTGAGAGAGAGAGAGAGAGAGAGAAAACATCAGATGCAAAAAAAAAAAAATAAGATCTAAAGTACAACTTTTGGAAGCAGACAATCAATGAAGTTCCATGATGTAAAAGAAGTGATTTATCTACTAAAATGGAAGTGTAAACAATAAAGAAAACGACATCAATTGCTATGGCTTGGTGACCCCTTTAGTTTCTTCAAATAGCAGTCATCCCGTGAAACATAAGTTTATCAAGGAACAGTACCAACTCTGCTAATGCTTCCCACTACATATAATAGGTAAATGAAAATGGGAGCAGCTACGAAGGGGAGGCACAAAAGGGACATAAAAGTAGACAAGTCTTCAAGAGTTTTTCTCCCTTCAATGGTTATATGCATGCTGAGTGTGTATGTCGCAAGCGGTAGTGGATATCCCACATCCATTGATGATTTAATTGGACGGTGGCATATAAAATCAGCTGATCTGTGGGTCCACAAATTGACTAATATATAAGAGGCAGGTGCGTCAACCTTTAATTTCTTACTCCACTTTCCCATCCACATAGCAGCATTGAGTTCTGTGTCAGTCTCAAGATAAAGAATTTTAGTTATTGCTCACCTTCCCCACCATAGCTGAGCTTTTCCTTTTTCTTTTTGAAGGATTCCACAACAGTTACGTTTGATGGTAAGAACGAATAATCAAAAGAGAATCACCTCAGTACAAAGGAAAAGCTAGCATGCGCAGACACTAAATTGGGGCTGCTTGCAAACCTTGAAAATGGACTAAACTTTTTGTTTCCCACTAAAACAGAGTATGTTTATATTTTTAAATTGTGGAATCAAATACAAATGACTCTAAATGCCAAGATTCAAATGTTATTGAGATTTGACACATTAAAATTCAAATAGAAGCCAAATTCCAAAGCTACAAGTGCAAAGCTAAAGCTAAAAGCAAAACCCATTCCAAGCACCCACTTGATTGCGTATCCAATGCACCTTCTTTCCCCACCACCAGCTCAGTTTGATGATGAGAACTTCCATTTATCAATAGATAAAAAAGCACACTACAGAAAACTCAACAACCATAGGATATTTGTGTTGGACGGTTCTGATAAAAGAATTAGAGGCAGGGTTTTCAAAACCAGACTGAATTTAGTATAGGTCAAGGCAACAGTTGTCAAATCAGCTGGTTGAACTGTGGATAAGGTCATTAGAGCAAATAACAATAATTAAGTGTTGCTAGCCTTAGAACAGAAAAGGTGGATGGTTCAATTTGTAAGCAATGCTACTAACATCTCGCAATGTCACAAATCAAGTCTCTAGAGCGTCATTTTCTATTTGGCATTCCAAAATGCTCTCGTTCTGATGCTGTATAAACTGGCAAATATATGCGTCAGAATAACCTATTCAAAAAAATATACATGAGAATGGCTCTGGCTCAGTCTGTTCCATTTATATTATAGGTCAGTGGTTGGACCCCTGCCTTGTGCATGCCTATAAATTCTTTTTTCCCCAAAGCCCATTCTTGATGAACCAGGTTGATCTGGTCCACAGGTTCAGAATCCAGCTCAATGAGAAAACCAGACCTGACTAAAGACTGCTTCACGGTGAAACCAGTCAAACCACAGGTCCAGTTCAGATATCAAATTAATGGTCATAACTAACTACTGAATCTTATAGACTTCCTACCACAAATGCATAAGAGCTCCGCGTCATATATTACCTGAGAGTCTTTCCGAGAAATTTCGCCAATTTGGCGTGCCAGAGATAATCGTTTCATGATCTCCGGCATGTATGAGTTCTCCAGAGGAAACCGCCGAAAAGAATCCTGAACATATATAGAGCCAGTTTTTAAGAAAGAATTCTGAACATAAACAGAAGTAGTTTTTTAAAATAAAAGAAGCTTCAGCCCTAATCTAATTGAATGAACTATCGGGTATGAAAGTAAGAGATCTTGCATTCCTTGCTGTGAGTCAACCTATCCATCATTCAACTATATTCACCCTAAATTAAAAATCAAGACAAAATAAAATTTACTAGCATTCATGGAATTTGAATTATCATCCACATTAACTACATCATGACATGATTGCAAAGCATTATGAAAAGACTAATTTCTCATACAATATTGTGGCGCATTTGAAATAACTCTCATTTAAATGTAACGAGCAGTGGCATTATAATGTAAAAGGAGCTCACCATGAAGGAGCTAATGCACCAGTTATAGAATTATAATGGAAACAATGTATATATCAAAGAACTAGTTAAATGAATAACAATGTCAGAAAAGAAACATTAAAGAGTGAGTGGTCAATCCCAAAGCATGTGAACAAAACCTTGAAAGAACCTCAATCTATCAATTTGTCATTTGTCAAGACAAAGGCACATGCACGAGGAAGCGCAGATTTTCAACTCGTGCAATTCAAAGATTTTAGACACCAAGCTAATGATAATACCTTGGAAAATGATCTACATAGGGAGGCAAATTTTGATGTCTCGTCAGGTGATATTAGTGCTATGCTGCATCCATCAGAAGAAGCTCTGGCAGTCCTTCCACTTCTATGGACATAAACCTGGAAAAATAGGAATATATGACAGAAACAAGGTATATATAGCAAAAAGAATGGTAGAATACATCAGCGAGGCTTGTTTATCATACGATAAAGAAAAATGAGGGAAAGTTTTCTACACTTACTTCTGCAGAATGGGGAAGCTGATAATGAACAACAGTTCGAATGCCTGGAATATCAATACCCCTAGCGGCAACATCAGTAGCGACAAGCACACCATGTTCACTTCCACGAAAATGATCAATTGCCTAAAATAGTTGAAAAGGAGGAAGGGAAGAGAATCATTCATACGAATATATTTGTATGTATATTACACACACACACACACACACACACACACACACACACACACACACAAGAATTTGCCAAGAATAACCATTATAACTTAAAAAACCATTCACCTGAAACTTATCAAGTCCGGTCACCTATAAATTTATGCTCGGAAGATTACAAAAAAGAGTTCTTGATATTTCATTTCTAATAAATCATAATATGAGAAGACATCTCTAGTGAAAAGTGGAATGTTGGAATAAAAATGGTCGATTATCAATTTCTTATATGCCTACATGTGTTCAAACCTAAAGCAGTTATCTCTACTCTTCATGTTTTCTATTCTCGGTCAAAAGCTGAGACCTCCCTCCCTCAACCGGATCGACATTTAAGAGTTCACTCTTCATGTTTTCTTTTCTTGGTGAAATGCTGAGAGTGTTATGTTGACCAGCTCCAATGGGTATGTTAGCTCCACTTATCCAGATTTAAAGTCGTAGAGGCACAAATTAGAAGTTCAAAGACTTGATTGGAAAAAAATGCACAAGTGCAGGAACTAAGAGTGGACTTTTACCATTCAAGTGCAACTTCAACTTCCGTTTATTTAAACTACAAGGCATTACAAGATGAAAGTATTCTTTACAATTTGGAGTCTCATAAATATTTTTTCAAATTCAATTAGGTTGATTATATATTTCATTATCCAAATAATGACCAAAACTTGGGGTGGATCTTTTGCATTCAACTCAAAATGATCTTTTCAATTCCTTGATAACAGAAACGATCATATAATCCACACATTTTTCCTAAGTATCAACGTCGCTTTAAACTGATGATAAGCATGTTATTTATAATCCTAATATCCATAAAACATGATAATCATAGAAGCAATACATGACAGATCCATATGCATCCAAACTGAGAAAATTCCTCTCGACCAACCACATGTGGTATACTACAAAACAATGTAAACAAGTTAAAAATCTAGAGAGCAAGAAAAATCTTCCCCAAGCCTATACACAAGTTCAATAAGTAGTGAAAAATCAAACATCCGATAATGTTAACGATTTAGTAATAAGAAACCTTCAATCGAGCTCTTTGCTGCATCTGCGAGTGCAGAGTCCATACGTGGATGCCAAGAATGCGTAAGATAGAGGAAATGTGGCGTAAAGCTGCAATTGATGTGCAGAAAACAATTGTGCGACCTTGTCCATGTAGACTTAGAATATAATATAAGTGAGCATCTTTATCTTTTTCTATGCACCTGCAATTTATAAGGGTTAGTATTGTTGCACAGAATACACAAT
Organism: Syzygium grande; assembly: GCA_024733475.1. NCBI lineage: Eukaryota > Viridiplantae > Streptophyta > Magnoliopsida > Myrtales > Myrtaceae > Syzygium > Syzygium grande. The sequence continues at coordinate 20,111,712 of JAMXDD010000005.1, read as the reverse complement.
ATTCAGATTGAATGTAACATCCTATAGTAGAATAATAGCTGAGCAAAAACATACAAGTGATAACAAGTTACAGCTCATTGGATGGCTTGTAATCAGGCAAGATACTAAATTGGGGTATATTTGTCAAATAAAAAAGTCTTGTCTTCCCTAATAAATTGACTAATAACTAAAGACTCATGAATTGTCCTCAATCATCATAGCCAGATTTTTCGTCATCTATATACTCACTTCTCACATTTACAATCCTGATACTCCTTAATTGTCACAGCCTGCAAAAGAAAATCTGCGACTACAACAGCATACTAACAACTAAGCTTAACAAGCTGAAGAATGTGAAAATGCTCTTTTTGCAAAGGGAGGAGGAGAACAAAGGTCGTTGAAGTTTCGAACACTTCTGGGCATGACACACCAGAAAACTCATTAGGTGCCAGGGAAAAACTGCATCAGCATCTACTCAACCAATCACTAAGTACCACATGTCATTTCTGAGTGTTCTTCAAAGAAAGATCTTTTGAAAAAGTTCAGCACTAGCTCAGAACGATCCAATAGAACTTCTACAGTGCAGACTTAAAGTTATCCACAAGTCAACAGCTCTACCAAATCTAATCAAAAGGTATTATGCCTAAAAGATACAAAACCTAAGTCAAACTGATCTGCAATTTTATGACCTCTACTATCCCTAAAGACACTACTCCAATATTCTCCAGCCATTTAAAAAACAATATTTCATTCAAGTAATTATCCAAAGTTTCACTACTTCAATACTTTCCTCAAAGCTCCAGCACAGGCTCAGTCAAGGCTTTCTTTTGTTTGACCCTTTTTTGATTGGTAAAAAAAAAAAAAAAACTCACCTAAAAAGTAAACTTAATTTACAAAACTTCTCCAGGCACCAGAGGAATAAACAAATAATTCAAAGCCACCTGATCTTTAATTATCAAAAGTGAACTGACAAGTTTTAATTTTACCCCCAAAAAACACACAGACACACACAACGCGAGCGCACATACAAACTTTATAGACCAGCAGAGTCCATACTCAATAAATGACTCCTCTAGCTTATTTGCCAAAATTGAGGAATTTGTCAGATCAATTATAGCAGCATTTTCCCGCATTCCAGCTCGCTCGGAAAGAGTCTCTATAGAGTTCAATCCACCGCTTGTTGATTGCTTTGATCTGACAATACCCCGCTTCAGCTTCTTACGAAAATCAGCAGATAGAGCAATAGTTGCAGAAAAAACAAAAGTTTGTCTTTTCTTCCTCTGGATGTTAGATATTGTTACACAACTCTGCATGCTTTGAGATCCTTCCTCCACAGAACTACTAGTTGTTGGAAGCATGTCGATAATTGACTGCAACTCACGGAAATGCCCATCTTCTATCATCCGATCAGCCTCATCCAACACAAAGAAGGACAAGGAATGTAACTGTAAAATCAAAAGCACGAATTCAACAACAGTAATATAGACAAAAAATGTTTTGTTGACTTAGTCCAAACTAACTATTTACCAAGAATAAATGAATAGAAACAAAAGATGACGCCACAGGGAGAAGGGGAGATCTGATTAACCAGAAGTTTTTGTCTGATTCAAATTGGGCTCACAATTTAGGTCCTTCTATCCATCACCTCCCTTACTATAACTATTTGGCAACAAATTCGCAATATGCTTCTTAAATATCTATTAAACGACTGAGCAAGTCCTTATTTGCCAAAAACTATCATGATAAGTTGAAGTCTTTAGATAGGAAAATACAGAACCATGATATATATATGATCCCAATGATGCAAATAAGCATATGCAAGACAGCACACTGTTCATGTTGATAAAACTAAAATGGTGGACACAAATTAAACAGGAATACGCATTAGTGATGAGGCCATGATTGCACGAAAATATAAATTCAATGCAGAATATGATTCCAAGCTAACCTCCACGAGATGGATTTCTCCTCCCGACATAAGTTCCCATAATCTCCCAGGAGTTCCAACAACAATCTCAGGCCTCGCTTCTAAAAGCCTCTCCTGTTTTTCTGTTGACATCCCACCAACAATGGGAACTACTCTGATTCTTGCATCCTTGGCAAATTCCTTGAGATGGTCGGTGACCTGGAAAATAGACCATTATATGTACGATTATCAAAAGGATGAAAAGTAAAAAGCCATCTAATTGAGAAATTCTCTTAATTGTTTGATGCAGCCTTCAAGTGACGTGGAGTGTAAAAAAAAAAAACACTCAAAAACAACAGCTGAAAAGGCTGCAGATACACCGTGTCTCAACAAATTCTAGCATGACATTTTTCACTAGCATGTCCTACATTCGTTTACTCTGATTCTTTGCTCCATGGATTCTCTGCGCGCGTGCGTAGAGTATACAAAGAAATTTCCATACACAAATATTCTTGCACAGGCACTTTGGATTAGCATAATATAAATGGAAAGGTGTTTGGGGGGGGTGGGTGTCATCAGACACACATGTAAGCTTCCATTTTCCTTTTGGTTTTCATTTTTCATTTTTCACTTATTGACAGAAGAGGTGAATGCCAGTTTATTAATAAAGCAGATCTAACGGACTTTATAGCAGCTATGAGAGGTTGTCTGTTCCGCTTGGTTTTTGGATACTCATTGTCGCAACATGAAAAGGTCATTCTCTATCATCACACAGCATAAGTCTTGGAGGATGTTCTCCATCTTACATAAAAATTGCACATGATGTTTTCTAACATCATAAGGTAGAAATCTCAGTTTACTCTAAAGATGCATTTCCTAGAAACTTCCACTATGGATTTAAGAAGGGGTGAAGTCAAAAGCTTAAAGATCCAAAGGAAGATGAGTATGGCAAGAGTCCATAAGTGTAACTTCATCAACTTAATCACTGTTTACTGAACCAGAAAACTCCATGCTCTTGTTGTCGCATTATTCCAAGTAAGAAGAGTTATACCTCACTATTCATTTATGTAAACAAAAAAGAAACGTACTAAAACTAATATGCCTCATTGCTTCAAATGCTATGGCGTCGTCTCAGGTAAAATGGATTGAGCAATGCACAAACGGCAAACTTGTACCTGAAGTGCGAGTTCCCTGGTAGGTGTGATAATAAGGGCCCGTAAAACACCTTTTGGAGCATACTTTTCCGCTTCCTCTCCTTTTTCTTCACGCATCTTTGTTGATTTTTCTCTTTCCTCAAGAAGCCTTTGCAGAATTGGTAATCCAAAAGCAAGTGTTTTCCCAGACCCTGTCTCTGCAGTGCCTATAACATCCTATAAAATCAACATTAAAGGAAAACACTAGAATTAGTTTTGTGCTTAAAAGTTCACACAAAACTTTAAAATCTTTAAACTAACCTTTCCTCGATGAGCAGCAGCAGGAATACAAGCTTTTTGTATAGGTGTTGGTTCCTTGAACCCAAGCCTCCATATTGCTTTCATAATAAGAGGATGCAACCTCAAATCATTCCATGCATAGAACTCCGCATCATCAACAAGGTCGACTTCAGCATCATCCACTTCATTGAGAAGCAGTGTGATCAACATTTCAGACAATTGATCACATTTACAAAAACATCACGGCAATGAATACATAGGCTTCTCTCCTAGCTCACGAATGTTGTTCAACTAGTCTAATGGCCATTTGCATCAACCAGAAGGAATTAGACTGACACATGTATTACTGGAAGCTACCCCCATTCAAGCCAAAATGTAGAATAAAATACTAATAGAGCACCAACCTGCTGGCGATTCATCAACTTTCTTGGTCTCTTTCTTTTGTTTCTTCTTTTTCTTTTTCTTTTTCCTTTCACTTGTCAGATTCTCCTCCTCCTGCTCCACCTCCTCCTCCTCCTCCTCCTCCAAATTGCTTGCAATCTCAGCTTCAACCCCATGATCTGCACTGCCTCGTTCATTACCATCCTTCTTTTTTCTTTGATTTATTCGCTTTCCCTGATTCTTGCTTCACAGGTTTCAGTATATCCAAACCGTATTCAGATTCATCAATCTCTTCAAGAGAAAGAAATCCTGCAAATTTTTTACCCGAACAAACCCATGTAAACAATGCAGAAAGCTTAAACCCTATAAACCCTTCTATTCTAATTGGTTCAGAATTCGCATTCGAGACAACATCTAGGACTTCAAAAGCACAACTACATAACAATTAACCCACATTCACATCTAAATCCCTATTTTTCAGAGAAGCACCCCATATTTCACTTTTTTTCCGTGAGCCCTTTCCCCAGGTTGCTCTCTCGTATCCTTTCTCATAGCTCAATCGGCACAAGCACCAACTACGCGTTCGAATGTTATCATCCACGCAAGACGAAGCACCGGTTCAGGCGACGCCGACCAGCGCCCATTATTTCCAGGGGTAGTCGTTTGTTTCAGCTCCTTTTTCCATTCATAACCCATCGATTCTCTCAACACCACACACACACACACACACACACAGAGCGAGAGAGAGAGAGAGAGAGAGACCTCCTTCGAGCTCGTTGGAGCCGATGAAAAGGGAGAAAGCGGAGTCGTCGCCGCCGCCGTCGCCTTCGCCGGGGAGGGAGCGAGTCCAGGGAAGCGAGTCGAGCCGCTGGATTTCAGGCCCGTCGCGACTTCTCTTCCGCTTCGGCTTGCTCCTCTGCGTGCGAGACGGAGCGCCGTCGGCCATGGCTGCCGCTGCTGCACGTCGCAGTTGCTCCGTTCAGAGTACAACTAGTTTTGAGCGCTGAAGAGGCTTGAAAAGAGACTTGCTCGTGAGGGCGTTTGTTATATAAAATTAAAAAATGAAAAATATGAGGTAACAATTTTGGGGCGTAAAGGCTTGAAATGGCTAATAAATTTTAGGATTAATTGCACCAAAAATCCTAAAACTTATCATAAAAGTACAATTTAATTCTATAATATTCGAAAAGCATAATCAAAACCTAAGATTTATCAAATTTAGAGGTGAGTATTGGTTCAAGGTCATCCCTGAACCGACCTTGGACCGGCCCAACCCTTTCGATTCGGGTTCGGATCCTAAGGGAACTAGGTCGGTCACTGGTCTTGGGGGCATTGGAATTTGTATTATACCAGTTAGTCCTTAGTCCTGAGACTTTAGGATTGGTACTAATCCTGTAGATTTTTTCCTAAACCCTAGGTATTTAACCTAAAGTGCTCAGCCCCTCCTCTTTGTTTGCTTTTTTCCTCTCCCTCTCTTAGAGTCTCACTTTTACTCTCCCTCAATCTCATATTCCTTTCGACCTCTAAGCGACTCTCTCTCCCTCTCTCTAGCAACAACTCTCTCCCTCTCTCTCCTTGCGTGTTTATTCTTTGCCAACGACAATCATCAGTAATAAAGACTCTTGGATCTCAACAATTTAGATTGATCATCATTCATGGCCAACATATGCATCTCAAAAGTAAGTATCTCCATAATTGGTTCTAAGATAAACAAAGGCCAAGCATCTTAGCTTGAATAGCCATATTCATTATGCATCTTTGTCAACAGCCAAAGTAACAATTTCTTTTTGTTAATGTTTGATGTTTCAAAATAAATAACAACTTGAACAAACATCTTAATATTTGAAAAAACAATAACAAAATGGGTCTTGTAACAAGGGTCTAATCTTATGGCATTATGGTTGCTTAATTCAACTCGCACATATGAATTTGACAATCTCAACGACTCTGACTCTAGCAGAGTTAAATACTCGTTCAAGAATGAAAAATGCTACATATTATTGGTGTTAAGTAAAGTATGAGCACATTTTTATTCTAACTATCAACAGCTCCGAATCTCTTTTATGATCTCATGGTGCACATTCAATTGTCCGAAAGTCATGTGGTGTCTCTCTTTTATGCTAATTCTCTAGGTTTCCAAATTCGGTCTAATGTGGTGTCTCTCTTTTTAGGCAAGTGGAGATTTATGTTGTTGCTCTTATTTTAGATTTCTATTTGATTTATACCGATGTTCACAATTTGGTTGCTCAATATCGCATAATCTATTGATATGTAATTTCAAATAGTATGTTTGTCCTTTCAAGAAATACAAAAAATGAAATAAAAAAGAAGCTATTGGTTCTAGGTTGACCCTAGACCCATAAGGTCGATCCAATCCTTGATCCCAAGCTCAATAGGATCGGTCCCCAATCCCAAAAATTGGGGACTAATATTGTGTGGATTGGTTTTCAAGTTAGGTGCTAAACCGGTTCAACCCTGACCATGCTCGCCCTTGTCAAGTTAGTGCAATTAAGTCGTTTAATTAACTCTTTCTAACTTGGCTAAATGGAAATGATGACCTGATATATTTTTTTTTCTCTGATCTACATGATGGTGATGTGGCTACAATATAAAGGATAATGCTCTTTCCGGCGATAGTGGGATGGAGGTGGTGAGGGCCCTGGAGGCCTTCTTTTTTAATTTAATTTATTTTTTAAATATAATTGAGATGATATTTAGATTAAAAAATTAGATTTGGTCCAAAACGACGTCGTTTTGGCCTTATCCTTTATGTTTTAGCCACGTCAGCACCATATAAGAGAGAGAAAATAATAATAAAAAAAAGCTATGTTAGCATTTGTGTTAGCCAAGTTGAACGGAGTTAACCAAAGAACTTGATTGCATTTTGATTATATTTTTTGAAAGTTTTAAGACTTAATACACTTTTGTGAGAAGTTTTATGACTTCCAGTGATACTTATCCCTAAATTTTAAAGGCCTAATACTCTAAAAAAACCTCAAACTTTAGCTTTTATCTCAATTTTATTTTTTTCCTCATAAAAAATTTCTAACTTTAGGTTTTGTCCGAATTCTACCATAAACTTTTTTTTGTATCGTATAAAAACTCTCAACTTTATGTCCTATCCTAATTATACTCTCAAATTTTTTTTGTCCTTTGAAAAAAAACCCCAACTTTAGGTCTTGTTCCGTTTTAACCGTCCAATCCCAACTTTACCCTAAAATTTTGATAGTCTCATAAAAATCAAAAACTTTTACTTGAGTCCCAAATTTGCCCCCATTAATCCTCTGTCCAAAATTTCTCTTTGATAATTGAGAGATGGAAAACTTCCAAGCACAAGCTATTTGAGCATCTCTAGCAAGCTCTCCGACCACGAGAGACGGAACATTCCCAAACACAAGAGATCGACGAACACAAAATCCTTAATGTGATTTTGATAGAGGGTTAATGGAGGGCAAATCTAGGACTCAAGTAAAAGTTTATGATCTTTTATGAGACAAAAAAAATTAGAGTGAAATTAAAAAAGAACCTAAAGCTGTAATTCTTTTATGAGAAAAATAAATTTATGGTAGAATTGATATTAGATTAAAATTGAGGATTTTTTATGAGACAAAAAAAAATTAGGGTAGAATTTGGATTAGACCTAAAGTTGGGGGTGTTTTATGGGACATAAAAGTTTAGGGTAGAATTTGGACATAATTTAAAGTTGGAGGTTTTTTTAAGGTATTAGGCTAAATTTTATGAGAAACTTTCAAATAAAAGTTTGAAATGAGGTCATTTTTAAATAAAAAAAATTTGAAATGGATTTTATTTCAAATAAGGGTCACTAGCCAATCAAATCTTTATCGGTCGACGATCACTTCATTTTTCCGATGGTCGAAAAAGGGTATTTTCTTCCATAAACCTTTATTTTCCTTTCTTCCAGGTCATCTTCTTCTTTGTCCAAGCCATCCCAACACTATTAAGAGAACATCTCACTTGTTTTTTTTTTAAAGTTTTAGCACTCGATTACACTTTTGTGATAAGTTTTATGACTCGATTGCACTTTCCTGATAAGTTTTAGGACTTAATTGTACTTTTTTAAAGTTTTATGACTCAATTGTACTTTCATAACCAGTTTTAGAACTTTTAATAGACTTATTCCATGGATAAAATATTATGAAAAGGCTTGAGATGGGTTTTAGTAGATATGGGCTGGTTATGGTTTTAAGTGAGTCTGGGCTTGGTTTGATTTAGAAATTTTGGCCTTGGCTTAGCATAAATAGGTTTGGGCTGAGTTTGTTCTTTAATGAGTTGTTCTCATTTCTAATTAAAATTGGGGTCTGATATAATAGCCCAATTTCGTATCTATGGCTCAGACCTGATAATCCACAACGGCTCGTACTTGTATCGGGCCTAAGGGCTCAACCTGAGTCTTCATTTTTGGATTTTTAAAAAAAATTCGAAATTTTCTTTCGAAAAAATATAAATTTTTAAAGAATTTGAAAATAGCTTAGATGTACGCATTGATTAGGTTTTTCGATTTTTGCATTAGATATAGCTTAGTCTCTTTATAATTAGAATATATAGTTTAGACATCTTAGCAAATGCCTTTTAGAAAAGAAACTGAACTCAATTTGAACTTAGCATCAGGGTTGTTATCATAGGGGCTTAATAATGAGGCCATGTGTATCATTTGCTTGACACTTTATTGGATATACTTACTTGCACTTCGCTTTTGTCATATTTATTGTGATTATCTATTTTTTTTTGATTGCGCACTTGTGCATGGATATCATTTAGTGCATGAGTTAATAAAATAGTCAAAGATCGTCTGAATCATAAGCTAGGGTGTTGAAAGAGTACTAGTTGGATAATTAATATAATCAAGTTCCCGACCCTAGATTTATGATTACATAGGAAGTGGGATATCCTCCTATACCTCACTTGATTTCCAGCTAACCTTTGTTAGACTAATGGCGGTTCCTAGTTAAGTTGAACTTCATAAAAAATATCTATTTCAATTGTAGTTTTCTAACCTCAAGTGAGGCCATTCTGGTTGAAATCAACCCGACGTTCCTTCTAAATCCTGCTCTTTTTCATACTCGTGTTGGGAGGGTTGTGACGAGGACGATGCATTGGTAATTTTTAAATTTTACTCATTATTAAAAGCCGTTCCAAATCTCTTTTTTTTTTCTTTGATTCCCCTTGAAAAATCCTGAAATTAGCTTAACATGGTCCTTTCATCAAAAGTATAAATATGAAGTTCGAGAGAGAAAGAGATCATCAATGTTGCCCACATCATTGTACCATGTCCAACCGTCCTCGACCTGTACACATCGAGCCACCATCACCATCATCCTCGACTGCTTGCAGGCGTGCAACTACCATCACAATTGGCCCTATTAAAAACCATCACTATCACATACATCTAACTTTCTAATCTAGCTACCGCTATTGATGAACCACAAGTATCCAACCACTGAAAATGTCGAAACGGGTGGGTCAAATGAGATTTGGCTGGGTCAAAATTGTGTGTGACTTAAATTGACCCATTTAATACTATTTAGGTAACCTATACTCGATATGACCTGATATGACCCAATTCGAGTTCCAATTCTTAGCAATTCTTCTTGAATATTAAAGTTGGCATGTTTTTTTGTGGGGACACAGCTTAACCATTAGAGATGGATGATTGAGACGTGTTCTATTTTTTATTGATTATTATTATTTGTTATTTGTAATTCCATCTCTAATCTTCTTCCCCGCAACACTAAGGCTGAGGAAATGAGAGAACAGTTGCGAATGCTAGCAATGAAGAACTTCTAAACTAGTTGCCACGATGCCATCGACTACTGCCGCAAGAGCTCTTACCATTGTTGAGATTTACCGCACAATCACAAAGAAATAGAGAGTAAAACGAGAAAGAGAATCGAGTTCACCCTTAAACTAAGGTTACGTCAAGTAGAGGATTATACTATAATTAGCACCGAGCACCTCTCTATTACATCTCTCAATTACAAGAGAAAGAGATTATATATAGGCAATAGTTTGATTTAAAATAAGAAATATCTTTCTAGGAAACTTACTCCAATTAGGAAATCTAATTAAATTAGAAAACTTTTCTTTTTCATGCTCAAACTATAAAAGTCCTCTTGTGGCTTGGGATCGCCACTCCCTTGACCTTTGCCTGCTCATCAACTTCTTTGACTTGATCTCAAGCTTGTTCCTCTTTTCCTTTGGCACATGTACATATGATTCATAACCAAACACTCTAACATGGGATATGTTTGGCTTCTTTTCAAACAATGCCTCAAAAAGGTATATGATCCTTCAAAGTTGATGTGAAAGACCTGTTTTTCATATAACACATGGTAGCTACTACTTCCGCCCAAAATTCAGCTGCTAAGCCTGCACCACTTAGCATACTTCTTGCCTTTTCCATGAGAGACCAATTAATCATCTCTGCCACCCCATTTTGCTGAGATATATAAGGCGTTGTCTTTTGCCTGGCAATGCCATTGGTCGCACTGAGAATTGATCGAATTTTGTTGAACAGAATTCTCCTTCGTTATCAGTCCGTAAAACTTTGATTTTTCTATCAAACTGATTTTCCACCAAAGCTTTGAACTTGCGAAATTTTTCAAGCACATCATTTTTCCTTTGCAAAAATATATCCACACATAACTGGAAAAATCATCTGTAAAAGAAACATAATACCTTGATTTTCCAAATGATGCTACAGGTGCAGGCCCGAAGACGTCATCATGGATCAAATCCAGAATCCCTTTCTCTCTCTCCCTATGGATTCAAAAGACACCCAATTATGTTTTCCATGTAAACAATGTTCACAAAATCCGAAATCCATTGAACAGCTTGGAATACCATTTACCGTCTTTTTTTAGGTAAAGGTCATCAGCCCTTTTTCACTAATATGACCCAATCTCCGATGCCAGAGCATTGAAAGATCTTCTTCCACCTACTCTGAGATATAACTTTCACTGTTGATCACCGTGCTTCCCAATAACTTCCACAATTTTCCATATCATTCGCCTCTAGTGATCACCATAGATCCATGGGTTAGCTTGCATGAATATTTGTCGGTAATGAATGTAATGCTAGCATCTGCCATAGTTCCCATAGAAATAAGATTCCTCATAAGACCTGGAATATGCATCATATCCAAAAGATTCTTGATTGTCCCATCTTTCATCTTCAGCTTCACCTTTTCGCGACCAACAATATCAAGTGCCGTGTCATCTCCATTCGCATTGTACCTCCTTGATAGGGCTCATCACAACAAACCAATCTCTATGAGGTGTCATGTGGAAAGATGCTCCAGTATCAATTATCCATGCATTGCAATCACTCTGTGATGTATTGCGAGATACATGTCTCTTGTGCCACTATCATCATCCTTCTTTGCACTAGAGGATGATGCCTCATCTGGCTTCTCTGGACCTATACTTTTGCTTATGCAATATTTCTTCGAGTGTCTAGACTTTTTACACTTTCAACACGTTATTTCCGATCGATCTCGGATTTTAGATCTTCCTCTAGACTTATTCCTGCCATAAAATCTGGATTTGGATCTTTCACTGCTCCTTCCGCTTACGAAAAGAACCTCTTGCGTTGCACTATCAGAACTAGCTCTCCTCATTTTCTCATACAATAGAGCAGCTACAATGCCTTCACAGGATAATGCACTAACACTAGTGCCAATCGAAATAATTATATGTTCCCATAAATTCGACAGTGAACATAACAAAGTACATGCTTTATCTTCCTCATCCAGATTGACATCGAACGATACAAGTTGCCTGTAAATAGTATTAAACTCGTTTAAGTGTGCAAAAAAAGAATCACCTTCACTCATTCGCAAGTTGTACAATGGCTTCCGCATAAAGAGTTTGTTTATGAGTGACTTGCTCTGATAAAGGTTTTCCAGCTTCGTCCAGAGGTCCTTCGTCGTTTTCTCATAGGTCACGTTCACTAGGACACTATTTGCAAGGCATAACTAGATTAGGCTTCACGCCCTTCGGTCGCTGCTATTCTAAGCTTTCAATTCATCGAAAGTGGACTCGATCTCCTTTGCCTTCTCCTTGGATTTTTCCTTGGGTTTATTGTCACATCCCGATTTTTGGGCCTGGAAAGCCACGAGAAAATTATAACATCCTCAATTTCAGTTCCTGGGGAAATGGCTATGGTTTAAGTTTGGTGATTTTCCAATTAGAATTAATTTTTTTACTCTTGTTTTGGAAAACCCTATTTCGGATTCTTTGTACCCCTTCGTTTTGTTATTTTTAAGGAGACTTTTGTGATTCGAATTTTCAAACACTTTATTCTTAAAAGTTTCTCCAAACATCTTAAAGTTTTACATACTTTAATTTCAGAATTTTTGGAGTTGATATGAGTGGTACGATGGCTTGAATTTCGGACCATGTAAAACTGCCCAGGATGGGTATTTCGGTGATGTTCACCCTTTCTTTATTTTCTACAAGCTTTTTTGGGCCGATTTTGGAAAAGTTTCCTTCACAAAAGTTATTAAGAACTTCCTTCTCTATAATGTACATAAACTTGGGAATTTTTCGAGACGATTTGGATTCTCGACAGAGCTTACTTTGAGAAACAAGAATTCTATTCCAATGAATTGTTTTTAGTCTGTCTTTGAGCTACTAAAACTAGTGTCTACAGAGAGATTCAAATTTCGTGTTCTTCATAAAAAATGTTTGTTAAGGCCTTGTTTATGACATATTAAATTTGAGAATTTTTGGAGTCCGTTTACTATGTTTTCAAGTCCGATTTCGTGAACAGTGCAAAGCTGTCCGGTTTTATACGATTTCAAAGATTTATCAGTTTTTATGTGAGAACGTTGGAATCTCGACTTGATATCTTTTGGTGATATTTGAGACATATTTAGAGGATCTCCCACATCGAACCTCGAGTTGAATGGGATTAACGAACATGTTATATTTTGGGAAAACCCTCGGAGAATAAGTTAGATGTTTATGATGAGGGTTGTGATTGTAGTGCCGATTAGTCTATTTCGTGTGACCTGATTGGCCCGAGTCATTTGCGTGAGAAACTAGCAAAGTTAGAAGGTTCTAGGGAGTCCACAGTTGGGAAATTGGGAGAAGAATCTAAAGGATAAGGCCTTGACTGAGTCAAAGCTTATCCTCCAAGCTTCATTATGGCTTGCATTTATTAAGTTAGACTTTGGTGGCCCTTCATGATGGCTTGTAATAATGAATCAAGACTTTAGGGAGCCTCCATGATGACATGCATTAATGAATGAAGACTTTGAGACCCCCTTCATCATGACTTGCATTAATTAGTTAGACTTTAGAGGCACCACCATCATAACATGCATTAATGGCCATAAGACTGTAGGGGCATTTCATCGTGTTATTTTGTCCAATGTCCATTAATACAAAGATTTCCAAGATCAAGTTATTAATGACATTTTATGATGATATTTTGGCTTTTATTTATTAATACCGAGATTTTCAAGATCATTTCATTAATGTCTTAGATTCTCAAGATCATTTCATCATGACCTTTGACTCATATTCATTAATGGCTAAAATTTTAAGAAGATTTGGTAATGATGGCAAAATCTAGGAAGATTTTGTAATGAGGGCAAAATCTAGGAAGTTTGGCAATGATGTTATTTTATCTCTTCTTTGCTTGAGCCACTATAAATAGACGAAGCCCTCCCCTCTCTCTCACACCATTTCCACGCCCAAACTAGCCGGCCATCACCTTCTTCTTTGGCTTTCTTGCTTCCTAGTTCACGCCCCCGAGAGCTCCAGCCAACCTTCTTTCTTATTTCTTGCTTCGTATTCATGACCAAGAAAGAGAGAAAAAGCTCACCAGCTAACCCGTGTCTCTCTTGAAGTTTGATCAAGTGAGGAAGCCGCGTCCAAGGCCCGAGTGTTCGTGTTCAGGCCCGAGAACCACCAAGAATTGTTCGAGAGTCGACCGAGACTCACGCCTCTCGCTTTTAATTCTAGTTTTGTTGGTTGAGTAAGTGAATTCCCTAATCTCGGGAAAGGATGATGAGATGTGTTGTGACGTGATTTGTTTGAACTGTGTTCGGTCTTGATTGGTTATCTCTTTGGCTTGTTTATATTTTGTGTTTGACGTTCATATCTCGAGATAGAAACCAGAATTTAGCTAGTGATGTTCAAGTGTTATAGCCATGCTTAGAGTTCTCCAGTATTTGTTGGTATGAACTTTGCTATTGATTTGCCATCGACGCCGGTGCGGTAAGGGCCGACTCATGTTAACGGAGATTGATTTATCCTCACTTGACATTAGTGTTTTCACTTGTTAAGTCTCCCCGACTCATCTCTTGTTTTTTCCTCTCAAGTCCATACGATGGTCGAACGGACGGCGGCGACAGGAGGAGTTTGAGCCATGTTGGAGTTCAGGGAAAGCTAGGAGCTATGAATCCAAAATAGTGGGCTTAGGACACCCAAACCATAACGTTTGTTGTGTGTAAATGGCAAAAATCGGCTAAGTTGGCTTGTAAAATATGTTTGTGTGTCTTGTAAATACAAGGTTTGCTCATGATGCTGTTGGTCGTATTTCCGCTGTTGTTCTGAATGTAATTGTCTTGAAATTATGCTTCTGCTTGTGTGTAAAGAAAATAATAATGAACGGGACGTCACGTTAATGATCCCGAGGCCGGGGGGTTACATTTATCTTCTTCGATCACGTGCCATAGATATCTATATACGAGCAAAGCCTCCATCTTCAATTTCCATAACTCAAAACCCTTTCTTATGAACTTTCTACTTCAATTCGTGATTGACCAGCTGATGACATCTTCCCAAGATTCGATTTTTCTGATCTCTCTTCGCCGAGGAACCGTAACCTCAAACCTGGCTCTGATATCAAATATTGGGATTTGCCGCACAATCACAAAGAAATAGAGAGTAAAAATAAGAAAGAGAATCGAGACACAAGGTTTTTATCCTAGTTCACCTTTAAACTAGGGCTATGTTCAGCAGATGATTCCACTATAATTAGCACCTCGCACTTCTATGTTACGTCTCTTAATTACAAGAGAAATAGACTATATATAGGCAATAGTTTGATTCAAAATAGGAAACCTCATTCTAGGAAATATGTTCTAATTAGGAAACTTACTCCAATTATGAAACCATTTAATTATGAAATCTATTCAAAATAAGAAACCTAATTAAATTAGAAAACTTTCTTTTTCCAGGCTCAAACTATAAAAGCCCTCTTGTGGCTCGGGACTGCCGCTCCCGTGACCCTTGCCCACTCACTGGAGAATGGAACCCTCGTGCCTTCCTGTCGATGGGGAGTATGAACCATACCCCAACAACGATCGCACCTCTGATCCATTGGCGACACCAACCCCTTGCCCACTCGACTAATTAGATGCCTCTCTATCTATACCTCCGTGCTGAGGTTGCGCTTAGTTGCTATGACAATCATGACCTGTAGATTTGGGATCGCTCGCCCTTGCAAGCCCCGATCTATGGTCACTCAAGGCTAGTGGCCTCCATAGCTGCAATGGTAGGTTTGGCTCATTATCTTCATTGAATTGAGAGCCAGGGAGAGAAAGAAGGACCTATGGCCATGGAGGTTCCAACCTCTGATGGTGGTCACCCGCCTCTCGCAACCTTAGGTCTATGGTCATGCAACGCTGACCACCTCCTAAGGGAGTGTGCGTTGTTCGATCCAGCTCATCCAATTGAGAGTACCCATAAGTAGCTAGCCAAAAATGGATTCTCTCGAAACCCATTAAGACCCAATCTGAATGAACTTTAATTGTAAACTACTTTCACCCAGCGCTTTAAATGTTTGAACTACCCACAAGCAACCTAGTCCCAAAAATATAAGTCAAATAATGCCTGCATGACTCATTTTAACACCTTTACCAACCACTATCACCACCATCTTCAACGACGAATACATGTTCAACTACCATCGCCATCATTCTTGACGACCTTTGTGTGTCCAACCGCCGTTCCGCCTCCAACCTCTATCTCTCTCTCTCTTCGTGAAAGTTGACTGGTTGCAAGTTGCCTGCCTCATAATTTACACGTGACAATTGATTGAAGGACCATATTGAATCATGATTTAAAAGTTGTAGGACCAGGGAAAAAGAATTAAAAATTGCCATTGTACGATGAGGTAAAGTTCGCGAATTTTTAGTGTTGCTCCTAAAAAAATATTGATATTGGTTATGCTTTCATCGATTTTGAATACGTAATTTTGTGTGTTGCCTATTCTAAACCCGATAATCGTTCCTTTCACTTTCCCAAAATGGCTCTTGTTGAAGGTTATTTCGGTAAAGGCAGAAGTGATTATCACCGATTCATCCATTACGATCTCTCTCTCTCTCTCTCTCCTTATGACCACTAGGGATGATCAGTTCTCAGTCTGGTTCGATTCCGGTCTAATGGAACCGGTCACTTACGGTTTAATTTATATTTTATTAATTTTTGTCAATGAAGTTCACTTAGGGTTTAGTTAACATTTTACTAATTTTTGTCAATGAATTTATGTCAATGAAGTTCACTAAGGGTTTAGTTCATATTTTACTAATTTTTTAAAGAAATAAAAAAATTAAAAGTAGTATATGTAGTTGGTCTGGTCGGCCTGGTTCAGTTCGGTCCCCGCTTGGAACCGAATCAAAACTCCCCGGAACTAGACCAAACCGGCCGGTTCGATCCTGTCTGGGTGGTTCCCGATTTGGACGGTCCGCTTTGCACACTCCTAATGACCACTCATCCCACATTCTTCTCCTAATTTGCACACTTACAAAACAAACTGTACTCATTTAAGCTCTAAAGACGCAATGTTATGAATAGGCTTGGTGGACGGAATCAAAATCTCGCAATGAAATCGAAATTTCGAAGTCGATGGATTTAAGCCAATGCCATAAAGTTACGGACTAAAAGCTTTACATTATCCTGACGATATGATGTTGAGCTACATACATAAAATCGAAGTCGATTATGTGTTGTTCGAGGGGACTCTCTTCACTAAGTCTAGCATGTTTTCATGAGCTTTCCATGCTAACTAAGATATTGCCAGTGCACATAGATGCAGTTGACATGATCACTCGATCTCATACATATTGCAATGTATCAAGGTGTGTGAAAATATGAATAAAAAATTTATTCTGTTAAATGAGGAGGATACTTAGGGTGCGAATGAAATCGTTTCTCTTTCCCGACCCTATTTCTCTTTTCCGGACAAGTTTCTGAGAAAAAAATAACGTTTGATAACGATGCAAAATTTATGTTCCCATCACTCGGTGAGTAGCAGTGGTGGGCAAATGGCCGGCGAGTGGCAGTGGTGAGAAGTCGACAAGGGGCAGTCGGCAAGTGGCGGCGGTGAGCCGACAACCCAATGGAGTGGTCGGGCAAAGGGCTAATGGGCGGTGGTGGATGGCTGGCGAGCAATGGCGGCAGTGAATGGCCAGTGGGAAGTGGTGGCGAGCGGCAAGAGTGAGCAATAAAAGAGAGTTGTTATTTTTGTTTTTGTTCTAAAAATATAAAAATAAAAAATTTTAACCTCTCATTTCTTTTCCAAATCTATTTCTAGGCCAAAATTTATCTCAGAAATAAAAAAAAATGAAATTAGTTTACTAAACAGATTTTTGTTCCAAACATATTATGGTGAATAAAAAAATAGAAAAATGAGGAAATAGAATGGTTATCATTCGCGCTCTTAGAATGATATATCATGGTGCACGAGTCACAAAAAGTAAGCTCTTAATTGAACGAATTAGTTCAAATTGATCTTTTGTTTGAGCGAAAGAATTTTCTTCGAATTATTTTATGAACTTTCAAATTGTCTTTTGGATGAATTATAGGGGAGAATAATATTTGAAAGTAGGGAAAAAGTTCCCAAAACCCTCAAGCTATGCCCACATGAAATCATTTACCCTTTTGACCAAAAAAAAAAAAGAAAATATTTACCCCGAACTTTTTTTTTACATCAAAAATCCAAATTATACCTACTGTGGTACATTAATCCTAAACTTTTTTCTTGTGTTATAAAATACTCCAAACTTGTACATATGCGACACATTTCCTAGATGAATTTTCAGCCAAAATAACGTCATTTTATTTCACTTAAGCCATGTGTACATGTTACTTTCTGGTGTCTATGTAGGCAGATTTTTAATGATTCTCATTAATAGAACTTTGACGCAGGGATAAATGTGTTACACAGGTACAAGTTTGAGAATTTTGGTGTCATAGAAAAAACTATAAGGTAAATATGTCATATAAGCATAGTTTAGGATTTTAGTGGCTTTTGCCCTTGAAAGTAAACCATAAAATTTTGGGTTAATACCATGAAAAACCTTAAATGGTACATTTGTAATAAATTTATTCTGAACTAATTTTTTTACTACCAAAAATCCTAAAGTGATACACTTGTAATAAATTAACGCTCAACTAATATTTTGACCATAAAAAACCCCCAACCGGTACATTTGTGACAAATTTACTCTTCTTTAAATTAGATTAATATCATGAAAAATTACAAATTGGTAAACTTGTGACAAACGGAGGGGGTAAAACCTTAACCTATTACACTTGTCAACTGCTATGTGCCATCCAATTTAGGAATTTGACAGAAAAATTTAACGAAAATTAATAAAGGGTAAATTTATCACATGTGTACTAGTTTAGGGTTCCTTGAGGTCAAAAAATTAATTTTGAGTAAATTTGCCAGTCGAGGGTTTTGATGGTATTAATTCTAAAATTTTTGATCTTATTTTTAAGTACATTAGCCAATAATCAAAAAATAATTATTTTCTTTTGAAAATGATTAGTACGGAAGAAATCCGTATTCACCGACCACCGACGAGTCTTACCCGTGGGTTCCATCCTTTATGTATTTCCCCGAGAAAACACAGACAGAGAGTCGTATATTCCCCGAATGTTGTCCGCCCCTATCGCTACTCGTCACTCTCCCCCCTCCTCTCGATATCCGTATAAATACCCTGCCCTCCCGCGCTTCCCGTCCTCCTGTCATGCGCTACCTCCTCCTCTCCCGATCCCTCTCCTCCGCCTCCTCCTCCCCCGCCTCGCTGCTCCCGCGGCCCGCCGCCGCCTCCTCCTTCTCCTCCATGGCCGATGGCGGCGCCGGCCCCCGCGCCCGTGCCCGCCTGCGCGGCGTCGTCTTCGACATGGACGGGACCCTCACCGTCCCCGCCATCGACTTCGCCGCCATGTACAGGGCCGTGCTCGGCGACGACGAGTACCGGAGGATCAGGGCCGAGAACCCCGCCGGGATCGACATCCTGCACCACATCGAGGGCTGGAGCCCCGAGAGGCAGCGGACGGCCTACGAGGTCATCGCCGATCACGAGCGCCAGGGGCTCGATCGTCTCCAGATAATGCCCGGTTGGTGAAACACTGTGCCGATTTTTTGGGAAGTGGGCATGATTTTATTGACTCGATAAAGAAAATGTAGGACGCTGAAAGAGCTGTAATTGATGATTTTGTTGGTTCTTTTTCTCTTCGTTTTAGTTCTGTCGTAGGATGATACGGATTTTTTTATGGGGAATTGGTAATCCGTGATAATGGCTTTGTGAGTCTTCTTTTGAGTTTTGGGGGTCTGTTTGGGTGCTGAGACGATGCAGGGTCCTCGTGTGTGAATTCCTGACAGGAGAAGTTGAGGGCTTCATGCTTGCTCTCACTCTTTAGTCATCCTTTGGTGTGTGAGTTCAAGTCCATCTGTGGGATAATGATAGAATTGAGGCGATGCGATATGCCTCTATTTAAGACTTCCGTAACAAGAAAATGGTACGCACGAGACATATCTATTCTTAGGCTGTTGATCTTTCTAGGCAGCAAATCAAGGAATGCGAGTGCAGTCTCAATGCATTACGAGATTGATGATAGGCATGTGAATTAACTGGAAGTTGTCTATAGAATTCCAGCATTCATCACTCAGACTTTCCAAATGTGGTTCTGTGCAATTGGTTGTTTACTAATGGCATTGCTTGGTCAGCTGTCTATCTTTAGTGAGGTCACTTGTGTATGTGATATGGCCTGAGATATGTTCCTAATGGGTCTCTTTGTTGATTGATTATGATTGGATGTTGTCTGCTTATGTGATGGAGATAATATTGCCCATACCTTTTGATATGCGGCATAATTTGGGTCAGCTGTGGCTTAGTAGAAACTTAATAGAAAGTTGCCCTTTTAGAGGGCGCACATAAGCAGGGTGCATTTTGTTGCATTTTATTTAGGCATTTTTCATTTTGAGATAGTTACAGCCAAAGAAAACCTGTTTCACAGGACAAACATAGGAAGATACTTCTGTTAAAAACTACAACCTTTTCCATTGGGCTTTTAAGGTGTATTTTGCAACTCCATTTTCATTTTTCAATACCCAATTGAGGACCGGGGGCTTCCCTTTGCCAATCCAAGTGTGGATTCAATCCACTAGCTGTTAGAAGGAAGCCAACTTCTGTTTGTTGTTTGGCAGTAACGGGAATATACCATAACTATTTTTCCTGCTGAGTCATAAGGAAATGGCTGGGCATAGATTTTACATTTACGTGAACGAGGAAGGAAATTAAAATCATGAATTTCGCTGCTGTGAGTGAGCATGTTTTTTCTTAATAAGGAAGACTTGGTTTGTGTACTCTTGTTAAGGTTAAGCTCGCTGATATCTTGGGCTGGGCATGTCACTGTTATACTTATTATCACTTCCTGACAATGCCTTAAATAATCTTTTTGCTGATGCATCATGATCTGATGTTTTTCATTTACTCTGTAAACTAGTTCTCATATAGTGGACTATAATTTGAGTGGCTTAAGTTGTAAGAATGGCACTTGAGGTAAGAAGATGCAATACACCTAATTAAAACTGGGGGCATATTGTTTATTAGGAAAGTTGCTCTCTAAATATCACAACTCAATGGAAGTTCTTTTATTCTTCATTTAGTTGATTTTCGCCAATTTAATGTGCAGGGGCAGCCGAGCTTTGTAGTTTTCTAGATTCAAAGAAGTTAAGGTCAAGCCTCTCAACCAAACACTGTATCTTTTCAATTCTCTTATGTCTGAGATGAAGGACATGCATGTGCTTCGCTGTAATATCATAGTGTAACGGTTCCACTTAGTTGACCTCTTCCCATGGGCCATTCATGTTCTCCCCCATTGTGAATTGAATCTCCTGAACAAAGTTACAGAGCTGATTGCCTCAAATAGCTCTTGGATTCTCTTTGTCCTGGTAGTACTGAAGTTCATACCATCGTTGATGCTGCCTTAACAGTCCTCCATCAACCAATTCTCCCAACATATCCGATCCTAATATTGCATGTTGGTATTATCATATCAGGATTTTGGAAGCTTTCTGAAAATCATTAGCCTGGCCTTTACTTTTCACCATTAATACTTATTGACTGTATGTATCTTATGTTAAAGATGTTATCATCCATTCTTCTGAGTTCTATTCATATGGATGGAAATTATGAATGTTTATTTCCCAGTCCTTTTTTGGGCACTCTCTCTGAGTTTAGAGCTAGCTGGATCCTGGCTTAGCACTTTGTTAATTGAGAAATAGAGAGAGAGAGGGAAAAGGTTGTATTGGTATTCACAACAAGTGACCATTACATATACCAAAAAATAAGACCTAAAGGTCCTAAAGACCACTTTACCCTTTTTACTACTACTAACACTCCCCCTCAAGCTGGAGCATAGATATTAATCATGCCCAGCTTGTTACAAATATATTCTATCCTCCCATTACCCAAAGGTTTAGTAAAAATGTCTACAAGTTGTTCACCGGTTCGAATATGATTGGGAATGATCATTCCACTCTACAACTTTTCCCTAATAAAGTGACAATCAACCTCAATGTGTTTTGTTCTCTCATGAAACACAGGGTTGGAAGCTATATGCACTGCAGCTTTATTGTCGCACCATAGAGTCATGGGTACTGAAGCTTTGAAGCCTATCTCAGTCAACAATTGTTGAATCCACACTAATTCACATGTCACTTGTGCCATGGCTCTATATTCTGACTCGGCACTCGAGCGTGCAACAACATTTTGTTTCTTACTCTTCCATGATACTAGATTTCCTCCAACCAAGGTACAATAGCCAGTAGTTGATCTTCTATCATCTGGAGACCCTGCCCAATCAACGATCAGAGAATCCTTCGACTTTGCTATGACCATGATTTTGGTAAATAATTCCTTTTCCTGGAGTCTTTTTCAAGTACCTCAATATCCGAATAATTGCATTCCAATGAGATGTGCGAGGAGAAGATAGAAACTGGCTTACCACACTAACTGAAAAGGCAATATCTGGTCTAGTGACTGTGAGATAATTCAGTTTTCCTACCAATCTCCTATATCTCTCCCAAGTTATCAAGAGTTTCTCCTCCCTCAAATACTAGTTTGACTCCTTGTTCCATGGGTGAATCAAGAGGTTTTGACCCCAACATACCTGTCTCATTAAGCAAATCTAGCACATATTTTCTTTGTGATAGAACAATACCTTTATGTGACTGAGCAACTTCAATTCCTAGGAAATACTTCAATTTTCCTAAATCCTTAGTATGAAACTGTTGCTGAAGATAAATCTTTAGTTCAAATATACCACCAAATCATCTCCAAAGTGATGATAATATCGTCAACATACACAATCAAAAACAATTTGCCTCCCCGTGATTTTTATAAAAAGAAAGAATGATCATTTTCACATCTAGACAGGTCAAAAGAAAGTACAACATCGAAAAATCTTCCAAACCATGCTCATGGGGATTGCTTCAAACCATATAAAGACTTTCTTAATTTGCAAACCATAACCCCGGACTCCCCGAAAGCAACAAACCACGGAGGTTGCTCCATATAAACTTCCTCATGAAGAGTACCATTCAAGAAGGCATTCTTAACATCAAGCTGAAATAAAGGCCGCTTATATGTGGGCGGCAAGGGATATCAAAATACGAATGTAAGCAAGTTTGGCAACAGGAGAAAAAGTGTCTAGATAGTCAACTCCATAAACCCCGAGCATATCCTTTTGCAACAAGTCGTGCTTTTAAACGAGCCAGAGAACCATCGAGATTGACTTTCACAAAAAATATCCAACGACAACCAATAGCGGTTTTGTCTCGAAGGAAGAGGTACCAAGTCCCAAGTCTCATTAAACCGAGTGCCATTAGTTCTTCTTCCATTGCTGTCCTCCACCCAGAATTTTGTAATGCTTGATATACATTTGGGGATAGGATATTGGTCCACAAATAGATAGAAAGCATCGAAAAGAAGGAGAGATGAAGAATATGAGACAAAGTTTGCAATAGAGTGTTGAGTACAAGTACGCGTGTACCTTTGCGATGAGCAATAGGAAGATCAAGATCGAGATACAGAGGAGGGGGTCAACTAATGGCGGATCCGGAGTCAAGATGACGTAGTAGTGTCATGAGCAAGGGGAATAGTAGCTACTCGAGGACGTCGAGTATAAACCTCGAGAGGAGGTGGTTCCCAATATACGGACCGGTGAAGTAGTAGGAGCAGGTGACCGAAAGGTAGTCACATAGAAGTCTTCATCAAACTCGAGAGATGCAAATTGGAACATCATGATAAGGCGTGGATTCAAGAATGAAACATCAGCCAGTTATAAAGTATTTTCTCAGTGATGGAGAATAACAACGATATCCCTTTTGAGTACGAGAATAACCCAAAAACATACACTTGATAGCCTTGGGATCAAGTTTTGATACTCCAGGTCGATAATCACGAGTAAAACAGACAACCAAAAATACGGGGTGGTAAGACAAACAGTGACACATTTGGAAACAAAGTAGAAAAAGGAATACCACCTCGCAAAAAGCGTAAGAGGGCATGCGATTGATGAGATAGCATGCGGTTAGAACAAAGATCACACCAAAAGGTTTTGGGAACCTTCATTTCAAACAACATGGATCTAGTAACATCCAATAAGTGTCTATTCTTTCTTTCAGCAACACCATTCTGTTGTGGTGTATCGGAGACGGGAAGATTCATGGATCATACCATGTTGAGTCATAAAGTCGACAAAAGGTGCGAAAAAGTACTCTTTAAGCGTTATCGGGCCTAAAAACTTTAACCTGCACACCAAACTGGGTATGAATTTCATATACAAATGCACGAAATATAGAAAACAATTCTGAACGATTTTTCATTAGATATAACCATGTTAACTTGGAATAGTCATCAACAAAAGTTACAAAATATCTGAAACCCAGATTAGAAGCCACATGACAAGGACCCCAAACATCTGAATGAACTAACAAAAAAGGGGACGCTACTCGTTTAATAACTCGTGGCGGGTAACTAATACGATGTAATTTGCCCACCGCATGATTCACACTCTAAACTAGAGAGGGATCTAAAACTAGAATCTAACCCAAGGCTATGTAGAAAGGATGACCAAGGCGACAATGGATCCGATGTAAGGATGCAACACTAGGACATGCAATGGGAGGAGGCGTCTTCAAGTACATACAACCCCCCGCCTCATGTCCTCTACCAATCGTCCTCTTCGTAGCGGATCCCGAAAAATACAAGAATCGGGGTAGAATGTTACCAACACCGAAAGTTTTTTGGTTAATTTACTTGTGATGCATATGAGGTTAAACGGAAATTGAGGAAGATAAAGCACCGAGGACAATGGCAAGGAAGGAGTTGGATAAACGTGCAACCCCTTAACATGTGTAGATGATCCATTGGCCATGGTTACCTTGGATGAAGATGAAGTAAGAGAGGAAAATATACCCAAAGACTCGACATATGGTCAAGCCCCCAATCAATGATCCAAGGACGAGTAGCGGTAATAGGCATGTAGTTGCATTACATGTCATATCAAAGTAGCAGTGGAAGAAAGCGGCTGTGAAATCGGGGATTGGGTGTACCGTGCAAACTCCTCATCGAGACATAACAACTACCTTTGCCTTGAGAAGATGGGAGAAGAATCAATGCAGGCATATGGAGGCAAACTATTGTTGTTGCACCGATCTTCCATGTAACTTGTAACAAAATTTTTGAATATGACCCGCTTTCCCATAATAATGAGCATGTCCAGTATGGCCCCCGAGTTGTTAGTAGACAAGTGTTGTTGGCCTTTGCCTCTCCCCCGGTCCTTCACCTCGGCCTCCTCCTCGGCCACCACGTCCACTATATCCTCCACGATTTTCTCCATCACTCCTACTACCGCTACCCGATCGAGATTGGAACACAAGAGCCGAACTATACGCCATAGATGTAACATCCCGAGGAGACTCACGAGATACCCGAAGTACCTCGAGCAAACGATCCGTCGTTGATCGTGCGGCCTCTCCCCAAGAATCCCGAGACCTAACAGTTTCATATTCAAGACCAATGCACGCTAGATACACCATTACAGACCAATTGTTCTCTTTGAAGTTGCATTTCACGAATATTGGGCGTGGGGAAGAATAGCATTCAACTCCTCATACATTCTCTTAAACTCAACAAAGTATTGCGTCATAGGGCGTCCCTTCCTTTCGGATCGGTAAAACTCCTGCGATAACTCCTAAACTCGTGATGTGTTATTTTGGCGAAATATAATACATTCAAATACTCCCACATTTCTTTGACCATGTCAATATGAGTTACTGGATCAACTATATTATTTTCCATAGAGTTTAACATCTGACCAAGAATGCATGCATCAACAATATCCCAATTTGCATCATCTTCAGGTTTCGGCTCAGTTATGTGTCTAATCTGATTCACTACTGTCAAAGTAAGCTTCACAATTTTCTTCCATTGATGGAAGTTAGAACTACCCACAAGCTTCTTATCAGTAATTCGATTAGACGAAGAGGACATCACCTCAGTCATCACAGGATTATTCTTCTCAGAATCACCCATCCTTCAATATTCCAACAGACCATATATTGGCTCCCAAGCCTCGTCAACGTTACCAGCCTTCCTTCGCAGCTCCACCAATAGATAAACCATAACCCAATTGATCAAACATCCATAATCTAAGGTCTAACAACCAAGCAATCTAACCTGGCCAGTATTGAAGAGCGACAAAAGCAAGCAAGGCAACACCGACAGCATAGTCCAGCAACAAAACCACTGCAGGCAACTATGAAAAAGGCTACAAACACCTTCTGGCCAGCTTGAAGTCCATCTTGAAGAATTTTCATTTGCTTGTCATTCCATCGAGGGACAAAGGAACAAAGGAGGAACAGAGGGGGAGAGACCTTCAGTGCACGGAGCCAAGGAGACCTTCAGTTCACATCAATGGCGAGGAAACCTCCAATCACCAAGCTCGCGTGACTCGCAGCGACCTGAATCGCGCGAGCTGGAGTCCCACGCGAGCTGGGTCACAACTAGAACCCCATGCTGAGCTGGGTCGCGCGGCTGGAGCCCCACGCGAGTTGGGTCGCGGGGCTAGAGTCCCTCGCGAGCTGGGGTCGCCGGCGACGGGTTGTTCCGGCGACGGCGCCGGCGACGGGTTGTTTCGGCGGCAGCGGCTAGGGTCGGTGCTCTGATACCATGAGAAATAGAGAGAGAGAGGGAAAAGGTTGTATTGGTATTCACAACAAGTGACCATTACATATACCAAAAAATAAGACCTAAAGGTCCTAAAGACCACTTTACCCTTTTTACTACTACTAACATTAATTATCTTCAACCTGTTTAGTGAGTCACTATTATTTCCACTATCCAGTAAATAGCAAAACCATAAGTCCTTTCTTCTATAGAACTTTGGTCTTGGGTCCTTTCTTCTGTGAACAGATAATTCGGTAGTGCTTCTGCTATATCTTTCTTGAAGAAAAGAGTGTATCTCCATTTATTCTAATTGGATAATGTGGATATTGACTGTTTTGATCTATCAAATCTGGAAGCTAGTACTAAGATGATTCTGGGTGTCTTGAAACTGCTGTATATAATAATATAGTCAGCTATGCTAAGTGGATGCTACACCAACTCTGCAGTTTGCTAATTTAAGCCGATCCGTTGACTTTTGAGGTTGCACGAAATGCTGTTTTTCTGATTCACTGAGCTAAAGTAGTTGTCTGTTGATACTTGAATGAAGTATATACTTTTTTTTATTTGAATCATAGAGATTGTTGCTGAGTCTGTCGCTTGGAAGTTGCAGTCCAGGAGTTGCAAATTCCTCTGGTGGTAATAAATTTGGGTTCTTGCTTTTTAGTTAACAGACTTACTTTGCAGCTATGTGTTCCTATGCATAAGTTTATCCCAGTTTTGTTTCCTTTTGTCGTGTTACTTCGCTGAGGCGGCATTTCTATATATTTATGATGCATGTTTTTGTATGTATATTTGTGACGAACGGGTCCACATAGAACCACCCATTCCCTTTCCATACCGAAACAAAACCACGTACTGCGGTGTGTGCACACAGACTCGCTTCTAAGTTAAATAAGTTTTCTTAATGGAAAAGATTTTGATGTGTCAAACTCCCATATGTTTTGCAGCACCTTTTCCTGCCATTGGTGGTGTTAATTAAGATGTTTTTGTTTTCACATTTTAGTTTCACGATGATTATGACTGATGGAACTTGTCTATCGACTTTTATATGGTGGAGTTGATTCCTCTTTCTTATTGTTTTTCCCTGTTTTGCCTTTTAGAAGAGGACTAATAACAAGGAATGTGAAGTCAGCAGTTGATTTGTTTCACCAGCGCTTTGGGGTAAGTTACTTTGAGAGCTGGGCCTTCCAATGAGCTTGAGTTCAATGGTATTATAATCTCTCCATGATGCACTGCAAATATGTGTCCTCTCTGATATGGACTTTTGGTGGGACTATATCTTTTGAGAGATTCTTATCAAATGAGTCCTTGGAACAAGTTTGATACACAAGCGTGTTGTACATATGGTACCACTGAGTAACACATCTCCTCTCTCCCAATAGGCTTGGTTTATACCTGAAACATAGCAATGACATATTTATATCAAACCTTTTGGCAGTGTTTTTTTTCCTTATTGTGCCTTGCATGAAACTTGTTGACACGGTTACAAGAGCCTTACTCTGTTTCTTTTTGGTTGCTTAGGTTATATTTTCTCCAGCATTGAGCAGAGAATTTCGTCCCTATAAACCTGACCCAGCTCCGCTTCTGCATATATGTTCTAGTTGGGAAGTCCAACCTAGCGAAGTAATGATGGTTGGGGACAGCCTGAAAGACGATGTGAGTTCTGGCACCTCTTAAGTTCTGCATCTAAAAAGTTCGTTTGTTTTTTTTTTTCCTTACCTTGTGGAGTCCTGCACCTTTTCTTTTCTCATGCAGCATCCACTAATATTTTTTGGACACAAAGCTAAGTTCGTTTTCATTCATTTAGTATGTCTTTCCCTTGATGTTTGACTAGTATGGCCTTTCTGATTTGTCATAGTATGTGGATTTTTCACTGAAGCTTCTTCTGGTAAATGACCCTCTCTCGGCAATGAATAATGTTTGCCTTTTCGTCTTCCCTTTTGGGTGGAGGGGCGCTGCTGAATATTTTTGTTCTCTCATGGATTGTGGATGATTTTCACGTTGGTGCCAAACCTAAGTGATGAGGTTGCGCACCTTGTTTCTGCAGGTGACGTGCGGAAAACGTGCTGGCGCATTCACTTGTCTGCTAGATCAGACAGGCAGATACGATGCTCCTGAGTTTGATAGTGTGGATCTCAAACCGGATTTCAAGGTGTCGTGCCTCACCGAAGTTTTCCCGCTGCTGGAGGCAAATTTCGATCTTGCACCCTGATTTTATTCCGGAACACCCCTTTCGCATAATAATGAAGGGGGGGAAATTCTTCTGCATGATTCGACTATTGCAAGTTCGTCGTAGACTCTCCAGTAGAATTGCGGTGTCTACAATGAAGAAGAGAGAGAATCGGTTGAGAAAATATTCGGTAGTGATGTGGCGCGCTCTTATTTTACTCGGATCCAATTGTGTAGCTTGACACATGGAATGACTCGGAATCAAATTGGAAATGCTAAAAAAATCTGATTTTTCTTGTCTTCCACCTCTATCCACAGCCACTCTCCGGCCGGCAAACTTCCATATCTGAAATGGCTCAGATCTGGCAAAGCCAGACGACTGAGGGGTGGACGTGGCATTCTGTGCTTAGATCCGTGGATGAGAGGCTGCACATGGCGTACCAGTGCTCCGTGTCTTCAAATATGTGGACGAGCGCTCGTGTGAACAAACCGGTGACGCCTCGGATAACGGAGAGAAGTGAGTCGTGTGAACTCGCCGGTGACAACCACTACTCTTCGTTGCGGCGTCTAGTCTACAGATCGAGACAATTCAAGTGCAGAAAGACATACCCATAATTAGAAACTTGCTCATTCGACCAAAATTTGCCGGCAATTGCGAGAATTTTAATGGTGGTGGAGTCAAAACTGAGCACGTCGTTGCTGTCGAACTTGATGCTAACACCAGGCGCAAGTGGCCGGATAAATGCGGTTTTCTCATCACGTGTAACAAAAAGCCTATTGTCACTGGAACTTGCCGGTGGGCACGGTGTCTGCTCAGCTTGGACGTGTAGCCGCTCGGCTTGGATTTGGTGCCGACAACTTTGCGGTGGCAATAGCTGGAGGAGGTGCAAGCGCATAGGTTGAGCTTAGAGGCGATTCCATCATGGTTGCAGATGAAAAAGAAGGAAGCAAGAAACTTCTTTTATTATTTAATTCCACGTTAGTGTATATATGTCAACTTATAATTCGTTCACGGTGAATAAACGCGCACCACGTCACGTCACAAATCACTAAATATTTCTCAAATCACTATATATTTTCTCGAATTGGAGTACATTTGAGGAACATACCTCCTGGGGATGCAAGGATGTAAAACGGAGAAAGAATGATTAGAAGTTGCTCTTGCATGGGTTTGTTTTGTATGTTTCATTCTCAGGAGCTCATGAATCATGATTTATTACGTGGACATGCAACATCTTGCTTGTATATATGCTTTCGAGATTATGTCCCTTTGTGGAATAGTCACACTCATTGTTCATGGTGTTGACTTAGAAAGTTCGAGGAAACTTCTAGACATTTGGAGGGTGACTTTCACGATACGAGAGTGACTACATCTGAACTCCTAACACTGATACACGTAATTTAATTGATTATTTAAGGGTTTCGGAATTGACGGTTTTCTCGGGCTAATTCTCTAAAAAAAGCCTAATTTTAGGTCAAAGTTCAATTCTATCATGAACTTTTTTGTTGTCCTGAAGAAACTAGTGGGCGATTTTTGACGTGTAGGCATATTTAGAATTAGAGTGAAAGTTGGAAATTTTTTTTAGATGATGAGATTGGATCTAAATTTGACCAAAAAAGTAGATTGGACATAAAGTTAGAATTTTTTTTTAGGGAATCAGGTGTGGTGGAACTCTTCCAATTACGATATACAATCATCTAGGAAAACAAGAAGAATATTAGAAGCTAAAACAAGTTGAAAAATTAAAACTGAGATTGGAAAGAAAACAAACTTTAAAAAATGATAAAAGAACGCCCACCGTGGGGCTCGAACCCACGACCACAAGGTTAAGAGCCTTGCGCTCTACCGACTGAGCTAGACGGGCTTGGACGACCGTTTTCCTACATTAAAAGTTATAAATAAAAATTGCGTCTCATCCTTCGCCGACGGCCTGCGCTCCGACTACTACTGCGACGCGCCGACTCCTATCCGGTCGCGCTCGATGATGACGCCTCCTTTGCCAGCGAGAGGAAGCTCTCTCCGTCGTCCCTTCCGCCCCGGCTACTGCTACTGCTGCTGCTGCAGAGGACGGCGTTCGAGAGCCAAGATCGAGCGGCGGCCACAGCGGTGCGGAGGAGAGTTCGACAGCGCCGGTTTCTCAAATCGTTTTTTTTTTAATATTATTTCTCGTGAACAAATGCCTGATTTTATAACCAGTCTTGCATGAATTCTTGGAATTTAAGTTCATTTGCTTGGTTGTTGAATGCCCTCTCTGACTACCGCAAAATTAGAACTTTTCGTTTCGTGAGATCGGCTTTTGCATTTAGTTGACGCATCTTCTCCATATCAGGAGCTTTTCCCTTTTTGCAACTGGTTTTGTCATCTTGGTCTTGAGCGAAAACTATCATTATACAAGAAACCGTCTCCTTATACCCTCATGGTCAACGCGTCGCTCAAACAGCTGATCCTTTAGCCGGCTAGGAGATGTGGTTTCTAGTCTATATCTTTCTATTTCTATATATGGAGAGTTTAAAAAAAAAAAAATCATCGTATAATAATCCAGAAAAGAAATCGAAATGGAAAAGAAAAAAAAAAGGGAGGTTTGTGATGATTTTTGAAATCTTTCATCAACTAAAAGAGCAATTGAAGTGGTTCATGATTTCTCACATGCTCTGATAGATCGCGAGCAAAGCTCAGCCTTGTGAATGCATCCATCCAGGAGGAATGTTCAAACTTGGTCATGGCGAATCGGCTTTATCGGCATCTTCGAATTTAGTGGCCAGAGGATTGAAATGAGCCCGATCAAATGTTTGCGTTGTGGTAAGAAATTATGTATAGCTGTGGTATGAGCAATTGCTGATGGATGTATTAGCCAGTTCAGAGATGTATAACTGAAACAGAGGCACGCATTTGATTTCACATGGTACGAGACAAGAATATTGTCACGGGTCGATGTTCGGTGAGGGGTGTCTGCATTGGTGATCGTTTTATTGTCTTGAGCAACAGACGCATCAAAAACACATTAAATGCACGAAGAGCATCAAATTCAGTGAGGGAGATGAT
The DNA here is from genome assembly GCA_024733475.1 of Syzygium grande. Taxonomy (NCBI): domain Eukaryota; kingdom Viridiplantae; phylum Streptophyta; class Magnoliopsida; order Myrtales; family Myrtaceae; genus Syzygium; species Syzygium grande. The sequence goes on along the minus strand of JAMXDD010000005.1, from coordinate 20,080,303 downwards.
TCGGTATTCATTCGGAATGTCACAATGGTTCTGACTGTTAACCAATGCAGAGACTTAAGAGGATGAAAGTGTCGCCTGAAGGAGATTGGGCTAGCGGTGGCATTAGGTGATGAGTGAAGCCGAAAGGACGATCGACATGATGAACAAGACGATACCAAGAAACGAGAGGTTTTATTTACGTAGGTTTTATGAAGAACCATGGTTACGCATGATTATAGCGAACAATCGCGCACTGTCATAAAATTAAAAGGAAATTTGCCATTATGGTTTTTCTTTCTTTCTTTTGTTTCACCTTGCAGACTGCAGCAGGAGAAGCACGAAGCTGAGGAGGAGGAGATGTGAGAAGTGGTGAGCGTCGAAGTTATGGGCAATTGTTTGTCCATCGATTTCATTTGTCCCTGTGGGAAAGGCTATTAGATTCTGCTATCTGGGAGGAGTAGTTGTTACTACAAGCTCGTGTCACCCAAATCTTAAGGGGCTGGCCAAGAAAAAGCCCCCCATCAAGAATACATTGATACACACGCTGCCTCTGAATTGATGTTGTGATATGTGTATCAATGGATTCTTGATTTCTTGATCACCCCAACATGCCATTGTTTGGTTACTTGCTGTCGAAGATCAGAAATTGCAGTTTTTTTGTCACTTTCATAGTCATACGTGCCTTAAGACCGTCTGTGAGAGGAGTCTTTGGCAGTCTTAGATGGGGATGTCTTCTAAGGAGTTCGATTATGAATGCCATCATGTGTCTTCTCAGTCAAGAGACTTTACTAATGGAGGTGGTTGTTCTGTTTCTGGTCATCGATTCGGATCAATTTCTTGGCTCTGTCTATTCATTTTGTCATCCTTTTCTCTGGGACTCTTTTCCTTTCCAATGCGGAGGAGTAATCAAGTAAAGCAGTATCTCCAGCAAGGTCTTTTGATTCACTCGGCCTCTCTTCAAGCTGCTTAGTTTGATGTTCATCATAGACACTCTCAGATCGAGGAGTATCTGCTGTATCAGCAGTCCACAGAATAGAGAGGGCTTGACCGTGGTCGCCTGTTACTGGCGAAGGACGAGACCTTTAAAGCGATGTTGTCGCTAGAGCTATTTATTAGATGAGTTCAAATAGCTCACAACACAACTGATAATGAAAATGGGCTCAGAGAAATCATGCTGCAGACCCTATATTGCTCAAAAGATCAAGAGCTCTGGTAATTCCATCAGTTGCATAATTTGTAAGGGTAATCGATTTCAGGGTGAGTCGATTCCCTCTTTGATATCGGGAATTAGACTAGATAGGTCGATTTTAAGTTTGTGGAATCGAGAACTAGCCCACCTGATCCTAGAACTGGATTGGACCAGTTCCCGGGTGGGTCCAAGAAACCGGCGTCCATCACAGGGTAGACTTGGCGACTCTCCATCTTTGCCATCTGCGGAAGCTGCTGACGTCATGGAAGGAAAGTTTGAAAAGTTTCCTATTTCTTTTGCCAAAAGCTAGCTTCTCTTTCTTTACCCGTGCGACCTACTTCACCATCATCATCATTACCTTATCTTTCGCGGTCATTGTTTCCTTCTTAAGGAGGACTTCCGCAATCTTGTCTGCGGCCTCCTGATTATTCCTCATTTGCCTCAATGCAATTTCGCACACACCATCTGAAATTTTCTTCATGGCAGCATCAATGTCTTCCGTAAGCTTTCATAACATTATGGATCCGTTCGTTTTGCGAAAAATATAACGTTTATGGAAAATATTTTCCGAAAAGTCAACTTTCAGAAAATTAAAAGCCTTTTCTAGTGTTGGGTTGAGACTTGAAAATAAACTGACAAATATTTTCTATTGTTCGTTTTGGAAAATCAGATTTGATTTTCCTCCTTGCACTCATTTTAATAATTTTTCATTTTATATTTTAAAAAATTCGAATTTCTAATTAATTTTTAATAATTTTTTATTTTTCTATTTTTTTTCTTCCTTTCTTCCTTTGCCAGTCGCTGACCACAGCGATGGTCGGTGACCGACCATAGGCGAGGCTCAGCCTCACTCGCCATAGGCCGGCAAGGCTTGAGCAAGGCCTTGCCTAGCCTCGCGAGGCTAGCGAGGCTCGACCTCGCCTCTCCAGATTTGGCAAGGCTCGGCCACGCCTCGCTAGCCACAGACGAGGCACTAGCAGAGAAAAAAAGGAAATAATAAAAAAATAATAATTAAAAAGAAAAGGATTGTGTGAACAATCTACATATTCAAAAGCATTCGTAAGCTACGCAAACAGATTGGTAAGGTAGTGCAAAAATTAATAATTTGCAAACTATACGAGGAGTTTGTAATTTTATTAGAGTATTCAATAAGTAACCAATTTTTTTCCAATAATAATAAGCAACCAACAAATTATTTAGGAAGTTTTCTCATGACATGTCTTCATCCAACAATTTTGTAGTTTACTGCCTTAGTCTTTCTGGGCCGGAAGATGCTCGGTCCAAAGGTGGATTTAACCACCTGAAAAAGCAGCGGAAGCTGCAGCCTAGCAAACAACGCCACGGGAAGACAACTGAGCACAGTAACTGATAGCCAAACCCACTTGGGTCTCTCATTCAACAGAATGGCAAGAGCGGCAGCGAAGGCTGCGAGCATGGAAGCCAGGGAGAAAAAGAGGGAGGACAGGCCGATTATCATCTTCGCAGGCAACGAGTAGAGAAAATCTTCTGGCCCATACGATGAAGTTAGGATGGCCGAGAATGATAGGATGGCTGCCACGGAGAAGAACAAGCCTAGTGCGTCCGAAATTGCAAAAACCACGAGAGGGTCCACTCCTATCAATATAGGGACCCCGGTATTGTTGGTGTTGCCTCCCGGTGCAATAAAAGCCGCAACAAACAGAGCCATAGCGATTAGAGTTGAGATGAGCAAGAATGGACTCGAGGTACTCTTCATCCATTTTTCTCCATTCTTAAGCAACTCCTTGTGCTCTTCTAGGAATATTTGCCAATATGTCTTATATTTTTTCGTTTCTCCATCTTGAAAAGATACCGTCACCGTCTTATAATAAGGATGGACCCACCCTTCCACAGCCTACACGGTAACAAAGCCGCGCAAGTGAAATAACGAGCATAAAACCAATAGCGGTTGGCAAATAGGGTGTTGATTTTCTATTTCTTATAATTCAAGAGCAAGAGGGTGGAGACCCAGATACATGAAGCCAGACCTTGGCAACCCACAGAGCAGCTTGCGCGCAGTTAAGGGGATTCAATGGGTGACTTCAGCTCTTGCACTGAAAATCCCCAAACTCTCCAACCAAATGCACCAGCATGAGGCTAAAATTCTGCTTCTTAATTATTTCTCTCAGTCAAGTCTTATGAATTTTTAATGCATCTAAATCAATTAGTTGATTTGAACCTCCATCCATTCATTTATATAATTTTTGCATCTCATCAAGGTTGGTAACGAGATAGAACTTAATGATATGATAATACATTACCTTGAACCATTGAAGTTCTCTCTGCATCTGAATAGCTGCACCGGGGACATTGCTCAGATAGCCAAAGTCAAGTGAATTATGTGCTGCCGCCCACAACATGGCCCTTGACTCAGCATCTTCGGGTGTGGTGGGGATGATGGACAGATTATCACTTGAGTTCGCCGCTAGAAAGAGTCCACAAGCCTCCTTTTGGCGATACTCCACAGCAATCGTCAGCCAACTTTTACCACAATAAGTAGTCCACTTTAACTCCGGGAAATACTCGAGGCATACCTCCAGTATTTCAACGATTCCCTTGGATGTGGCATAAAAGATGATGTTGTCGTCTTCAAAAAATTTGAGGAGCTCAGCTGTTTTCATTGAAGAAATCTCGGCGCAAACCTTTTTTGCCAACTCAACAGCCCCCTTGTGTCTCAGCTTTGCATCGTGAATCCTTTGGACAGGAGGAGCTGCACGTAAAACATGCACCGGATGTTGTGCTATTTTCTTACAAAAATAAAACGCAAATAAAAATAAAAAATACGTAAATAACTTTCCAAACTTCCACTCTGGATTCATAGATCATTAAAATAAGTAAACGCGCACGCGCGCATATATATATTTGTGCACTCAATTCAACTTTTATACAGTATGTGTGTGTTTTGTAACTTCCAGCATGACAGAACTAAGATCAAATAGTTGGCCTTGAAATGAATTAATGTTTTGTCATTTTAGGACAGCTATATTTGTATTAAAATCTCGTCTTATCACTTTATTGCTATTTCATATTAGCGTTTGATTGAAGTTGATTGAATGACCTATACAAATAAATACTATAAAATTTTATTCATAGATCACTACATCATTAATAAGGCATACATTCATAATGCGCAACCTAAACCTGCTCTTGTTCAGGTAGAAAGCATATAAGCTAAAATTTGTTAGTGTAATCTGCTTAAGTTAAAGAATTACGAGATTCTAAGTTACGTATGTTTATATCACAATAAATATGGTTTAACCTTATCGTATGTTGATATGATGTCTTCCGAGACATTCATGTAATTTAAAACTAATCACATGAGAAGGAATACAAATTTTTCTCGTCGAAAGTAAGTTATTAGTTTGACATGTGAACTGTTAATTTAAGGATGCGTTGTCGTTGTTTGAAAAATGTTCAATATATACGTAGTAAAACTTTTTTATTCAAAAGATCGAAAAAGAAAAATATAATATGATTTATTCATATCCACTCATCTCACCAATAAGACATGAAGTACATCGCAGAGATATGAATGGGCTTTAGAGTAAAAACCTTTTGTTGACAATGCTATGTAAAGAAAAATCTTCATCCTTTTCATATTTCTTTTTTTGCGTTAATTAAAAAAATCGCCATGCTTTTAACTCTAGTAAAAAATTGGTTAAGATGATAAAATCTTTACTATTTTCATCCCGTCGAAGGCACCTGTATACCACTATGGTATTCTAAGAAATCGAAACAGAAAATCGAATGAGAGAGTGGGCCAGGTTAATGACTTTGTAAAAGGTAAAATCATACCCACAATTTTGGCAGCAGTCCTGAGAAACTTCTTAAAAGCTCCAACTGCTCGAACCTTGAGTAACTTTTTCAAAATCCGAAGTACTGCAATCAGGAAGAAGAATGAATTAAGCCCGTTTTTCCAATTTTCATTGATATAACGACCAAACAATGGTGCCAAGAGTCCCAAGACCATTATTTAGCATTTGCGCCCAGCATCATTAATCAGCTATAGAGCTCGCGCTCTACTAGACATTAGACAAGCACTAATAAGTATCTTCAGAACAATTTTTTTTTTTTAACTTTCCTATAGATGTTGAAGGAACTCAATAAATGAAGAAAGTACAAACAACCTATAATTTTGATGACGTCAGTAACAAGCACATAAGCAAATTTCTACTTATATTTTCTTGTGCATTGAAAAAGGTTCATTTTGGAAGCTAAGCTAGTAAGACAATTATATATCTAAGTAATTAAAGGTTAAAAAATGTTGATTATGAAATTTTAACATTGATCGAAATAAAATCTAATTACTCATAAAGTAAAATCAGAAAAGAATATCACAGACATATAAGCGTATGTAAGATGCGTACATACATACATGCAAGCATGCATGCATAGCTACATTTAAAGATTTCTACCATGTGGGAAACATAGGTTACTGTATGTCAAATCATATATTCATCTATTAGTTTAAGTTAATTAGCATTGATCCTACAAAATTTTTACACAATATCAAAACAAAAGATTCTGAGTTCAAATCTTTCTAGACCCTTTATTTGCCTCATCTATCATATATTTCCATACTCTAGTCTTGAACCAAAGTCCAGCCTACACGTGAGTGAAATATTAGAATATATAACTATTAAACCATGCATTCATCTATTAGTTTAATTTTTTTTTGTTAGAATAGTTGGTAGTGGTTTTACACAATTTTATAGTGGTATATAAAAAGGTCACTGCAAATACAAACAAATAACAATATGTATGTAACACATGACAATCACTTTACTAAAAAATCAATAAATTAATCTTAAAATCACGATTAAATACCATAAATAGAACTGATGCATCGATTCACATTAGAGATGGCAATTTTACCTACCGTTCCAAATGCCCGTGCTATCTCACCCCAAATAGGGTGGATAAAACCAACAACCAATGGGTTTTGGGGAGGGGATGGGGCGAATTTCCTAATGTCTAAAACTTGAATATCTAGTATAAACCTTATCGCTTTAAATTTGTATTATTTTGGCAATGTAAAGTTTCTCATATCTTACATAGATTTCAAAATAAAACGAATACTTCCAATAGTGTACTACCTTTTCTCATCAATTTATCATGGACATTTTCGAAACTAAACTTTGTACTAATGGATCTAAAGATCACAAATTCATATTTTTTTTGCCCATAAATGATTCATTCAACTTGCAAAAAATTAAATTATGTTTCTTGTAGAATTTAATTTAAATTTTGATCTTTGAAATTATCGTGGAGTGGGGCAAGTGGGATGGGGAAATCCATATATTTGCTAGGGTTTGAGATGGAATACATTGATATCTCTAAGCGGGACTTGGGTCATGGATGGGGCATTTCTTATAATAGTGGGGGCCAGGATGCAACCCTTGCACTCACCCTGCAAACCCCAGCACCAGCCTTGTCCCATTGCCACCCCTAATTCACCTGTAGGAATATTCTTCGTTGCTGCTAATAATCTATAAATAGAATTATTAATAGAGAGAGTCATTATAGCATATACCAACGATGTAAAAGAAATTTTCTACATGCGGCCTTAGACACCATTGATTTTGATAGTTAGTAAGAGAGTGAGCAATTGAAATTCTCAAATCAAGAGTGGACGAGACCGTTTGTATAAAAGTTTTTGTACGCTCACGTTGTATGCACGAATATTTCGTATTAATCATATTACTACTTATCCAAAGAAGAGGGTTTGTCCCAAAAAAAAAAATAAAAATAAAGAAGAAGACAAAAAAAAACAAAAAAACTGAGAGCATCTTATTCGCAAGTATTATTAGCGTAAGCAACTTAGGCGATGAACTGGGAAAGGAGTGCACGTAAGGGGACCAAAATTAGGTAGTATATAAATGCTCTCTTGCAAGATCCTACACACACAGTCACAACCCACCTTGAACCATCGTAGTTGTTTTCACGCAGATTTCTGAATCTTCAATTGGTATGGAGTTCAAGTCCACCGGAACACCTTCAGATACAGTTAGAGCAGGTGAACATGTATGATCTTATGAGTCGTTTATAGCAAATGCATTCAAGTAGAAAATCGGTAGAAGTGCTGACATTTGTATAGCAATCCTTCCCAGAGGTTGAGCCTAGCTCCGCTAAGAAAGTGCGATGGCCTAAGAGACAATGCTCTCAATACTGATCCCTTAGCTTTGGACCCCATTTTCTCCTTAGCTAAGTGAGGATATCGGCGCAGCAGATAGAGAGAGACATCTGACCGAAATTTACCAACAAAGCTAATAAGGAAAAGAAGCACAGAAGAGTATACATGAAACGAGTGTGCGTGATGTTACCCAAATGACCAGCAGAGGCAAGATAAAAGATGGTAGCAAACGCTTGAGTATCAGGAAAAGGGCCACATTGACTGTCGCCTTTCGTTTTGATGGCCAGGAACCAAAGGACCTCCTTAGACAGAGCACCATATTCAGCAGATCGTCGTAGAGGAACGAATCTCTGACCGTCTAATATATATGTTAACTTAGGATTTTTTTCGACTAATGCCTTGACCATCCTTGTTCTTCCACCCAAGGCGGCATAATGGATGGCAGTGTACCCATTGCCATCAGCCACTTTAAGTTCTTTGGGACACAAGAGCTTGACCAGGTTCTCGACGAACTGATCTTGGGCGCTTGTAGCCGCTACATGAAGCACGGTCCGGGATTGGCTCGTAATTATAGCTGTCTTTGAGGCTGCATCTCTTTCGAAGAATTTATTAGCAGTTGCCCAATCACCCTTGCACGCAGCTTGCAACAGTTGTCGATAATAGTTACCATCCTCCACTTTTTTCTGTTGTTCTGCGATAATGAAATTTTTTTTTTTGGCATGTCATTAATTAGTTTATTTTGGTAGAACAATTGTGCAACAAATATCAACTTATTTTGCACACCTTAAATAAATCCTATTTAATGAACAAAATGGGAACGGCTCGCTTGAAAAATGGCATACCTGGCGTTAGGGGAGGTGGAGAAGTAGGTGATATAAGGCACGGCACGTCCGCACGAACATCTTCAATAATATAGGGACGAAAACCAGAAGTTATGGTTTTAACCAAAAAAAAAAAAAAAGTTATGGTGGTTCAATCTAGAGGGCCCAAAACATAGAGATAGTCAACCCAGAATTTCAAATGGGGCCTGTCAACGAACCGGTTTGGCAGCAAATTCCCACAGCACTGTCAGGGGCTGTACAAGCATGTGCTACAGCATCAGGGGAATTTGCTGAATTTGCACATTCACATTGTATGGTTGCCATCGGTGATGTGAGATCGCTCGCCAGCAAACGTTTCGAAGAAAGCGTTGACGTCGAACAGCACTGCTTGTAATTACCAAGCGAATGGTGGAGAGAGAGAGAAATGGTGGCGGACCAACTAATTAAACGAAAAGAAAAGAATGAGGGTTGAATACGTAATAAAACCATTATAGATGAGGTGGACTTTAGAATAAGAGGACTAACATAACACATTAATATTAGTTGTTGCGACCTTCTCAGAAGTGAACCATTAAAAGGAAAGTTAGCGGATTACTAAGCCTAAAAACTTAGCACAGACCCTCTCAAATCATATCAATCGCAACTTAATTTAGCATTTTTTTCATTTAATCAATTTAACATGCAAATCGATTCAATTAGGAGTCGCCACTAATCTAGTATGGATCAATTAGAAATCCAAGTGTGGGAGAGCACTTTACCTCTATGAACCAAGAATATTATGAATACGGAGACTTGGTTACGCTAGATAAATTTAACGTCCTTTCGATACCTTTTTTCTTTATTTTCAAAAAATATTTTGCAAGCAATCTTGGTCAATTTTAAGGGGAATTGCTCCCATTCAGTGGGTGTTCATGTAGTGTGCAATCAAGAATTTAACACTTAATAAATCAAGGCAGTAATAAATAAATTATTAGAACTAGGGCAAACCTCAATGCATTATGCAAAACATAACTTCATTATAATCATTATTCCAATATCTGCAAGATGTTAATTATGGCCTAAACATGATCTCTAAATGCAATGACATTCAATACTTTTTGGATTTTTCTATCAATGAAAATTATACTATATGCAATTTTAATCCTAAATTATGACTATATGACCTGATTTCAAATGACGTATAATCTATATGACCTAGTTCTAATGACAAACAAAAGAAATATAAACTAATTTAACATGACATACAGATCAAGTGACATAACCCTAAACATGCAATCAGTAAATGACGTGAAATTTATGATATGGAATTTATGATGTGGAATATTACGATAACGTGGCAACGATGACGTGGCATTGATGTAACTAATCCTATATGGTATATGCATGTTAATTTTAATGTGATGTCCTTTTGAAATTAAAATAGGAAATAGCCTAATGTTTTTTTTTGGTAAGGGAAAATAGCCTAATGTTTGTGATTACCCTATCTAAAATTAGGAAATAATTTTGATAAATACTATTCTAAATTAGGAAATTTCCTAAAATACTACATGACCCTAAATATGCAATTCTAAATTAGAAAATAAATATGAACACAATCTAGCCTAACGTGCAATGTATCTTTTTTGTATTTTCAACATATGAAAGTTTCTTAAATCAAAACATGCAACATAATAAGCCCATATAAACGATATATTCACCACAACCCAAAACAAGAAATCAAAATAATCAAAAATCCGATAATACGTCTGGCAACTCTATTAAGATTTTCAATTTAGGAACTCTCCTAATCGGAGTATGCCTACGATCTCACCAAATCAATGTTAGACTTGAATAATTCGAATTAGAAAATCAAGTATCAAAATTGAATCTAGCTCAGGCTACCTAAATTGCCCTTCAACTCTTAACAGAGTTGACGGTATTGAAATGCCCGCGATGACCGACGATGGGATGCCAACGGTGACTAAGGAATTGCGGCGCAGCTGTGGTGGCTAATCAGACGGAGGAAATAGTTGGCCGCTTGCTGGTCTGCTGCTGGTGCGGCTCCGGGACGACGGAATTCGCTGGGCGGTCGCTGGTGGCTCTAGCGTGCTGTCCAGGTGGTCCGCGGCGGGAGATGGCTGAGCGCCGTGGCTGAGGAAGATGGAAATACGGCAAGTAAAGGTTGAGAACCACCAAAGGAAGAAAAGGATCACTTTTTTTCTCTCTTTTTCTTTTGATTGTTTTGTACTCTCTTTAACCTTTTTCTGGGAAAGACTTCCTCTGTCTCCCCGCTTTTTCTCTAAAAGCGAAAACACAGCTCTCACGTCAACTAAGTTCCCTTCCATATATTCATCGCCACGTGTATAAATGGGTCCTACTTTGTCAGATTTTTTTCAAAATTCCCCAGGTTCTCCCAGCATTACTCTCTCTCTCTCTCTCCCCTTGCTTCCGTCTCTGACACACGCTCTCCTCCTCTCTCCACTTTCTATTTTCTTCTTCTTCGTTCCAAGAATTAAGGGCGTGCAAAACGTTCGCCCGAATCGTGAATGGCCCGCATTGAATCAAACCGACTAGTTTAGTTCGGTTCTGGAGAGTGTCGGTTTGATTTCCAATTTTTAAAAGTGGAATTGGTAATCAGTCGATCCGGTTATCAAATCCAAAAGAAACCGCACCGAGCTGTATCGAACTAACTATATATATTTTTATTTTTTCAAAAAAATTAGTAAAATGCAAACTAAACCACTTAACTCTGCACTTACTAAAGTTTCTCCCCCTTAATGTACATACAACGCTTTCCCCTTAACTTTTTTCTCCTTTACACCCTCTGCAGTATTAAGTAACGGGAAAAAAAAAAGCTGATTCCGGTCCGATTCCCAATTCCCAATTTTTTAGAACCGTACTGAAAATCGATCACCCATACAAAGAACAAAGGTTTTCTCCGAAGGTGTCTCTCTTCATTCCAACCATGCCTCCACCTCCGTCGTCGCCTCTCCAATTCGTTATTTGCCCTCTCCATTACCCGTCTCGGTTCCAACCGGTGGAGTGGACTGTGGCTGACATGGCCATTGCACCCTCGCTCAGTACTCTGAACCTAATAGGATCGCAGGGGTCTCTCCTTGTGTTTTGGATCTTCATCCTCCTTTGCCAGGGGGTGACCGCGCCCATAACCGCTGCCTCCAATCCATCTCTTGGCCGAGGAAGTTCCCGCTGACGATCGAGTGCACGCACAAGAAAGGGGCCGGCAGCACCAAGAACGGCTGCGATTCCAGAGGCTAGAGGCTCAGTGTCATAATATGGTGACCAAGTCACGAAGCGTGGGGCTATTATTTTACGCCAACGTGGTACTAGGGGAAATTGATCTGTTCGTTTGTGTTTTTTCAATCTATGAATTGCTTCCATAGTGAGATGGTGAGTTTGTAGTCGATTGTGCTCGCTGAAATATTGTTAATTTGTAGTATTTTGCTGTTCCGTTGGTTCTGGCTTTTTCCATGGGGAAGAATTTTGATGTATTAGATTTAACGAGGTTAGAAAAATGCTTCTTAGTGTGAATGTTTTTTTTTTTTGTGCCAAATCTTAGTGTGCATGTTAAGTGAGTAGCTAAAGCTATCAGTTGGATTGAATAGAATGTTATTTAGTGGTCAGAGCTGAAATTCTTTTGGGCTTCGAAGGATGTGTCGCTCTCAAGTCTTCAGAATGACATAATAATCTTGTCATTATCCTACTCTTGGGGTGGATGATAAAGATCGTGGTCATTGGAAAAAAAAAAACTACGCGATTTGCAGGAGCGGAACAATATGAAGAAAAGAAATCCTCACGCGAATTTGTGTGACCTTCAAGAAAAGAAATTCTGATCCAAAAAGGAAAGTGATCCGTTGGGATTTCTTTTCTTTTCAAATAGATTCAATTTAACAAATTGATTTACATTCTCCAATCAAGTCAGGGCTCTTGTAATCAAGTCATAGTGTTTATCATCTATATTGCTCTCCTAACACCATGACGGCCGCTCACTCTCTATAAACGCCAATTGTGCTCAAGCTTTGCCAAAGGAACTTGATTAGTCATCATGTCTATTGGATTCTCCGTTGTACCGATCTTTTTCACATTACCCTTTGCTTAGACATTTCGGATGAAATGATACTAGATGTCAATATGTTTTGTTCACTTGTGATAAACCGGATTATATGCCAGATATATCGCATCTTAGTTATCATAGTGTATATCAATACTTTTCTGTTCTAACCCAAAGTCCCAAAACAAACCGCTTAGCCATATTGCTTCTTTCCTATAAAAATTAGTGCTATGTACTCTGCCTCAGTCGAAGACAAAACAATGTAGTCCTGCAAGGACGCCTTCCAACTCACTACACCACATGCTGGCATAAACACGTACCCTACTAAAGATCTACACTCATCCAAGTCAACGGCGTAATCCAAATCCACATAACCAATACTCTTGCTGTCATTGTTGTCCCTATGGTACCTTACACCAACATCTGTTGTCCCCCTTAAATATATGAGAATCCATTTCACAGCTTCCCAATAAACTTTACCAAGACGCTTCATATAATAGCTATCTAAGCTCACAGCTTGTAAAATATCAAGCCTAATGCATACCATATAATACATAATTGTTCACACCTAAATTTGACTATCGATTTAGTTGTTCATTGCATACAAAATTAGGGGTTGACTTTGACCCCTACCAAAAATATTTTTAAAATTGCACTTGTATATATATGAGAATTTTGATGGATTCAAGCAAGGGGGTTTTAAGCTTAATTGAATTATTCGGTTTAAACCCATAAAGTGTAAATTTCAATCACCCCGGGTCACACTCGGTCTTAAACTCCTCTCCTGCAAATGCTAACTCGCCTTTTCCTGATCAATTGATGGCTCAAACAAGCTCAGAAAATTGCAAACTAGGTGTCACAAAGAGCTTCTTCAAGTGTGTTTTCTAACGATATATGGCTTGTGTGCTATCTCCAAGCATAACTTTCTGGGTTTGCCTTTTTCCAAGCTGAGGTCAGCTGATCCTGCACACAGAAATCGGTAATGTATGGCCTCCAAAAGTGTACCTCCCGATGTTCGTTGGGCACGAAATTTTTATGCAAGCTACGTTGACATGTTGACCATCTCCCATCAAAATTTCAGCCTAAACGGACGAACAACGAGCGCGTACTAGCCGTTTCCGTGCAACTGCGCAGCCTGCCCTTTCCAGACCTGAGTTGCACAGTATCACCTCCACCATCCTTGGTGCAGCCTCCACCATCATGGTGCTGCCTCCACCATCATGAGGTTCATCCACTCACCGAGGGATGGGGAAGAGACAAACACACTCACGTCGAGAGGACTCTCTTTTTTCTCATGGATTCTCTCTAAATTTTCTCAAGGAATTACTTCTCTTGGAATCTCTTCAGGAGCTCCTAGCTGATCCGTGGTGTTCGCAAGGTGAGTACGGAGGCCGGATTGCTCAATCAAGCATCAAGGCATTTCGAACAAGGTTGGTACCTCAATGACTTAGATTAGGATTGGGGAGGAAGGTTTGTGAGGCAGATTAATCATGGAGTCATGATGGCCGTCGTTGCTGATATGATGTTGTTGTATGTCTTAGATCGATGATATGATAACCTATGTTGTGTTGAAATTGCTTGATGGTTGATTGTTTGTTGATTGTGGGCATGTTCTGCAAAAACTGTGCCTGCTGAACCAGTAAGCTTTGATTGCTGATTTGAACTTCTAAATGTTGAATCTCATGAAGTGTGCAACTAGGGAATCAAAATAGACATCCCAATCTTCGATTTGATAGGTTGCATGTTGAAAATGAAAATCGTTTTGTATGTCAAATTGACTTCGTGATTTGAACTAAAAATCTGGAGATAATGTTCTCTATTCTATGATAATCTGTTCCTCATCGACCTTACTCGATTCGGTGATTTTTATGAATTTTTGTGTTCATGATATGAGAAAAGTGTCTTCATAAAAGTTGTAGACGGCATTTCAAGCTTTGCAACCATATAAACTTCATAAAATTTTGAAGTCATTTGGTAAGTACAATGCGTGCCACAAAATAACGATTTAAATCAGTGATTTGATCTGAAAAATTTCAGTTCTGTGAACAGATTTTGTTTTGCAAAATTGACATAGATGGAGCCCATTTCTGCAAAAAATAAAAATTGAATAGCTTAGATAAATCCTATTTAATTTACAAAAAAGGAATGGCTCACTTGGCAATGACGTACTTGGCGCTAGTTCAGCTAGAGATGTCCGTAATGTCCGTATTTGTGAAGGATTAATTTCTTTGTTCAATTCCACATTTAAACGAACATCTTGGATAATATAGGGAAGAAGATCAACATTAACGCGCATAGCCTTCTTGAAACGTATATGTTGATTCAATTTAGGGGTCCATAAACATAAACAATCACACTAGAATCCAGAATTTTCAAATGAAGACCCCTCAAATAAGCGGTTTGGTGTGCGTATACAGGCTGAAAGGCCGTACTGTTAGGTGGTTGGGGAAAAGAACTGATCTAGTTTTTCTTACAAAATTCGTACTATTTGTTCTGGTTTTTGTGGCTTGAACATTCCATACCATCCATGTATATTTGTGTTTGTTGGTGAATTTTCTTCTTTAATGTGATCTTTACACTATGTCATATTAGTGACCGTCATTTCTATCAACAGGTTATTTTTTGCTCTGGTCAACATTACAGATTTCATTTTTGGATATGACTATAGTGAATTGACTAATTTGATGATCATGTTTTTAAAGGATTAGCCTTGCGTAGTCTCTTAAAGATAAACAATTAGTCATTCAGAACCCATTTGTTTTCTTCTCTGCTCTTGATGAAATTGATTTGTGGGACAATCACCTGCAAATTCAATTTGCATGTTAAGTGAACATAACAAAGTAATTGTCTGGACAAAACTCTCTGATGGGAGAAAATTTTCTTATAATCAATTCTAATGAACTGGTCATTGAGTGCTTGCAAGTAATGAAATTAGGGTTGACAAAAGGCAATGGTGTCATCATTAACAACTATAAGGGAATTTGTGGAGCCGAATCAGACCAAATTAGCGGATTTGACTTTTGAGTATACATTTTGCGTCTTTACTATTGACTCGAATGGATTAGTCATGCCCATGAGCCAACGAAAATAAATCGATCAGCTGTATTTGGTAGCCACACATTGGTTTTGCATTTTTAGTTCAGGGAAATAAAATTTCTTCGGTCCCTATAGTTTGGGAAATCTCATTTTTAATCCCTATACTTTATTTGGCTATAATTCCATACCTTATAAAGTTTTCTCGGGACTGTCACGACCTACCCCCGTCTCGATTGGTTAGGTCAAGAGGTATTTGTTGAAGGATGTGAACGTTAATTGATTTGTCTGAAGGACAAACTAAATAGTTCATTAATCCAAAGACCGAAGCACTTCTAAATCTCATACCTCACGCGATAAAAATTGTCTAATTTATACATTCGATTGGAGTCGCCACTAGCCATAATCAAGGGTCGGCTATAAATCTTGATCAAGACATGGGAGTGTTATCTCGATATGCGCGAAAAACAAAAATTACAAAGATCAAGGACTTGATTATACTAGCAATCTAACTAATGCCCTTTCGGTACCTAAACTTGAACATTTGCAAATTAATGTATCGGGCATTCTATCGAAAAAAACTTAAGATTCAATTTAGCCACACTAAAAATGGAAAATAACAAATAATATATTAATGGCGCACAACAAAATAAGTATAAAGAAAATAAATAACCAGTGACTTAGCATGGTCTCTAAAAAAGAAAAGGCAATCAAAAGCCTTTTAAGGTAAAGCCCTAATGGTTTGTTCAAATTTTTGGGAATTTTTTTAAAGTTTTTTCTCAATTTTTATAAATTTTAAACTAAGTCTAGAATAAAATAAACACTAAATCTAGTGAAATTAAACCAAAAACTGATTTTTGAACAATTCCTAATTTTCTGGATTTTTTGATATTTTTCCAATTTTTAAAAATTTTTAAATTTTTTTTAAATTTTAAATTAAATTAAATTAAATTATTTAAATGTTTTTCAAAATTTTTAATATTTTTGGAATTTTAAATTTTTTTCGAATTTTTTGGAATTTTTTGGATTTTTCATTATATATTTTAAATATTTTATTATTTTATTAATAAAATCAAATTCCGGACCGGATCCCCTGACCCGATCCGCCCTACTACCTTCTCCGGTTCTCTGACCCGCCCGGGACCCCTTTAAATATTTATTTTCTGATTTTTTTCTTTTTTTGATTTTCCATCTTTGTTTTTTTCTTTTGTTTCTTTTTCTTTTCTCTTTATTTTTTATTTTTTTCTTCCCCCTTTGGCTGGCCTTCTGGACGTCTCTCCCCAGAACGCTTTCTTCTTCGCTTCTTCACTGAGAACGTCTTCATGCCGTCACTGGGATTACGCCGGGAACGACCACCGCTGGCCGTCGGCTCGGGCAGCCAGCATCGACGACGGACGCTGGCCTTACGCCATCACCGCCGGCCATCTTTCCGGCGACCACACCAGCCCCTTAGAGAAAGGGTCACAACTCCCCACCAGCGACAAACACACTTTCCGACAATCCAACATTCGACCCCAACAATAGACGCTAAGCCTGAATACACAAGCATACATACACGAAATAAGGCATAGAACACTGTCACGGTGGGACTTCGACCCAAAGCATCACCAGAAAACGAATGTTGACTGCGACTCGCGTGCACGTCCATGGCCGACATCGGGGAACAACGGAATATGCCATACAAACACATGAAAGGAAATTTTTCTAATTGTCATAGTAAGTAACTACAAAATAGAACCATTCAAATTTATATAAAAAATTCACCTTTTGAATTTTCGGTTTTGGAAAAAGGACTCGGAGTTTCACTTGGACATTTTGTCAAACAGGTAGTGGGCGAGTTCGAGCAGGGACTTAAGATTGGCATTTGGTGCGATTTTTGGCTTGAACATGGAGTGTGAGGATCTAAGGAACCGTATCTCGTCAAAAAATTGGTCTCGTATTGCGATAGAACGCTAAAAAAACCACACGACCAGATTCAATGTTTAAAACTTAAATAGCTTCATGGAGACATTTCGTCGAACGGGTGGTGGGCGGAAAAAAAATGGATCCACAGGTCCGATTTTGACAAGGTTCACGGCTTGTTTTCAACATACGACCCTCAGAAAAGGTTCATGGAGTGTCGAACGAATGTGAGCCTCTGTCGACGGGGCCGGGCAATCACCGAACGGGACTCGGTGTGCCCGGCACCCGAGAGGCAGGGGAGATGAGCGGCCAAAACAGGGGAAAGCTATGGAGACCCACCTGGTTCGTGAAAGACCGGGACGAAGCGCGGCCACTGGAAGCTCGGCGGGACCGACGGCGACTCGGGCCGCCCTCCGGCGAGCGGGTGAGGCTCTCTCTTCCTTTCTCATCCGCAAGATCTCTCTTTTTCACCTCAATCTCCTCTCAAATCTCTCTGTTCTTCTCCTTTTCAGCCCCCACGAAACAGAAAAAAAAAACCCCCCCTAAACTCTCTCGGTCTCTCCCTCTTTATCCCTGAAGAGTGCTTCTTTTCTTAGGGACCACCCTGCACCTCTGACATCTTCAGCGTCGCGCGACGCCCTCCTGTTTCTGAGCCTTCTGCTCCTCCCGTCGTTATCCCCCAAAAGTTCCTTTTTCCTCCTCTTCCCTTTGTCTTCTTTGTTTCGTACAAGCATGTGTGAGGGAGGGGGAAGCTGAAGATTGAATGTGGGCCAAGCATAAAGAGAAAAGAAAGAAAGAACGGGCCAGGCCCAGAGAAGAGAAAAAAAAAAAAAGAAAAATAAGCTAACTAGGCTAGGCCCAAACGTGAAGAAAGGAAGAAAGGAGGGCTGGGTCGTCCCAGCCCTGATTCACCCTCCTTTTCTTTCTTTTTGTTTTTTAAATTAAATTTTTGAGAAAAATAAATAAAACAAAATAAAAAACAAATAATAAAATAAAATATGTTCTAATAAATTATACTAATGCAAATGCACCTAGTGTCTACATGCTATGCAATTTAATGAAAATATTTTTGTTTAGGGGTTAAAATTAACCCCTAATTTTACATGCAATTAAACCTTAAATGGATAGTCAAAATTTAGGTGTCAATAGGGACAATTTAAGTCATCTTGTCAAAATTACAAGGACAAAAAATGTTATTTCCCCAAATAACTTTTAAAGGAAGTCTTTTCAAAAAGAATAATTTTAATATCTGATGATTTAAATGGACTTTCCAAATTATTTAGAAGACATTTTTTCCTTGGTTGTAATAGAAAACTCTAAACACTCAGAATTTGTGGGGGAGGTAGTACTAACCACAAACTATATTTTAAATAAAGTGCCCCACAGGAAGGTGGGTAATACTCCGTATGAGTTGTGGAATGGAAAGTTGCCATTCTACAATTTTTTGAAAGTGTGGGGATGCCTAACCAAGGTGACAATTCCTCCTCCTAAACGAACCCGGTTGAGACCTACAATGGTGTATTGCATATTCATTAGCTATGCTCAAAATAGTAGAGCATATAGATTTTTGATTCACAAATCTAAAAATGTGGAAATTTATGCCAATGCTATCCTAGACTCAAGGGATGTTGAATTCTTTGAAAATATATATTCAGCGAAAATCTCAAAAGAGATTTAGAAAATCAAAATTTGAGAATGATGAAATTGAGGCCAAAGGAGCTGAACTTCGAAGGAGCAATAGGTCATAGATTGAAAAATCTTTCGACCTAATTTTCTGATGTACATGTTAGAAGATGAACCTCAATCATTTAAAGAGGCAATGACATCTCCAAATGTTCCTTTTTTTGGAAAGAAGTTATTAACAATGAGATTGATTCTATCCTAAGTAACCATACTTAGGAATTGGTTGATTTTCCATATGCAAATAAACCAATTGGATGCAAACGGATATTCAAAAAGAAGCGTAAAGCTGATGGTTCCATTGATATGTATAAAGCACGTCTTGTTGCCAAAGGGTTTAGACAAAGAGAGGATGTAGACTACTTTGATACTTATTCACTAGCAATAAGAATAACATCAGTTAGAATGTTGATTGCTATAATTTCGCTATACAATTTGCAGGTACATCAAATGGATGTGAAAATTACATTCTTAAATGGTGATATCGATGAGAAGATTTATATAAAACAACCTGAAGGATTCAAGGTCAAAGGACAAGAACACAAAGTGTGTAGACTTGTCAAATCATTGTATGGACTTAAACAAGTTCCTAAACAATGGCATGAAAAGTTTGACCGTGCAATGATCCGAAATGGGTGTAGAATCAATGAGTGTGAAAAAATGTGTGTACATTAAATCCACAATAGTTGGATGTGTACTTATTTGTCTACATGTCGATGACTTGTTAATTCTTGGAGATAATACTGAGGTTATCGAAAACACCAAGAATGTTCTCAAGAAGAATTGCGATACAAAAGACTTAGGTGTTGCAGATATTATATTTGGCATCAAAATTCTGAGGAATTCTGATGGTCTAACTTTAACACAATCTCATTACATTGAAAAAGTAATCGAGAGATTTAAAGGGTTCAACATCAAAGATGCGAATAATCCTTTTCTTCCACGCCTAACTTTAAGAAAGAATATTGGAAATAGTATCATGTAATTAGAGTACTCTCAAGTAATTGGCAGCATCATGTGCATCATGTGTAACATCCTGAATTTTGACCCATTTCCAGGATTAATAAAATTGATATTATTCTCATTTAATTTTAGTAAGTCTCACCCGGAATTGATCACTCTCGGGATACTAACCAAAAAGGAATGGCTAACTAGGAAAACGGTATGTGGACTAGGGACCCGATCGCAAATCGGGCACCGATTCTGAGAAACGACGAGGAAATATTTTGGGGCAATGTAGGTCGATCCTAGGAAGGTGATAGAATTAGTTTGGCCAATGACGTACAATCGGATCGCGGGTGATTCCGCAGGACCGAGAGTGCGCGTGGCGAACAAATCCCAAATTTAATCCGAACGATTGCGACCTCCGGAACTAGCGATAATTTCTCGTGCTTTCCCGGTAATTGAGACCGTCATGACTTGAGTAACCCTAGATCGATACGCGTAACCCCTAAACAGCCGCCCGTTAGTGAGAGGCCCTAAAATTGTAATTGAGCAATTTTGATCGCGAAATTGGATCCGGACTTGAACGTTGAATTTCGTGGACGTACACAACTATTTTGCGAGAACGACGTCATTTTAGAGTGGCCAAATATATTTGGAATCAATACGGTCAAAAAATAAAAATTCGGCCCGAAATTGAAAAATTACGATTTTACCCCTAAACCTATTCTTGGTATTTTGAATTTTGGGAGACTATTGGAGAGTATTTTGGGGATTTAATTGGATAATATCAGCCCCAATAATTCCGAATTTTTAAGACTAATATGCCTTGGATATTTTGGCTTTGGATAATCTCAATCAAGTGAGTGAAGGGTAGGATGGGAATTAGGAAAGTTTGGTCAAACCCCTCTAAGATTAATAATTATCTTTGTCTCTCTCTCATTCCTCACCTCACCACCGGCCACTCACCCTCCTCCTCCACGCCATTCTCTCTCCCTCTCATTTCCCTTGTTCAGCCGTGAGACCAGCCACGCTGGAGTCGCCGCCAAAGTGTCACCGCTATGCCGCCGTTCTCAGCCACTTTGCGCCACCACCACCAACCGTTCCTCATCCTCTTGCCACCCTCACGCCTCACTCTCTTCCTCTTTTCTTCCCTTCGGCTGCGTAGAAGGAGCCACCGCCACCGCCACCGCTCATCGGACCGCCGCTTGCCAAGGCCGATTGCTGCCGCCGTCCATGTGAGCCATTGCTACCACCACCCGACCACCTTTTCTCTCTCCCCTGTCCGCCATCACCACCGACCAGCTCTCCTTCCCCTTTGGCCGCGTGAAGACCACCTTGGACCGCCAGTCGCCACATGCCGCCGCTCATCACCGTTGCTAGGCAGCCATAAGACCAACTCAGCCAGCCCATTTTCCTCTTCCGATCAGCTAGTTGAAGCTTAGGTGATTAGGTGAATATTAGTCCATAAACCCTAATTAGGATAATTAAGCACTTCTAGATAGGATTAGTGTTAATTAAGAGTTAATTATGGTGGCTTAGGATTGATTAATGGATTACTAATTGGTGGCTGATTTGGTGATGAATTGGGAGGCTCAATGGGATATTTTGAGGTTGATTTACGGCCGAGAATGACTGGGATTAGCGACTGCCCATGTGATGATTAATTGGCCTAAGTTCGGGTGATTTGGGATTTAGTTATGGAAATTCCCGAGAGTGTCATGTTTGGTTGATTTGAGGCTTAATTGTGCTTGATTATGCTTAATTTTATGGTGCTATGTTACGTGTCCTATTGTGGCCAAATGTGAAGTGACATGGCGAGCCTCGAATGTATGAATTTGTGTTGTGTTAATTGCATGAATTATGTGTCAATGGTTTGCCGAAGTCTAATTGTGTTAAATTGTGTTAATTGGGCATGTTATGATAAAACTGAGCATGTCAAATTGATACTGGAGTACGTTATGGCATTTTTTGAGTATGATTTGACATGAATTGATTATGTGCCTATGCCGTAATTGGATGTTCTTTGTACATTGTATTATTGCCTGAGTGCGAGGATTGTATAGCCATGCATTTCATATGTTAAATGAGAATTGTGCGAATATGCGTGCCTGACATGAGCATGTGATCGTCTAATTGCCTTGATGTGTTTTACGCGGGGTTTAGATAAAAATTGATGTGTGCTCGCGTGATCATTATGAGTTCGATGCGTTTTACGCGGGACGATGCCCGATTTTGCCGGAAGACGGCCAGCTTGATGCATTTTACGCGGGTTTTGGTCCGTATATGGAGATCGGTGTTGCGCCTGATGCATTTTACGTAGGCTATAGACACTGGGCCTGATGCGTTTTACGCGGGACATGAAGTGTTGTTATTGTTTGATAGACCTGATGCGTTTTACGCAAGTCGAATTCTAATTAAGTAAATGAGCAGTGTGCGAGTGTGTATTACTAAGCCGGATCATAAGTATGAGCATGTGTATGGCGTACGTGTGACTAAGTGTGATTGTGTATGTGCCGTGAGTATTATTATGAACTGTCTAACATGCAGGATCAATTGTGTACTCGATCTAGCCTGAGGGCCTAGGTCAATTGATTATTATATTGGTTGCATGTGAATTGTTTGCCTGTCAGGAGGTGCATGTTAGCCTAGTTTAGATTTAGGAGGTTTTACTCGCTGAGATTCGTCTCATTATTGTTAAAACCTAACATTTCAGACCCCGGCCCCGAGGATGTCGAGGTTCCTGTTAGTTTTGGGATCCCGCATTAGATAGAGAGAGCGGTGACCGAGTACCCCGTTGGGAACATGGGGATACGTATATTAGGCATTATACTATAGTATGGGTTGATGTAGGGAAAACGTACTACGAGACCCATGAATACGTAACTTGGTGCTTTAGGGACCACTCCGGAGAGTTTGGACCTCTTCAGACTTTTAATGTCCCATTCAACGGGCTGGGCGAGATGGACTCGCAGTGTACCGATGGAGATCTGGTGAGCCCTGAAGCTATAGCCAAGGGAGTTTGAGTTCTAGCGTCGGGCCTATCGTCTGGGAAGTGGATGAGCCAGATCCAATGGACGAAGAGCTGGATGAGGACCCAAAGCCTATGGAGGAGGATTCCGAGTAGGAAGGCGAATCTGAGGAGATGGACCCCGAGGAGGAGCCGACAGAGGCCGAGTCCGAGCTGGATTTCCTAGACTTCGAGGTCGAGCTGTCTAGATAGCTTTTCCGTGTCCTTGGGATCCGACCCGGATTGGGTTCCGTAGGGTTAGCCTTAGTCTTAGTTAGAACGGGCAAGTACCTTTTTGACCGGGGCCCCACCTTAGTTAGTATCCTTGACCGTTCGGGCTACTTACCATTTTGACCGTAGTGGCCGCTGACCCGTTTTTGATTTGTGGTATGTATTTTCTGTAAATGGATATTATATATGTTTTCAGTGGTAATGCTGTATATTTGTTATCCTGTTGTTTGTTGTTCATACTATCCTTAGTCTGGTGTTTTATTTGTACGGGTGTTTTTATGTTACTTCCGCATGTGCAATGATCTCTGTGTTGGGTGTTGGGTCGGCGACGCCTCCTGGGATGTCGCACACTTTCGACCTCATCAGGGATGTTGCGTGCCGTAGGGTTCGGGACGTGATATCATGAGCTGCACTAAATTGGATATTTCATACTCGGTAAGAAAGCTAAGCAGATATACAAGTAATCTTGGTCATGAGCACTAGAATGCTCAGTTGAGAGTGTTAGGTTATATGAAAAGATCCAACAATTATTCTTTGCAATATGGCAATTATCCAGCTGTTTTGAAAGGCTTTAGTGATGCCAACTAGATTTCGGATTCAAATGAATCGAAATCGACTACCAAATATGTTTTCATGCTAGGAATTGCCACGGTATCATGGAAATCCTAAAAGCAAATTCTAATAGCACGCTCCACAATGGAATTAAAGTTTGTTGTTTCCGACAAAACTGCTAAAGAAGCAAAGTGGCTTTGACAATTTTTAGAGGATGTTCCTTTATGGCCAAAATTTGTGCATCGGATATGGATTCACTGTGACAATCAAGCAGCAATTGCAAGGGTACGTAATATGATATATAACGGTAAGTATAGACACATTCGTCGTAGACATAATACCGTAAGGCAGTTGCACTCAAATGGAATTATTTCTTTAGAATTTGTAAAGTCAAAGGAAAACGTTATAAATCCGCTAACAAAAGGTTTGTCGAGAGAGTAGGTAAATTGTGCATCGAGAGGAATGGGGTTAAAAGCCTTAACTCGATAAAGAGGTTCCAATATGGAAACCTAACCTAGCGATTAGAGATCCCAAGGACTAAGTTCAATAGGACAATGCAAATTTTTCGAAACTCTAGTAGGCGTACTTTCTCTCACTCTTATGATGCAATAGTGCTTCCAACGGCGTTTTAAGAATACGCTATGCGTTCAATGATTCCTATAGCTTGGATTTTCAAAATCCTAGTACGGTATGGTAGGATATCTTTAATAGGAATGCACCCATATACATGGAGCTGGCCGACTCTAAGAAAATCTTGAAGGCTAGATTTTTTGAAGCACGCATGAATCCCGAGAGGTCAGGGCATAAAAAATAAATACAACTGAGAACCAATCTTGAATCGGCGATATTCTGTGTGAGTTCTATTGTCTGGGCTTACATCAACAAGTGGCAATTCTAGGTTTAGTCCATCGACTAGTTAAGGGAGTCCGATAGGCTTTTACTAAAGATGGTTCAAAGCGAAAGCTATCAATCTGGATGCAGTTTATCTCCACAAGCACACTTAGAATTATTTGAATCAAAAAATGTTTTGTTGAGCCATTAATGTGGGGGATTGTAGCAATTATGTGCTATTAATGGTTCAACATTAGTTCGCATTCTTCAGCTCTCACGCTACAACGGATGAATTAATGGACGCGTTAAATTGATGCATATTTTCAGCAATGGTGCAGTGGTTTTATGACGTGTTAATAGATGAATTAATGGATACGTTAATGGACGCATCTCTTTAGATCTCATGCAGCATTGTGGACACATTAATGGGCGAATTGATGAGCAGGTTAATGGATGCCACTCTTCAGCCCTCTTGTAGCAGTTTTGATGGATGCGTTAACGGACGAATTAATGGATGCATTAAAGGACGCATCTCTTCAACTCTTGTAAAAGAAATTTTTCAAAGGATTTCTTTAGTTCATGATAATGAGTTCAACGTTTTCTTCAATATGTAAGGACATTGAGTTATTCAGGATTATAATTCTTCTTTAGAAATTCACTCTTCCAAGTGTGTCGATTTGGAGAAGTGTTCAATAGAGTCTTGTTCGTATAATGCTAAAACAAACTGGTTTAAGGTGTTGTATCTTGGAAGGCATAATTCATAAAACTGCTTATCACCATGGTAAGAACTAATCACTTTAAGGAGATTCGGTTAGCCGCACCTCACCTCCCGTTGAATTTCCCATTAATTTTATTTAAAAAAACAACAAACAAACTAGTTTTTTTTTGGGTTGTGATTCAGCATCTTATATATTAAAAATTATATAAACATTGGCATTGTCGTTATTGTATCAAAATTGGTGTCACTATTATCTCTTTCTTTATTTTCTGATTACAACAATAGTACCACGTTGCGTATATTATGTTATTTTTCTGATTATTGTATATTGCTATATATTTTCTGATTACAACAACAGTACCACGTTGTGTATATTATATTATTTTCTAACAATAAGTCTGCGGTACATATATCAATTCAATTTTAAACTTTCAATTTTGTCAATTAAGTCATAAACCTTTGTGAGATATTCCAATGTAATCATTCCAGTCAATTTCAGCCGAAAATCGCTAAGGTGGCGGTCCAGTCATTACTGACCATCCTACTTGGCACATGGCCACATCAAGAATTTCTGTAAAAAATTGATCGAACGACTACATTAAAATTTCATGCAAAATGTTTAGGATTTAATTGGCAAAATTTGAGAGTTTAGAACTAAATTGACATTCATACAATAAAATTAGGACAAATTGGACAACTTCCCCTATATTTTTTGGTATATGAATGTACGTTGTGCCTATGAAATCTCCATCCGAGAGCTGAGGCGAAGGGCCACGATCAGCAACAACACAGCAATGAAATTAAACCGGCTCGTGCAGAGCTCTGAAACTAACAGAAACTACAAAGTGAACCAAATCTCAATCCATTTTCAATTCATCGGGCGGGATAAGGACCAATTGATTAGTTTATGTTTAGTTTAGGGGTGACAATTTGAATTGACGGTCCTACTCAAAAGGCATCAACTTAATAGTTTTCCACTAAGCAAATAAAAACAACAAGAACTACTTTTAATTAATAACTTGGGTTTAGAATACTCCGTCTGAACGTGTGTTACCTTATTGAATAGAAAATTCAAACACCAATCGGAATGATTCGTTACATTAAACATGTCAAATGGGTCAATTCTCTATATGAACAAGACCCCTTAGAGGAGAAAATTGTCCAAAAAGTCCTAAACCTATTGTACAGTGACCAATTCAGTCCTAAACCTTTTAAAAAAGCTGTCAATTTAGTCCTAAACCTATTGACTATTTATCAATTTAGTTCTAAACCTTTTAATAAATTGCTAATTTAGTCCTTCCGACTAATTTTGGCTGGAAATTACTGATGTGG
The DNA here is from genome assembly GCA_024733475.1 of Syzygium grande. Taxonomy (NCBI): domain Eukaryota; kingdom Viridiplantae; phylum Streptophyta; class Magnoliopsida; order Myrtales; family Myrtaceae; genus Syzygium; species Syzygium grande. The sequence continues at coordinate 20,053,884 of JAMXDD010000005.1, read as the reverse complement.
CGGTCTAGTCAGTGCCAGTCGTCCTACATGGCGATGACGTGGATAATTTTATATTTTAAAACAATCAAAATTTTATTTATTTTTTTATGTTTATTTTTATTCTTTTCTTTTTTTTTTTTTCCTTTCTTCTTTGTTGAGCCAGTGAGTCTTCGGCCATTGGGCAGAGCCAAGGACAACAACACAGCGGGCCAAAAGGGCAGGGTCTCACGGCCCTTGCCAAATCTCAATCCATTTCAATTCTCAGGCGGGATAAGGACCAATTGATTTCAGTTTATGGCGAGGGTGTCATGAGCCCTCTACTCAAAAGGCATCAACTTAATAGTTTTCCACTAAGCAATAAAAACAACAAGAACTACTTTTACAATTATGCTTGGGTTTAGAATACTCCCGATACGAACGTGTGTTGCCTTATTGAATAGAAATTCAAACACCAAGTCGGAATGATTTGGCAATTAAACATGTCAAATCCTCAATTCTCTGGGTGAACAAGACCCTTAGGGCATCCAAAGTCCTAAACCTATTGTCACGGTGATCAATTGGCCTAAACCTTTAAAAAGGCGTATTTAGTCCTAAACCTATTGACTTTTATCAATTTAGCCAAATTTTAATAAATTACTAATTTAGTCTTAACGAATTTTGGCAAATGTGCTCTAGTCAGCCCTGTATAAGCGATAGCGTGGATAATTTTGTTTTTTAAAACAATCAAAATTTTATTTATTTTTTTATATTTATTTTTATTCTTTTCTTTTTTTTTCCTATAGCGATAGGTCTTGCCTATGCCCACGGCCAACCAGGCCCTCCTGCGACACGGCGGCAGGTCTGCAGGGTTGTTGGCCTTGTCCTTGGCTAGCCACCTCTGCCGGCCCTCTGCTGACAAGCTCAATGAAGAAGAAGAAAGGAAAAGGAAAAGAAAAGAAAAGAATAAAAGTAAAATAATCAATTAAAAATTTGAATTTTTTTTAAAATATAAAAAATTATCCACGTCAGTGCTACGTAGGATGGCTAGCATTGAATGAACTGCCATGTCAGCGATTTCGAGCCGAAATTAGCCGGAAGGACTAAATTAGCAATTCATTATAAGGTTTATGACTAAATTAGCAAATAGTCAATATGTTTATGACTAAATTGGCACAATTGAAAAGTTTATAACTAAATTGACAATTTTTTAAAAGGTTTAGGACTGAATTGGCTGCCGTACAATTGGTTTAGGACTTTTTAGACAATTTTCCCCTTATAGATAAATTTCACTTTTCGGTAGCCTTTGTCTATGAAATTTTTGTGCTTCATATGGACATTACACCAATTTCAGTGATTACGTGGAAAAGTATAATCTGATTTATGAAACTTTTTTAGCTTTTCTAACTTTATTAAAATTAAGTTTAAGCACAAACTATCTAGGAAAGAAAAATATAAGAGATAAGTGTATTGGAAGTCCTAAAACTTGTCAAAAAGTGCAATCAAATCCTAAAACTTGTCAAATTAATCCAATCAAGTCCTGTCATTAATTTCACTTTTTCAAAATTTTAGAACTCAATTGCACTTTCATGATAAGTTTTATGACTTGATTGTACTTTTTGAAAGTTTTATGACTTAATTACACTTTTGTGACAAGTTTTATGACTTCTAGTGTGCTCATCCAAAATTATAATTATGGTAAACGGACGATAAGTAATAATTTTTAACTGAAATTTGAAGGAAGCCCCACTATGGGCTACATTTTCCTCAAACCACCCTTTTAATTGGTAAATTGTGAGTTGTGGACATTACCTCTATACAAAATTTAAAAAGTTGGGAAAATACTGTAAAAAACCCCAAACTATGTCACTTGTAATAAATTTATCGTAAACTTTTTTTGTGATATGAAAAACCCCAAACTATACCGCTTGTGACAAATTTGCCCTGAACTTTTTTTTGTAACACGAAAAACCCTAAACTATACCACTTGTGATATATTTACCCCAAAATACTTTGGCCCATGAACATTTTTTTCTTTTTCCTTTTTCTATTTTTTTCTATTTTTTTTCCTTCTCTCTTTCCTTCGTCGACCATGGCAAAGGGAAATCGTCGAGGGCTGCCTTCGCCAAATCCGACAAGGGTGACCCTTGCCCGATGTCGGATCGGCAAGGGCAACTTCGCCTGAATCAGGCGAGGGCGGGCAAGGGCAACCCTCGCCCGATGCCTGCAAGGGTCACCCTCCCGAGATCCGGCATCAGGCAAGGGTGACCCTCGCCGGATCGAGGGAGGGCAACTCTCACCAGCATTGGGTGAGGCCTGCTCACCGGCTTCCCTTCACCGTGGCGGTGGAAGGAAGAGAGAAGAAAAAAAAATAGAAAAAGCAAAAAGACAAAAATGTCCATGGGGCAAAGTATTATGGGGTAAATATGTCACAAGTGGCATAGTTTAGAATTTTTTGTCACAAAAAAAAAATTCAGGATAAATTTATCACAAGTGATATAATTTGAGATTTTTCGTATTACAAAAAAAAGTTCAGGGTAAATTTATCACAAGTAGCATAGCTTGGAGTTTTTGGTGGTATTTTCCTAAAATTAAAATATGAGTGATGTTCATGACTCGAATATTTAGGGGAAAAGTACTAAAAAAAGTTCTAAACCTATTACATTTGTGCCAATTCAGTTCTAAACGTTGTAATTGTGCCAATTTGATAATAAACCTTTTAATGACTTGCCAATATAGTCCATCCAACCAATTTTGATTGGAAATTATTGACATGGACGCCGGCTATTAGTACATAGCACAATCGACGTTAACAAGGACAATTTTTAATTTTTTTTTGTGTTGTTTTTTTTTTCCTTTCTTTTCTTTTTTTTCCTTTCTTTTTCTCCCAACCATGCACCAGTGAGGTCTTGTGATGTCCCAGAGCGTCACATACTAACCTGTTTCTTTAGTCTTTTCACTTATAGCATAAGCGGAAGATAATTCACAATCAAAGTAGACATTTTTCGTTCAATCAACACATACGCAAAGCAAATTTCACATCTTCATTCCATATATATATTTATGTATGTAGGTGATTTAGATAACATCATCATTAAACACTATAGCAATAGACTATATCTGAGAGATCAACAAGGCGTCCTTCTCCCTCAAGGCCATCAGAGTGACGCCTACAGTTGCCACCATCTCCCATCACCCATCCTCACGGTATTAGCGAAAAAGTGACAACCGTGTCACCAAAAGTAGTCCCACTATACAGTAACACCCATAGCCCTATCCCGCTACACCTCACCACTCCCTTCGTCATCGCTGCTACTAGCATCTGGATAAGGCAATGGTCCTACAAGTCGTCCCCCAACCTTCGCATAGATCGCGACAAAAATAATATGGAATATAGCTGGCCGGTGAACCTATGTCTACCTATAAGGTAGTAGTGTATTTCACAAATCCAACAAAAAAAAAAGGCGGGGTCGGTGAACTCTTCTGAAGAACCCTGGAAGTCTATGGGAGCTCCGTAACGAGTGATAGAGGAAGCAAGTATGGCTGTCATAGTTAAATATCTGGAAAATCAACAAAAGTGAGCAATGCCCAGCAAAATGAAATTCTTAATTGTTCGATTCTAGAACCTATCTAATCATGAGAGATAACAAAAGATACTAAGAAAAGTACAATACATGATTCAAATGCAGCATTCAATGACTACATATGCAATGCCAACATGCAACTTCATGATTCACACACTTTATCTCATCACTTGTCATGTCATTTAATCCACCCCCATCCCACAGTACAATTGGTTCATTGTCCGACCCATGTGGGTCACTTCCAGCTTCCAAGCCTAAAAATCATCAAAACTAGAAGCTACAGCTCACATGCATAAACTATCTCAGTAAGAAGTGAACAAAATTAACCCGCCATTCTAACACAAACTCACAGTTCATCAATCCAAGGACCGATAGTGTCTATAACTCAACATGCAAGCCTAAAATCACACCTATCTTCACGATTTTTGTAACATCCTTATCTTACCTTGGGGTTATTAATTTGACATTACAGGCTTGTCGTCGTACCGTTTCTTTCATCTGATTATTAAGCACATGTGGAAACGTGTATGAACAAATTCCTAAACATAATAACAGCTGGAAATCAGGGAAAGCATAATAGGCAAGACACATTATTGTCATTTACTTAAACATATTTTACAAGTCCTTTTTTCACGGGCCGTTCCATGTACAAATTATATCACAAGCGAAGGCCGAGATTAATCCTAACTCCTCTATGTCATCCTCCATCTTACGGACTTGAAAAGGAAAATAACGCGGGATGAGTCGGGGAGACTCAATGAGTAAATTCACTAATACTCATGTAGGATGATGCATTGCCGTTGTACTAATGCATACAAATATTTTTCACGCCATATGCCGATGGCAAATCAATAGCAAAGACTTTGAGCTTGCCCTTGTTATGTTCACATGAAAACTCACATTTATCAAGTTACATAAATTTGACTTATCAATAAACACACATACCGGCACACATATAAGATTCATTTATCATCATCTTGGCTCAACTAAGGCATCCCGACTCAATCGAAGAATCCAGTTTCATGCTAGGCATCCCGGCTCAACCGAGGCATCCCAGGGCTAGCTCACTCGAGTCATCCGGGCTCAACCAAGGCATTTTAGCTTAACTAGGGCATCTTGGCACTAGGTTACCGAGGCATCTAGGCTCAACCTAGGCATCCTAGCTCAATTAGAGCATCTCGGCTAGTTTACCGAGGCATCGCCGCCAATGTTATGTGATGACGGGTCTTTTCTTTTATTTAGTGATCACACATCGTGGGTCACACAAAGCCGGTTTATTATCTTGATTTCATTAGTCCATGCAATCAAGCCTAAAGGCGTGCCGTGCTTGTGTAATCATGATCTCTAGAATATTTGTCTAACATGTGGGTCACAGTTGAGGGCATGTGGTTCAGTCCACCATGCCGAGTGTTGGCTTAAAGCCAAACTTGGCCTAGATCTACACACTTCAATGTAAAACCGCACCAAGCTGAACTCATCCCGTGACACCACAACATGAGTACGAGACCATCTGACCCTTCGTTTCATGACTCGTACGTGCCTTAACTTATGATTATGAAGCAAAACAATAAACACTCAAGCAAACATCGAGCATCACAAAACGGTCACTTCTTGAGCCAAACTCATAACACAATGTCCTATCCTCTTATAAATCAACAAGCATGCATGAGAACATCAAGTATGGTAATAAGCGATGCGTGCAATATCAAGACAAATAACAACATGCAAGTCTCAACAAAGGCTCGGGTGAAAATTCAAGCCAACAACGGATCATAACTTCCTATCCCAAGATTAGGGAATCCACTTACATGCAGCGTTCCAACCACGTAACACACCATCCTATCCAAGTGTTAGGAATTCACTCATCCATAATCACAAGAAAACGTCTCGACGGTTGGCGGTGGTAAATGGTGATAGAGAGAAGTGTTTGGCATGAGGGTGAGAGATGAGAGAGAGGCAAGGAAGTACTATGTGGTAACTAAAGGGGGAAACTAAGCATATTTATAGGCAAGCCAACTTGTTCCCCAAGCTTAATAAGGAAGAAAAAACAAATGACATAATGAAATATCCCCTAAAGTCAAGTGCCATCATGACTATGATCTAGAAAATCTTGATCATTAATGACATTAATGGAGGAGAGCCAAAATGAAATAATGAAACAATTTAGCAAATCTTAACAATTAATAGCTCTTTCTCTCTCTTTCCCTCCTTCTCTCTCGGCTCCCTCTCGGTTTCCCCTTTCTTGGCCGACTTCCTCATTTGTTTTTAGCTCATTATTGGTGACAATGAGTCACCATGCTCCAATAATGAGGGTGGACACTTCAACTATTGAGCAATTATAGAGGGGGACACCTAAACATGACTCAATAATGGTGGCTTCAACAAGAAGACTTGGCCCTCGACTTGGCCAATTTCGTTTTTATATCCCCCTCTTCGTGTGACCTCCAATAAAATCTTAGCATAGCTCATTTGAAATCTTAGAATGAGCACATTAAATCACCAGAAGACATCAAGTCGAGATTCCAACGTTCTCATTTAGAAAATGATGAATCTTTGAAATCTGACAAAACGGGCAGTTTTTTCACTGTTCTAGAAATCGGGCTTAAAACATAATAAATGAACTTCGAAAATTCCCAAATTTGAATATGTCATAAAAAAGATCTTAACAAACATTTTCTATTGAGAACATAAAATCTGAATCTTTCTATAAATACAGCTTTTAGTAGATCAAACACAGACTAAAATCGATTTGCCGAAACAGAATCTTTGCTTTTAAAAGTAAGCTCTTTTCAGAATCTAAATCATCTCCAAAAATTCCCAAATTTATATATGTTATAGAGAAAGAAGTTCTCAACAAATTTTGTGAAGGAAATTTATTCAAAATCGGCCTAGAAAAGTTTGTAGAAAATCAAGTAAGTGTGAACATCACAGAAATACCCATTTTGGTAGTTTTACACGGTCCAAAATTAGGCTATCGTACTACTCATATCAAGTCCAAAAATTCTGAAATTAAAGTATGTAAAACTTCAAGATATTTGGACAAACTTTTAAGAAAAAAATGTTTGGAAATTCGGATTACAAAAGTCTCCACAAAAATAACAAAACAAAAGGGGTACGGAGGATCCAAATCTGGGTTTTTCAAAATAAGAGTAGAATTGGCTCCGATTGGAAAACTATCAAACTTAAACTATAATCATTTCTTAGGAATTGAAATTGAGGATGTTACACTTTCATCCTCAATCAACAAGTCAACCGAGCACTACACCTTTACAAGCCCCAAAATCGAAATCAATAAGAGGGTTAGAGAGCCTAGAAACTAGAAACTTCACTTGCCTTTAAGTCTTGATTCAACAAAAACTGGACTGAATTCCCTCTTAATTTGCGCTGGTTTGATGTTCTTCAAGGAAATTGAGAGTGTCTCTTGATTCACTTTAGTCTATCTTGCATGTATTCTCATTGGTGGGTGGGGTGGCTTTGCCACGTGTCAAAGCAAGATAGACACTTGTCCATGCAATAGTGAAAAGTGGGCTGTTCGATGAAGAGAGAGAGAGACCACCAAGTGTCTAGCCCATATGGCAATTTATTCTAGTTGGGCCCATTTTTATGTAAATTGGATTCTAAGCATCGAACATTAGACTCGCACGTTGTCTAATGAGCTCTTATAAATTTTCGGTCATGACATATATTAAGGGTCATTGTTCTACAATTCAATTGCCATCTCCAAATTCAATTTCCTTAGCTCACTAATTCGGATACGCCAATTTCAGGATGTCATAACTCTTTTTCCGTAAGAAATTTCATCCTCGAAATTTAAGACCTTACCTCTTTATTCGAAAAAGATGTGGATAGCGACACTTCATGACTTCCTCGCTTTCTCATGTCACTTCCTCCAAGTCATGACATTGCGATAAAACTTTGATGAAAGGAAATGACCTTATTCCTAAGAATCTATTCCCTTCGATCTAATACTTGCACTGGTTTCTCTACGTATTTGATCTTTTCTTCCACCTCAATCGTCTCAAAATCCATTACGTGGGTAGGATTAGGTTGATATTTTCTCAACATCAACACGTGAAAACGTCAACAAGAGTGAGCAATGCCTAGCAAAATGAGATTCTTAACTTATAGACTACTCGATCCGCATATTGTTTGATTCTAGGACCTATCTAATCATGAGAGATAACAAAAGATACTAAGAAAAGTACAATACATGATTCAAATGCAGCATTCAATGACTACATATGCAATGCCAACATGCAACTTCATGATTCACACACTTTATCTCATCACTTATCATGTCATTTGGTCCACCCCCATCCCACAGTACAATTGGTTCATTGCTCGACCCATGTGGGTCACTTCCAGCTTCCCAAGCCCAAAAATCATCAAAACTAGAAGCTACAGCTCACATGCATGAACTATCTCAGTAAGAAGTGAACAAAATTAACCCACCATGCTAACACAAACTCACGGTTCATCAATCCAAGGACCGATCGTGTCTATAACTCAACATGCAAGCCTAAAATCACACCTATCTTCACGGTTTTTGTAACATATCTTACCTTGGGGTGATTAATTTGACATTACAGGCTTGTCGTCGTACCGTTTCTTTCATCTGATTATTAAGCACATGTGGAAATGTGTATAAATAAATTCCTAAACATAATAACAGCTGGAAATCAGGGAAAACATAATAGGCAAGACACATTATTGTCATTTACTTAAACATATTTTACAAGTCCTTTTTTCACGGGCCGTTCCATGTACAAATCATATCACAAGCGAATGCTGAGATTAATCCTAACTCCTCTATGTCATCCTCCATCTTACGGACTTGAAAAGGAAAATAATGCGGGATGAGTCGGGGCGACTCAATGAGTAAATTCACTAATACTCATGCAGGATGATGCATTGCCGTTGTACTAATGCATACAAATATTTTCCACGCCATATGCCGATGGCAAATCAATAGCAAAGACTTTGAGCTTGCCCTTGTTATGTTCACATGAAAACTCACCTTTATCAAGTTACATAAATTTGACTTATCAATACACACACATACCGGCACACATATAAGATTCATTTATTGTCATCTTGGCTCAACTAGGGCATCCCGACTCAATCAAAGAATTCAGTTTCATGCTAGGCATCCCGGCTCAACCGAGGCATCCCAGGGCTAGCTCACCCGAGTCATCCGGGCTCAACCAAGGCATCTTAGCTTAACTAGGGTATCTTGGCACTAGTTTACCGAGGCATCTGGGCTCAACCTAGGCATCCTAGCTCAACTAGAGCATCTCGGCGCTAGTTTACCGAGGCATCGCCGCCAATGTTATGTGACGACGGTCTTTTTCTTTTATTTAGTGATCACACATCGTGGGTCACACAAGCCGGTTTATTATCTTGATTTCATTAGTCCATGCAATCAAGCCTAAAGGCGTGCCGTGCTTGTGTAATCATGATCTCTAGAATATTCATCTAACATGTGGGTCGCAGTTGAGGGCACGTGGTTCAGTCCACCATGTCGAGTGTTGGCTTAAAGCCAAACTTGGCCTAGATCTACACACTTCAATGTAAAACCGCTCCAAGCTGAACTCATCCCGTGACACCACAACATGAGTACGAGACCATACGACCCTTCGTTTCATGACTCGTACATGCCTTAACTTATGATTATGAAGCAAAACAATAAACACACAAGCAAACATCGAGCATCACAAAAACGGTCACTTCTTGAGCCAAACTCATAACACAACGTCCTATCCTCTTATAAATCAACAAGCATGCATGAGAACATCAAGTATGGTAATAAGCGATGCGTGCAATATCAAGACAAATAACAACATGCAAGTCTCAACAAAGGCTCGGGTGAAAATTCAAGCCAACAACGCATCATAACTTCCTATCCCAAGATTAGGGAATCCACTTACATGCCGCGTTCCAACCACGTAACACACCATCCTATCCAAGTGTTAGGGAATTCACTCATCCATAATCACAAGAAAACGTCTACGACGGTTGGCGGTGGTAAATGGTGATAGAGAGAAGTGTTTGGCATGAGGGTGAGAGATGAGAGAGAGGCAAGGAAGTAGTGTGTGTTAACTAAAAGGGGAAACTAAGCATATTTATAGGCAAGCCAACTTGTTCCCCAATCTTAATAAGGAAGAAAAAACAAATGACATAATGAAATATCCCCTAAAGTCAAGTGCCATCATGACTATGATCTAGAAAATCTTGATCATTAATGACATTAATGGAGGAGAGCCAAAATGAAATAATGAAACAATCTAGCAAATCTTAACAATTAATAGCTCTTTCTCTCTCTTTCCTCCTTCTCTCTCGGCTCCCTCTCGGTTTCCCCTTTCTTGGCCGACTTCCTCATTTGTTTTTAGCTCATTATTGGTGACAATGAGTCACCATGCTCCAATAATGAGGGTGGACACTTCAACTATTGAGCAATTATGGAGGGGGACACCTAAACATGACTCAATAATGGTGGCTTCAACAAGAAGACTTGGCCCTCGACTTGGCCAATTTCGTTTTCATATCCCACCTCTTCGTGTGACCTCCAATAAAATCTTAGCATAGCTCATTTGAAATCTTAGAATGAGCACATTAAATTACCAGAAGACATCAAGTCGAGATTCCAACGTTCTCATTTAGAAAATGATGAATATTTGAAATATGACAAAACGGGCTGTTTTTTTCACTGTTCTAGAAATCGGGCTTAAAACATAATAAATGAACTTCGAAAATTCCCAAATTTGAATATGTCATAAAAAAGATCTTAACAAACATTTTCTATTGAGAACATAAAATCTGAATCTTTCTATAGCTTTTAGTGGATCAAACACAGACTAAAATCGATTTGCCGAAACAGAATCTTTACTTTTAAAAGTAAGCTCTTTTCAGAATCTAAATCATCTCCAAAAATTCCCAAATTTATATATGTTATAGAGAAAGAAGTTCTCAACAAATTTTGTGAAGGAAATTTATTCAAAATCGGCCTAGAAAAGTTTGTAGAAAATCAAGTAAGTGTGAACATCACAGAAATACCCATTTTGGTAGTTTTACACGGTCCAAAATTAGGCTATCGTACTACTCATATCAAGTCCAAAAATTCTGAAATTAAAGTATGTAAAACTTCAAGATATTTGGACAAACTTTTAAGAAAGAAATGTTTGAAAATTCGGATTACAAAAGTTTCCACAAAAATAACAAAACAAAAGGGGTACGGAGGATCTGAATCTGGGTTTTTCAGAATAAGAGTAGAATTGGCTCCGATTGGAAAACTATCAAACTTAAACTATAATCATTTCTTAGGAATTGAAATTGAGGATGTTACAGTTTCATCCTCAATCAACAAGTCAACCGAGCACTACACCTCTACAAGCCCCAAAATCAAAATCAATAAGAGGGTTAGAGAGCCTAGAAACTAGAAACTTCACTTGCCTTTAGTCTTGATTCAACAAAAACTGGACTGAATTCCCTCTTGATTTGCGCCGGCTTGATGTTCTTCAAGGAAATTGAGAGTGTCTCTTGATTCACTTTAGTCTATCTTGCATGTATTCTCATTGGTGGGTGGGGTGGCTTTGCCACGTGTCAAAGCAAGATAGACACTTGTCCATGCAATAGTGAAAAGTGGGCTGTTCGATGAAGAGAGAGAAGACCACCAAGTGTCTGGCCCATATGGCAATTTGTTCTAGTTGGGCCCATTTTTATGTAAATTGGATTCTAAGCATCGAACATTAGAATCGCAAGTTGTCTAATGAGCTCTTATAAATTTTCGGTCATGACATATATTAAGGGTCATTGTTCTACAATTCAATTGCCATCTCCAAATTCAATTTCCTTAGCTCACTAATTCGGATACGCGAATTTCAGGATGTCATAACTCTTTTTCCGTAAGAAATTTCATCCTCGAAATTTAAGACCTTACCTCTTTATTCGAAAAGATGTGGATAGCGACGCTTCATGACTTCCTCGCTTTCTCATGTCGCTTCCTCCAAGTCATGACATTGCGATAAAACTTTGATGAGAGGAATGACCTTATTCCTAAGAATCTATTCCCTTCGATCTAATACTTGCACTGGTTTCTCTACGTATTTGATCTTTTCTTCCACCTCAATCGTCTCAAAATCCATTACGTGGGTAGGATTAGGTTGATATTTTCTCAACATCAACACGTGAAAGACGTCAACAAGAGTGAGCAATGCCTAGCAAAATGAGATTCTTAACTTATAGACTACTCAATTCGCCTCTTGTTTGATTCTAGAACCTATCTAATCATGAGAGATAACAAAAAACACTATGACAAGTACAATACATGATTCGAATGCAACATTCAATGACTATATATGCAATGCCAACATACAACTTCATGATTCACACACCTTATCTTGTCATGTCATTTGGCTCACCCCCATCTCATAGTTCGCTGTCCAGCCCGTGCGGGTCACTTCCGGTTTGCATGTCGGACTTCCGTGGTTTGCTAGCCATAGGCATGTCACTTCAAGGCATCCCAGACATAAAGCATAAGGGCATCTTGACTCCTAGACATACAACTGGAGCATCCTAGACATATAGCACAGGGGCATCTTGACTCCTTCAAGGCATCATCGGTTCGCAGTCCAATGGCCACTCATAACGTCATTTCTTTCACACACATTTCAGGCATATCTTGCATATGCAATAACATGACAATCATACGCCACATGATTCATTTCATTCAACATGTATTTTACACGAGATGATATGATGACACAGACTACTTCAATTCAGCATATACAGTAACTTATAACTTGCTAACTACTCGAGTATAATGTACTGCGGTAATTCAAGGTTACTAATCTCACAAAGTTGGCCATAGTTCAGCAAGCATTTGATATCAGATTAAAGCAAATCAAGCATCATTGGAAAGATTGAAGGCTAGTTTTTCCCATCAGAAGACAAGAAGTTGAATTTCAATCATCTTAAATCAGTAATTCATGGATTTCAATTAGCCTGTAAAAACATAACATTTTTGGACAACGATTGAAATCAAGGCCATTGCCTTAGTAAATTAATTTGAAAATTCATGAAGAACACTAAGGGCCTGTTTGATTCAACTTTGAAAATGCTACTTGGGAAAATGCAAATACATTTGGGTGAAAGCCCATTGGAGAAAGGCAAATGGTGTTTGGTAAAAATATTTTGTAAAGCTACTTTGGCCAAAATATAGTGTTTGATGAATTTTTTTACAAATAGACTTTGAGAATTATCTTATTTATTAAAATAAAACTTACCCATCGAGCCGAGCCGAGCCCGGCGGTCAAGCGACCCCAGCTGAGCCAGATCCGCACTCACGGGCGGGGCTGCCCGAGGCCAGCGACACTGGGGTCGTGACGACCCAGCGACGGCCACACTGGGGTCGCCGACCAAGCAACGCCACTTGAGGTTGCGTGACTCAGCGATGGCTGGCTAGTGGTGCGACCCAGTGACGGCCACTGGGTCACATACCCTTGGGTGGCCGTGGTGACTCCTAACAGGGTCGCCAGCTCAGCGACCGTGGCGGGCGACGGATCCGGCTCGCTGGGTCGCTCGCCCGACCAGTGACCTCGCCGGCTAATTTCACCACGCCGCTCGTCGCCTACCCGAAGAAGATGAACAGCTTGCAACCCTAAAAAAAAAAAAGTGAACAGTAGCATTCGTGGAATGCTAGCATTTGGCCAATGCTAGGCCAATGCTAGGCCAAATGCTAAACCAAACACTCCAGCATTTCGGGAAGGGGCTTTCGAGGCCCAAAGCCCCTTCCCAAAGCTGAACCAAACAAGCCCTAAGCCTAAATCAATTTGAACAAATTGCAGTACTTCCCTCAATTTGAAGCAAACTAGAATCACCGGAAAAGGGATCATGATGTCCAAGAAATAGTCATTCCACAGACCAAACTTACTCAAAATATTTTGAAATTTTTATATGTTCTAGGCACGGGTGTTATTTATATATTTATGAGGGAAGTGTATCCAAATCCAAATTTGAAAAATTCATAGACAATCAGGAGTATGCAAAAGTAGTAGCCTGTATTACAGTGCACATCCAAAAATTGGTAAAAGTCCCAAGCCATTGTGCATATCATTTCAACTCAGAAAATTCTGAAATTAAGATATGTTGTAGTTCAAGATGTTTTGCACAACTCTTATGAAGGGAGTTTCGTGAGACTCAAGAGCCACATAAAAATAACAAACAGAAAGGGTCCTACAGTTTTGAGTTTGGAAAACATTACAAAGGCTCATGAATCAACCCAATCTTGAACAATCTGAGAATTCTAGTTCAAAAATCATCAAAACCAGAAGCTACAACTCACATGTATGAGCTATCTCAGCAAGAAGTCAACAAAATTAACCCACCATGCTACCACATACTCACGGTTCATTAATCCAAGGACCGATCATGTCTATAACTCAACATGCAAGCCTAAAACCGCACCTATCTTAACAGTTTCATCATCAATCAACAAGCCAGCCGAGCACTACACCTCTACAAGCCCCAAAACCAAAATCAACAAGAGGATCAAAGAGCCTAGAAACTAGAAACTTCACTTGCCTTTTGTCTTGATTCAACAAAAACCGGACTGAATTCCCTCTTGATTTGCGCCGGCTTGATGTTCTTCAAGGAAATTGAGAGCAAACCCCAAGTGTGGGAGTAATAGGGAAGCTGGTTCTGGTCGAGAATGAGGAGGAAGGGAGAGAGAGTGTATTTTGACTCACTTTAGTCTATATTGCATATATTCTCATTAGTGGGTGGGGCGGCTATGCCACGTGTCAAAGCAAGATGGACACTTGTCCATGCAATGGTGACAAGTGGGCTGTTCGGCGAAGAGAGAGAGAAGACCACCAAGTGTCTGGTCCATGTGGCTATTTGTTCTAGTTGGGCCCCTTTTTATGTAAATTGGATTCTAAGGATCAAACATTATAACCACAAGTCGTCCAATGGGCTCTTATAAAGTTTCGGTCATGACATATATGAAGGGTCATTGTTCCACAATTCAATTGCCATCTCCAAATTCAATTTCCTTAGCTCACTAATTCGGATACGTGAATTTCAAGATATCACAGCTTTTCGCCCCTTAAGAAATTTCATCTTCGAAATTTAAGACCTTACCCGTTTATTCGAAAAGATGTGGATAGAGACGCTTCATGACTTTCTCACTTTTCCACGTTGCTTCCTCCAAGTCTTGATGCTGCGATAAAACTTTGACGAGAGGAATGACCTTATTCCTGAGAATCTGTTCCCTTCGATCCAATACTTGCACTGGTTTCTCTACGTATTTAATCTTTTTGTCCACCTCAATCGTCTCAAAATCCAATATGTGGGTAAGATCATGTTGATATTTTCTCAACATTGACACATGAAAGATGCCGTGAATGTTGGATAACTTTGGTGACAAAGCTATTCGATACGCCAATTCTCCTATCTTTTCGAGAATTTCAAATGATCAAATAAACCTCGGGCTCCATTTTCCTTTCTTTCTAAATCATGATATGCCTTTCATTGGCGATACCTTTAAGAAAATGTGATGTCCCACGTTAAACTCCAAAGGTCTTCATTGTTTATCAGCTTAACTTTTATATCGACTTTGGGCATTTCTAGTCGATCTTGAATTATTTTCATTGCGTCCAATGTGATTTTTACCATTTCAGGTCTTGTTAAACTTCGCTCTCCTACTTGATTCCAACAGATAGGAGTTTTATAGGCTCTTCCATATAATTCTTCAAATGGAGCCATACTAATGCTTTGCTGAAAGCTGTTGTTATATGCAAACTCTGCCAAATGTAATTTCTCATCCTAGTTGTGCTTAAAGTCAGTAATACATGCCCGCAACATGTCCTCTAATACTTGGATAACTCTTTGTGATTATCCATCCGTTTGCGGATGAAAAGTAGCACCGTATACTGTAGTTTAGTCATTAAGGCAATTTGCAAACTCTGCCAAAAATTTGCAATAAACCTTGAGTCTCGATTTGATGTGATAGTCATTAGTACTCCGTGCAATTGTATGATTTGCTTAACATACAATTCTACATATTTCTGCAATGAATAGTCTACTCGCACAGCCAAAAAATGGGCAGATTTAGTTAATCGATCCATTGTCACCGAGATAGAATAGTGACCACTTGATGTTCTTGGCAATCCTTGTCGTTATATGTTCCCATTTCCAATTAGCAATTTCTAAAGGTGTTAACAACCCCGGTGGCTTACAATGTGTTGCTTTCACTTGTTGACACGTTTAATATTTTGAGACGTGTTTACCAATAATGTTGGCGAAGGTTACGATACATTTTCGTATTCCCTGGATGGATACTATACTTACTGCAATGCGCTTCTGACAAAATCTCTTTCTTTAACTCTTCGTCATTGGGTACACAAAGGCGTCCACAAAACCTTACCATTCCGTCATCCAATACTTGGAAATCTGGTTTCTTTCCCTCTAATGTCTTTCCGCGAATCTTCGCAATTTCAGGATCCGACTATTGTAGTGCCTTGATCCTTTGTATAATTTCTGGTTGAATCGTAAGGTTGGCCATCACACTTGCAAGATTATTTAAATCGAGTCTAAACTTGGAATTCAAAATCTCTCTAAGGAAATTCCACTTCTTAACCATCATACTCGCCACTACCATTGTCGATTTCCGACTAAGAGCATCTGCCATTTTATTTGCCTTCCTTGGATGATACAGAATCTCACAATCGTAATTCTTCAATAATTCCATCCACTATTTTTGTCTCATGTTCAACTCCTTTTGAGAGAACATATACTTCAAATCTTATGGTCTGTATAAATTTCAAACTTCTCTCCATATAGATAATGTCTCCATATTTTCAGTGCAAAGACAATTGCTGCAAGGTCTAGATCATGCATCAAAAGGTTAAAGATTGAATTGATGCAATCGAAATATTTAGAATTGAATTGGCACTAGTGTAATAAGTTTAAAACTTTTTTGATACTTTTCTTAATATATAATAGTTAGGCTAGTTAGGCTGTTGGTGATGATTAGGTTTTGATAGCCTATTTTTGAGGTCTCAATGACCAAAATTTTGAGTGAGGTTTTGATGACTTAAATACGGGAAGTTCATGTTTCTTAAGTTCTTTAATTTTTGGGAACTTCTCAAGGCCCCAATTCCCACTCTGTATCTTTTTCTTCTCTAGAAAGAGAAGAAATACCATTTAGGTGTTTTGCATCCATGTGATCCCAAAATCCAAACGAGAGCCGAGATAAAGCATTTTGAGGTATTGCTTACGATCGATACTCAATGAATATAGAAGCATCCTATTTATAATGAGGATGGGAGGAGTTTTTGATTATTGTATTGCTCTGGATTGGTCAATTTAATATCCGTAACTGGAATTAACAAACATTTGCTTCTATTTAGACAAATATTTCCGACCCATCTTGAATTTGATATGGATAAATGGCAATTGACCGATATCTTAGTTCAAGTTTAATTGTCCTGCTCACGAATATATATCCTAATTTGATTGGACAATTACACTAGCAGAAAATAATTGTTGAGCACTGAAAATATGTGGACTTTCACAATTAGCTCAAAGTTTTTTTCTTTATTTGCCAATACATTTAAAAAAACATTCAAGATAAGAGAATAACATAATTAGCTCAATATTTTTGTTGTCTACAATTACATCTAAGAAATTACATTCAAAAGAAAGCCATATTAGTAAAGAGTATAATTTAGAATACTTTTTCTTATTTATCTTTTTTAAGTTTGAACTTAATAAGTGATAAAATATTAATATATTTATCTTTATCCATATTTTAGCATTTGGAAGATATAAAATATAAAAAATAGGAGATGATATATATAAATTTTTTTTTTTTTTTGGACAAAGATATATATAAAATGACAAATGACAAATTGTTAAACTAAAAATGTGTCTCGCGACTAAACTATGCCACGTGGCAATCACAAGACAAAGTGAATGTGGTGATCATAGAAGCGAACACTCTTTCGGCCCTGATTTTACCTATATATAATAAATAATTTAGGTAATAAAATAAATTGCTTAATTTTTCATATGTCGACATTTTGCATATGTAGAATGAGTGCACATTTGCTAGTGTTAAGAAAGAGAATAGGGGTTAAACCCTTGAATGTAAGAACTATCATCTCATTTCATATTGAATGAAGGGATAATTAATGTAACATTTGTTTTATTTGAAGTTTATTGTGACATTCATGGGTTGACGGTGATGATATTAATCGTTTTTCATTTTATGCTATTTGATTTTGATGAATGTCATCAATTCCAATGTTTCATCACGTGTAATAATTTTTCGGACCAAGTTCCCCCTTGAGCGAAGCATAAGACTTAAAAATTGGAAGTGGGTGATCAATATATGAAACACTCGATTCATATTAGAGCAATCAATGATATTGTTCATTCCCGAGCTTGTGATCAAAGTAGGAGCACTAAAATTTGGGATCGGTCTGCTATCGAGACCATTTGCTTGTGAGGCTCATTTGAGAAAACGACCTCTCCGTAAGCCCTCAGTTGAAATTTTCTCTGTTGGATTAAATGGTTTAAACTAATAAAATCACTAAATAGTATCTCAGCCCACTTATGCTTTGAAGCATGGGAAAGAAAGGATTATGAGAGAAGGGTCTATAGCTGAAACTACAAAATCCCAATGCAAATTTGTCAAATGTTTTACTTTATGATTATCCTGGATTTGCATAGTGCAGGTCCAGTTGAAAACCTGAGCAAGAAAGATGAGAAACTGTCATATTAGAGGGATATTTTAAGCGGTTGACGAGCCATTTACAAGCATCATCTAAAAGATCATAACCTTCGTGAATTTGCTCTGCAATTGGGCGGGGTTTCGCTTCGAGGACTTCCTATTTTTGTGTATCAGAAAACAGAAATGTCGCAAATGATCTGAAGCTCTCAGTCGTGAATCCCAAGAAACAAAAAGCTGACCTTATAACCGGAAATGTGTAATTTCTTTTATTACGAGGATTAACATCACGAAAAATCTTAAATTGGTACACATATAATAAATTTATCCTAAACTAATTTTTTTACCACAAAAATCACAAATTGATACATTTCTGACAAATTTACCCTTCGCTAATTTCCATTAAATTGGATTAATACAACAAAAAATCACAAATTGATATACCTGTGACCAACAGAGGGTAAAATATAAAATTGGTACATTCGTTAACTATCGCGTGTCATTTAACAAAATAATTTGATAGTAAAATTTAACGAAAACAAACTGAGGATAAAATTATCACAAGTGTACTAGTTTGGAATTTTTGATGGTGAAAAAAATACTTTTTGGTAAATTTATCATAAGTGTACCAATTTAGGGCTTTTTGTGATATTAACCCTTTATTATACAGTAGTGCACCTAACAAATGACATTCATCTAGCATTCAATTATTGGTTATTGTCCCAAGTTTGACCCCAATTTTAGGATCCGTTTGTTTTGCGAAAAATGAATGATTTGAAATTTTTTTTTTCTAAAAACGATCATTTGTATTGCTTAAAAAATGAACGAATGAAAAATATTTTCGTCATTCACGAAGATGTTTATGTCGTTAATGAAATTATCTTCTATCGACTAATTATTTTATGTCCTTCCATTAATTCAAGTTCAGGGACTACATTGAACATTTTCATATAGTTCAGGGACTAAATTGAACATATATCAAAAGTCCAGGGACCACATTGAACAAATTAAAACTTCAGGGATTACATTAAACAAATTAAAAGTTCATAGATCAAATTGCACATTAGGCTAAAGTTCATGGATTATTTGTGTCATTATCCCTTAATACCACAAGAAACTCCAAACTTGTATACTTGTGACAAATTTACCCCAACTACTTTTTTGACCACTAAAAATCCAAAACTTGTACACCTGTAACAAATTTACCCCATACTAATTTTTGACCATCAAAAATCATAAACTAGTGTACTTGTGACAAATTTACCCTCCATTATATTGGATTAATACCACAAAAAATCATAACTTGATAAAGCTGTGACAAACAGAGAGGTAAAACTCCAAACTGATACCCATCAACTATTACGTGTCATTAAACTCAGTAATTGGACGGTAAAATTTAACGGAAATTAACAGAGGATAAATTTATCACGGGTGTATTGATTTGAGGTTTTTTGTAGTCAAAAAATTAATTTGGGATAAAATTGTCATATGTATATCAAGTTGGGGTTTTTGATGGTTTTAACCTTTTTTATAAACATGTTGGGTCGAAATTCAAAGCACCCGATCACACCAGGAGCAAGCAAATGGAAGCCGAGTCGTAGTCCTTCGATTTGCAATGGACTGTGAGAGTCTACCCTTCAGGCAAATCGTTAGTGATTACAAATGTGAACTTTAGAATGCTTAAACACGCTATCGGGTTTGGCAGCTTCACACACAACGCAAAGCAATATGAGGGAAGAGATCGACACCAAAATGAGCCTTATTGGTTTACCCATCTTTTAAGGCCTATCTATGTTTGAGCGAACTGTAACAAAAGACTTGGCAATCTAATCTGTTTAAAGTAGGAATATGATGCTTGTTTGTAAAATGAAAGAGCTTAATAAAAATTTACTTGGGTGGGGCTCTCTGGACTCCATATACGACTAAACCATCCATTTCTTATTAGGCAAACAAAATCTGCCTTAGTGGTTTCTATACTTACACAGTTCCCTTTTAACTTAGTTAATTTCTTTTATGATCTGTAGTCAAATTTGAACTTACTGCTATTTAGAAATAAAAACCAGTCTCTTGTTTATCATTGCTCTTATAACAACTTGTATATTTTTTCACTTTGTAAATTTCACTAGACTAGAAAAAATCAAGACTCCTTATTTATTATATCAAACAATTTGAGTTTTTTCCTTACTATTGGTAAGACACTTATACACGGTGCATGTAAGTCGTTATAGAAGTATCAAGAAACACACTAAAAAATCGATGTGAAAAAGTTATCCACATTGAGGCATAATAATATTTTTTTCATGTACAGTCCATGAATGATATTAAACTTTCACTAGCATTTAAGATAAATCTCATTTAATGCAAAGTTTTGATTTAATTACATGTCATCATTTAAACTTTCATTTACAGGAATGTAACTATGATTTTAATTTGGAAAATCTTTGAAGAGTATTTTTTTTTCGATTGTCCCATTATATGTATAGATATATGTAAGACAATTGATAAGAAAATGTTTGAATGTATACACAACATAAATAAAAGTTTATAAATATTAAATATTTTAAAATATTTTTTATGTTAAAATTTATCTATATTCTACTTGACAGTTAATTCACAAATTTTCTCAACAACGTAAAAAGAATTAGCCTTTTTTGAGCTTTCTCTTTGCAACAAAGCTAATTTCTCCAAAAGTAAAATCTAAAAATGAAAAAAAAAAACTTAGTGCCTTTAATGGAAAAAAATGACCAAAAGTCCTAAACCTAATGTGCAATTGCCAATTCAATCCAAACTTTTTTTCCAATTTAGCCAATTTGGTACTAAAGATTTTGACAATTTTTCAATGTAGTCCATCTAGCCAATTTTGGCTGAAATTGTTGATATGGAGACAATTTTTGCAACTTTAAATTTTTTAATATTCCTTTCTTTTCTTTCTTGTTTTCTTTTTGCCATGTTTTTCCTATTCATCTTATGGGCCTCGATAATGGCCGGTGAGGATGTTGCGGCTATCGCCTATGGCCCGATGAGGGCCGTTACGCATGCACCTCTCTGCATGCCCTTGGTGCTACTGTCATTTCTCATCAATTCTTAGATCTTTAGCAACATTTCGGACCATTAGCTCACAAATCCCACCCTTGATTTTAGGATTAATTCCAAAAAAAACACCACCTTTAAGTCGAGTGACAATTCTGACCCAAACTTTTTTTTGTTCCATAAAAAAGCACCAACTTTAGGTTAGGGACAATTCTAACCCGAACTTTTTTGTGTTTTGTAAAATAGCACTAGTTTTCATTTAAATCCCAAATTTGGCCTCCCATTGACTTTCTATATGAAGTTACCATTGTTTGAGAAAAAAAGTTATGGTGGTGAGCCTAGTGAATCTCTTTCATGGCATATACCAACGGGCAGTGGTCTACAGCTTCAAATTATGACAAAACGACGAAGTTTGGCAAAAAAGATTCAATCTAGAGATATTTTTGACTTGCCAGTGAAGTGAAGGAAACGAACAATTTCACCGTTATTTTTCAAGCTGTGATTAAGATAATAAGATAATGAATAATGCTTTAAATCCAGTTAGCAAGTTATGTGGATTTATTCCTAAGGTGGAATAGTCAAGTTGGAAAATCGATGGTTTTAAGTCAATACGGACCAGATTTGGGATTTAAGTGAAAGTTTGTGCTTTTTTACGAGACAAAAAAGTTCGAGCCAGAATTGTCCCTCAACCTAAAGTTGGTGCTTTTTTACGAGACAAAAAAAAGTTTGGGCCATAATTGTCCCTCGACCTAAAGTTGATGTTTTTTTATGGAACAAAAAAAAGTTTGGGCCAAAATTATCTCTCGACCTAAAGTTAGTGCTTTTTTATGGAACAAATTTTTGACCATGTTAGTTTGTGCTCAGTTCCTTTACGAGAGGTTTTGGGTTCAAACTCGCCCATCGATGATTTAAGTGAGGGGTCATGGCGGTGGGATGCTGCGCTAGCCCCCTTGAGGACTAGTTGGGCATTCTTTTGGTTTGAGCCCCTAGCTCACAAAATTTCAAATTTTTTTGGAAATCTTCGGGACGTTGTCTGGACACATCGGTTATAAAAAAAAAAGTTTGGGCCAAAATTGTCTTTCAACCTAAAGTTGGTGCTTTTTTTTTTTAATTAACCCCTTCATTTTATTTGCAATTTCTACACGCAGATCTTGATCTACCTCGACTCTTTCCAACAGTAAGTTACTCATCTTCAATCCCTCTTTCCATGTAAGCCTAGGTTTTCCTCATATTTCGAAAATCCGCAAGTTAAATTAGTGTAATGTCCATCCTCTCTTGAGCTGGTCTTGGAAGGGGTTTTTAAAGCGAAACCTGGCTGATATTCGTGGATTGGAGCCATTTGCTATGGGGGGAGGCCTCAATAAAGTTGTCGAAGCACTAGCGGTGACAGTGTGTCGTCCAGCTATTGATACTTGATTTTTAGTTCATTTTTTTTCATATTTTCAAAAATCTGAAAATTAGGACTAGGAATCTTGGCCAAGCCTAGAAACCTATTTATAAACCAAAAAATAATTTTTTAGCATTTTCCTGCATTTTTCCTTAATTTCTTTTAGTCAAAATAAGTGATAAAATCAAGAAAAATAGCAAATGAAATCAGAAAATTCCATAAAAATAGTCATTAGTCTTATTTTAAATCCAATTTCATGAATACATCATCAATTTTGAAAAATTTTGATTGGGTATGTGTTTTTCCCAAAATTGGGCAAAATCAAACCCGAATTCAACCAAAAATGCAATTTAATCTTTTCTAGTCATTTTTAAGTCATAGTGTTTTCACAACAAATGATTCTGGGATCTTGAATTACATAATGGTTGTCCAATTGCACAATTTATCAAAGAAATCAGAAAACCCCAAAATTCAATTGAAAATTAAGAATTTTGAACCCAAATTGGGAATCGTGCCCAATATGAAATTGTCAAATCATGAGACTATCATTTCTAGGGTTAATCAGATGTGGGTAATTCAATCTTGGCATCAATTTTGCCTAATCGGGTCATTAGGACATCAAATTGAACAAAATCCTATTAACCCGAATGCAAAAATGTGAAAATCTTGGACATGATTATCACAAAATTGGGGAAAAACACATATTTAGGTTCAAAATGTGATGGGGAGTTCAATTTTGAGGTTTAATTTGAAAAAATCGGTCAAAATTGAGTTCAATTTTTGAATTTCAGGTTTGGGTTTTGGGTTTAGGATTTGGGGTTTAGGGTTTAGGGTTTTCGATTTTAGTGTTATGGGTTTTAGGGTTTGGGTATTGAGGTTTAAGGCTTTGGGGTTTGAGTTTTGAGGGTTAAGGTTTAGGGTTTTGGAGTTTAGCGTTTAGGATTGGGGGTTTAGGGTTTAATATGAGAATATCTTGTGAAAAAAAAGAGCTTATTTTATTTCTCTATTGTTTTTCTTTTTGTTATAGAAATAGAAAAGTAGATTTTTTTTACTTCTTATTTCTATTCCAAATCTATTCTTTGATCATTTTTCTACTCCGGAAACAAAAAAACTAACTAGACGTTACTAAATGGATTTTTGTTGTTTCTCTATTCCGGGGAATAAAAGAACAGAAAAATAAAGAAACAGAAACGTTACTAAACATGCCTAAAAAGCTACGAAAAAAGAGAGCGTTTCTTATCAACATGTTGGATCGAAATTCAAAGGATCCAACCGAACCAGGAACAAGCGGATGGAAGCTGAGTTGTCATTCTTGGATTTGCAGTGGATTGTGAGAGTCCACCCTCGAGGAAAATTGTTAGTGATTACAACTGTGAAATGCTTGAACACACTATCGGGTTTGGCAGCTTCACACACAACGCAAAGCAATGCGAGGGAAGCCATCGACACCAAAATGGGCCTTGTTGGTTTACCATCTTTCAAGGCCTATCTTTGTTTGAGCAAACTGTGACAAGAGACTTGGCAATTTAATTTGTTTAAAGTAGGAATACAATGCTTGTTTTATAAAATCAAAGAGCTAAATCATAAAATACTTAAGTGGGGCTGTATCGACCCCATATATGACTAAATCCACCCATTTCTTATTAGGTAGACAAAATATGCCTTAATAGTTTCCATAGTTACACAGTTCCCTTTAACTTAGTTATTTTCTTTTTATGATCTTTTCTCAAATTTGAACTTATTGTTATTTAGGAAATAAAAACCAGTCACTTGTTTATCATTGCTCTTATAACAACTTGTATATTTTTAGTCCCTCCTATCTCAAAAGATCACTTTACTGGTGAATTCATTCCATTTTTAAATTTCACTAGACTAAAAAAAATATTAAGGCTCCTTATTTATTATATCAAACAATTTTCCTTTTTTCCTTACTATTGGTAAGACACTTATACACAGTGCATCTAAGTCGTTATAGAAGTATCTAGAAACACACTAAAAAATTGCTGTGAAAAAGTTATGCACATCGAGGCATCATATTTTTTACATGTAGAGTCCATGAATGATATTAAACTTTCACTAGCATTTAAAATAAATCTCACTTGATTCAAAGCTTTGATCCCATTACATTACGTCATTTAAACTTTCATGTTGGGGAATGTAACTATGATTTTTTTTTTTTTGGAAAATCTTTGAATAGCTTTTTTTTGTTTCGATCATCCCATTATATGTTTAGGTATATAAAAGACAAATGATAAGAAATCTTTCTAGTATACACAACAAAAATAAAATTTTATAAATATTAAATGTTTTAAAAGTTTTTTATGTTAAAATATACATAAAAGGCCACAAAAAATCCCAAACTATGCCCATTGTGACATATTTTGTAACATCCTCAATTTCAATCCCTGGGAAATGGTTATGGTTTAAGTTTGATGGTTTTCCAATCGGAGTAAATTTTACTCTTGTTTTGAAAAACTAGATTCGAATCCTCTGTACCCCTTTCATTTTGTTATTTTTGTGGAGACTTTTGTAATCCGAATTTCCAAACACTTCCTGCTTCAAAGTTTCTCCAAATATCCTGAAGTTTTACATACTTTAATTTCAGAATTTTTGTATTTGAGATGAGTAGTACGATAGCCTAATTTTCGGACCGTGTAAAATTGTCCAGAATAGATATTTCGGTGATGTTCACACTTTCTCGATTTTCTACAAACTTTTCTAGGCCGATTTTGAACAAACTTCTTTCACAAAATTTGTTCAGAACTTCTTTCTATATAACATATATAAATTTGGGAATTTTTAGAGATAATTTGGATTCTGGAAAGAGCTTAATTTGAGAAGCAAGAATTCTGTTCCAGCGAATTATTTTTAGTCTGTCCTTAAGTTATTAAAAGTTGTGTATACAGAAAGATTCAGATTTCATGTTCTCCATGGAAAATGGTTATTAAGGTCTTTTGTATTGCATATTCAAATTTGGGCATTTTCGGAGTTCATTTACTATGTTTTTAAGCCCGATTTCTAGAACAGTGCAAAAACTGCTGGTTTTGTCAGATTTTAAAGATTCATCATTTTTATATGAAAACGTTGGAATCTTAACTTGATGTCTTCTGGTGATTTAATGTGCTCATTCTAAGCTTTCAAATGAGATATGTTACACTTTTTATTGGAGGTGATATGAAGGGGGAAATGAGGCTTTACATGTGCTAGCAGAAGCTGAAATATGTTCTTATGGAAGGCTTCTATAATTGAGTCTTAAGGACCAAGACCATCATTCACGCCTAACAAGATGGCTCATGGCCAAAGAGAGAAAGAAAGAGAGATCATCATTATTTAGGCCTTGAATGAATAGGGCATAATGACCCTAAGGTAGAAACTTGGAGGTCAAGTTGGAAATGAATGGCCTCAAATTGGCTTGCACAAGAAGCTTAATTGTGAAGCTTTGACTTTAGGGCTATTTAATTAATGTCATTTGGCTCTTCTCCATTAATGATCAAGATTTTCTAGATCATAGTCATGATGGCACTTGACTTTAGGGGCTATTTTATTATGTCATTTCTCTTTTCTTCATGATTAAACTCGGGGAACAAGTTGGTTTGCCTATAAATAGGCTTAGTTCCCCCCCTTTAGTTTACACACATCACCTCTTCTTCCTCTCATCTCTCACTCTCATGTCTCTCTCTCTCTCTCTCTCTCACCATCACACCAATCATCTCTCTCTCTCACCATTTGCCGCCACCGACCATCGTAGAAGTTTTCTTGTGAGTATAGGTGAGTGAATCCCTAACACTTGGATAAGACGATGTGTTACGTGGTTGGAACGCGATATGTAAGTGGATTCCCTACTCTCGAAATAGGAAGTTATGATGCCTCGTTGGCTTGAGTTCTCACCCGAGCCTGTGTTGAGACTTGCATGTTATTGTTTGTCTCGATGTTGCACGCATCGTTTGTTACTATGATTGATGTTCTCATCCATGCTTGTTGATTTATAAAAGGATAGGACGTGGTGTTACGAGTTTGGCTCGAGTAGTGACCGTGTCTATGATGCTCGATGTTTGCATGAGTGCTTCTTGTTTTGTTTCATAGTCGTAAGTCAAGGCACGTACGAGTCACGAAACAGGGTGTTGTACGGTCTTGTACTCATGTTGTGGCGTCACGGGACGAATTCAGCTTGGTGTGGGTTTACATTAGGATGTGTAGATCCATGCCAAGTTCGACTCCGAGTTGGCGCTTGGCATGGCGGACCGAACCACGTGCCCTCGACCGCGACCCGCATATTAGTCGAATGTTCTAAAGATCATGATTACACAAGCACGGCATGCCTTTAGGCTTGATTGCATGGACTAATGAAATCAAGATAATAAACCGGCTTGTATGATCCATGATGTGTGATCACTAAATGAAAGAAGAAGACCGTCGTCACATAGTGTTGATGGCGATGCCTCGGTAAACTAGTGCTGGGATGTCCTAGTTGAGCTAGGATGCTTGGGTTGAGCCCGGATGCCTCAGTAAACTAGTGTCGGGATACCCTAGTTGAACTAGGATGCCTCGGGTGAGCTAGCCCCAAGATGCCTCGGTTGAGCCGGGATGCCCTGGTTGAGCCGGGATGCCTAGCATGAAGCTGAATACCCTGGTTAAGCCAAGATGATGATAAATGAATCTTTTATGTATGTCCGTATATGTGTTTATTGATAAGCCACAGGATTCTGGAGGATGCTTCACGTATAAATTTTCTTGTACATTTTTATGTGACCGGATAAAGGTGAGCTTCCATGTATACATAGCAAGGGCAAGGACAAAATCTTTGCTATTGATTTGCCATCGACATAAGGCGGGGAAAATATTTGTATGTGTTAGTACAACGGCGAGGCATCATCCTGCATGAATATTAGTGAATTTACTCATTGAGTCTCCCCGACTCATTCCCGGTTTTTTTTTCCTTTTCAGGTTCGTAAGATGGAGGATGGCATAGAGGAGCTAAGATTAACCTCGGTTTTTGCTTGTGATATGATTTGTACGTCGGAGCGGCTCATGGAAAAAAGGCTTGTAAAATATATTTAAGTAAAATGGCAATAATGTGTCTTGCCTGGTTTTCGAGAGTAAGATAAGGATGTTACATATTTATACAAGGTTTGCTCATGATGCTTGTCATAATCCCGTTGTTTGTTATGATTATGATTGTCTCGAATTAATTGCTTCCGCTTGTGCTTAGTCAAAGATAATAATGAACAGGACATTGCATGAATAACCCCGAGGTGGGGGCATGACACATTTACCCTAAAAATTTTCTTGCAGCAAAAAAACAATAAACTTGTACTTATATGACACATTTATCCTCCATCAAGGTTCCGTCTGATGATTTTATAGTCAAAACGATGTCGTTTTTTTTTATTTAAGCCATGTGATCGCCATGTCAGCAACGTTTATTTTCCGGCATCAATGTAGGCAAATTTTTAATTATACTCATTGATAGAACCTTGACGGAGGAGGATAAATGTGTTATATAGGTACAGGTTTGAGATTTTTTGTGTCATAGAAAAAAAAATTGGGTGAATGTGTAACGGTGAGAATAGTTTGAGATTTTTTGTGGCATTTACCCTGAAATTTATCTTGATTGTACTTGACAATTAATTAACAAATTTTCTCAACAATGTAAAAAAGAATTAGGCCTTTTGGATATTTCTCTTTGCAACAAAGCTAATTTTTCCAAAAGTAAAATCTAAAAAATAAAAAAGAAAACATAGTGTCTTTATTGGGTAAAAATATCTAAAAAGTCTTAAACCTATTGTACAGCCGGCAACTCAATCCAAAATTATTTAATTTGGCCAATTTAGTACCAAATATTTCGATAATTTTTTAACGTAGTCCATTCGGTCAATTTTGACCAAAATTTGCTCACATAGAGATGATATTTGCAATTTTTTAAAAATTTTCTTTTTTCCTTTCATTTTCGTTCTTTTTTCTTTTCCGTGTTTTTCCTTTCATCATTCGGTCACAAGGGATCTTGATGTGGGCCAGCGAGGGCATCGTGGCTATGTCCTGTGGCACGATAAGGGCCGTTACGCCTTCACCTCTCTGCACACCATCGGAGATACTATCATTTCTCGTCATTTCTCGTATCTTCAGCAACATTTCGATCCATTAGCTTGCCAATCCGACCCTTGATTTTATTTCCAGTCACTAGACGCAGCTCTAGATCTACCTCAACTTTTTCCAATAGTAAGTTACTCATCTTCAATCCCTCTTTCCATGGAATCCTAGGTTTTTCTCATATTCCGTCATCTGCAAGTTAAATTAGGCTTCGTTCATGTCACAAAAAACAACTTCCAAGAAAATATTTTCTGAATTTTCCGGCATTCACTTCACAGAAAAGAAACTAATCATAAAAAAAATTTACCTGAATGGCAGAAAACACATTCAAAAGTGAGGAAAATGTTTTCCTCTTTTCAAGAAGAGGAAATCGTTTTCTCTTTCCTACTCTTTATTTCACCATTCATTTTAATTATTTTTATTTTTAAATAGATTTTCTAATTATCTTTTTTTCTTTTTCTTTTTATTTTCTTTCTTTTTTTTACTTGCCAGTGACCGGCCGGAGAAGAAGGTAAAAAATTAATTAATTAAAAATCAATTTTAAAAAAATAAAAAATAAAAAATTATGAAAAGTAGTGTATTGATTGATTTTCCACACCGAATGATGGAAAATATTTTCCGGGTCTTTTTCATGTTTCAACCGAACAACAGAAAATATTGTTATTTTCCTAGAAAAATGGTTTCCTAGAAAATATTTTCTAGAAACGTGACATTTTTCACGAAACAAATGGAGTTAGTTTCATGTCCATCCTCTCTTGTAGTGGTCATGAAAGGGGTTTTTTAACCGAAACCTGCCCAATATTCGTAGATTGGAGCCATTTGCTATGGAGGGAGCCATCAATGAAGTCATCGAAGTACTCGTGGTAATAGTGCGTCGTCGAACTAGATCTCAACGTTTGCCCGCCATCAAACTACTCATCTACCGCCATCAATCTCTCTATATGAAATTTGCTGGCAATCAGTTGAAGTGATGAAACTGGACAACGAAGTTTGTTACAGGCTAAAATTACGTACGAAGGAATTTGTAACGGGAGAAGATGAACACTAATGTGGAAAAGGAAAAAAAAAATAAAGAATAAAACAGCTATAAAAAGGCTTCATTGCACTGATGGTCGACGTCAGAGCTGGCCTTACCACGTAGGATGACTAGCACTAACTACACTCCACGTCGGTGATTTCCGGCCTAAATTGACTACATTGAAAAATCGTCAAAAGGTTTAGTACTCCATTGATCAAATTAAAAAGTTTAGAGTTAAACTGGCATCCAGATAATAGGTTTGTGACTTTTAGAGTAATTTTTCTGTCATTAATGTCCATGGGATACCCACAACAAACAAAACACAAAACATGTGACAATCTTAATTATGGCAAATATATCCTACATAGAAATAAAAAAAACTAAAACAAAGAAGGAAAATAAATAAATTTGAGGTTTTTCCTCCTCATTCTATAAAATGAGAAACAAAAACTGTCCTTACCATAATTATCCAAAAAGAAAAAAATCCTTCAACTTTCTTTACTTTACGGCCGAGTACGCAATTAACTTACTCAAAAATCAACAAATGCTGAATTGGCACTTTTTCACTTAACTAAACAAGCATCCTCCTTCCTCCTTAAAAAGCAAACTCTCTAAATGGTCTTTGTCACTGCTCTCTCAAACAAAGAAAATGGCCAGGAAAATGTGTGAACCCTCGAGGGTTGTTTTGGGGTCCATATGTGCTCTTATGTTATTTGGTCGTGTCTGTCAAGCTATTGAGTCAAACCTTTTTAAGCATGCCAAGACTACCGTTCAGATCACCAACGGTTTGCCCGGCGGGGTGGATCTGACCATCCATTGCAAATCCAAGGACAACGACCTCGGCGTCCAGGTCATCGCCCCCAATTCATCCTGGCCCTTTCGATTCCGACCCAATTCTGTTTTCCTCAACACTTTGTTTTTCTGTAGCTTCCAATGGCCAGGTCAATTCCGCTACTTTAATATCTACGATGAAGACCGAGATCTTAATGACTGCGGGAATCTTTGATTGTGGAGTATTGTACCGGATGGTCCCTGCCAATATGACTCCTACTATAAGAGATACGACATTTGCTTTCCTTGGAACCCGAACACTGCAAAACGCACGTTACAGGGAACTGTGGCATAACAATCTCTTCCGTGCGGATGTACTACTCTTTTTGGTGAATAAAATTGATGATCTTGAATGTTCATGATGAGATTGATGGGTACGATTTTGTAAAATAACTCTACAAGTATTTGATGATTTCTTTAAGTAGGGGTAAGGCGAGGAAGTTTGCCCGTTTGAAATCCTTACCTTTGGCATGAATGGCATCCATTCGAACTAAGTATGTAAACTTAGTCTGGCAGGTGAAAATAAGTCATCGCGTGATCAAGTACAGACGGATAAAAATACAGAATTATTTGAATTCAGGCACCCACAATTGCTTTGTCAATTGATGTGAAAAACGTGTAATTGCATATATTAGAATAGAAAGTACATGAATCGTGAAATTTGAACAAGAATGTAAACATTATACGCGAATTTAAACCCGAATGTATTAAACAAAAAGATAAAAAAAAAAAACACACGAATGCAGATAAGCTATTTCTGTATAGAAAATAAATTAAATTATTCCAACCAATAAAAAATAAAATTATATTAATATGTGGACATTCGGTTGTTTTTATGGATTCTACTTGAATGAGAGAATAAACACGCTTTAAAAAAGGTTTTTTTTTTTTTTCCACTTGACTTTCTTACAGAGATTGAAGGTCCAAATATATGACGCGAATGTCAAACAATTCAAGACTGTATGGTTATATGCACCACTAAGTGGAGGGGGAACTCCAACCTTAGATATGTTCGAATGTTTTGGTGGACATATATGCCAAAACCACAAAGAAAATTGCATAGTAAAAGGCTCACACTGCTTGAAAGATCCCCATTTTACGACATCTCACGTGTACGTCATAATTTGTCCTAATTGTATAGTTATACGTGAATTTAAACCAATGAACAAAAGGCATAAAGTTAATATTACACAAAAACTCAAAATGCAGATAAGCTATTTCTATATAAAAATTTAAATTATTCCCCAAACTAATATACATATGATAATTTTACATTCTCTGTTTTTATGGTTTTCTACTTGAATGAGAAATTTTACCATCAAATTACTGAGTTAGATTGAAGATCCAAATATATGACGCGAATGTCACTAGTTTGGGGGTTTTACTCTCCATCTGTCATAGATTTACTATTTTGTAGTTTTTTGTGATATTAATCCAATTTAACTGAGGATAAATTTATCATAAGTGTACTAATTTGTGGCTCTTGATGGTCATAAAATTAGTTTAGGATAAATCTATCACAAATGTACTAGTTTGGAGTTTTTTTATAGTTAAAAAAAAACTTAAAACTTACACATAAAAATTTGTCCAAACTAATACACATGACAATTTTAGGGTTTTTGTGGTATTAACCATCAAATTGCTGAGTTGATAATCGTGGCAGATGAGTGTATCATTTGGGGTTTTACTCTCCATCTGTCATAGATTTACTATTTTGTAGTTTTTTATGATATTAATCCAATTTAACGGAGAGTAAATTTATCATAAGTGTACTAATTTGTGGCTTTTGATGGTCGTAAAATTAGTTTAGGATAAATCTATCACAAATGTACTAGTTTGGAGTTTTTTATAGTTAAAAAATTAGTTCAGGATAAATTTGTCACAGACATGTCAATTTAGGGTTTTTCAAAAAAAAAACCGTTCGTATTAACCTATGTCAAACACCTTTGAAGCAGCTCTGCCTTTCAAGAGCTAAGGAAATATCAAACAGATTTCTCTAGCTTGTGTGGGAAGTGCCTACACACCAAGATGGCGGGGCATCAATTTCACTTGCCACCACCAAATTTGAATAATTTAGACTTAGGTGCATGGAAAAGGTAATAGTTTGATTTTCTTGGTGACAACATGCTGTCTTCTGTTTTATTCAGGAGTTGGTGAAGATGGAAAGAAGAGCATCTTGAGTTATCAAGCTCGCCGCCCTTTGTTGTGAACTTGTAAATCACCCTCATATTTGTGATCGCAAAATGTCATCGATAATATAGCAATCAATCTCCACCGTCGCCTGCTCAACTTAATCTCTTCCCCCTCGGATGATTTTTGGAGTGCTTAGTAGCTTACATAAAAAGTAGTCCACATGTGCTTCAAATGTATTTTTGATGTATTGCTGGTTCTAGCGAAGAGTATGTTCCCTCTTTTACTGTAATGCGCGTTTTGTACCGACTGACTTAGGATGACGGACACAGAAATATTGGTTGTAACTTTTTTTTGGTGAATACAAGAGGCTAAGAGATCTGTATCCAGTATCTAATTTTGTCTCCTCTCAAAATAAGTGGCAAATTAGAGACAAATCTTTATTCTGAGCCCATTCTAACAACCAAAATTGGCGAACCAATCTGCGGGCTTGTTGCCTTCTCTCAAGACATGGTGCTAGATGGATATTACTTGATTTCATGAAGAGTGGTGTTGTGTGTTATCATTTTTTTTTATTTTATCTGAATCAAGCTCAGTCCACTTGGAGTTTGAAATGGAAAAAGATTGATTTTTGTACAAAGGCAGAAGGTTTAAGTAACCGAATTACGTGATTAAATTCAGATGTTGGTAACTCTTTTCTTAATATCTACATCCAAGGTAATCATTAAATAAATGCACTCTTATTGCCGACGCTCAGCAGACTTTCTTCTTCTCTCCTTTCCTCCTTCGCCGCTCTCCATGTGATGAAGCTCCCATCCTCTTCTTCCAGTGACCGATGCTCCGCCTCTGATCTGGTCCCACTCAAGAATGGCGGGATCATAATTTTGTACCAACGTCTCCACGCGATCAACCTCCGGTGCCCCACCCAATCCGATCCCTCTCAAAAATGGCGGGATCAGGCTGTTCTATATCAACAATGCACGAGCACAAGACAACCTCTAACACTTTCCCACGTGTTGAGCTCTTACTGGATGGATTACGATCAAGTCTCTGAGCACGAATGAACAACTTGTTAGGGACGCTTTGTCGAGCAATCTGGCCACAACTCCAGCGGCGGCAAAGACAAAGTTCTTCGCCGTCCTTTCCACTCTAGTAGCTGTTCAATGAGTTACATATCCGAGTCTTGTCATCGTTCTGTCTTTAATTAATCCTTACTTATTCTTTTTTTGAGATTTTTTTTGCATGATTTGGTGAGTGATTTTTTTGTTTCTTTTTCTTTTTTTTTTCTCTTTTTTGGCTGCGTTGGTGAAGGTTTTGCTTTTTATTTTTCTCTTTTAAATGCATTAAAAATTTTAAAGGTCACCGTGAATTTCCTCACCATGCTCATCGATGTAGTGAATAGATTTCTCCACAGTATGAAAGCACATCCGTTTCTAAGGTTTTGCAAACTAATATGCAAATAAAAACGTGCAACAACCAAGCGTAAATGCCTGGTAGAAATTATATGATTTCATCAAATATACAATTTTAAAAAGAAAAGCAACAAAAGAGAAGAAAATTAAATGCCGGAAGTGGACTTTAGATATCTCTATAGAAAAGATAAAATTATATTGAAAAAAGAAGCTTGTTCAAAAAGAGAAGAATGAAAAAGAAAAAAAAACAAGAGATTGAATTCTAATATTATAGGTGAAGCCAATCCTTAACCTTCAATTGATGCATGAAGGATCTTAATTTCTTGGTGTGAAATTCTAAATTCTAAATTTACCATGTGTCCATTTTTCATATGCAGAGATTTGTAGAATTGAATGTGGACTCCTTCAGATCAAGGGTGGAATTCCACGATTTAACGATAAATTTGATATTTGATTTTCATAAAAAACATGCATGAATTATATGAAATAAAAGTTATTGTTTTTTTATTGATGGTCGAATTTGCCATTCGATTAATTCCTAAGATGATTTTTTTGGGAAAATGTAACATGCAAGAATGCGCTGCTTAGAGCTTCTAACACCATGTTATTGATGAATGAAAGAATAGAATGAAAGCATAATTTCTGAACTCTCCTAAAAAATATTTATAGAAAACACTATCCACATATGTTGCAATGCGATATTGCCCACTGGAGAGTATAGAAACCTCGTGATGCAAATCCATTTGTCGGTGGAGAGATCCCGTTAAGTATTTTTTGGGCTTTATGTGTGTGTGTGTCTATATATATATAATTTTTTTGGTAGAAAAATTACCAAAACAATCCTAAGCCTATTGTAATTATGCCAATTTAGTCCTAAATTTTTTTGTGTCAATTCAATCCATCCGGCCAATTTTGGCTGGCTGGTGATGGCGTGGACGTTGGCCGACACCGGCCAACGCTGACGTGGCCATTTTTTAATATATATTTTATTTTTTTGAATTTTTTTTTTTTTCCTTTCTTTTCATTTATTTCCCTTTCTTTTTTTTTTCTCCCTTCATCTTCAACCTTTAGCCGGTCAACGATCTGGCGACCATCTAGAGGTTGAAGCCGGCAAGGACGAGCCCTCGCCCAACCCTACCGTTGCTAGGCAAGGACAACCTCGCCAGTTGCCGACGAGGACAAGCCTTGCCAAATCTAATGAGGTCTCGTCCTCGCCGTCGCTGGCGAGGCTCATCCTTGCTTAGCAACGGCGCAATGGCGAGGTCGGCCGCCCAACCTCGCCAACGATGACGAGCTTCGCTAGATTTGGCGAGGTTTCATCCTCATCTTCTCTGGCGAGGCTCATCCTCGCCCAGCAACGGCGCAA
The DNA here is from genome assembly GCA_024733475.1 of Syzygium grande. Lineage (NCBI taxonomy): Eukaryota > Viridiplantae > Streptophyta > Magnoliopsida > Myrtales > Myrtaceae > Syzygium > Syzygium grande. Next base: position 20,018,356 of record JAMXDD010000005.1, on the reverse strand, counting down.
TGGCGAGGTCGGCCTCCCAACCTCACCAGCAACGACTAGCCTTGTTAGATTTGGCGAGGTTTCGTCCTCGTCTTCGCTGGCAAGGCTCATCCTCGCAATTGCCGGTGGGGGCCAACCTTGCTATTGTTGGGCAAAGACGAGTCTCACCAGTGACAACAAGGATGAGACCTCGCCAGCCCTAGCCTGTGGTCCATCGTCGGTAAAAAATTGCCACATCAGCGTTGGCTGCTCCGCGTCATCACCGACCAGCTAAAATTGACCGGATGGACTAAATTGGCATAAATGCAAAAGGATTATGACCAAATTGGCACAAAAAAAAGTTATGACCGAATTGGCACAGTTGTGATAAGTTTGTAACTATTTTGATAATTTTCTTATTTTTTGGTTTTATATGATGTTACTGATTTTATGTTCTTCCATTGTCTAATCAAATCAGGCTATAATCACCACTCAATTCACAGGCACGTGATAAAATTGATTTATGAGATTTCCTTGAAAATGAAAACGCTTTAAAAATAATTAAATACAACAATTGTCTTATTTGCGGTTTAACTATCCGGATTACAAGTTAATTAGGGTTTTCTTGATTTAATTAATGATATGAGACATTTGCTACTCTTGACAATTTGCTTGCTCAAACTTATTTTTGCGTGCGAGGTGCCAAAATTATGTCGATTAGTAATGGTCGTGCTTGTATCTCTCAGGTCTCAACTTTTTGAAACCTTTTTATGTGTCCTCTGACAAAATTAGGATTCCTTTTAATTCGGTACAATTTAAAACCCTCCGCTCCAGGGGTTGTGGGCATCGTTGCAGTGGTAGTTGAGGACGTAGAGGCGAGCAACAGAGAATATATCGGGGCACACCTCGTCGTGTCCCTCCCCGGATTGTTCTTGAAATGGGGCTTGTTACCATTGCTCTTCCGGTGGTTCGTGTGGGTTGTCTTGATGAACGAGAAAGCTCACTATGTGGGATGAATCTTGCATAATTGGTGTTGAAATAGTTTGTTATCATAAAAAGAGGTGACTCTTAGTTATGAAAAATGTAATTCATCGTTATGAAAAAAAGTTGTTGTTGACATAAAAAGTGGTAATGGTTCATCATGAAAAGTGGTGATGATTGGATAAGGTACCTATTCTCAAGATATGTGTTAATTTGTTGTCTATAAATATCAACTTCTTCTTTGTAACTCTCTCTTCTTTTCTTTTCATACACAAATTTTATAACATATTCAAGGTGAAATTCCAAAAGAGTAATTTAGTAATTTCTAAATTCATTTCTTTGCGGCTTTAATGTATATCGTGGAGGTAAAATTGCCATAAACCCAACGGCAACAAAAGTGATGGCAAATAATATCTTAAGACAACGCATCAAAGAACTATAAACTACTACTCTATCTTCATGAACAAATCAAATTTCTCCAATACTTACCAGAAAAAAAAACAATCAAATTTCTCAAACAATCTTAAAGTGTTATTTTCATGGAAATGGTAATAGTGACTACATCAAGTGCTCACAAACTTGATAAAATGTGAATCGATTCTCATGATGAAACTAATTTCATCCGTTGGAAGGACAATATGATTATTCTTTTATTTGAATTATGTATCTTTTACATCTTGGATCCCAACTTACTCGCTATCCCTGATCCAAAGGATAACGATTCTAATGAAATCAAAGCTGCAAGGAAAAGGCGTGAGGATGATGAAAGGAGGTGCCAAGGAAGGATTCTCAATGCACTGTCAAATCGTTTATACAAAACTTTTTGATCTTACACAAATCCCAGTGACATTTGAAATGTCTTGGAGACCAATACAATACTAATAACTAAGGTACAAATAGAGTTATTACTCTGAAATACTTTGAATTTGCCATGATTAATGGAAAATTTGTCTCTAAGCAAGCGGAGGAAGTTCAATTTTAGGTTGCTAAACTCAAAGACTTTATGATCGAAGTTTTTAAACCTCTTCAAGTTGCTACAATTATTTCAAAATTTCCTTCGACTTGGAATGATTATCAAAAGAAACTTCTCCATATGACCGACAACCTAACTGTGGATAATTTGATAAACTACATTCGAATTGAGGAAGGTTTTTGCAAACGTTAGGCTAATCATGTGAAAGAAGTTTCAAAAAAAAAGTGCATTCTATATATTGAGAATGGCAACATGAGAATAGACTAAGAAATCAAGAAGAGAAACAAGAGAAAATTCATTGACACCAACAACACCAACAAGCTTGGCAACAATAGTACATTCAAGAAAGACAAGTTTTGCTTTTATTGTGATAAAAAAAAAAAAAAAGGGCCACTATAAGGAGTGCCACTATCAGAAAAAGCAAAAGGTTGACACAACAACAAATTTTGTGGAGCAAAACACTAAAGGATCGGTCGTTATGATCTCCAATTGCAAATTGGGATGCTAACTAAATTAGACATGGCAGCTATTAATAATTCAAAGAATTTGTGGTATGATACTTTGCTGGTCTACAATGAATACATAATTCAAATACACCTCTAGAGAAGGAACAACAACTATTATGGGAAAGCACAATATTGCAAGTGTTCTAGGGACAGACACAATTGAATTGCAATTCCCTTCTGGAAAGAAATTGACTTAAATCAATGTGCTGCATGTTCCTGATACTTGTAAGAATCTTATATCAACAAATTTGTTGTGCAAGAATGGAATTAAGGTTGTGTTAGAGGCCAATAAGCATATCCAATCTAAGTATGGAATATTTGTTGGGAAAGGCTACTCTTGTAACGGAATGTTCAAATTAAGTAAAAATGAGAATTTTATATCTATGTACATGCTTGAGTCATTTTCCTTGTAGCATAATAAATTATCACACACTGACTCTAGTACTTTGAAATTTATAAATAAAAGTGGTACGATATCATGTGATGATCTAGATAAGAAGGATTGTGAAATGTGTTTACAAGCAAAGATAACCAAGAAATCATTCTTCAAGGTCGAAAGATCTACTAAAGTATTTGAACTGGTGCATTCTGATATTTGTGAATTAAATGGTATAGTAACTAGAGGTAGAAATTGTTATTTTATTACATTTATTGATGATTACTCTAGATATACTCATGTTTACCTTATGAAATCAAATGATCAAGCTTTTGATGTGTTCAAAATATATAAGGTTGTAGTTGAAAATTAAAAGGATGCAAAAATCAAAGTTTTGAGAAGTGATGGTGGAGGAGAATACTTCTCATTAGATTTTCCTGCATTTTGTGTGGAAAATGGTATTGTGTATCAAGCAAGTGCATCTTATACACGACAACAAAATGGATAGATAGAAAAAAAATAATTGAACTTTAGTGGATACGGTTAATTCCATGATCTTACAAGAAAAACCGCCAATAAATTTGTGGATATAAGTACTTCTTATTACATGTCATATACACAACAAAATTCCTTTAAGGAAATTTAAGATATCTCCTTATGAATTATGGAATGGAGGGTAATCGAATATTCATTACTTTAAAGCATGGGGATACCTTGCATAGTACAAAATTCTTGATCCTAAGCAAACCAAACAAGGACCAAGGGCATTAAAAGGTGTGTTTGTTGGATATACTAAAAAATTCTAAAGCTAATCACTTATTAGATGTTGAATCTAATATTATTGTGGAATCAACAAATGTTGAATTTCTTGAACGCAAGTTTCTTAAATATTCAAGTGATACCTCAACATATTCACAAACAACAGTTGATGCAAGCAATCCTTCATCCATTATAAGAAAACTGTCCGACTCTCCAAGTGAGTCGAGGAGAAGTCAAAGAGTGAAGAAAATGAAATATTTCAAATTTGATTTTATAACTCTCCCAGTCAAAGGAGATAGAGAAAATGTTATGAATAAATTACCCATGTTATTTTACTTGGATGAAAATCTAAAAAGTTCAGTGAGGCAACGGTATCTAGAGATGTATCTTTTGGAAAGAAGCTATTAAAGATAAGATAGATTAAATTGTTGCTAACAATGCATGGACGTTAGTTGACTTGCCTCCTAGATCAAAACCAATCGGATATAAATGGGTATTTAGAAGAAAGTACAACCTTGATGGTACATTACAAACCCTTAAAGAAAGGTTGGTGGCCAAGGGATTTAAGCAAAAAAAAAAAAAAGGAATTGACAACGTTGAAACACATGCACCAGTTGATCAAATAGCATTCATTAGAGTTCTGTTAGCTTTGACATCAATTTATAAATTGCATGTGCATCAAATGGATGTTAAAACAACTTTTCTAAATGGAAAATTAAAGATAATAAGTATATGGAACAACCTGATGGTTTTTTCTACTTGGAAATGAGAATAAGGTTGCAAATTAAACAAATTATTATATGCTTTGAAGCAAGCACCAAAACAATGGCATGAATAATTTGATTTGGGGTATTATCATATAAGCACAACAATGCTGACAAGTCAATTTACTCAAAATTTACCTAAGAATATGGAGTCATGATTTGCTTATATGTAGATGATATGATGATTGTTTGTACAAATATTCTTGGCATAAATGAAACTAAAAAGTATCTATTACTCAATTTAAAATGAAAGATTTGGGAGAAGTTGACACAAATTTAAGTATCAAAGTGATCATGCTTTAAGTCAAGGTCACTATGCGGAGAAAATCATTCAAAGTATCAGCATTTGGAAATTAAATAGCCAAATATATCATATAATGTATCAATTAAATTGATGGAAATATTGAGCAACCTTTGGCATAATTAGAATATGCTAGGGCAATTGGAAGTTTGATGTACACTATGCATTGCCCTAGATCGGATATAGCCTTTATTGTGTGCAAATTGTCCAGATTTACTAGTAACCCTAGTCCGTGCATTGGAAGGCCATAAGTGAAATTCTTGGTTACTTAAAACAAATAATACATTATGGTATATTTTTATTAAAGATAACCAGAAGTATTAAAAGGAAATTCAAATACTAGTTGGAAAACTGGCACAGTTAATAACAACTCGGCATCTGGATGAGTTTTCAAGCTTACAAATGGCGTAGTTTCTTGGGCATCAAATGAGAAAACATGTATAGCTCATTCAAAGATGAAATTTGAATTTATATCACTATTGGCGATAGATGAAGAGGCTGAATAACTGTAGAATTTGCTATTGGATATCTTTACATTGTGATAATGAGACAACTATGTCTAGGTCATACAACAAAGTATACAATAGAAAATCTAGACATATTAGTTTGTGACATGAGTATATTTGACAATTAATTACTAATGGAATTATTTCAGTATTGGACAAATAATAACTTGGCTAATCCATTTACTTAGAGACTCTTGAGAGCTTTAACTTGGCTGATCCAACAAAATGAGTCTTAGACCAATTGATAATAGTCAAACATAGTGGAAACCCAACTTTATAATTTCAAACGAAATTGTTAAAGTTCAAGCTATTGTGTTTTGACACTAGGGCACAAAATTACTACTCATGGAAAATTAGGAGGATGGAAGAGGATGGAGTGTTAGAAAACACTCTTAAAGCAGTTCAAGGTTTTAGCAAGGCAAGGCTAAAGTAACGAGTTAGGGACTTCACTTAAATGAACATAAGGAGTGATGCCACTTCTAACAAAAGTCGGATGAACTTTTGCAAATGTTCAATGAATGCGGGAGGGAACACAAGGCCATAAAAGTGCTAATGTCACGCCCCGAACCTTGAGCGCTAACATCCCACCTATGGTCATGTAATTACAACGTCCTAGGACGTGCCGCCGACCCAATCATTCTAGCTTATGATGAAAAGCATGCGGAAGCGAACTTGAAAACTCCAACAATAATCAATAAAATGGCATAGTAAGGAAATCACTTTGAGAAGAAAACCAAGGAAGCCACTTTAATACATTGTTAACCTTAGGAAGATACAATATACAAGCCTATCACAAGGCCACTTCCTAAAAGACCACACATAAACAAAAAGGGATTTGATAGTCGGGTTAACTTAGCTTCACTATCAAAAGGGGCCAATCAAAAAGGTAGGATATCCAAATCCATCATCAAACCCGGTGATACCCAGGAGGCGTCTCGAGATCAGATTCCTCTTCAACCGGATCGGACTCCAAATCCGTCACTGTTCCATTCGATGGGTCTAAGTCCATAGGGTCCCACACTTCTTCCCCTACACCTCCATTTGGTGGTCTATCAAAATCCCTAATGGGTCCGAACAACCCATCTATGTCCCTAAGGAACCACGCGATAAACTCATGTAGCTTCCACGTCGCCAAACCTTTATCCACCTAAACGGTGGTCGCGTGCTTTTGGTACGCCCTATCCGGCCCCGCCGGATACTTAGTTATAATTGTGCCCATGTCCATGGGCACCCCAAAACGAGTGGGTGGACGATTCATAGTCAATGGTATGAAAGCAGTTAACAAACAATAATGAGATATACTCAGCAAGTTAATGACCTAAGCCTCGATTAGGAAGTCAACTCATCACGGATGCACCTAAAACACGCAGTGTTATAACGATGGCAAATCAATAGTAAAGCAATCCCGACTTTGGCTTGCCCATATACACAAGCAAACAATACAATCCTGCATAAAAGAACAAGCCATAGAATCACCGCAAGCATTCTTACCTTGTCTTAGTACACACACCCTACATGATATAACTCAATACATATCGTAACAATACAATCGGTATATAGATAATCCGAACATGTAGAAACTTTCACAAACTCACATGTCTCGATAATTACGACCACTCAAGGCGCACCCGTCCTTGCACTGAGGTCTTCCGGCTTAACCAGGTATTTCATTACAGCCACTCAGGGCACACCCGTCCTTGTGCGGGGGTCTTTCGACTTAACCAAGTATTTATTACAGTCACTTAGGGCACGCATGTCCTTATACGGGGGTCTTCCGGCTTAACCGGGTACTTCCTACAGCCACTCAGGGCATGCCTATAATCCACATGGGGGTCTTCCGTCTTAACCGAGTATTTATTATAGCTACTCAATGCAAGCCCGTAATCCACATGGGTGTCTTCCGGCTTAACCGGGTATTTCATAATATTACAACTTTCATGCCCAAAAATGCAGTAATTAATTCACGCGTGATCACATACACATAATTAAACTGTCAAACTTTGCATGCTTCCCTTTTCAAACATCCTTGCCCTATTTAACTTATAAAACTTGACATATAAACCCGACACCTCGGGGTTTGCTATTTATATGTCCATAAAAACCCTTTCAAAAATTAAATAATAAGATTTCACATAGGGCAATTATTTTTCAGGGTAAGATGGACAATAAACAACATGAAACGAATATAATTCCACATTTAAATCAAGTAGAAAACAATCATATAAAATGCACTTATCGCCCTAATTGCGATAACTTATCAATCAATTAGTGATAGCTTATCACTCAAAACTTTAATAACTTATCGTCCCTTTGACAATAGCTTATCACCCTTTTAAGATAGCCTATTGTCCTTTTTACGATAGCTTATAATCATTTCCTCGATAACCTATTGCATAATTGATGATAGCTCATCAATGAAACTTCGATAGCTTATCGCATTTTCTCGATAACCTATCGAGTTCACTTATCACCTATCGCAATAACTTATCACTACCGCTTATCACTTATTGCGATAGCTTATCAACTAATCCCTAATTAATTAGCACTAAGCATAATTAAATTAATAAACTCATCCTAATCAAGTTTAACGTACTAATCAAGGGATTAGGGCGATAACTCACCCATTAACGATTCTGTCGGCATGGGCGTGATGGTGGCGGCGAGGGCTACTCGTGGCTCGGTCCGGAAATGACATGGGGTGACGATGGATGGTTGGACAGCAGTAAAACAGCACTAATGAGGGTTGGTTTAGCTTCGATGAAGGCAGACCGACAGCGGAAACGGCTCGGACAGACAACACACAGCTTCGAGCGATCACAACGTGTCGCTGGTGGCTCAGTGGTGGTGGTGGCCCGAAGTGGTGAGGCCGAGAGGGAGACTAGAGGGAGAGAGAGACCGGTGAATGAGGGAGAGAGAGAGAGTGAGAGCAAATGAGAGTTGAGAGAGAGAGTGAGAGCAAATGCGAGAGAGAGAGAGAGAGAGAGAGAGAGAGTTTGGGAGATATTATCCATTCCCCAAAGTCTTCACTCATTAAGGCCTTATCTCCCCTTTGTCACTTCTCAATAAATGCTAGAAAGGCATTTTGATAATTTCACAAAGTATAGTATAAAATACTATATACATATATGGACCAGAATTTTGTACGGGCTCGTATAAATCGAGTTTGGGCTCAAAAGGATAAAAATTGAGCTAGAATTGCTAATGGGCTTGAAAATTGGCTAAGTGGGCTTAGTGGGTCTCATTGGGCTCACTTGGGCTTGCTTGGGCCCAATTGGGGGTGATGCCCAATGGGACTTCGCTTGGCCTACTTCTTTGTGGGCTCCAATTCTCGTCCCGTTAACTCCTTTTCCGAGCATTTCGAGCAAATCAATAAATCGGAGGATCAATGAGGCGACGTCTAATAGTTTCGTCTTGAAATCCTCAAAAGTTCGACAATTAATTTCCGACTCAAATCATGATCAAAATCGATAGTGACTTTAGTATATCTCAAACTAACGAGCGGCTTTTAGGAGTTACGTGTATTCGACTTGTGGTTGATTTTGATATCAAACCACGTTTAAGCTTTCTCGAGCCATGGGTGACCTCGGTTGTCATGTAATTGCGAGGAGTCAATCGCTAGTTCTGAAGTACACGATCGTTTGAAATTGGTTTAGGGTCATTCGCAATCCATACAATGGTCAAGGCGGAATCACCCACGATCCGATTGTATATTATCGGTGAAATATTCGACAACCGTTCCTTGATTGGTCCATAATGGCTCAAAATTATCCATCGTCAATCCTTTTTACCCGAATTGTCAATCCATGGTTGAATTCTCAGGTCGTACGTACTAATTCCTTAATAGCATTTCCCTATTGGTTAGTCTATCATGAGTGATTAATTCAGAGTGAGATTTAACCAACAATGCATCGATGAATATAATCATTTCATTACATCCTAAATAGGGTCGAAATTTAAAGATGTCATAGCTAAGCTATAGGTAATTTCTGACCAAATGCGTGAATATGTGTGATAATTCGATTAACAAATGGAACCATAGTTTGAAGTTTTATCTACTACTGATTTCGTTGATTGAACCGTTTACATTGATTGAATGTTCAAATCTTAACAGACACAATCTTGTATGTATGAATTTATCTAAATTAGCACTAATAACAAACTAAGTGGGGGATTGTTGAAATA